>OW964835.1:7752709-8952709 GCA_943142095.1 Ophonus ardosiacus
AATCTTTTCAAAGAAACTTGCAATATGGAATTTGTAAAATAAGTGTGTTCGTGTTATAATTTTACAGGATATATAAAATCTTTTTCAAGAAACTTTTGGTATCTGATTTGTACAAAATACATCGAATTGACGGAAGGTTTTGTGCTGGCCACAACAGATTTTTTTGTAATAAATCAGGAATTTCTAAATAAACCGTCTACTTTATTATAATAATAAAGAGAAATTTTTATGGAATCTGCAAGTTGATTGGTTAGTTTTCAAGGTCTTGCTTAGGGTTTTTGCGTTTTACTTAAAACTAATGTGTTACATGTCTGCTTTTGCATCTTATATGCTTCATTTGCACTAGCCATAAATAAACAGCCTAAAATTTTAACAAAAAATATTAGTATTTCATATATCCCGTGAGTATTTTTTAACGTGAAACATTGGGTTTGTCATATCCATGGTTACGATTCGACATTTGATTGAGAGCAATGTATTTGCGTGTCCCATTTAAAATGAAACATAGGGAACGAATTTGACATTTGACAAAACGTCAATAGAGGTTAATTTTGTTTAAATAATTATACCTGCTTTCTAAATTAAATTTAGTTGTAGAAAAAATATTGTGTGCACCTAGTGTCAGAGTGATTTTCTGACTTGGTCAAATTTCTTACAATATTTTAATATAATACTTCTGTCAAATTAATTCCCTATGTTTTAAATGAGACAGGCAAATACATTGCTGTCAATCAAATGTCAAGTCATAACTTATAGGAAAATTCAGCGGTTATCAGTCATATTGACAAGATGTCATTAGAGGTTAATTTTGTTTAAATAATTATACCTGTTTACTTAAAAATAAATTTAATTGTAGAAAAAATATTGTGTGCACCTTGTGCCCGAAATATATTTAGTGCTCTTGAGTGGTTTTCTGACTTGGCTAAATTTCTTACAATATTTAAATATAATTCATCTGTCAAATTCGTTCCCTATGTTTCATTTTAAATGGGACACGCAAATACATTGCTGTCAATCAAATGTCGAATCGTAACCATGGATATGACCAATCCAATGTTTCACGTTAAAAAATACTCACGGTACATATATACATATATATATATATGAAGTGCATCAAAAATTGTATAATAAAAGACAACTCCATAAACAAAATACAAAAACCACACAATCATCCTCCTGTTAACCCTTTTATAGTGTAGATGGCACATTGTGATTCCCCTATGGTCGGCTTCCATCTGGGTACATTCACGACATTCATTTTGCGCACACATACACATATGATTGTGTATAACCCTAACCCTCTCCTCTGACCCTCCGTCATCATTCTGTCCTGATTGTTTCAATGTAGCGGCCGAGTTATCAGCGAGGATTTATTCCGAATTGGATTAATTTGGAATGTTGTTGTAATTAATGGGTATTCACGATTACTTTTTCCAGCAGGATTCATTTCTATATTAATTTGATGGAGGGAGTGATGATTGTTATAGTTTTTAACCCCTAAAGAAAGGGAGGTGTATGGATTATGTTAAAAATGGTTAATAATTGTAACTGACACAGTTGAAAATATTTGTGGATGTGCTAGATACGAAAGCAACATTCATATAGGTTGTAGAGAATGGTGCTTAAAGTCTTAAATTAAATTGTTTGTATTATGTGATGCATAGGATTATACAGAGTAGTGGAGATTGGAATAATGTTTTCATAGTTTTAAGTTGGTACACATGGAAATAACTAAATCAAAAAATCTGATGTGGCCAGCACATGACCTCCCGCCAATTCCATGTTTAAAATAGCAGTGAGCTTTAATTAAAGTATCACTTCCGATTGATCGTTTGTAAATAAAATCTAATTTGTTGTCCAATATATAGAAAAGTTTGTAATACGAAATTTCGGATTATGTTTTATTGTTTTTCCACAAAAATCTGTTAAGAGCTCCAAATTAAGTACTACATCCGATGCATCATACATGGTTAAAATCTAATATGTTGTTTCAAATTATATATGAGTTTTAAATACCAATTTGAGAAGTTTTGGATCATATTTTAATAGACTTTAAGGAAAAATCGTTACACGCACATTTTTATAAAAATCAGCATCAACTTCCAGGTGCTCTAAAACGCAATCTTTGTAAATTCTTCGTCGTACATGATCCATTTCGTAATTGTGTAGTTGTAAATTAATATTAATTTATAGTGCTAAAAAAATAGTAAATTTAAATCAGATCATCCTGTACATCTAATAGTTATGTATGATGGGACATATATGTATTATTTTTACAAACCTTAATTTCATTAGAATTAAATATTTTACTACTATATTCTCCTTAACATGATTTTATTATTAATTTTAATGTAATTGCTTTCTGATAGTGGCATTAGTTTAAATTTGTCAAAATTGTGTGATATATGAAAATAAATTATTTTATAAATTTATATTTAAATCTAGTTACTAAATGCTATTATCGTAAAATTGAAGATTGTACCATTATAATCAATTTTTATTAGTAAAAGTTGCTGAAAAATTATATTCAATGTATTTTTTTCAAGAAAAACTGTTAAAAGCTTGTACAAATGATGGAAAATATAATGGGTGCGATTCAGTGGGTTATATTAAAGTCTGTACTAACACTTGTATTAACTAAAACACTGTATTAGCTTAAAACACATTTTAAATCAAAGGTGATTCAGTGGTCTGTATTAAGCTGTTTTAGTTAAAACGCAAAATTACACTTGGCAACACTGTAATAACTGTCAAAGTGCGAAATTGGCGGCATTTGAAACGTCAATATTTTGCATTTGTGTTGTTTTAGGTTATATTACACTACTTTATGACCTATATTTTAAATTTTAACATATTAAAATGTCAGGAAAAAGATTTACAGAACCGATTGGTTTAATGAAGAAAAGATTATTTTAATAAGAGGCAATTACTAAACGGAACGGTATTATTGAAAATAAGGGAAATGACATTAAAATAATGAAAAATAAAAAAGCTGCATCATTTTGAAGTGGTAAATTGGAATGTCCAAAGAAATAAAAGTGATGTTTGTGCTAATTGATAGTTTTTTATTATTGTAATCAAGTTTCCATTATTATAAATAAGCATTTCTTTGTTGTAATCAAAATTTCTTTAAGGATTTCTTTGTTTGTAATAAAAAAAAATCAATATCAAATTAATATTATTTTAATTCAATGTAGCGGGGCCCCTAAAATGTGAGGGGCCCATAGGCAGTTACCTATTCTGCCTAATGGGTAATCCGGCACTGATTGAAATGCAATTCAAAGAGTGAAATTGCGTATTATTTAAAAGAAAAACTAAAACTGTAGGAGGTACATCACCGCCAAACCCAAATATGTCAATTCGAATCAAATTTATTACATTCTGAAATACATTTTTTGATAATCGGTATCACTTTCGGAGAGAGTATTGTCATAGTTTTTCGTCTTCTGTATATCCTTCTTCGTCTTCTACAATCAACAACACGCCAAACATGCTCAATTCTTTCAACAGCACGTATTGTGTCACCTATTTTACTTAAACAAACTTAGAAAATAGACAACATATAAATAATTGTCGTAACTTGTCTAAATTTATTCATATTAACCTCAATTTTTTAAATTATTCATTTTCTGTTTTATTATTTCATTTTAAGTTCAAAATTTGCTTTAGTATGCTTTATGAAGAGTCAAATATATAATTTTACTTTAATATTTCATATTTGACATTATGAATTAAGGTTAATACAATACTTAAAATAGATATAACCCATTTTAAGAAGTGTTTTAATTTCCTAGGCAACTAATACACATGTATTAAAATAAACACTCTAATGGGTGTATTCTAAACAAAATCCGTTACATGTAAACGGACCGTTAAAAAATTTAGCGAATCAAATTGCTTGACATATAACAAAAACAAGGAATATTTTATATGTCAATCTCCTTGATTCGCTAAATTTTTTAACAGTCCGTTTACATGTAACGGATTTTGTTTAGAATACACCCATAAAACAGTCTAATACAAGCCACTGAATCAGGTTTTTTAATACAACTCTTAATACAGATCTTAAAACAGCCTAATACAACCCACTGAATCGCACCCATTATTTTTACAAACCTTAATTTCATTAGAATTAAATATTTTACTATTATATTCTCCTTAACACGGTTTCATTATTAATTTTAATGTAATTGCTTTCTGTCAGTGATATTTGTTTAAATATGTCAAAATTGTTATTAAAATTATGTTTTTGTTTGACGCATAGGCAAGACGATATATGAAATTAAATTATATTATATATTCATATTTAAAGTTATTTAGAGTTATTTACTAAATGTTATTATCGTAGAATTGAAGATTGTACCATTATATTCAATTTTAATTAGTAAAAGTTGCTAAAAAATTATATTCAATGAATTTTTTACAAGAAAAACTGTTAAAAGCTTATATAAATGATACTTCCGGTTATCCGATATACATTAAAAACTAATGAGCCCTTCCCACATTAGTATAGAACGGGTATACAAAATTTCAAATTCTTCTGATTGATAGTATTTGAGTAATCTTGTCCACAAGATCAACACAGACACACACACATACATACCCACAGACATCATTGTAAAAATGTTAAAATCGGATTCTGAGGACATCAAAACGTGCTTATTCACTAAAATCTCTATATGCGACTTTCAGGACGATCCCTATACCTCCCTACCAAGGGCAGCAGGAGGTAAAAACATACTTCAATTAAGATGGCAACAATTTATTTGAAACTACTTAAAAAGTGCAATAAAAATTTAATTTTCAATGGAAATAAACTAGGAATGTATGTTTCATTAAAAGCAATTACAAATTGTTTGAAATTTGTACTTTCAAGTACACAAAAGAACACAATGCAATAAAATTTTTGCATTTGACATTGGTTTACATTTTACAACTTAATAAAAATGAACATTGTTACTATGACGTAGCTCATTTGGCATTTGTTTTATCAACAACTAATGTTTTATTATTTTCCAATGGGAACCTTTGAGCGCAGGTGGAAGTCAAACAATTGTTAAATCCGTTTCACAAAAATTATTTTATTGTTTGTAGTGATGTTAAGCTTTGTGTAAACTTAACAATAAATAATCATAAATTTGACATTGAACGGAAAATAATTGACAGAAGACATGCAATACAATTATACGGAGCTATTGTTGATTTAATACTACGCGAAAAAATAACCGTTTCAAACACAATTAAATGGAAAACTTGCAAATCCTTATATAATTGTAAAAATCTAATTACTAATGAAATAAGTTAATAACAAAGGTATGTTATCTTAAACAATAAAAGAAAAGAACGTAATAATATATTTATTATATGATTCCATTGTTTTCATAGAATTATGTATTTAATGTTATATATATTTAAATGAATATAATTCTGAAATTTAAAACGAAAATTATAATAATTTTATGACATACGCCGGGTTTAAGTAGACAATTAAATCAAGAAATTAAATTGTGACATTAAAGTAAACAAGTGTAGAAACAATTTTTGTGATCAATGACAACGTTTCTGCAACTAAACTTGAGAATTAAACTAATGAAACTAAATTAAGTTAGCTATTTTCAACTTTCTACTATATGGCCGTATTCTGTATAAAACTGTAAATCTGTAAATAATGAACAAAATTGGAACGAAAGCTGCCACTCTTAAGTATAATTTTATACTAATCAACAAAAATAGATGTGTTTTTGTTAGTTTTTCACATATTTACAGATTTGTAAGACTTACAGTTTTGTTCAGAATTTGGCCATCAATATTATAAATCTTTAGATTTGCGCCTGCGTTAATCGTGCACTTATAATATGTTAAAACATAACCTAAAAAAAAGTACATTGTGCAGAGAAAACGACAAAATACTACATATGGATTTAAGCAATAATTAGTTCATCTATATTTTTTACCTTCCGTCACCTTTAGGTAAGGAAGGTATTGTCTTTGGTCAAAAAATTCGGTGGTGAGTTTTTAATGAATAAGCACGTTTTAGGGTCCCTACAATACGAATATACCATTTTTAAGATGATGTCTGTATGTGTGTGTGTCCGTGTGTGTGTGTGTGTGTGTGTGTGTGTGTGTGTGTGTGTGTGTGTGTGTCCGTGTGTGACAAATTTTTCTCCGACGATAACTCCAATACTACAATTTTAAAAAATATAATTCTTTCGTATTCCTCTTCAGTACATCCATATGAAGAGTAGATTAGATTTTGGTTATAACTGATCCACCGGAAGTACCCTTATTTGAACTTTTTAACAGTTTTTCTTAAAAAAACGCAGTTAAATATTATTTTTTGACATCTTGTTATTATATTTATTAAAGAAAATACTCTTCCTCTATACAGTTTGATTATACATTTTCCTTCATATTCAATAGATGTAAATTTAAAGCATTATAAAGATATTAATTTTCAAAAATTAGTCAGCTTTGATGTTTATCATGGAAACAGCTGACATAATTATTCAAAAAAATTTAATTTAAAGATGTCAGTTGCAAGTGCAAAACCAAATATGGAAAAAAGTATAGAATCTAAAATTGGTATGTCATAGTGTTGCTCGCAAGTGACACGCAGAGAAAGGCCAAAGAGAAGATGGAAGGACATTACTTAGTGTAGTTTATGTTATAATTTTATTGGATTTATAGAACCTTTTCAAATGAACTTTTGGTATGGAATTTGTAAAAAATAGTATGTGTTTTTTACATGATATTATATCGAATCTGTTCCAAGGACCTTTTGGTATGGGATTTGTACAAAATACATGGAATTGACGGAAGGTCTTGTGCTGGCCACAACAGATTTTTTTACCATTATTTTTATAAATATTTGAATTTCACCTATAAAAGTCTGACTACTGGTTCTCATGTTAACTCCAATACAACAATTTTAAAAATTATAATTCTTTTGTATTCTTCTTCTTTATATCCATATAAAGAGCTGATAGATTTTGGTTATAATTGGTCAATCGGAATTTCCCTTATTTGAAGTTCTTAACAGTTTTTCATGAAAAAAAAAACTGTTGTGGCCAGCACAAGACCTCTCGCCATTTCTATATTAGACTATATAAGTATTGTAATACACTTCGCTATCGAACCGTCGTTTTATAACAAAAAATTACAGAACTTTACCTAAATATTGTTTTTTATTGTATTTAACATGTCTTCTACACATATTTAATGCTAATTATATTTATTTTTCATTGTATGAGGAAGTTAGCGAGAGGTCTTGTGGTGGCCACAACAGATTTTTTATTGTATTTAACATGTCTTCTGCACACAAACAATTCTAATTTTCATCGTATGAGAAAGTTCCTAAATATCAGAGATTCTTCCAATTCATTAACCAGATTGGCGGTATTTCTGATGGATATATGCATTTTACCTATAATTTCAAATATTTAATTAATTAAACAATAAGAAAGATTAAATGTACTGTTGATTTTTGACACTGGCATCTGTCATTTACAAACTATGTTATAAACAATTGAATTTGTCAAGTGGTTTCCTAAGTGCCTTAGCCTCTGCGATTAGATTACTCTATATATTATAGTAACTTTAACTTCAATGGGGAAGTTTAGCGATTTTTTTTATTCTTTTACTCCATGGGAAATGACTTGAAAAATGATGTAACATGTTTTATTTTTTCAAAAATGCCCAGATTTTCCGAAAAAACCCGATTTTTAGCTGTGATGACGTCGGTAGAGGCTTGGTACAACGTATGTCGCTTATACAGTGACGCACGCGGTTGCGGTTACCAGTCTCTTGAGACTGAGGTATTGTTCGACCTACGTTCAAGTGGTTCGCTTTCACCGTTCTGTCTGAGTTTGCGCATAACTGACTTGTGACGTACTTAGAGTTTACCCAAAAAATATTAATTATAAATAAATGGAGCAATAATTTTAATTTTTAATTTCAATTTAAGCAGTTATTTGTGTTATATTTGTGAGAAAATAGTATGTTATGTAGAATTTTTACCATGCTAACTTCCCCATTGTATCTTCCATCCGCAATATTTTCTCTCTACTTAAACTGTTAAACTTCTAGTCATCGTACAGATTAGTTATACTTTAAGCTGAGCATGTCTACAACTATGAGCATGTGCAAGTGTACAATGTAACCCTATCCAGTTGGTAATTCTTCCTTGAAGCCTGTGAAATTCACGCCAGGAAGTTGTGTAGTGACAGATCAGGTTACCACAATCAGCGGTTGTCGGTCGACACATACTCGATAGTTAGTAGGAAATAGTTAGTTGGCTATGTAAGGAATTATGTTAGAGAGGGAAAAATCTAACAATAGTATCATTTTCAAATAGAATAATATTAACAAAGAGTCTTCTATGGTAGTAACAAATTAGAACATGGCCATTTATATTAAAACTCGTCCTTAAAACTTGGGGATGGTTTATGATGAATTTAATTTATAAATTTAAATTTTGATTTAAAATTTACAACTTTCTGTCTGGTTTTTGTTTGATTTGAAATTCTGAATCTGACCAATCCAAATCTATCACGTGATTTGTCATAATTCATAATAAATTCGCATATCCAGATTTTATTGAATAAGCATGATTTAAGGTCCCTAGAATCCGATTATAACATTTTTAAAATGATGTCTGTGTGTATGTGTGTGTGTGTATGTATGTCTGTCTGGATGTTGTAGACACGATTTCTCAAAAACTATAAGACTTAAAAAATATTTAACTGCAGTTTCCTCAATGTGACATTCCTGGGAAGAGCTGAAAAGGTTTTGGTAACAGTTGAATTAAATATTGAAGAACATAAAATTCTCCATCTACTACACTTAAAATTTTTATTATATCTTGTATAGATTTAGAGATAAAGACACTATAATTTATAGAGTAAACTAATCGCAGAGGCCAAGGCACTAACTAAGGAAACCAGTTGACAAATTCCAATGTTTATAACATGACACATGTCATTGTCAAATATCAACATTTTTAGTGACATTCTGATAGCTTTTTCTGGGAAGTATATTTAATTTTTCTTATTGTTTTATTAATTAAATATTTGAAATTATAGGTAAAATTGTGGTAAAATTCATATATCCATCAGAAATACCGCCAATCTGGTTAATGAATTGGAACAATCTCTGACATGAAAATGATATAAAATAGATATAATTAGAATTATATGTGTGCAGAAGACATGTTAAATACAATAAAAAACAATATTTGGGTAAAGTTCTGTAATATTTTGTTATAAAACGACGGTTCGAAAGCGAAGTGCAATACAATACATATATAGCCTAATATGGAAATGGCGAGAGGTCTTGTGCTGGCCACAACAGATTTTTTACTATTGCTGACTCGTATAATGAAGAAAAAAAAACAAAAAACAAAACAAACGTAAAAAACATTGTCGGTCTGTTAGGCCGTGGTTAGGCCTGGTCTATAAACAGATTAAGATTTGTAAACGGGCATTATCATAGTTTGTTTCCGGAAAAGAAAGAAAATAAAGAACAAGATCATGAACTGTTTGCCTTTATTTAATAATTCCTTGCTATCCTTCGTTGTAACTAGAACATAGATTGAGTTACAACACCATGTTTGATGGTGCTCTCTTATGATTGGTTGAATTTAAATTTTACATTTGGAAATATAAAATATAGTTATATTCCAAATCTAAATTTCAAATTTCTAAATTTCAATTTTCTAAATTTGTAAATCGTTTATATTCCATCGTACAGGTTTTAAGTATGTTCGTATTTTAAAATCAAAATTATAAATTGTGAATTCGTATATTAAATTAATCATAAAACATCCTTGAGTTGGATTTTCTGCGATAAAACATAAAATAAACCTGAACAGGCCGTAGTAAAACTTTACAATCACCTGTCTGTTACATTGATGACAAATAAAATAAAATAGAAAGCTTCCCACACCAACCAATATTTTATTCCCCAATTCGCGAGTGAAGAAGAGGAGCTTATCGCGTGATGTAACAATATGGCCGGTTTAAGGTAGATGCTTCGTATCACGCAACTGTATTCTTATACACTGCGGAGTTTGAAATACAAAGTAATCTTAATATTATAGTTAATATTAAATAAAAATAATGTTTCTAGTATGAATAACTAGTCCATTTCATATAAAAATTATGTTCAGCATTGTATTCTTGAATATACATAGCACTACATTATTACAGTCTTTGGTAGATTAATAGACTTGGAAAGATAAGTAGTATTATTATTTTATTGTCATTTTTGTGCAGGCTAGTCTACAAGTTTAGATTTCATTACCAAGTATTTTAATAAAGACACTAAGTAATTATTATCTTGTAGTTATACCCGGCAAAATATAATCTTGCTTTACAAAATGCAAGGAGCACGCATATTTTACTCGGTTCCTTTCCCATTTTTAAAAGATGAATGCATAACCTTCGTCTACCAACTATTTCAAATTGGTAAATTTCTCTAATAAATTTTTCTATAGAATTTAGGTTCTTGTTTTCGGGAAATTATGGAAATTAATTATTTCTTGATTTCTACATGCTAATGACGTACATAGGTTAAACGCAACAAGAACGTGTTGAAGTTTTAGATTTTATTATACTTTATTTCACGTAAGAATAGCGTTGGTTTAGTTAGGGATATATAAATTTTACCCTTTTATTGATCATAACATAATATAAACCTATTTCACAGAAACGAAACAAATATCACCTGTCAGTTGTCAAATAAAATCTACAGAATTAAGTGATGTTTAACCATATTTTGTTCCAATTTTAGATTTTGACATTACAGATAAATATATTTATTATTGACAAAGATTTGTTTCACAAATTTAAATTATTTATTTAATGCATATAAAACGGTCGGCTCTTAAGAGCAATTTACTATTTTCTTACGTAAAATGAAGCCTACAAATTTCACTCCACTCGTGATTTATTTGTTTTAAATAAGTGACAGAAACGATGCGTTCGCCGCTACCTCGGCCAGGCCTTACTACCATGCACTAGTTCATATTTTCGCCGCTAGACGTCATATTGCTCTATTTCACTAGCGAATATTCAGACGTGTTTCAGACAGTAACATCGCCCACAAGCGACAAGAAAAAGCAAATGACCATCACCATCCAACTTGCCTAAATCTAAGCAAGCCGACAATAACAATTTAGAATATTTGCTGCCGTGGCGCCGGCTTCATTATATTTTCCAGGGGTTCAGGCTACAAAACGAATAAAACTTTTTTATTACGGTCCTAAGCCTGCAATAACCTTCATAAAACACCGCTTCTGCTGACAAACAAAAACCCAGAGCTCTTAGATACTTAGATGGTGTAGCTCGCAAAGGTGGTGTTCTACAGTCAACACTGGATGTGATGGACATGAATAAAGAATCTTATAGTGTTGTACAATGTATCATTATTGTAATCACGTATTCAACCTCATTTTTATAATAAGATTGTTCTTGAAGAGAATGCAGCAGATGATATTATTTAATCAAGCAGATACTACCAATCAAGAGGACCATATGTTCGCTAGATATAATCTTTTACCTTAAACAGAAAAAAATCTGTTGTGGCCAGCACAAGACCTCCCGCCATTTCCATATTAGGCTATATAAGTATTATATTGCACTTCCCTTTCAAACCGTCGTTTTATAACAAAAAAATACAGAACTTTACCCAAATACTGTTTTTTATTGTATTTAACATGTCTTCTGCACGCATATAATTCTAATTATATCTATTTTTCATTGTATGAGGAAGTTTCTAAATGCCAGAGATTCTTCCAATTCATTAACCAGATTGGCGGTATTTCTGATGGATATATGCATTTTACCTATAATTTCAAATATTTAATTAATAAAACAATAAGAAAGATTAAATTTTCTCCCTAGAAAAAGCTTTCAGAATGTCACTGAAACTGTTGATTTTTGACACTAACATGTGTCATTTAAAAACTATGTTATACATTGGAATTTGTCAACTGGTTTCCTTAGTGCCTTGGCCTCTGCGATTAAATTACTCTATATATTATAGTGTCTTTATCCCTAAATTTATACAAGATATAATAAAAATTTTAAGTGTATTAGATAGAGAATTTTATGTTCTTCAATATTTAATAACAAAAATTTCCAAAAAATTATATTTAGAAGAATTTTTCTCAGAAACTACTACTTCCGGTTGTTCAATTGTTACCAAAACCTTTTTAGCTCTTCCCAGGAATGTCAGATTGAGGAATCCATAGTTAAACAATTTTTAAGTTTTATAGTTTTTGAGGAATCGTGTCTACAACATCCAGACATACACACACACACACACACACACACACACACACACACACACACACACACACACACACACACACACGCACAGAGAGAGACATCATTTTAAAAATGTTATAATCGGATTCTAGGGACCTTAAATCGTGCTTATTCAATAAAATCTGGATATGCGAATTTTAGCATGAATCCAATACCTCTCTTAGCGAGAGGTAAAAATATGTCCGTGTTAAATTGTGTGTGTAAAAAATCAGTTGTGGCCAGCATAAGACCTCTCGCCATTTCCATATTAGGCTATATAAGTATTGTACATATTTGACATTTCTGATACATATAAAAACACATATCTTCTAATGTTCGAGATTCTTCCAATTCATTGATAAGATTGGCGGTATTTCTAAAAGGTATATGTAATATGTAATATATGTACCTATCTATAATTATAAATATTTAATTAATAATAAAATAAGAAATAATAAATGTTACTACCCAGAAAAAGTCTTCAGTAATGCCTCTGGCTTTTTGACACACATTTATCTGTCAATTACAAACATTTTAATTTTTCCACTTGTTTTCTTTGGGCTGGGAGATAAATTTACAACTTATTATTATATATATTTATATGTCTCTATCTTTAACTCCATAGAAGATATAATAAAAATTTTAAATGTGTCGGATAGAGATTTTTATATTCTTTAATATCACTAATAACAGATATTTTCAAAAAATAATATTTAGAAGATTTTTTTAAAGAAACTATTACTTCCGCTTGTCCAATGGGGTCATACCACATTTTCCAATTTATTTTTTTTCTGAAAGTATACTTAAAACCACTTACAGAAATATATATTTTATGTCACATAAGTTTCTAGTTTTACAGAAATAATTTTTTAAAGTTTATATTAAATTTCAAATGACGTCATGGGTTTGCGACCGTGACCGTAGTCCCTCCTATCGAATAAAAATGGAACTACGTTTGACGTTTATGTTATTTGACTTGAAAGCAAACGTAACAGCAAGTTATTTTGTACTGATGCTTTTGTTTTTATTGTATATTGAATAATTTAATTATGGAAATTAATCTCGAGGTTTAGGAATACGAACAAAAACTTTATTTTTGCTTCTCAACGAGATGTTCTCGCAAGACGGGCACAGAACAACCATGGTAATATTTAAATCACACATAATTTGTATTTATTAGAACATTTCGTTATTTGTATTTGCATTTAAACAAAAACAACTTGTTGCAAAGATATTTACTTTGAAAATGTTGGTTTTGTTCGAAAAATGTGACAGCTCTGCGCTGCGCTGACATTCATGTACAGTACGTGCATGAGTACATGTGTGCGTGACTAACATTGTATGTGTGTACAAACCCATAACGTCACAAAATAAGACTCAAAATGTTTAGAAAGAAAATCATGAATGAAAAGTATAAGAATATTACATATTTTTCATGTATATATGTACAAAATTATGTAATTTTTTTAATTTTATAAAAGAAATCAATATATATATATATTTTTGGTATGACCCCATTGTTACCAAAATCTAATCAGTTCTTCCCAGGAATATCAGATTGAGGAAACTGCGGTTAAATATTTTTTAGGTCTTATAGTAGGTATTTGATTAACCGTGACTCCAACATACCCCCCCCCCCCCCCCCACAGACACACACACATATATATATACATCATCGTAAAAATGTTATAATCGGATTCTAGGGCCCTTAAAACGTGCTTATCCACTAAAATTGGGATATGCGATTTTTAGCATGATTCCAATACCTCTCTTAGCGACAGGTAAAATAGTATATTTTCATTTTATTTTAAAATTTTGTTAGTGTCGGCATCATCGGAAGTACTGGCGAGAGGTATAGTGCTGGCCAAGCAATTTAGTCTGTATAATTTAGTGAAATATGAATATGTATAAATAAACGATTGTCTCTTTTAAACATATGCTAAATGGTGTTATGTTACGATTATAATAATTAGTTTAATTACGAATATATTACATTTAACTAAACTTAGTCAATTAGCAATTTATCATTTTATTATTACGAAAATAGTAGTCTAATTAACGAGAACGAGAGAAATTTATCGTTTTGCTGAATATTTATAGATTATTTTAAAGCAATAATAATTTATTTAGGTATAAGCACAATACATATTGTTTTACCAAGTCATAACACTATTCAGTACTATTTCCAAACTCACAATTATTGTGTAAATATTTCTTCATATTTATAATAAGCTTTTTCCAGTAAGATATCAGTTACTACACATTTAAAAGTAAGAAACATTTCAAGAAAGTATTACAGATAACTAAAACTGTGTGTACACGATAGATTTTAAACGTACTACTTACATATTTAGACATTCGATTCAGCGTAGAATAAAAATCAGACTCACCTGAAAATAAAGAAATCAAAATTAGTATTGCAAAAAATAATACATGATTTCTATTATTAGAACATAAATAATAGAATAGATACGGCAATACGGTTCATTCAAAATAATGTAAACAAACTACAGAAATGTATTTTTTTAAAAAACATTTATTTATTTATAACTAATCATTATAAAACCATGATTTGAGTTTTATTGAAAATATTACATTTCAGAAAGTAGTTTTCTTTTATTATTTAGGTATAATTTTTATTAATAATAAAAGTTATCAAAACAGGCTTATTGTTAATTTTATTAAATGTATTAAAAATATTCATTAATATGGTTGAAAAATTTGTTTCTTCAACCGTATTAAAAACTTTACTGTTTTAATGTTTTAAAAGTTGATTTTTTTGTTACTAGTATACAAATGTAACTGTTGCTAGGTTAATCTTTTACATACATGTATTAAAAGTACTTTTAATCCTGTATAGCAAAAAAATTACTACAGGAATTTGCAAATCATGCTGTATATAATTCATTTTTAAAATTATTCACATCAAATAACAAAAATTTTGGGCGAGGATATTTTAGATATGAATTATGTACATATTATATTGTCCTGCAAAGAGAGGGCAGTTACACCACACTTATGAGCTCCAACAAGAGCGAAAATCGTCTGTGGTTACTAGTGGTGGGATCCGGATACGGATAGTTTCGGTTTCGGATGCAAAAATATCCGGATATTCAGATAATTGAATGTTGAACTATCCGGATCTCGGATCCAAATCTCAGTATCGGATTTAGGATCCGGATCTGAGTATCGGATTTTGGATCCGGATCTGAGTATCGGGTTTTGGATCCGAATTTGAGTATTGGATTTTGGATTCGGATCCGAATATGAGTATGAGTATCGGATTTTAGATATGGAATTTCAGTATGCGCTTCGGTTCTCGGATTCGAGTACCTATTCTCATTATTGAACCAGATGATAATATTTGAATGTATATTATCATGGAGTCACAAAACCAAATAAATTTGATTATGAAATAATCCACTATACATTTTTGTTTGATGTAGTTAATAGTCGGTATATTTTCGATGTTAAACTTTTAGCATCCGCTAAGAAGGAAATTCCTCGATTCCACAGAACAATAAGTAGGTAACAAAAACAAACCCTTTTATGTGAAACACATGCACGATATAAATAAACAGGCATTTCGACATCTGAAATGAACCTGTAACCATTATTTCTCAAATTTAATCTTAATTTCGTTTTCTTTGAAGTATTTGTTAAATTGAACGTTAAAATTTTAGAACTACAGAATTTTCAATATTCTAAGAAAAATTTGCACCAACTACCTGGCTATTTTAGAGGGGCATTATAAAATTTATTGTTGATTACAGACCGCCGTCTACATTCAAATGTTTGCCTTTACATTCAAAATGATGAAACGGATCCAGAATTAAAATTCGGATTCGGATCCGTGAACAACACATCGAATCCGGATCCGAATGGGATATGGTACCCAAACCAGAATCCGGATCCAAATCCGAATTAAATTTACGGATATACGCTTCAATATCCGAACATCGGATATTTTAAAATCCGGGTACTCGGATCCATGTTTTGTCGGATCTTCACAGCACTAATGGTTACTAACTGAACACGGCCGGCGTCTGATGATGACTGACTGAAAGGTTGATTCAGACTAGTGGTGGGATCCGGATCCGGATAGTTTTGGTTTCGGATCCAAATCTCAGTATTGGATTTTGGATCCGGATCTGAGTATTGGATTTTGGATCCGGATCTGAGTATCGGATTTTGGATCCGAATCTGAGTATTGGATTTTGGGTCCGGATCCGAATATGAGTATGAGTATCATGGAGTAGACATGGAAAAACAATCCCTTTTATGTGAAACACGTGCACGATATAAATAAATAGGTATTTCGACACTTGCAATGAACCTGTAACCATTATTTCTCAAATTTAATCTTAATCTCGTTTTCTTTGAAGTATTTGTTGTAATCAATGTTAAAATTTAAGAACTACAGAATTCAATATTCTAAGAAATATCCTTCTCGTATTTGCACCAGCTACCTGTCTATTTTAGAGGGGTATTATAAAATTTATTGCTGTTTACAGACCTCTGTAGAGATAAACAGACCCTCTGTAACGGTTGAATTTAAACTCACTTCCAGATGTTTTCCTTTACATTCAAAATGATGAATCGGATCCAGAATTAAAATTCAGATCCGGATCCGTAAACAACACATTGAATCCGGATCCGAATGGGATCCGGACCCAAACCAGTATCCGGACCCAAACCAGGATCCGAATCCAAATCCGAGTTAAATTTACGGATATCCGCTTCAATATCCGAACATCGGATATCCGAGGAACCGGATATTTTGAAATCCGGGACCTCGGATCCATGTTTTGTCGGATTCTCACAGCACTAATTCAGACCCTGAAATCTTGTGAAACTTGCGAGTGTTTTGTAATACTTTATTAAATATTGTTTCACCTAAAGTTCGCTATAGGGCACCTGCACGTGACGTTTCAACATGGCGGCCACCAGCTGATCTTGGTCAACCAAACCTTCAGTTTGCATAGTGTGTTACGGAGAAATATCGTACCGTAAGCTTTTATTGTGTTTTTATGGCACTTATTGTTTTATTTGGGAAAAACTGATTAGAGTGTGTAAAAGTGAGTATATGTGGAATGTTTTCCGTAAAAAATAAGTCAGGACATTCTTATTATTTAATGAGTTCCAGGTTATTAAATTAAAACTAACCCAATCCAATTTTTTTGTGTATACTTTTATTGCATATAAAATAATTTAAACATAATCGAATAGGAACATATTGTATGAATGTTTAAATATATGTAATTTTCTATAATAATATATATATATATATAAAAAACATGAAAAAAAATTTTTTAAATGACAGAATTACAAATTTTTAATGAAGCTTTTTTTAGTAACAGAATATATATATATATATATATATATATATATATATATATATATATATATATATATTTGTGTCTGTTTCTCAAAAAGGTTTAAATATTAGATAGGTAATCACTTATTTATTTTATATTGATTTTTTAAAGGCATTTATAATCCTCTTCAAAAAAAATGTCAATGTATAAGGATCCACATTATGTATCCACTTAAATTTATCGATTTAACGTACTTTGGCTACCAAAGATTAATTTTTGACCTCGTTTTTGACTTATAAACTCATTTATATACAATAAAAATACACAATATGACAATAAGAAAAACTAGAAGATAAATATATATATATATTTCAAATTTAATTTTCTTTATAAATTAAAAAAATCTAATAATTCAATTTATTTTAATTTCAATATTCATGTTTTCATTCAACAATACACATAAAAAAAACTTATACAAACTCAAATGAATGTAATACAACCTGATGCTACATGCTACTTATTTCAATTTAATATTTTTAAAAATATATTTATAAATACGACTACTTTGTTTTACTGGTAAATAATTCATATACTTATCTTTAATTATGGCTAATTACATTTTAAAATAGCATGTATAAATTTAGGAAAAACTGAATTTCTTGTACAGAAAACACATTCGCTGCATAAGATGCAATGTTAAACTGAAGCTTGGTTGCCCGAGATCAGCTGATCATCCGCCATGTTGTGACGTAGGTGCAGGTGCCTTATTGTACGGTTGGTCCTTCCATCGCTTCTACAAGGCCAACCATTATATTCGTATTACCAATTACAGAATAGTAAAGCCTGAACACAAAATTCAAAATCTACTAACAAAACTACACCATCCAGTGCATAATACTGTATTACTGTACCTCACATCCACAATATTCCATCAGTGCTCAATTTCCATCAATCTCCATTCGCAATCCTCGTGGTGTATTAGCAATGTATTAGTGCATGAGATGCAGACGACCACTGCTAATTATCAGACCGGCAGGACATGGAGATGCATACGAACGTATATACCTGAGCCAGACGTGCTACGGCCAGGCACAGGCATCCTATCCTGGCAGATTGGCATCAAGTGGACAGGATCAATAATACAGGAGGGAGGACAATGTAATTAATTACTGGAAATGAGATGTGAGATGGATGTCATAGAAACGGGATGGAATGGATAGTGGATGTAGATGGACAGTGGTTGATTGGAGGGATGCGGAATTAAAAATCTTGGATGTGATGGAGTGTTAGCTTGAGGATGAATTATTGTGTTGTGTTCTGGATTCAAATATGGACATACGTATGCAGATACCCTTGTGTTTAAGTAGTGATACATCATACATTAGTTTATCTTTTTGCTTTAATTTAATAGGAAATTTTGATATCTAATTTTTATAGATACTTATGCCCGTTTGTACCGCATCAACTTAAGTATAACTTAACATTAAAAAGAACTTAAATTTTAAAATTGTATTGCATCGTTTGCTAAGTTATACTTAAGGTGCACTTACTTTTAGCCTCAGATTTCTGTGGCTTAAGTTGCACTTAACCTTTAAGATCAACTTTGACAATGGATTTGATTGATTTCTATGATACAATTATTATTGTTTACCTTATCGTATATTAGTGAAGCATTTTCTATATTTTATAAACTTTTGTATCTCGTCCATCTATTGAGCGTTAGCAGAAAATCGGCGGGAGTGTACGCAATCATTGTGGCGGTGAAAATTAGCCGTTTGAACGAGATATGAAAAAACTGTTGTGGCCAGCACAAGACCTCTCGCTATTTCCATATTAGGCTATATAAGTATTATATTGCACTTCGCTTTCGAACCGTCCTTTTATAAGAAAATATTACAGAACTTTACCCAAATATTGTTTTTTATTGTATTTAACATGTCTTCTGCATACATATAATTCTAATTAAATCTATTTTTCATTGTATGAGGAAGTTTCTAAATGTCAGAGATTCATCCAATTCATTAACCAGATTGGCGGTATTTCTGATGGATATATGCATTTTACCTATAATTTCAAATATTTAATTAATAAAACAAGAAGAAAGATTAAATATGCTTCCCAGAAAAAGCTATCAGAATGTCATTAAAACTGTTGATTTTTGACACTGACATGTGCCATTTACAAACTATGTTATAAACATTGGAGTTTGTCAACTGGTTTCCTTAGTGCCTTGGCCTCTGCGATTAGAATACTCTATAAATTATAGTGTCTTTATCTCTAAATCTATACTAGATATAATACAATTTTTAAGTGTATTAGATGGAGAATTTTATGTTCTTCAATATTTAATAAAAAAAACTCCCAAAAAATTATATTTAGAAGAAATTTTCTAAGAAACTACTACTTCCGGTTGTTCAATTGTTACCAAAACCTTTTTAGCTCTTCCCAGGAATGTCAGATTGAGGAAACATACACACACACACACAGACATCATTTAAAAAATGATATAATCGGATTCTAGGGACCTTAAATCGTGATAATTCATTAAAATCTGGATTTGCGAATTTTAGCATGAATCCAATACCTCTCTTAGCGAGAGGTAAAAATACTGTTTTCAAATTTTTTTTTACACAAAACCTGTTATAATAAAAATGTTTTCTTTATTCTAATATATGTAACTTTTCATTTAGAATAACATATAAAAAATTGAAAATTAGTGGAAACCCCTATTATATTCATATGGATGTAAAGAAGAGACATACGAAAGAATTATAATTTTTAGAATTGTAGTGTAGCAGTTATTGTCGGAGAAATTTTTGTCACACACACACACACACACTCAGACATACATACACACACATACACACACACATACACATACAGACCCACACACTGACACATACATACATACACATACAGACATCATCAGAAAATTAATAAAATCGTATTCTAGGGACCCTAATTAAAAACTCACCACTGAATGTTTTGACCAGACGTTAACTTCCTTACCTAAAGGTGACGGAAGGTAAAAAATCTGAAATGTTTAATATTTGTTGCATAAACAACGTGTCCCTTATGTATATTGATGTGAATGTTAAAAAACATATGATCATATACGAGTATTTTAAATTTAAAATATACTGTGCCTGGCTCTTTTCATTATACATTTGCATTAAAAACAAGCCATTATATTCCCGTTAATACGCTATTTATTTCTGCATTAAATTAACAACAATTTTATTCAGCGTACTCATATATTTTTCCATATTTCATTACAAAAACATCACATATTTAATCAATAGTTAATTAAACTAAAAATTATCATCCCCATCTTTCCGCTGTTCTACCCCGCTTGATTTTATTCGTGTGGGGGTGTGATAATTTTTCCCCATTGCATTGACACCCGTTCGTTTCGCAGTATCGCAGTATCGGTTTGTTCGCAACATTAATTCCGTAATGATTGCATATCACGCTGATGAGATGCATGCAGTGGACTGCACGCATTATCGACAGAGAAGGGCGATGAGGGGTGGTTGTAGAAGTACAATACGCACCGCAAAATCACCTACGCTAGCCAGATTTTCATACGGATGTGGATGCTGGATACTGGCAGTGGGATTGTAATTAGTGCGAATGTGGGGATTGAATTGAGTAACTGAATGATGAGATGTACATGTAAAGCCAGCTGAAATTTTTGAAGGGCTCACGGAACTATACAGTGTCCCACACTCTATCTTCAGTGTGGCAGAGACAGCCAATGTTATTCTTATGGAGGTTTTCTGTACCATGTTGCCAATTTTTCAATGTAATGTAATATTGAAACATTCATAACTTTTCATTGCTATACCAAAATTAGTTAACACTGTACAATTTAAGTTTTATGAGGGTCTCTTATTTACCCAAGGGCTTATTGTATACACCCAATATTTATCTAAATAGTTTTATATACACGGCTATTTGAACCTGTAACAAGTAATATTTCAATACAATATTTTAAAACCGCCCAGCATACTAATCTTAATTAAATGCATTAGAAATTAGAATTTTAAAATATTATAAATTCAAATTGGAGATTACAAAGAAAGAATAAACACATGAACTATGTACAATATATGCAGTATTTCTATCAAGCTTAAATATAAGTAAATTATCAAATATATAAAATAAATAAAATATATCATTACGGCATATTACCCATTTCTGGGTGTGCCATTATCTACACATATGTAGACATCGGTAATAAGATGATATAAATTAAATAAAAAATATGTATTATTAAACTGACCAGTGTGTTATTCAATTTCATTTTTTTCTTCACACCTATGCTATTTTAGGGAATTTTTATTGTTGACGACGATTGTAAAATGTCCAATTCAGTACAAAAATGTTTTATATTATTTACTTTAAATTGACTAGAGTTTATAAGTTAATTCATTTCATTTACCTACGCTTATTATAATTTTATGTCCTACTTACATTTTGTATTTGTATTATTTTATATTTTTTGTAATTTATTAAACTGACCAGTTCATTATTCAATTTAATTTTTTTTTCTTTTTGAAAGTACACCAGTCATAAATACATTCAATGAATTACCCAAAATATTTCATCTATTTTTGGACATCTATTTTGCTCTTTCTATCTTGCAGATTTACAGCAGGTAAATATGGCAACATGGTACTCCATAAGACTCTATACTGAACATAGTGTGTGAGATACTGTATAGAAAATTGCAAATATGTATTGTAAAAGTAAAATCATGTTACAATTTGGAAAGAAAAATCTTGGACCTTGTAACCACGGGGGGAGTGGGCGCGGTTGTGTGTATCCAAATGGTTTACCCTTCAGCCTGCTCTCCAATAGACACAGAATGGGGGATTTCACCATTTTTTTTTTATAATTTCATCTGAAAATATTAGGAAAACTAAGACTATTGATGAAAATCCGGTGAAAAAATTCCTATTAATAAGTGAGTTATGGTCTCCCGAATTTTGAAAAGACTGACGTGACGTCACGTTTATGTGTTTTTATATCAAACTGTTTTCATCATAGACCTAAATGTTCTTGAAATATATCCTATTTTAAGTTATATTTACATAAAATAAATGAATATTATAACACTGTATAAGTCTACATTCTTTATAATTACAGGTGTATTTAAATTATTAATGAAAGATTTTTATAAACGAGCGTGAAGCTGTCAAAATTTTTTAAAAATGTTTCACAGGGAAACCGCTCATATCAGCTGTAGACACGTGTTTCGCTCTTATTAGAGCTCATCAGTACAGAATAGCACGTTAACAGATGGACATTAACTATTTATTCATTTTCTATTCACTATTTCCAGTTAATGTCCATCTGTTAACATGCTATGCTGTACTGATGAGCTCTAATAACAGCGAAACACGTGTCTACAGCTGCTATAAGCGGTTTCCCTCTGAAATATATTTTTTTAAATTTAAATTATTAAGTTTAATGCAAAAAAATTATGTTAAAATAAAAACTGTTTGAAAACTGCAATACAGGAATGTTAGCCCCTCCTTTCGAATTTGAATTTTTTAACTTCCATTAGTAGTAACCCCCACCTCCTAACACGCTATTTGTTATGCATGTATAGCCGGTCTTTCGGTCGCCAATCAAAATATTATATATTCATTTCATATTCGTGTCGAAGCGCTATAACAAAAAACCCTTATTTCCGAAATATCTCAATTATACCATTTCATTTTTACCTTCCGTCAAAAGGAAGGTATTGCCTTTGGTCAAAAAATTCGGTGGTGAAGTTTTAATGAATAAGCACGTTTTAAGATCCCTAGAATACGATTTTACTAATTTTACATTGATGTCTGTATGTGTGTGTCTGTGTGTGTATGTCCGTGTGTGAGTGTGACAAATTTTTCTCCGACGGTAACTCCAAAACTACAATTCTAAAAATTATGATTCTTTCGTATTCCCTTTCTTTACAACCATATGAAGAGCTGATTAGATTTTGGTTATAATTGGTCAACCGGAATTACCCTTATTTGAAGTTCTTAACAGTTTTTCTGGAAAAAACGCAGTTAAATGTCATTTTTCGACATTTTATGATCATTAATATGAAAGAAAATTTTATTCTCTATACGATTTGATTATACATTTTCCTTCATATTCAATAGATATAGAGTTATAGAGAGATCAAGAGAGGTTAACTTTCAAAAATCAGTCAGCTTTGCAACAATTACGGAAACAGCAGATATATTTATAAAATTCTAATTGACAGATGTCAGTGTCAAGTGCAAATACAAAGTGGAAAGTATAGGAACAGAAAGTAACATAAGTGACAGAGTGTCCCTCGCAAGTGACTTGCAATTTCAATGTCGGGAGTTCGAGGAAGGCCAAAGAGAAGATGGAAGGACTGTGTAGATGCGTTGGATAGGAATGAGGAAGTGTGAAGTGCAATTTACAGAATGTACATTCGTGTTATAATTATATTGGATTTATAGAATCTTTTCAAAGGAACTTGCAATATGGAATTTGTAAAAAATAGTGTGTTCGTGTTAAAATTTCACAGGATATATATAATCTTTTCCAAGGAACTTTTGGTATCCGATTTGTACAAAATACATTGAATTGACGGAAGGTTTTGTGCTGGCCACAACAGATTTTTTTTTTATTAATATTCGTTATTCAGCATATACATATTTTTTTACTATTTTCCTTTAATTCGATTGAGATGGAATCTCCTATTGTAATTTGCAAGTGCGCATCTAGCGGCAAAGCATGGAACTAAAGGTTGATATGGTTACCACTTCCAAACAAAGACTAATACCCCTAATAAGTACGCATTTATTTTAAAATATGGATTTAATAAATTTATATGCCTAGAATTAAAAAATTGTTCTATTTATGGAAATAAATCGAAGATTCGTGGTTGTCTGTAATCTAGCTCTATTTGTTACATTTTTCTCACAAATTGAGCCTTCCAGTGTGGGAATGCAAGCATATGGTTTTAATTTAAAAAAATCCAATTTATAAATACTTCATACGTGACGTGACAACAAGACTATAAATAACTTAACAGTAGGTAGACATTTTTCCTAAATGCTAACTCTTTAGCAATATCTTACAACTACCAATTGATCAATATATGAAATAAACAATAGTTAAAATTTGTTTCACAACAGCCATGGCCGGTTACTTAACGTATAGGTAGAATAATAGAAAGTTATGAATGTGAAAGAGATATGTAGGCAATAAGTAATAAATAAGTGGTATTAGCCATATCACGCCCTTTTCTAACTAAACGACACAGGTTTCAAATTACGGAGAAATTTCAATATAAATACTAGTGTTTATATTGTACGCCTCTTCAAAATTCAACATTAGAAATCTGATTCTGTCATTAGGTAGAAATGTGTGAATTATATTTCTATGAATTTAAGACCATGATTGACTATTACATTAATGATATTCGTATGTAGAAATTAAATACATATGTTCATTATTATTTTAATTATTACTATCATATTGGCTAGATTTTAACTCTTGTCACCTGTGTCACTGCGATCTATTAAATCTATTGTAACATGGATATCTGGGTGCAATTTCAGAGTTCTCGTGAAGCCAGTTATGCCCGGTTGCACCGACGTTTCTTAAATTTACACTTAATAAAACTGAACTTACATTAAGTATCACTTAATTTTTATCTACTGTTGCACACATATTTCTACCTTCCGTCACTTTTAGGTAAGGAAGGTATTGTCTTTGGTCAAAAAATTCGTTGGTGAGTTTTTAGTGAATAAGCACGTTTTAGGGTCCCTAGAATACGAATTTGTTATTTTTAAGATGATGTCTGTATGTGTGTATGTGTGTATGTGTGTGTGTGTTCGTGTGTGTGTGTGTGTGTGTGTGTGTCTGTGTGTGTCCGTGTGTGACAAATTTTTCTCCGACGATAACTCCAATACTACAATTCTAAAAATTATAATTCTTTCGTATTCCTGTTCTATGCATCCATGTGAAGAGCTGATTAGATTTTGGTTATAATTGATCTATCGGAAGTACCCTTATTTGAAGTTTTTAACAGTTTTTCTTGAAAAAACGCAGTTAAATAACATTTTTCGACATTTTGTGATTATCATTATGAAAGAATATCTTATTCTCTATACGGTTTGATTATACATTTTCCTTCAGATTCAATACATATAGAGTTATAGAGACATTAAGAGAGATTAACTTTCAAAAATTAGTCAGCTTTGCTAAAATTATGGAAACAGCAGATATTTAAAAAAATATTAATTGACAGATGTCAGTGTCAAATGCAAAACCAAAGTTGAAAGTATAGAGTCAGAAAGTTATATGTGAATGTGATAGAGTGTCCCTCGCAAGTGACTTGCAGTTGCAGACTCGCCTCAAGATTGGAATTTTCAATGCCAGAAGTACAAGAAAGGCCAAAGAGAAATGGAAGGACTGTGTAGATATGAGAGAGGAAGAATTATGTGAAGAAGATGCGTTGGACAGGAATGAGTAAAAGAGAAAAGTAAGAAACAGAGATCCCTAATAAAATAGGGAAAGGAACTTTCGGTATGGAATTTGTAAAAAATAATGTGTTGGTGTTAAAATTTTAGAGGATATACAGTATCGAATTGACGGGAGGTTTTGTGCTGGCCACAACAGATTTTTTTTAATAACCTTAAGTAAGTGTAGTTTATATATTTTTCAGCTATTTAAATTGTGCTTTTAGTAACAAGAAAAATAAAATTAAGGATTTTTCATTGTTGATTTTGTTTATGTCAGAGTTTGGAGGTTATATTGATAAGTTCGATTCAAATAAAATTATAGTTTTTAAAATTAAAGTGTAATTAAATACATTTATTGTTTTTAGCAAAAATGGTATCAGACGAAAAAAGAAAGCGAACACGAAGTGCCAACTAATTAAATTAATAAGTAAAACATTGAAAGAAAAATGAATGCAATACTTACATGTTATAAAATTCAATATTATTTTCTATTAAAATCAGTAATTCCAATACTGTGTATTTGGTTAATCCAAACCGTTGAAAAAAAGCATGACCAGAAAGAGTACGAAAATGGTCAGATCTGTCGTATATTTGCCTTGGTATTCCGCATAAAATTAAATCTAACGCATCTAAATCGTCATCATCGTCAATAAAATCTATAATTTCAATGATTTTGATAGAAATTAAAAACGTTTCCATTCAATATAACCTTACTATTTACTTAACTGCAAGATAAACTGTCAATTTCGGAAGCTGAAATTTATGGAAGCCTTAAGATGTTTATGGAGAGTTTAGCGCACGGTGCAACGAAATAAAACTAAACTTAGGCCTGTTCTACAACTGAGTCGTTTGTCGGTTGTCGCTTGTCGTAAGTCGTTTGACGTTAGCAGCACCCGACATTGCTTTCTACAATAGTCGGAAGCTGTCGTAGCGAACTGTCACTTTTAAGTGAAGTTATGGATACTATATCTCTTCCAATTTATTTTAATTTAATTGTATAGCTTCAAATAATAAAACTACGACGGCCGATGCAAAAGAGAAGACAAATAAAATACAAGATGATGGTGGGTAAAACCTCATATTACCGTTGATATTAGGCAAAATTTTAGTGCGCACAGAAAATTATTTTCATATTTCAAGTTAAGTGATCACGAAGACTTTTTTAAATTTACGAGAATGTCTATACAACAATTTGATCAGTTGCATGATATTCTGAAACCACGATTACAGAAAACCTTTGCCAACTGATATTAAACTTGCTGTTAAGGTTAGGTAGTTAATTTGAAACAAATTATGATTATTATTTGTCCTCAAATATTTTTTTCTTTTTAAATCGTTGTATAATTTATTTATTTTGCCATACAGACTACTGTTTTCTTGTACCTAATATATTATTATTACATCCAACGTCATATCATTCATTTTCAATTTTCTGTTGACGTGACCTTCAATGTCGTTGTCGGAAATGATGGGAAATGACCAACTTGCGTTCCGACTCCGACAGCCGGCAGCCGACAACGCCTACCGCCAAATTTCTGCGTAGTGCGCACGCGTACGACATCCGACACCGACTAACGACTTATTGTAGAACAGGCTTTAAGGCTAAACTAAACTTAAATTCTTAAGTGGTATCGGTGCAACTGGGCATTACTGCTCCAGGAGTCATTTTCTTAATAAGTAAATTTACATGTAATGCGTGCCGGGGTTTCTTCATCCTGACCAATAAAGACACATGTAATATGTATAGTTTTTACAAAATTCTATCGTAATGGCATTAACTTACTAATCCTGCGGAAGAGCGCGCACTACCTGTTGCTTAGGGTCGGAATGCAAAAAATTTAAAATCATTTTTGTTGTTCTAAAGCGTTGCCATACAAACCAATGGATATCATTAAAGTGTCATTCGGAGTTGTATTTATGTGAAGAAGACCTAAATACTAAATGCCAAAATGCGATAGCGGACACGGTCTAAATAATCACTAGATTTAGGGCATATAAAATTAGGTTTTAGATATTAGGGTGATAAAAGTGCAACTTCGTACAAAGCCTACGAGGTGTGGCAATTAAACAACAAGATTGATCTTAGAACATTAACAATGTATAAAATTACACAAAACAAATATTGCCACCTTCAATGTACTCTCCTCCCCGAACCCTACATCGCCCGATGCGAATATTCCATTGTTGGAAGCAATGCCTGCAGGCCTTTTTTGTTAGGTAGTTCATAAGCTCTGCCGCTTTTCTATAACTACATCTCGGCCCCGAATTTGGTGCATTTTAACACAGAATTACAATTTGGGAATAAAAGCAAGTCACATGGCACTAGGTCAAGTGACTACGGTTGATGTATCAACACGGTAATTTTGTCTTGCCGGACAGGGCGTCTTGTTCCGGCGCGTTGTCTTCATGAGAATCCATCATATTTCAACCCTTTTTCTTCTCACCCGTGCATGAAGGGTTATCAAAACCTTCTTGTAATATGCTTGGTTAACGAAATGCCCCTCAAGCACCCAATCCAAGTGAACAGTCACTCGCATTTCGAAAAAACAATGTCAGTGCACGGCCGACGCGCTAATCGTCTCCGATCTCTTTTTTCCTTCTTTAAATCTTCTAAACTGCTCGAAAACTTGTACTAGATAGACCCTCATCACCATAAACATTCTTCAATAATTCGTACATTTCTGTAGCGGATTTTTTAAGTTTCACACAGAATTTCATATTGACACTAACATAATTCCGGCGGAGTACGAGAAAGTAGTTAACTTCAATCAAAGGCTACTGCCGAACGGTTTGCCTAATTATCTTGAAATTTTAACAGTTGATGGAGGGAAGATGATAATAGCTATTTGTGTATTAAGAGCGCAAAATGCGACGTTGTCGATTGAGAGGCTCTAGAAATCGATAATGTCCATTTGCGCTCGAAACACACACAAGATTTTTTCTACAGTCGCCACAATGGGGTCCTCCACCATAATAAAAAATAATAAAATGTATACTTTTTACTTACAGCACTGCTCAATAAATAACGATTGGCTAATACAAAAGATACGGTTTAAACTTAAAAAGGCTTTTAAATGATTATATCGTTACATTAGCCATCTATTCCATAAAAAAAAAAACAAAAATTAGAGCGTGGAAGCAAGGATTTGTGATGATTTGATGAGTTTTTGTAGCAGAATGTGTGGTTAGTTGTACGCCTGTCACACTGAAAAATTAACAAATATTTCAAGGAATTTGTGATTATATAGACATGTATGTGCATTGACTGACTTCTCGCAATTATTTAAGTAACGAAATAAGTAATAACTTTATTGTAATCAAAATAAATAGTTATCTAGAGATCAGATATCAGTACGACTCGCAACTATCCTACCGCCATCTGTGTACAATCATTCCTATTACTAAACATAACTGTACACACAATTTATTTTATATTTAATTTTATTTTATCGTTATTTTCCATTTTTCTTGAGTTTTTATTCAATCTAATCTAAGCATTTTATACTTTCGTTTTTGTAAATGAATGCCCTATTTCATTTTCACAGCAGTGTGGCATTTTGTTAGGTTATGTTAAATACCGACAGAACATATGTCATATTGACTTGTGAACGTGATAAATGTGTAATTACAGTGCCATTAGTTCCTAACGAAACATTTTCATTAAGAATGTAGACAAGTGACCTTTCTCAACATTGTATACTTAGAAATTTGGACAGCGAGCGTTTTTACTACTTTGTCGCGCATGAGCGGCAAAGTGACATTTTGCGTTGACAAAAGAGAGCGCAAATGGCTACTTTCTATAGTGACTGTAGAAAAATTAATATAACATAGCTGCAATGTTGTCAAATTTACAGGGAAGCCGGAAAAAAATAAATCTCGTTATTTAATTGCCACAGCTCGTATATCACACTAATATTATTTAGTGCGAGAACAAAAAGTTGAAAACAAAACTATTTTAATCTGCTAACAAATTGCGATTAGCACCAACCTCAATCCCTGTAGCATCAATAACTTTTCTCATTAAAAACCCATCAAACATCATCCTCTCCCTCTGGAAATCAATTCCACCTTCTGAGAAGCATTTCATCGGCATCTCCGGATACGTCGAGCATAGTCTTGTCGGCTTCGGCGGAAACCAAAACATTCCGGTGCTGGTGCTGGGAACAGTTGTGAAGTGTTTGGTGAAAAAACCAAGCAACATGCGGGCAGTTCACACTACGCCGCTTACTGTCACCACGGGCAATAACCTGACGTGCCGCACGGGGAGATGGTGGGCAAGACTAGCCGGATACACGTGCCTGGTGCAGTGTATAGTGGGATTGAGTTAAGGTGGACGTAGAGGAAATATGGAAGTTTGAGGCGGATTTAATATGAAATGGAATATACTGTAGATAATTACTAAAATTTGTGATTGATATAATTACCCTAATTATGAAAGAAACTTGTTAAATCCTAGTAACATTGCTACAGATTATAACCAATAGAAACAAAAATATAAAGCCTGTCATTTTTATGTTTTATTCAATGTTTTCAATGGGGTATGTGACCATAATCGAATTTCAATATAAAAGTCATAATATATAAAAACAAACCTCTATAGCTTCTCATTATAATAATAAAAACTAAATATTAGTTTGTAATAATATTGTTATTAGCAATTTAATGTTTTAGAGAAGAGATCTGTGACGTCAGAAACACACACACACCCACATACACACATACACACACACACACACACACAAACACACAAACTTACAGACATCATCGTAAAACTAGTAAAATCATACTCTATGGCCCCTAAAACGTGCTTATTCATTAAAAACTCACCACTTCCTTTACCTAGAGGTAACGAAAGATAAAAATCCCAGTGCAATACCTCTCGCACTTACCATATTAGGCTATATAAGCAAACACAAAAAATTCTTATTACATCTATTCTTTACCTATATATTTTTATATTTTTTAATTAATTCTATAAACAAATTTCCTCCTACTCTTCTAAAAGTTCGAAATTTATTGACTAGATGGGCGGTATTTCTGATGGATACATGTAAATCTGTATCTATAATTTTAAATATTTGATTTATAATAAAATAAGAAATATTAAATGTCTTCCCAGAAAAAGCCTACAGTAACGTACCTGGACTTTTGACACTGACATTTTTCTGTCAATATCAAATATTTTAATTTTTCAACTGCTTACCATGGTTGTTTGGGCTGTGAGATTCATTACAATGGATTATTTTATTTGTTTATAATTCTCTATCTTTAAATAAGATATAATAAAAGCGTCAAATGTATCGGATAGAGAATTTTATTTTCATTAATATTATTTGTAATAACATTAATTTAAAAAAATGATATTTAGCAGAAATTATTAAAGAAGGTTGTCTAATTGTTATCAAAACCGTAATTACATATACACACACACGTATTATAAAAATGTTAAAATTAGAATACCATAAAAGTATGGGGTCCCGTGGCCGCGTGCCTAAGTGTCTGGTGGCGAACCTGGGGGAACCGGGTTCGATCCCGACGGACGCCAAATATTTCCAATTTTAAATGGCACAAAAGTGACCCCTGTGGTGCACTCTCCACACCAGCTACGAGTGCCCGTGAGGTGACGCCTGGTAAGCGCCCGCACGGTACAAATATGTCATCATCATTACCGATATCTGCGATAAAGCAGATTGGCACACCCAGAAATGGATAATATGCCGTGATGATATATTTATTTATTGTATAAAATTAGATTATAGACCTTAAAACGTGCTTATTCACTAAAATCTGGATACGTGATTTTAACAAGAATCCAACCTCTTAGCTAGAGGTAAAAACAAGGTAAAGCAAAATTAAATTTATAAGGAATATAGGAATCTTTAATAGACAACAGATGGAATATTGTCTACTTGGTTTTGTTACTACGTTGCAACTTGTTAAAATCATTAGCCAATTGGCTACTCAAAATAAGTTATTTTTACTTCTCAAACTGATTCATTTTATTAGTTAACGACAAGAATAAGAATATAAATGTCAACACCAAAGTAATATATAACAGAGAGCAGATTTATTCAAGAAGAATTGAGACAAGTTGCAATGGTGCTAACAGATTTCTTTGCTGTTTCATAGTCCACGGCCGTTTAACCAATTTACGCTAAATTCAAACCTACCTACAATTTTAATTATTTAATTAATAATAATAATAACAAATATTAAATGTCCTTCCCAGAAAAAGTTTTCAGCAATGTAAGTAAAACTGTTGATTTTTGACACTGACATTTATTTGTCATTTACAAACATTTGAATTTGGCAACTGATTTTCTTAGTGTAGTCTGGACTGTGTGATTTATTGTAACAGACTATTCTATATATTATATTTTCTTCATCTATAAATCTATAGCAGATGTAATACAATTTTTAAGTGTATTAGATAGATTTTTTTAAAGAAACTACTACTTTCGGTTGTCCAATTGTCATCAAAACCTTTTCAGTTCTTCCCATTAATGTCCGATTGAGAAATACGTAGTTAAACAGGTTTTAAGTATTATATGGTGCTATTCTTCTTTACGGGGTCCCGTGGCCGCGTGCTTGAGTGTCTTGTCGCGAATCTGGGGGAACCGGGTTTGATCCCGACAGACGCCAAATATTTCCAATTTTAAATGGCACAAAAGTCACTCCTGTGGTGCACTCTCCACACCAGCTATGAGTGCCCGTGAGGTGACGCCTGATAAGCGCCCACACGGTAAAATATATCGCCATTATTACCGATGTCTACATGTGTGTAGATCCTGGCACACCCAGAAATGTGGAATATGCCGTGATGATATATTTAGTTTATTCTGTAACTTTGCTCTATAACACTGAAACTCTATACGCTCTATAAACTATAGAACACTATAAGATTATACCTTATAGAATAGTAAAATTACCTAGTCTGTAACTCTCTCTGTATCAAGTCTGATTATAGAGTTGTTTTGGTTGTTATTAATGTCAAACTGTCAAATATTCTATAACCATATTTTTGACAAGACGTTAAGGAATCATGTATAACTCCAATAATATGTAAGTATATTATTAAAATATCTTTCAGAACTCATATTATTAATTGGAAAAATACTACCTTTTTTTTAGTTTAAGTTCTGTAATTTATTAATTTAACCCAACGTTTATGGTGCGGAAACGTTGGGTTAAATTAATAAATTACAGAATTTAAACTAAAAAAAAGGTAGTATTTTTCCAATTAATGTAAGTATATATTGTACTATTGAATTAATGTTTATTATCATATACATTTTGATTATTGTTATTGTAATTCTTGTTCTTCTTGTGATATAAATAAAAAAAATAATTTTACCAATATGCAGATATCGGTAATGATGATGACATATTCGTACCGTGCGGACGTTTAAGATTCGAAATAATTTTGGCTTCGGTCGGGATCGAAACCAGTTCCACAGATTCGCGACCCGACATTCAGACGCTACTAGACCCCAGTTATTATCAATTATTAAGACATCATTTAATTCTTATTTTAAATATTCTATTAAGCTATGAATTCTTCCCCTTGTCTTGACCTTTCTAATATAATATATTTCGTGAAAAATATAGCTACGGAAAATGATTCAATTTTATATCATAGAAAATGTTTTAAAATCGCTTTAATTAATTTTATATGCAAATCTTACACGGAACGAAAAAGGATTCCAAACATAAGTAAAAAACAGTAGGTATGTATTTTTTTTTTTTAATGAAATGGAAACCATCTTTTTCTACAGTCACTATAGAAAGTAGCCATTTGCGCTCTCTTTTGTCAACGCAAAATGTCACTTTGCCGCTTATGCGCGACAAAGTAGAAAAAACGCTCGCTGTCCAAATTTCTAAGTATACAATGTTGAGAAATGTCACTTGTCTACATTCTTAATGCAAATGTTTAGTTAGGAACTAATGGCACTGTAATTACACATTTATCACGTTCACAAGTCAATTTGACATATGTTCTGTCGGTATTTAACATAACCTAACAAAATGCCACACTGCTGTGAAAATGAAATAGGACATTCATTTACAAAAACAAAAGTATAAAATGCTTAGATTAGATTGAATAAAAACTCAAGAAGAATGGAAAATAACGATAAAATAAAATTAAATATAAAATAAATTGTGTGAACAGTTATGTTCAGTAATAGGAATGATTGTACACAGATGGCGGTAGGATAGTTGCGAGTCGTATTGACATCTGATCTCTAGTTAACTATTTATTTTGATTACAATAAAGTTATTAGTTATTTCGTTACTTAAATAATTGCGAGAAGTCAGTCAATGCACATACATGTCTATATAATCACAAATTCCTTAAAATATTTGTTAATTTTTTCAGTGTGATAGACGTGACAACTAACCACACATTTTGCTACAAAAACTCATCAAATCATCACAAATCCTTGCTTCCACGCCCCAATTTTGGTTTTTTTATGTAATAGATAGCTAATGTAACGATATAATCATTTAAAAGCCTTTTTAAGTTTAAACCGTATCTTTTGTATTAGCCAATCGTTATTTATTGAGCAGTACTGTAACTATAAAGTGTACATTTTATTATTTTTTGTTATGGTGGAGGACCCCATTGTGGCGACTGTAGAAAAAATCTTGTGTGTGTTTCGAGCGCAAATGGACATTGTCGATTTCGAGAGAATGCCGCGCGACGAACCTCTCAATCGACAATGTCGCATTTTGCGCTCTTAATACACAAATAGTTATTTTCGGAATGGCACAATAAATTCCTTCATTTTACATTTCAATATTTCGTAACGTTTGACAATATTTTTTTAATATAAATATTTTTGACGTTTCAATATACTCTGTAAATACTTTACAGTCAAGATTTTGGCGATGTAAGATTTAAAGAAATTTATATAACTATAGCCCTTATAGTACTTTAACCTAGTTCTAGCTATTTTCTTACATACTATAACGTCAATTGTTTATAAAGCCTATTGAGCTTATAGAACGTTATAGAGTAGCACCAATAGTTTTTGGGGAATCGTTCTTCCAACATCCAAACATACACATATCCACACACACACTCACATGTTATAATCGAATTCTGGGGACCTTAAAACGTGCTTATTCACTAAAATCTGAATATATGATTTTTATCATGAATCCATTACCTCTCTTAGCGATAGGTAAAAAGTAATAATATTAGAACAAAGAACGATCTCCTTCTCCGAATCATACTATATACAACAGTATGACAAATTACTATTCAGTGAGTAGTGCACTTCTCATGTTCAGCTGTGTCAAATGTTAAATGCTGTTAGTTTACGATGTAAAATTAGTGTGTGATGACCGATTTGTTTATAAGGAAGTTTTAACCTACTTTAAGCAATTCTTACACACATGCATCAGCTTTCCTGTTAGCCAATAACTTCTACTATTCGAATTATTAAGTTTTCTGTTTAGAAATTGCTCTCGCGAATGCCAAGAATATTTGGCAGGCGCATTGTGTTAAAGATGTCATTATGTCAATGTCAAAACAAAAAATAAATACAGATTTCCAGACGAAATTAGTTGCAGACGAGAAGAACTTTATTTTAAAAATATGCTGACGAATAGCACGTGCTTGCTAAATTTGTTTCATTTCACTTTTAGTTATAACTGGTACAAAAATATGCACACATTTCAAAGCATATCATAATTCACGGTATTTTTTCATCATATATGAACAGACACACGTGTTTCTTGTGTATACATAACGATATGACTTCTATATTAAGTTTGTATAACACTATATTCTGGGAATTCTGACATAGGTACTAATTAACTAATATACAAGGTGTTTTAAGATTTAAAGTTCAACATGAAGATCTTGAATTACAGGCTGTTTACTAAACATACGGCACAAATTAAGAAGGTTACAGTTGAGTTAAAATAAATCTGTTGTGGCCAGCACAAGACCTCTCGCCATTTCCATATTAGGCTATGTAAGTATTGTATTGCACTTTGCTATCGAACCGTCGTTTTATAACAAAATATTACAGAACTTTACCCAAATATTGTTTTTTATTATATTTAACATGTCTTCTGCACACAAATAATTCTAATTATATCTATTTTTCATTGTATGAGGAAATTCCTAAATGTCAGAGATTCTTCCAATTCATTAACCAGATTGGCGGTATTTCTGTTGGATATATGCAGTTTACCTATAATTTCAAATATTTAATTAATAAAATAATAAGATTAAATATACTTCCCAGAAAAAAATTATCAGAATGTCACTAAAACTGTTGATTTTTGACACTGACATATGTCATTTACAAACTATGTTATAAACATTTGAATTTTGTCAAGTATAGTTTTTGAGGAATCGTCCCTCCAACATCATCATCCACACACACACACACACACACACACACACACACACATCAGTTTAGAAATGTTATAATCGGATCTAATACCTCTTTTAGCGAGGTATAAAATAATAAGACAGATTAAATATACTTCCCAGAAAAAAACTATCAGAATGTCACTAAAACTGTTGATTGTTGACACTGACATATGTCATTTACAAACTATGTTAAAAACATTTGAATTTTGTCAAGTGGTTTCCTTAGTGCCTTAGCCTCTGCGATATAATAAAAATTTTAAGTGTATTAGATGGAGAATTTTGTTCTTCAATATTTGTAATAACAAAAATATTCAAAAAATTATATTTTGAAGAATTTTTCTAAGAAATTACTATTTGCGGTTGTCCAATTGTTACCAAAACCTTTTCAGCTTTTCCCAGGAATGTCAGATTGAGGAATTATTAGTTAAACAGGTCTTAAGTCTTATAGTTTTTGAGGAATCGTCCCTCCAACATCATCATCCACACACACACACCCATCAGTTTAAAAATGTTATAATCGGATCCAATACCTCTCTTAGCGAGAGGTAAAAATTGTTGTGGCCAGCACAAGACCTCTCGCCATTTTCATATTAGGCTATATAAAGTACATATTGTATTTAACATTTCTTGTACAAACAAATAATTCTAATTACATCTATTATTAATATATTTTTATGTTTTTTAATTCATTCTTTAAATAAGTTTTCTCCTATTTTTAATGTTCCGAGATTCTTCAAATTCATTGACGAGATTGGTTATTTCTGATGCGTATCAGGATTTTTGACACAGACATTTTTCTGTTAACTACAAATATTTTAATTTTTCAACTGGTTTCCATGGAATGGAACTATTTAGGCTGTGAGATTCATTACAACGGATTATTTTATACATTTATAATTCTTTAAATCTATAGAAGATATAATAAAAATATTAAATGTATCGGATAGAGAATTTTATATTCTTTAATATTTGTAGTAACATAAATTTCCAAAAAATAATACTTAGAAGATTTTTTTAAGAAACTACTACTTCCGGTTGTCCAATTGTTACTAAAACTTTTTCAGCTCTTCCCATTAATGTCAGATTAAGGAATACGTAGTTAAATTGGTCTGTAATCTTACAGAATTTGACACACATACACACACACACACGCACAGGCACAGGCAGACAGACATCAATGTAAAAATGTTAAAATCGGATTCTATTGATCTTAAAACGTGCTTATTCTCTAAATTCTAGATATAACAAAGTATATACATTTAATGTAACTGACTGCTCGCAGCGTCAAAGCGGAATTTATTTGAACTCAAGGAGTTGAGATAAATGGGCATTTAATAATTTCTTTTGTACTGTGTGTATTATTAAAAACTACTGTATTTCTAAAAGTAAGTAATATAAACATAATAAAATTAATATTTATACAACAAAACTACCCAATCAGCGATAGTTCCGAAAATGAACCCAGATGTCACATTGCTTAAAGTCGGTTGTCAATATAATAGAATAAATTTCGTAACTAATTCTTATTAGGTATGTGCTAGTAGTGAAAATAATAATATATACACCACAGTTATGAAGAGCATTATTGTCCTCTCCTCGGCTCCCTCGGGATTATAATCTTTCGCTCGGTCAATAATGATACTCTTCATAACCTTGATGTGTAATATACTATTATTATTTAGTGCAATAAATGTGTATTACTCAAATAAGTGTATTGTAAAATTTCCAGCCAAAACAATATATGATCAATTTGTCAAAAATATATCAAATATTGACATTAATATCTGTCATTTTCAAGAAAAAGATTATTTTTATATATAAAGACTCAGAAAACGTCTGATGATGCCTAACACATTGTTGGGCGAAACGTTAGGTGTTATACCTAAAAGACCATGACCCAGAAACCCGAAAAAGTTCCAACCTATGATAAATGCCGGCCATGAAAGCCTTAGTAATTATTTAAGTGTATTGTTTTTGAATTTTTCACTGCCCAAAATTCAAAATTGCCTGGGGCCCATCACAAATCATAAATTTATATCTAATACATTATACCCACACTTTTATCTTTATATTCATGTTATTTCGCGAAAATACACTTATCAGAAAAACATTACACTTTGCCTTTTCCACTAACATTACTCCTTTCAATCCCCTGGGACATTTCCAATCCTTTCACACGTCTGCACCTTGCTGTCACTCGTCCTTTCGTCCTTGTCCTGTAGTTCAGGTCCTCTAGGAAATCTCCGTACATCTATCTGTCCTTGTATCTCGCCGTGTTGCCGTCCTCTACATCTCTAGACAGACCTATGTTCCTCTGTATGTGTGTCTCTGTTGACAGTGTCTGTGTATGCATTCTGTATGTAGTGGTGTATAGTGGATGCAGATGTACCTGTATAGTTGGGCGTGTAGTGTCCTAGGTGTTGGATGTCCAGCTGCAGTGGGAGTTAGTTTGGAGCTAGAGAGGATGTAGGAAGACCCGAGGGAGGTAGTGTGGTGAGGGTGTTAATTTGTTTAATTGGGTAAATGTTTGATTGGATGTGGTGGTGAATAATCGATATTTACCGCAAATACAGGCTGTTTCAAAGTGTAAAAAAAAATTAAGGACATATAGCACTGACAAAAATCTGTTGTGGCCAGCACAAGACCTCTCGCCATTTCCATATTAGGCTATAGAAGTATTGTATTGCACTTCGCTTTCAAACCGTCGTTTTATAACAAAATATTACAGAACTTTACCCAAATTGTTTTTTTATTGTATTTAACATGTCTTCTGCACACATATAATTCTAATTATATCTACTTTTCATTGTATGAGGAAGTTTCTAAATGTCAGAGATTGTTCCAATTCATTAATCAGATTGGCGGTATTTCTGATGATTTCAAATATTTAATTAATAAAACAATAAGAAAGATTAAATATACTTCCCAGAAAAGCTATCAGAATGTCACTAAAACTGTTGATATTTGAGAATGGCATGTGTCATTTACAAACATATAAACATTGGAATTGGAATTTGTAAACTGGTTTCCTTAGTGCCTTAGCCTCTGCGATTAGTTTACTCTATAAATTATAGTGTAATATTAGATGGAGAATTTTATGTTCTTCAATATTTAATAAAAAAAACTCCCAAAAAATTATATTTAGAAGAATTTTTCTTAAGAAACTACTACTTCCGGTTGTTCAATTGTTACCAAAACCTTTTCAGCACTTCCCAGGAATGTCAGATTGAAGAAACTGTAGTTAAATAATTTTTAAGTCTTATAGTTTTTGAGGAATCGTCCCTCCAACATCCATATATATATATATATATATATATATATATATATATATATATATATATATATATATACACACACACACACCCACACCCACAAACACACATAATCTGATTCTAGGGACCTTAAATCGTGCTTATTCAATAAAACCTGGATATGCGAATTTTAGCATTAATCCAATACCTCTCTTAGCGAGAGGTAAGAATGAGTAAAAAAGCTTAATCAACATAGGTCCGATCTTCAACTGTTTCCGAGATAAATGAAAAACTGACAATGATAGTCATCGAGCAAAATTTTATCTATGTCAGTAAATAGACTACAAGATCTGTTGTTGCCAGCACAACACCTCTCGCCATTTGCATATTAGGCTATGTAAGTGTTGTACATATTTGACATTTCTGATCCGTACAAAAACACATATCTTCTTTATATATTTTTTAATTCATTCTATTCACTCTTATTCTTCTAATGTTCAAGATTCTTTCAATTCGTTGATGAGATTGGCGATATTTCTGAAAGATATATATATAATATATCGCACCCCGGCGAGAAGAGTGACACAAGTCCAAAAAATAGTTTTGCGTAAAACTTAAATTAAAGAAGACAGTTCTCGAATGTAAAGTAACTTACATTAGCTCGAAATGAAACGACATTAGCTCCATCTCTCGAAAAATATAATCTTGATTTATGTCACTATTCCATATTATTAGAAGCATATTTTTGACTAATTTTATCTGATGAACTTAGAATTTCTAAATTTTGACTCGTGTCACTATTCTCGCGGGGTGCGATAGGTATCTGTAATTATAAATATTTAATTAATAATAAAATGAAAAATATTAAATGTACTTCCCAGAAAAAGTCTTCAGTAATATCTCTGGCTTTTTGACACTCACATTTATCTGTCAATTACACACATTTTTAATTTTTCCACTTGTTTTCCATGGGCTGCGAGATCATTTACAATTTATTATTTTATATATTTATATGTCTCTATCTTTAACTCCATAAAAGGTATAAGAAAAATTTTAAATGTATCGGATAACAGAAATTCTCAATAAATAATATTTAGAAGATTTTTTAAAAAAACTATTACTTCCGGTTGTCCAATTATTGTTTCCAAATCTAATCTGCTCCAGGAATGTGCAGGAAACTGCAGTTAAATATTTTTAAGTAGTATTTGAGAAACCGTGGTTCCAACAGCCACACATACATCTACACACACACGCACGCACGCACACACACGCACGCACGCACACACACACACACACACACACACACACACACACACACACACACACATCGTAGAAATGTTATAATCGGATTATAGGCACCTTAAAACGTTCTTATCCACTAAAATTTAGATATACGATTTTTAGCGTATTCCAATACATTCCTTAGCGAGAGGTAAATAGTAAATTAATTTCGGAAAATACTTCAAGGCACTGAAGTTCTATTTTTTATAATAAATGAGAAAAATAAACCGTATGAGTAATAAAAAGGCACTTCAGTGCCAATGTGCATATTAAATTTTATTTAAAATTGAAAAATTGTGAAAATGAACGAATATTTTAATATTTATTTTTATTGGGATATTTCATTTCATAGATGCCGTTGTGCACCAACGTCAAACCTTCGACAAAGGAGCACTTTTGTTTAACTTCCATAAGCGCATCATTGCTGTCAGCAGTTTTTCTTTGATTCTTCATATATTTCGATTTATCTTTCAGTGTTTATTATTATTTTACTTATGCCCAGTTTTATAAACATCGAATAACTTGCTGAGTTATTACTTTGAAAGTAAATTTAATCGATGAGTAAATAAAAATGTCTGCTTTATAAAATAAGTTGCAGAGTACAATAAGTACTTGCAGAGTAAATATTTCATTCTAGTGATTTACCGACAGAGACATCGTTTATTATTATTCAAACGTCAAAATAAAGTGTCATAAAGTGTCAGTTCTCATTAAAAATGGAAAAAAAGAGAGAATGGGGAAAGAATTATACTGAAATAGATAAAGCGAACATGTTAGAGATAACAAAAAAATATATTAGTAATATTGAAAACAAACAGACAGACGTAGCAAGCGTCAAAAGCAAAAATAGTGCATGGGATGAGATTTGTAAAGAATTTCTGCGTTCTCTATAAAATAATTAATTTTGACATGTGTCAAATTTATTCTACAGAATAAAATTTACTTCCTCCAAAATCAGTGGAGTAATTTATTCCATAGATTTATTTAGCTAGTATTTTTATTCTTGTTTTATAAAACGAAAATCTCTGGAATAAACTATTTTACTTCGAGAATAAATTTTACTTTGCTAGTAATTTACTTATCTATCTTTTATAAAACTGGGCATTAGAGTATATGTTCTTGTTTCCTCTTTTATTAGTTGTAGCTGTAGATTATTATTTTTCATTGAAAATACTTTAATAGTTTTCAGGTTATTTTGATAGTTTAGTTTTTTCTTGGGGCCAGTTTTACAATAAATATTACATAATGGTAATTTAATTAATTGTAAATATTAGTTCTATTATCTATTTTCCACTATATAAACTCTAAGCGCCTTTGTAAAATCAAACAAACAAAATAAAATTGCTCCTTTGTTTTAGTGCCAAAATGCGCCACCAGGTTCGCATTTATATTTACTTATCCCAATAGGTTATGTTTACATATCTGTCACTCTGACCCTCAATATTGCTAATCTGGGACATTGAAGTTATTATAAAGAAGAGTCAAAATTATGTCTTTCATCTCAAACTTCTTTATGGAATTATTTATTCGTTCTTTTGTACATCGTACACCTACCCAAATGTACAATAATTATCATAAAGTTATTAACACCTCATTAGCATGAAATCGTTAAATAGTGATTACTTTAGTACCGATTTTTGAACTTTTAATAACGATTTTTGTGCACGATTTCAAATTAAGTATGTATTTTTTTTTATTCCCCACCTAGCTTTCGGTACGGTGCCCATTGGCCAAGGCCATTTTTTTTATTTGAGTGTTATTACTTAGGACATACACAAACATCCAAGCCCCTGGTGGGAATCGAACCCACGACCCCAGGACCGAGCGATGAAGGTCGTTTGAACGCTGCCTTTACACGATCGACCACCCGGGCAGCTAAGTATAAAAACTAAATTTAATTTATTTTTATATAATTGTAAATTTAAAATATACCTTTAAATCTTGTTTAAAATAAAGAGAGAGACAAAGATGTAGGCATATGTAATTTAAACGTGCAATATATCAAATGTGAAATAATTATTTAGTCTTAATTTCAAAGAGATATTACAGTAAGACATTCCAATTTAATTTAAATTCTTTAGTTAATGCGAGTCTTCTTCAAATATCTAATTATCTATTTTTAGGTTACCACCTAGCGAGATAAATTATATTTATAAACATGCTCTCAATTTATTATTTCTCTATTTTCAATAGACAACATAAAACTGTCAACAATATTTAATAATTTGAACATTTAATTTCAAACGGATTTAAATATATAATAATAACAATAATAATTTCTTTTTACCTTCCGTCACTTTTAGGTAAGGAGAGAAATGTCTTTGGTCAAAAAAATCAGTGGTGAATCCCTAGAATATAATTTTACGATGATATTTATGTTTATGTGTGTGTGACAAAAATTTCTCCGACGATGAGACTATAGATTATAATTCCTTTGTATTCCTATTCATTACATATGAAGAACTGATTAGATTTTGGTTATAATTGGTCAACCGGAAGTTCCCTTATTTGAAGTTCTTCAGTTTTTCTTGAAAAACATTTTATATGATTATCAAATTGAAACAATATCTTATTGTCTATAAAGTTTGATTATACATTTTGCTTCATATTCAATAGATACCTATAGAGTTAAATAATTATAAAGGGTGCGATTCAGTGGGTTGTATTAGGCTGTTTTAAGATCTGTATTAAGAGTTGAATTAAAAAACCTGATTCCGTGGCTTGTATTAGACTGTTTTAGAGTGTTTATTTTAATACATGTGCATTAGTTGCCTAGGAAATTAAAACACTTCTTAAAATGGGTTATATCTGTTTTAAGTATTGTATTAACCTTAATTCATAGTGTCAAATATGAAATATTGAAGTAAAATTATATATTTGACTCTTCATAAAGTATACTAAAGCAAATATTGAACTTAAATGATATAATAAAAGAGGAAATGAATCATTTTAAAAATTGAGGTTAATATGAATAAATTCGGGCAAGTTACAACAATTATTTATATGTTATTTATTTTCTGAGTTTGTTTAAGTAAAATAGGTGATACAAGACGTGCTGTTGAAAGAGTTGAGCATGTTTGGCGTGTTGTTGATTGTAGAAGACGAAGAAGGATATACAAAAGTCGAAAAACTATGACAATACTCTCTCCGAAAGTGATACCGATTAACAAAAATGTATTTCAGCATGTAATAAATTTGATTCCAAATGACATATTTGGATTTGGCGGTGATGTACCTCCTCCAGTTTTAGTTTTTCTTTTAAATAATGTGCAATATCTCTCTTTGAATTGCATTTCAATATTCAATATCCGCCACATTTCTTTTATACGACCCAATTCTCTATTAAAACCACTTGTTTCCATTACAACTTTTATGTCTCCCCAAGCAGCTTTTTTATTTTTCATTAACAGCAAGTAATCTATCTGTCAATCATAGCAAGTGTTCTTGTATTTCTTTTTCTCGAAATCGGACCAATTTTGAATTTCAATACAATATCAGTGGAAATGTAATCAATCGTGTATCTCATGTAAGAGATCTTGGAATAATATTAGACAGTAAACTCATATATGACATTCACATTGACACTGTTGTAAAGAAAGCATATAAAATGCTTGGATTTATATTAAGAGTTGGAGCACTTTTCAAGAACTATAACACTCTCGTTCAACTATATTATTCACTTGTGCGTTCACAATTAGAATTTGGTGTCGTTTGTTGGTCTCCTCATTACCAAGTGTATATTAAGAGAATTGAAGGTATCCAACGGAAATTTATTTCAGCTTTAAATTGGAAATTCCCTTATAATTCTGTCAGTTTCGTCACTTTACGAAAAACGTAGAGAAATGTTGGATTTGACATTTTTATACAAAATCATAAATAATTATATAGATAGTCCCGTCCTTTTAAGTAAAATATCTCTGCGTGTGCTTTCCTATTCTACTCGTACTCTTGAAACGTTCTCTTCTAAAAAATATAAAACCAATGCTGCTATGTTTTCTACAGTAAATCGATTAATGTGTTCTTTCAATAACATGATTCTTAGCTATAATGTTCCAGATATTTTTAATTGTTCACTATTTAAGTTTAAATCATTTCTAAAATATGTTTTCTCGCATTCTTTGTCTGATCCTTAGTTTGTACTTCTCATTATCTATTATTATACTGTCTAGCTAGAAACTTTTATTCTTTATGTATATTGTTAACTGTGCTGTACTTCTATTGGGCCTTGGCCTGTTGTACGGCCTTTCTTTCTAAATAAATAAATAAATAAATAAATTATTTTAATGTCATTTCGCTTATTTTCAATAATAACGTCCCGTTTAGTAATTGCCTCTTATTAAAATAATCTTTTCTTCAATAAACCAATCGGTTCTGTAATTCTTTTTCCTGACATTTTAATATGCTAAAATTTAAAATATAGGTCATAAAGTAGTGTAACATAACTTAAAACAACACAAATACAAAATATTGACGTTTCAAATGCCGCCAATTTCGCACTTTGACAGTTATTACAGTGTTGCCAAGTGTAATTTTGTGTTTTAACTAAAACAGCTTAATACAGACCACTGAATCACCTTTGTTTTAAAATGTGTTTTAAGCTAATACAGTGTTTTAGTTAATACAAGTGTTAGTACAGACTTTAATATAACCCACTGAATCGCACCCATGAGATTAACTTTCATGAATCATCCAGCTTTGATATAATCATGGCAACATCTGCTATATTCAAATAATTCTAATTGACAGATGTCAGTCTCAAATGCAATTTATATAGTGTATGTTCGTGTTACAATTTTATTGGATTTATAGAACTTCTGCAAGAATCTTTCGGTATGGGCTTTGTAGAAATTAGTATATGTTCGTGTAACAATTTTACTGGATATGTAGAATCTTTTTTGGTATGGGATTTGTACAAAATACATAGAATTGACGGAAGGTAATGTGCTGGTTTTGGCCGCCATTTTTTCAATATAGCGGAGCTAACGGCAGCGACCCAAGGACACAAATTTAACATTTTTTTTTTTTCTTTTAAACTAGTAAACTACCGATAAGCAAAACTCCTGTATTTTTTTCCAGGCAAAACTACCTACTGCTTGGAATATAACAGAGTAGGCTCGAATCAAAAAATATTTAAGTACTTAATTTTCTAGATTACTTACAATATATAGAATTAATTTTTATAGAGTAAATTGCCCAGTTTTCCCTTTAATATAACATTTTTACAAAATCTGAATTCAGAACAAAGTGTCATTAATTTCCTAAACATTTCACCGATTTCCAGAATAACAAACCATCCATCCAGCAATTCCATTAATTCTGTAATTCCTCTGTTATCCATGATAGGCAACGTTCAACGCTTCTGATTCTGACAAACCCGCGTCGTCATTGAACAATAACACAAAGAGCTGACCTTGAATTGGCCGATGGAACTTTCGTATTGAAATGGCAAAACAACTCGTACGTCGTACCGTTGCAAAAAACCACGAGAGCCACTTGGAAATTCAATGGCAATAACCTGCCTTGTAGGTGAGCCAGACCTGCCATGGACACAGACACACCTTGCTTGGGACCGGGGATACACAGCGAAGACGGAATATTCGATGAGGACTGAGGAGGATAGTGAGGTTGAGTTTTGGTTGGATTTGTTGGATTAGACTTTGGGAAAATGTAATGTGAATTGCGAATTTGGTAAAGACGTAGAAGAAAAAGGGAAACCTATTTTATATTTGTGTTATAGTAATAAAATTATACCCATATACAGTCAATGGAGAAAAGTTGGAGAGGTATTGGAATCATGCTAAAAACGCATATACAGATTTTAGTGAATAAGATGTCTGTGTGTGTATGTGTGGATGTTGTAGACACGGTTTCTCAAACCCAACCAGCCCGATTCACAAAACAGTTTAAGCTAATCCTCATTTTTGGATTAGTGAATTCTATTCTATTCCGGTATTTAAAATTTAATTTTCATGGTGTTATCAATAAAGGTAGATACTAGGAATAGATTAGACTATATTTTAAGATATAAACTCTCAAAATTAGAGTAGAATTCGCTAATCCAAAAATGAGGATTAACTTTTTTGTGAATCGGGCTGTATAAGACAAAAGATCAATTTAACTACATATTAATCAATCTGACATTAATGATAAGAGCTGAATAGATTTTGGAAACAACTGGCCAACCGGAAGTAGTAGTTCCTTAAGAAAAATCTTTTAAATATTATTTTTTTGGAAATTTATGTTATTACAAATATTGAAGAATATAAAATTCTCTATTCAATACATTGAACATTTTTATTATATCTTCTATAGATTTAGAGATAGATAATTCTAAACATATTAAATAATCCATTGTATAATGAATCAAACAGCCCATGGAAACCAGCGGAAAAATTAAAATGTTTGTAATTGATATAAATGTCAGTGTCAAAAATCTAGACATTATTGAAGACTGTTTCTGGGGAGTATCTACATTTAATATTTCTTATTTTATCATTAATTAAATATTTAAAATTATAGATATAGCTGCCGTACGTTAAATTGACACTGTCCTTGAATGCGGAAAACCTAAAATTCGTATATGGACAAGTCGAAATGTAATAGTACATTTAATATTTCTTATTTTATCATTAATTAAATATTTAAAATTATAGATATAGCTGCCGTACGTTAAATTGACACTGTCTTTGAATGTGGCAAACCTAAAATTCGTATATGGACAAGTCGAAATGTAATAGTAATATAATATGCTATTGTTATAACGAGGAAAAGAATCCGTCAACATCTAAAATTGGTATAAATAGAAAGGGGGTTTATTTATAAACCATAGTATGTACATTTTCAGTGTCAACTAAACACGCGCTTGCTATACATATATTTCATCATATACCATTCAGAAATACCGCCAATCTCGTCAATGAATTGGAATAATCTCAAACATTTAGAAGAGTAGGAGGAAACTTGTCCATAGAACGAATTGAAAAATAAAGAATACCTAGATATAATTACAATTTTTTGTGTGTACCAAAAATGTTAAATACAATACTTAAATAGCTTAATATGAAACTGGCGAGAGGCATTGTGCTGGCCACAACATATTTAATTAATATTATTGATAAATGGAGAAGAAAATAAAGTAATCGGAGAGTGCAGTCAGTACGGTTTTATTTGATTTGAACCTACGTTTCGACCATTACAATGGTCTTCCTCAGGGTTAAATCAAGTCATAAACTAAGAAGAAGATATTTGTAACTCATGTTAACAAACATCAAAACGCAATATGTGAATTACAACGTTATAAAATTGATGAAAAACAACTTTTAAATAAATATATAATGTAACGAACCAGATAGAATGTAACAGTTTTATAAAATTATGCTACCTGTTTTTCTCCTCAGTATTTCATCAACAAATTTGTTGAAATGCTGTATCTTAATTTTTTTTATCAAAGTAGCTTTTATAGATCATTATGTTTAATACATTTTTAAGATTTTGTAATAAAATTCAACAGTATTATAATAAATTCACCGTTAGGTAAGAAATATTTTATACTTTTTATCCTGTGAAACTGTTTTTGCTAATAATAATATATCAATAGCTGAAGATGGGCTTGCCTTGCATGAAATGCCCGTAATTAAATAGTTTTAATACATATGTGAATTATTTTAGCTTTTTCATTCCACCTTTATAATAGAATCATGTAAAAGTATGCTATTTTATTGAAAAATATGTGATATTCCAAATTGTGAATGTGGAGCAGAAAAAGAAACAGTCCAACATATTGTAGAAGAATGACCTATAACTAAATTTCAGCAAGGTTTTTCCGGACTCCATCATTTAACAGAAGATACTCTAAATTGGATAGTTAAGATCAAAATTATTTAATTTGTTTTGTTTTATTTATTATTTTATTTATGTATTAATTTATAAATTGTACTGTCTCATTCGAAATAATAATAATAATAATAATAATAATAATAATATTAGAATCATTAAGAAATCTCGTTTTAACAGTTTAAAACTTAATTATAACAAATTAATATCTAACCTAATAAACTTTTTTTTCTGGATTTCAAGTAGACAAGACACCTGGTATCATAACCGACATAAATACATCGGCAAAATCGTCTTTGAAGTATTATACAATTACACAAACAATCCGCAATTCAACTCATATTTCCTAAAACAATCCGCTCACTTTTTATTCGTCTTTTGTTTTTGCACACACTTCACGCTCACACGCAGCACCAGCGATTATCCTTTGTTTCGTCCGCAGCACCTGGTGACGTAATTTGACACTAGTCCCAGCAACCAAACAGTTGAATGTATGCGTGTGTGTATGTTTGCGTGAAGATGAGTGTACGGAAGTGCGTATGCTATGTATGAGACAGGTGTTAAAGAACTTACTTTTGTTTTATAATAACAGAGGTTAGACGTTAAACGTTAGACGGTTGACGTTGATGTTTAGTTGTTTCAATATATTGGTATTATATTACTGAACAGTTTTATATTGAAAATGGAAATAACTGGATAAGCAATGAAATTACGATGAAACACACACTGTAAAAATCAAAACTTTTATTGTACAGGGTTGAGCAAAAAAGACGGACGAGATGATATATTTATTTATTTGTATATTATATATCCTTCGCTTTCTCAAAAATATTTCCAAATTCCAAACAATATTTACATTGTTTTTTCCCTGACTTTTGTTCAATTACTGTTTACAATAACTAGAAGCTATTTTCAAGAAATATTACCGGCTACTCAGAAATTCACGTGAAAACTATAATAATCCGAAACTTAAAAAAATAGACTAGAATGTCTAGTTTTGAATGACAATAAATCAAAATGAACAAGCATTTCAAACAAGCTTTCGTTTGAAATATTTGACAAACTATAAATAATATTAATCATATACACTAACTTGAACTAGATCCAATAACTAGTATATTTAGAAACATAACAAATGATATATTTAGAATTATATACAAATAATAACAAGAACAAGGTTAATATAAAGTACAAGATTTTCCAAAAATTGTCAAGTGGACTATTACACTCAACAATATTTAAAAAAATACTAATATGAGTTCTGAAAGATATTTTAATAATTAAATAAAAATTAAGGTTCTTTTTTACCTCTCGCTAAGAGAGGTATTGGATTCATGCTAAAATTCGCATATCCAGATTTTATTGAATAAGCACGACTTAAGGTCCCTAGAATCCGATTATAACATTTTTAAAATGATGTCTGTTTGAGTGTGTGGATGTGTGTATGTGTGTGTTTATGTCTGGATGTTGTACACACGATTCCTCAAAAACTATAAGACTTAAAAAAATTTAACTGCAGTTTCCTCAATCTTACATTCCTGGGAAGAGCTGAAAAGGTTTTGGTAACAATTGAACAACCGGAAATAGTACTTAGAAAAATTCTTCTAAATATAATTTTTTGGGAGTTTTTTTTTTTTATTAAATATTGAAGAACATAAAATTCTCCATCTAATACACTTAAAAAATTTATTATGTCTTGTATAGATTTAGAGATAAAGATACTATAAATTCTAGAGTAAACTAATCGCAGAGGCCAAGGCACTAAGGAAACCAGTTGACAAATTCCAATGTTTATAACATGACACATGTTATTGTCAAATATCAACAGTTTTACTGACATTCTGATAGCTTTTTCTGTGAAGTATATTTAATTTTTCTTATTGTTTTATTAATTAAATATATGAAAAAAAAAAAAATTAAAAGTACATTTAATATACGCCAAATCAATACAAAGTAAAAAAAATCTGTTGTGGTCAGCACAATACCTCTCGCCATTTCCGTTTTGTTGCATAAGAAACAAATTTAACATTTCTTGTACTTACAAATATCTACTTTCATTGGTGAAGTGGTGTGGCCAGTGTGATTTATTGCAACAGATTATTCTATATGTTATATTTTCTTTATTTTTAAATCTATAGAAGATATAATACAATTTTCACGTGCATTAGATGGAGAATTTTTTGTTTTTCAATATTTGTCACTACTAAATTATTTAAGAAATAATATTTAGAAGATTTATTTTAAGAAACTAGTACTTCCGGTTGTTCAATTGCTATCAAAACCTTTTCAGCTCTTCCCAATAATGTCAGATTAAAGAATACGTAGTTAAACAGGTCTTAATTATTATAGAACACACACACACACACATACACACACACACACACACACACACCTACACACACAGAGATATCATCGTAAAAATGTTGTAATCGGATTCTGTTCACTGCAATCTGGATATACGATTTTTAGCATGAATCCAATGCTCTAGGACGATTTATTACGAATAGGGGCTCGCTCATACTAAGTATTAAAAAAATATTAAACATTTCTAAAATTTAATTCTCAATATGTTCTTTTCTATTCCACTTTTCCGATGATCTGAAGTTTAATTTGTCGAAATTAAGCTTTATGATAGCATATTTTATATATTTTAATATGTATGTAAAACTTATGAGGTTCCGTGGCCGCGTGCCTGAGTGTCTGGTCGCGAACCTGGGGGAACCGGGTTCGATCTCGACCGGCGCCAAATATTTCCAATTTTAAATAGCACAAAAGTGACCCCTGTGGTGCACTCTCCACACCAGCTATGAGTGCCCGTGAGGTGACGCCTGGTAAGCGCCCACACGGTAAAATATATCGTCATCATTACCGATGTCTACATGTGTTGTAGATACTGGTACACCCAGAAATGGGTAATATGCCGTGATGATATATTTATATTTATTTATTTATGTAAAACTTAACTGCATATTTCTCAATCCAAAATTTCGTAACTACCATCCAACACACAGTGACAAAGTGTGGCATATTGGTTTTTGTCCCGTTCCTTTCACTACAAATATCACGTATAATTTATAATCTAGTCGCCTCTGAGGTAGGCTACGGCAACTTGGATCGTAGAGCAGAGGCACTGAGGTAGACCGCAACTACGACAGCTGTGCTGTGGCCTTGACATTGAACCAGACAGACTTTCAAACGAACAAAGAATTCGTGGGACAGGCTAAGGCCCAGCACAGGTAGGGCAGAACCCAAAAAGGCAAGGAGAATAGAATGGTGAACGAGAAACGAGAAGGTATAGAGTGAACACTGAAGACTGAAAAGAATGGTTTATAAAGAAAATATAGGCTTATAAAACCATGGAATATACAGGGTGTAACAGAAATAAGTATATTAGTGACAGAACCTTTGAATATACATATCTACTAACGTAGATGGAAGTAGCGTACACTATATGTTCCTTAAGACTTTGTTGGGTCAAAGTAGATTGAGAAGGATAGAATTATGTATAAGCATTAGTTGGACAAAGATCCCTTGCTAATTGATACTTCGTTTTAATGCGCATGTCAGAACATTTGAAAAAGTTTCAACGAGGCGGAACGGAAAACCACGAGCACCACACGAGCACGTCAGTTTTGACAGCGCCTGTAAAAATGTGCGAAGGTTATTTTTCTAAGGGGAAAATGGATTGGTCTCAATTGTATCTCCATCCTTGTCAATCTTCTTTGGTACACGATTTTTGTTGGTAGCTACTTCCAGATGTATATATTCAAAGGACAGAACTAATCGAGAGCAACAATATTTTTTAAAGTCAGAAAAATTGACTCGTCGGGTCCATCAGTAAAACTATAAATATCGTAATTATGACAAAGCGGTATATCGTTCACTGTCTATCGCTCATTGGATGCCAAATGGGCCATTAATTACGCCGCTCTATTGGAATGAAAACATGAATTGCATGGTATATCTACCTGTCCTAAGTACTCTGTATAGTAAAATAATCTTATTGTTCCAAGTTAAGAAAAGTGAAAGTTTTCCAGACGTTTACATTACAATCAATTTTCTGACGTGGTGCGTACACTATTTTTTCGTATTTTTATTAGTATTAAAATATGAATATTTTTGCGGCATAATATACTGAATTAAAAACATGGGACCAGCACAATACCTCTTACCATTTTATGTTATATAAGTATAGTATTGCACTTCGCTATCGAACCGTCGTTTTATTACAAAAAAAAATTCAGAACTTTACCCAAATATTGTTTTTTTATTGTATTTAACATGTCTTCTGCACACATACAGTTCTAATTATACCTATTTTTCATTATATGAGGAAGTTCCTAAATGTCAGATATTCTTCCAATTCATTACCTAGATCGGCGGTATTTCTGTTGGATATATGCATTTTACCTACAATTTTAAATATGTAATTAATAAAACATTAAGAACGATTAAATGCACTTCCCAGAAAACGCTTTCAGAATGTCTCTGAAACTGTTGATTTTTGACACTGACGAACATACAAACTATGTTATAGACATTTGAATTTGTCAACTGGTTTCCTTAGTGCCTTAGCCTCTGACATTAGATAATTCTATATATTACAGTGCCTTTATATCTAAATCTATACAAGATATAATAATATTTTAAAATGTATAAGATATAGAATTTTATGTTTATCAATAATAGTAATAACAGAAATTTTCAAAAAATAATATTTAGAAGATTGTTTTAAAGAAACTATTACATCCGGTTGTCCAATTTTTACCAAAATCTAATCAGCTCTTCCTGGGAATGTCAGATTTAGGAAACTGCAGTTAAATATTTTTTAAGTCTTACAGTATTTGAGAAACCGTGGTTCCAACATCCACACATACACACAGACATTATCATAAAAATGTTTTAATCGGATTATAGGGACCTTAAAACGTGCTTTTTCACTAAAATCTGGATATGCGAATTTTCGCATGATTCCAATATCTCTCTTAGCGAGAGGTAAAATCATAGTAGTCTGATTTTCAAGAACAAAGTATCTTGACAGTTATTGTTTTTTGTATTTTACAACTTCCAAATAATTTTTGGAGATAGATTTGCAAAACGATGGATCTAGTTGCTGAAAAAAAATATGAAAACGATTTAGAAGATAAACAATAAAAAATAAAAATAAACAATTCCTTGTGTCAAGATGTATTTTAATGATAAAACTGTTGCTATGCAGTAACGGTTGCTGTGTTGTAAAGTAACCCATTATTGTACGATTTTGAGTATATTAAAATAGTACATTACGGTACAAAAAAGTCATTTGTTCAAATGATTGCTGGGCGACCGATATACCGATAAGGATATCATCCATTTTGAAATCCGGAATCTATTTTAATAAATGAAGAAAATAATGAAGCAAAGAAAGTGAACCAAATATACAGGGTGGTTGATTTTTCATTGTCCAGCTTATATTTTCTGAAATATTAGAGATATAAAAGAAATTAAATAAAAAAGTTGTTTAATACAACCTGATCTATAATTTAGAATAAACAATTTTTTTCCGAGGCCTACCAATTTTTTGTAAAAATGTTTAACTTTAATTTTTTAAATGGATCACCTGTATATTGACAGAATAAGATTCTAAATAAATTTCTCTTTACAATGATATATAACAAGTAAGGATTTACCTTTAAAATATATCCTATAAAGCAAATAGAAATATGATAAAAGTAGGCAATGATATTCTATTGTTTATACCTGTAACTTCTGTCACACATGAAAATTGGCTACGTAGGGGTTTTTCTTTGAATAAAATTATGTCTAATAAAGCAAGTAACAGAATTACTAGCATTGATGATTTACATAATTATTAATACTTTTATTTAAAAATCAAGTAGCAAAATTAAGTTAAATAAGAATCTTAACACCTTTCTCAGTATTATAATCAATATTATTAAATCTGTGACAGATGTTACTGGTATAAACAATAAAATATCACAGCCTACTTTTATCGTATTTCTATTTGCTTTATTAGACATAATTTAAAGGTAAACCCTTACTTGTTATACATCATTGTAAAGAGAAATTTATTTAGAATTTTATTCCGTAAAAATATATAGGATGTTCCATTTAAAAAATCAAAGTTAAATATATTTCTAAAAAATTGGGAGGCCTTGGAAAATAATTGTTTATGCTAAATTATAGACCAGGTTGTCTCAAATAACTTTTCTATATAACTTTTTCTTGTATCTTTAATATTTCAGAAGATATAAGCTGGACAATGAAAAATTAACCACCTGTATAATACTGTAGGATGCCACGTCAAATAAGATTCACGGGCGTTTGTATGAAGATAAAAGATATGTTGAATAACAGGCTTAGAGCATTAATACACATACATACAGTTTTATATTAATTATTTTATTAAAATGTATATTTCCATTGTATCCTTGATACAAATAAATATTACTAAACCTTTCCTACTGTCGAGATGGGAAAAATCTGTACGCCAATTAAGCCATTTTTTGAAATAATTCTAATAAAGAAGATAAATCATTATATGTATTTGAAATGGACTCGGAAAAGGATATGAATTTTACAGACGAGGGGTTAGTAATTACGGGATTTTACTTCATGCAAGTTTTTATACATTGCTCTTCGAATATGCGTACGCGTCAGAAAATAAAATGATTATTCAGCTACCAAATGAGTATATGAACTTATTAGTACATCAGAGTTTTTCCCCTTGACATGCCATAAACTTAAATATGCGCCAGACATTGGGTCTGAAACCAAATATCTGTATTATTATTGATATACGGTCATTATTTTTTCCATTCGAGCTTCAGTTTTCCTTATTTCAGAAAAACACATTTAATGTTTGTGATATTATTAAGTGATTTAAGGCTTATTCCCAGCTACTTCACTAATATATAATGGATAGTGAGTTTTACACAAACGCAACCGTAATTCATAGTGCTTAGTAGGAAGGATTTAGACCATTCCCAGCAAATGCTTCAATTCGTAAATCGACGGTAACGACGTATGACTGATATCAATTGTGATGTAAAAAAATCTTAGAATATCGACTATAATTTGTTTGTGAATTTAGCGATACGTGTAATAAGGAACGAAATGAATTATTTTTTTTACCTCTCGCTAAGAGAGATATTGGTATCATGCCAAAATTCGCATATCCAGATTTTAGTGGATAAGCACGATTTAAGGTCCCTATAATCTGATTATAACATTTTTACGATGATGTCCGTGTGTGTGTGGATGTTGGAACCACGGTTTCTCAAATACTATAAGACTTAAAAAAATATTTAACTGCAGTTTCAGCAATCTGACAATCCTGGGAAGAGCTGATTAGATTTTGGTAACAATGGGGTATTCCACCATAACAAAAAAAATTAAAATTCAATTTAACATAAAGTATGGCTCAATAAATAATAGTTAAAACAATGAAAACATTTTTTAAATAATTACTTTACGAGATATTTTACATTTTCTAAAAGGGAAAATTGACGTCATACAATTGTTATCTTTCTCTCGCAACGTACTCATAGCAGTGTGTGTGACAGAGACAAGTATAGAGGAAATGTGACGTTATACTGATTTCTCGAAAATAAAATATTGTTAAACTAGGAATAATTAAAAAAATTTAATACTATGAATTGCTTCAAAACTGAATAAAGTTTTATTTAAAATAATAAAAAAAATTGAGTGGAATACCCCATTGGACAACCGGAAGTAATAGTTTCTTTAAAAAAATCTTCTAAATATTATTTTTTGAAATTTTCTGTTACTACTATTATTGAAGAACATAAAATTCTACATCTGATACATTTCAAAATTTTATTATATCTTGTATAGATTTAGAGTTAAAGGCACTGTAATATATAGAATAACCTAATCGCAGAGGCCGAGGCACTAAGGAACAAATTCAAATGTTTATAACATAGTTTGTATATGATATAATATATATAATTAGAATTGTATGTGTGCAGAAAACATGTTAAATACAATAAAAAATAATATTTGGGTAAAGTTCTGTAATATTTTTGTTGCAAAACGACGGTTCGATAGCGAAGTGCAATACAATACTTACATAACATAAAATGGAAATGGCGAGAGGTCTTGTGCTCGCCACAACAGATTTTTTTTATTTGTTTTTATATCATCAATACTACAAAATAAAGTTATTCTCTGTTCAAAATGGTCTTATCAATACATATATCATTGCTATTTCATCTAACCCAGCATAATCGGCAATTTTTTATATTTTTTTCATTATTGTTAAGGCTTTTCAAACTGAGTACTTTACGAGAGCCAATTATAATCTACAAACACCACTGCGTCTACATAAGATTGCAATAAATTTTTACTGTTATTTAGCTAAGAGTTATTAGACTTTTAGAAAAGGTGTAGCATCTCTCTCGGAATTATCCTATTATATTCTTCACGTAACTCCTTATAAATTTTAGACAGAATAATATAGTATCCAGCTTGTAAAAGATGGATGCTTCTCATATTTATTAATTCTGATTTATATTTTCTTCAGTTACATTAATTTTGCTTCTTCTGTGTAAGTTAAAGTTTAGCAATACACCAGCAAGGAATACGAGACAAGACAGTAGACTCAGTAGAATATCTGCAGCATGTCGGAACCTTGGGGCCGGTCATCGGTTCTCTGTGACGTCAACCCAACAGCAGCACAACACACTCAGATACTTGGCAAGAGCAAAACATCACCACCACTACAACACTTCATATAGAAACGGAGCAGAACAAAACAGAAACAGAATATAACAGATGCAAGAATGTATGTATAGAAGAAAATATTTATTGCAACAATTTAATAGGGTCCTCCACCATAGTAAAAAATTAAAACAAAGATCATCTATATTAAAACAAGACCGTAAAACTGTGTGATAAGAACTATCAAAAAAATTTTAAACAAAGTCAGGAGTGGGATCACGTAACTGTGAAAACGATATTGCGACTGTCGACAAGTGAAAATGTGATCACGTAAATAATGAAAACCGAAAACGATATAGTTTTAGACTGAAAAAAATGTGAATCCTAGTCGACACTCTCAAAGCATGTGAAAACGGTAGTCGTTTCTTACGTCTCTTTTTATTTTATACATTTGGGTATAGGTATATCCTTTTCTTATTTACTTGCACTTAGGTAAAAGAATGTAGTGAGCAGTGAGTTGAATTTGACGTTTTGGAAAGAATGAAAGAAATGTCATTATAAATGATTTAAAAATAAATTAATATTTTAAATTTGAAAGGTATTTTTTATTATTTTATTTAGTAAGGCGAAAATGAAATAATTGTGATAAAATACGATAATTATAAAATGAAAATTGATTACAAGAATGAATCTAAGAAAAAAATTCATGAATATTTCAATAAGCATGTTGCGAAGAACCAAATGCTTATGATTTACTATATATTTTTACTCTTTTGAAATCTATGATAGAAAATTGAAATCTTGGTGATTAGATATTTTCTTATTTCTACTGAAATTTCCCTGATTTACTATTAAAATTTAGTGAAAGAAATACTCAAAAGAAATATTTTCGGGCAATATTGATATTCCAATAACTGTAAAAGTGTTGATTACAACAAAGCATATTTTGATTGATTACAAGAATAAATCCAAGAAAGAAAATTTTATTAATATTTTAATAATATTGTATTCTGCGAAGCATCAAATATAACGATTCTAGCTTGTGTTTTGTGATTAATATTTTGTAGTTTTTACATAAAATTAAAATTTGTGAATTGATCATTTTCTGCAGCCCGTCGAAGGTTATGCGCCGTTATTTAAATGTGGCCCATACTTTATTTACTTGAAATACAAAACTTAATAAAAAACTAGATTACTTTAAAATAACAATCTTGTATACTTGCGGTCTTAAAAGGTCTCTTGAAGTTTTAATTATATATTTAGAAATATTTTTGTTTATTTCATAAATTTTTCTTCTGGAATATCAAAAGGAACAAAATTAGATGATACATGGCATATGTAACTAATTGATAATTTAACTTGTATCCTTCTTCAATTCTTACAGCATTGCTATTATGAACGAAACAAAAACGAAGGGCGCCTGGGCGAGAATAATACTTTTTGACATTAGATTAAAAGTTTTAATGACATTCATATAAATTATTTGTCAAAACTACTATTTAATACAAAAACATTAGTCTGTAAACGATATCGTTTTCACAAAACGTAGTCACTTTACGGAAATAACCGAAGTTGAAAACGTAGTGAGTGACTAATTTTACGTGATCGCTAAGGAAACGAATGTCGTTTTCACTTCTCGATAATCGCAATATCGTTTTCACTTTTACGTGATCCCACTCCTGTTGTGAATAAAACTTTATTAGAGTCTAAGGTTAAATAGATAATAGTTAAAAAATCCCTAAACCTTAACTGAAATCGCTAAAACTAGATACGTATTTCGGCAACTAATCAGTAAACTTATGTATAAGAACAGCCTCGCGCTGTATCTGACTGAAACCCTCGGCTGTAATGATTACTGAAATATCTCCCACCTAAGATGTAATACACTAATAAGAAATATTTTGATATTATTAGGAAAACGATCATTAAAGAAGATGTTACACGAAAATATAAGGTCAGAAGAAATATTGTAAAAGAATTACGGTGCATAAAATGTTGAAGCGTGAATAACCTTTAGGCAACCATGTACTTTAAATCTTATGTTGATAAAGAAGTTACGACAGGGTTCCCCGACAAAATTACAATGTTTTGAAAACACAGATAAGTTTTTTACGGCGTTGTGTTTAGGTAGTAACTTACAATGTTTACGCTTTGAGTATATCAGCACTCTTTTTTATATTAGGTTCGTTTACACAACAAAATATACAACTAATTGCCAATTTTTCAGAACGCGTGTGTAGTTTGAAACTGGTTTCGAACTGATTGAAAATTTTTGAGTTTCGCGTACAGAATTAAAGTTAACAGAAAGGTTTTTATTATATGTTGATTGTTGTTGTTGCTATTTTACTTTGTTGTTTAAAATTTACTTCCTGCGTTTATTTCTGGTTTTATATTTATATTTATATTCGAGAAGCTACATGACAATATAGCAAATACAGGGTGCCTACGAGCAACAGGGCTCTTTTTAGAAACATATTATTCCGTTAATTTTAAAGTGAAAAATTATTTATTGACATAAAAATGTAGTGAAATGTATGCCATTTAAGTTATGTTTGGAAAATAATGTCTGAGAGATGTTGAACACCATTGATGCACTCTTCCACTCTGCCTGGTTCCAACAAGACGGTGCAACAGCCCGTACTGTAAAAATATCCATGGACGTCTCATTTCGCTTTTATGTGGACAAACCCTGTACATGAGGGAAACTGAAAGATGCGATTCGTCGTAAGATCCAACTGATTGATCAGCAAACATTGAAAAGAATGTACGAGAACTTCAAAGGCAGAGTGAAAGAGTGCATCGTTGAAGGCGGTCAATACCTGTCAGACATTATTTTCCAAACATAACTTAAATGGCATATATTTCACTACACTTTTATGTTAATAAATAATTTTTTCTTCGTACGTCTTAAAAATGGCATCTTTTGTGACTTAATTCACAAGGTAGAAATGAAATAAATAAATATCCATAGCAACTATATAAAATGAGCGAATAAGAAGTAATTGTAAAATAGAAACCTGTTATATCGCCCCAAGTTGCACTATACACTAGATAACTTAAAAATAAAATTACTAAAAACATCCAACAGCTGTCAAATTTAAATTAATAACCTACAAATTGAAATATAAACAGTGTATATTTAAAAAATAACAGACTTAAAGTGATAAGAAAAGTTCATATTATTTTACAGCGATTCCTCGACATATCACATCCTTGAGCAATATTGTTGAACTTCCATTCAATTGAACATAAGGAGAATATAAAATTGCATAGTTTTTATTTAAATGTCAAAACGTGAAAATTTTCACTTGAATGTTAGTAACAAAAAGTAAACAAATACGAAAGTATCCATAGCAACAGAGCAATTGAAATCAGCAAACGTCCTTCACGTAAAATATTTATAATTATTGTAACGTCAAGTTGTAATTATTTTATTTAAATACGTATGTTTGAAGAAAAAATATAATGTGTCATTCGGAGTGAAAGTGTCATTGTGTGCCTCGCATGTAATTGTACGACTCGCGTACCTCTCGTCGTGCAAACTTACATGCTCCCCACACAAAGAATCACTTTTACTCCTAATAACACAATATATCTACTATTTCACTTCAAAATTAATCGAATAATATTTTTCTAAAAAAAGCCCTGTTCCTCGTAGTCACACTGTATTTAGTGGTTTGGAAGAATTTATAATAAACGTTAATATTCCTTTTCTTTCGCTCTGGCTGGTGCAATAATGAATTAATGGATAGATAATTTATATATGTATACAGGTGGTTGATTTTGCATTGTCCAGCTTATATCTTCTGAAATATTAAAGATACAAGAAAAAGTTATATAGAAAAGTTATTTGATACAACCTGGTCTATAATTTAGCATAAACAATTTTTTTCCAAGGCCTACCAATTTCCCAGAAAAATATTTAACTTTGATTTTTTAAATGGAACACCTGTATATTTTTACGGAGTAAAATTCTAAATAAATTTCTCTTTATAAGGATGTGTAACAAGTAAGGGTTTACCTTTAAATTATGTCTAATAAAGCAAATAGAAATACGACAAAAGTAGGCTGTGATATTCTATTGTTTATACCAGTAACATATGTCACAGATTGCTACTTGATATTTAAATAAAAGTATTAATAATTTTGTAAATTATCAATGCTAGTAATTCTATTACTTGCTTTATTGGACATAGTTTTATTCAAAGGAAAACCCCTACGTAGCCAATGTTCATGTGTGACAGAAGTTACAGGTATAAACAATAGAATATCATAGCCTACTTTTATCATATTTCTATTTGCTTTATAGGAAATAATTTAAAGGTAAATCCTTACTTGTTACACATCATTGTAAAAAGAAATTTATTAAGAATCTTATTCTGTCAAAATATACAGGTGTTCCATTTAAAAAATTAAAGTTAAACATTTTTCCAAAAAATTGGTAGGCCTTGGAAAAAAATTGTTTATGCTAAATTATAGATCAAGTTGTATTAAACAACTTTTGTACATAACTTTTTTTTGTATCTTTAATATTTCAGAAGATATAAGCTGGACAATAAAAAATTAACATCCTGTATAGTGTGTTCAAAAAAAAAAAAAAAAAATAACTAACTTGGAGTAGACTATGAACAAAAAAACATATGTCAATGTGAAAGTACTCGTATTTAATTAAATGTCAATTTGGCACGAGATATTGTCAAACATGTTATCTAAAGAAATCAAAGCTTATCTTTTTGAAACCTTATTTTAGATATACCTAGAAATAAATTAGAAAAAGGTGAATGGCAATATTCTATATCCTTTATTATCTTTTCTCCTTAAAATTACATTTCACTATCAATTTTGACAACTCGACTTTTGAATTGAATAATGATCAGACATTTGTTTCTGTGTTCATAGCCTACTCCGAATTAGGTTTTTTTCTGAACATACTATTATCATTATTAACCATTAACCATTAATTATATTTACTTTTTATTTCTTATCTAACTTGAGTGAAATTTTGAATTTTTTTCTTTCTCAATGTGTTTACTAATGTAATTGAGGTATTACGGTTTCGCAATAGTGCAAATAGATATACTCGTAGTTACAGTAATAAAGTAGAAGATGTAGTTTTCAGTAGTAGCAGTAGAAATAAGTTGAAAGCAGTGCCAAATGCACTGATTATTTGTCAACGATAGTGAGACACAATTTTCAATTTACTGCTGAAGTTTCAAGAGGTTTGTCAATAAACTGTAAAACGAATCTTTTTACCCAATTTACGCTATAAAAAGCTAAGAAATACTCAAAGGAGTGCAGCTGAAAGATAGAAAAATATTGTAAGTAAATAGGTTTTCATTTTTCGCCGGAAGTTCTGATTTCTTTAGAAGAAAATTGCTACATTCAGGTAGTTTGTATGTCGTAATAACTCGTGTCCAAAAATAGGTTTCAACTTACGACAAAAAAAGTAACTAGAAAATATACCAAATATTAAAACTCAATAGAAAAATATGCAAATATTAAAATATTATAATTAGTTATTATTCCAGATAATAAAAATCTGATGTGGCGAACACAAAACCTCCCGCTATTTAATTTTTATTAATTTAAAAACATACCTACGTATTTACTAACGCTGCAAACTGTTCCATTATATAAAACTATTGCTTTATTTACTATTTTCTTTTTAAAATGTCACTATTAGTAATTTGAAGTGATTAGTTTTTTTGACAGTGACATTTACTGTCAGTTACATGCAATTGAAATATGAACTGTGTAACAAAGGAATTGTGATTATCTTAGGGTTCGGGACTTATAAAAAAAATAATAAAAAATTCAATAATCTTTAATTATTATAATGACAAAATGCGAAAAATGGCATTTAATGGTATTTTTTGAAGAAAAACCATTATGAGCTTCAGGTAAAGTGCCATATCCGGTTATCCGATTTATACCAAATTCTAATGGCTTCTTTTCATATTAGAATAGGGAAGAAATACAAGGTTTCAGAATTTTCTGAATGATAGTATTTGAGTTAGCGCGAAGACAAAATCCCTACACATACATACATACACACACATACACACACACACACACACACATACATACATACATACATACATACATACATACATACATACAGACATCATCGTGAAAATGTTAAAATTGGATTCTAGGAACCTTAAAACGTGGTCATTTACTAAAATCTCGATATGTGATTTTTAGCACGATCCCTATACTTCCCTTACCAAGGGTAGCGGGAGGTAAAAATAGTTATAAAGTATGTTGCACTTATAATGCATTCAAATGCACCAAGAAGTTCACGCAAAGCCCGCTACAAAAATTAATTTGAGGTAATTTCCAATCCGTAAAATTGAAGATTAGTTTTGTTTTAACTAACATAAATTTCGTAGGTTAATTTCAAATGATATATAATTAACTGTTTAAGGGCCGGTATTATAAATTTAATCGTCACTTAAAATTTAGTTGTCAAATGTATTTAATGAAATGAACAAATTCGAATGAGTTTTTCTGTTCTTATGACATTTAAATCAAAACGCGTTACATTTTTTCATTTCATTAAATTTGCTTTGAGAGTATATTTTAAATGAAGATTAAATTTATTTATAAAACCGGCCCTTAGAACGTAATATTTATTTTGCAAATGTTGAAAATTACATTATTTCAATAAAAAATGTGTAAGTATAATGTGTATCGCTGATTAAGGTTTTTATAAAGATTGAATTATTTCAATTGTAATTACTTACATTTAACAAAAACTATAACTAGAATTAAAATGATAAATCAATAATAAATATAATATATCATATATGCATTTATAATTTACAGAATTTAGAACAATTTCCATGATATTTCTATTAAATATTGCCATAACTATAACCTAGATAATTATGAGCACTTCAAAGGTGCTGCTAGTAACAAATAAATTAAATTATGTTTCAATTAGACGCAATTGTTCATAAATTAATTAATTTTGAGAATAAAGACGTAATTATATCAACCGAGAAGTAAATACGAGTATAAATTCATTGTTCTCAAAATCTATATCAGCACGCCCACGATTCCATGAAATATGAAAATTTTATTTTCAGAAACGATGCAGCTGGTTTAATAAAAATTCCAGGAACTCTTAATATTTATTAACGATTTTAAAAAGAAACAAATATAATGTTACGTTTGTACCCTTTGATTGACCCTAAATTTATTTCAAATAACTATTAATTTTAAATATAATTATAATTACAAACGCCAAATACAAATGTTAATGGGGTGTTCTAATAGTAATATTTAAGGTAAAAAATCTGTTGCGGCCAGCACAATATCTCTCGCCATTTCCGTTTTGTTACCTAAGTATCGAACTTAACATTTCTTCTCATGTACACTTTACACAAGAATATGTATTTATTATAACATTATTTGATTGTCACTTTAAAAGGTATACTTATAGTGTCTGGTTGCGAATTTGGTGATCCGGATTCGATCCCGGCCAGTGCAGACTTTTAACCGCACAAAAGTGATCATTGTGGTGCTCGTTGAGGTGCACTCACCACACTAGCTATGAGTTCCAGCGCCCACACGGTAAAATATATCGTCATCATTACCGATGTCTACATGTGTTGTAGATATTGGTACACCCAGAAATGGGTAATATGCCGTGATGATTTATTTAAATATTATAATGGTTTTTATTATTATTTCGTCAAAATTGAATAAAATATTGCATAAATCACGTGAGCTAAGAATGTTTATTCACTCGAAGAAATTAACTCACTCGGCCTAACGGGCTCGTGAGCTAAACTTTCTTCTCATGAATAAACATTACCTTAGCTCACTTGGTGTGCAAATATCTATTAATTAATAATTCTATAAGAAGTATTGAATGTACTTCCCAGAAAAAGTTTTCAATAATGTCAGTAGAACTGACGATTTTTGACACTGACATTTATCTGTCAATTACAAACATTTGAATTTGACAACTGGTTTACTTATTATATTTTTTTTTATCTCTAAATCTAGAACATATAATAAATATTTGAAGTGTATTAGATGGAAAATTTTATGTTTTATGTTAATATTATGTAACTATTTTTATTTTACATCGCGTCTTTTTGTTTTCATCTGACCATCTGTGCTTCGTGTTTTGGTGTACCGCAGTGACGTTTTTGGCACGGTCTATACATCTCAAGCCACTGTGGGTTCCAGACGTCAGCAACCAGCAAAACCCAAGTAAGTTGAAGGCCGGACAATTTTATACAGTAACCGTACGAGAACGAGTATTGTCCGTGGTGAAAATGTCAACAAACCTCTCTTAACCCGTATCAGAATGAAAGGTTGAACGATTTCAATAAAAAATATGGCAGGTTGTTTTCAATAAAGTAACAGTATTGAAACAACAACGATTTTTTACTGAATTTTAATTCATTTGGGGTTATCCCTTTCTAAAATTAGTATGGTAGTCGGTTTTGAGACAATAACAGCGAAAACACATTGCCCATAACATTACTTTTAAAATTAAGATTACAGTTTTAATTCTAAGTAAAAAATCTGTTGTGGCCAGCACAAGACCTCTCACCATTTCCATATTAGGCTATATAAGTATTGTATTGCACTTCGTTATCGAACCGTCGTTTTATAACAAAATATTACAGAACTTTAGCCAAATATTGTTTTTTTATTGTATTTAACATGTCTTCTGCACACATATAATTCTGATTATATCTATTTTTCATTGTATGAGGATGTTTCTAAATGTCAGAGATTCTTCCAATTCATAAACCAGATTGGCGGTATTTCTGATGGATATATATGCATTTTACCACAATTTTACCTATAATTTCAAATATTTAATTAATAAAACAATAAGAAAAGTTAAATATACTTCCCAGAAAAAGCTATCAGATTGTCACTAAAACTGTTGATATTTGACAATGACATGTGTCATGTTATAAACATTGGAATTTGTCAACTGCTTTCCTTAGTGCCTTAGCCTCTGTGATTAGTTTACTCTATAAATTATAGTGTCTTTAGCTCTAAATCTATACAAGGTATAATAAAAATTTTAAGTGTATTACATGGAGAATTTTATGTTCTTCAATATTTAATAAAAAAAAACTCCCAAAAAATTATATTTAGAAGAATTTTTCTAAGAAACTACTACTTCCGGTTGTTCAATTGTTACCAAAACCTTTTCAGCTCTTCCCAGGAATGTAAGATTGAGGAAACTGCAATTCAATATTTTTTAAGTCTTATAGTTTTTGAGGAATCGTGTCTACAACATCCAGACATACACACACACACATACATCATTTTAAAAATGTTATAATCGGATTCTAGGGACCTTAAATCGTGCTTATTCAATAAAATCTGGATATGCGAATTTTAGCATGAATCCAATACCTCTCTTAGCGAGAGGTAAAAAAGATATGTTGTGGCCACCACAATACCTCTTGTCATTTCCGTTTTATTACATAAGTATTGATTTTAACATATCTTGTACACGCAAATAATTCGAATTAGGTATATCTATTCTTTCATTCTATAAGGAATCTTGACCTACTCTTCTAAAATGTTCGAGATGGTTCCAAATCATTGACGGAATTGGCGGTATTTCTTAAGGATATATGTACCTAACCTACCTATAATTTTAAATATTTAATTTATAATTCATTAAGAAATATTAAATGTACTTCCCAGAAAAAAAAAAAAAAAAAACTGTCAGCAATGTACATCAACGTCATATTATTCGTTTAATTGTTGCTATAGTTGGCAACATTGATAATTTGTATGTTTATACTGTCAGTTATTATTTGAAAAATATTTGTGCGTTGTAAAGGCCTATTTATTATAAAGCAGCATGACCGTTAACGCAAACACAAAATATTTGTGAATCTGCCAAAGGTAGCACTTCTAATCAATCAGAAGAATTCTGTATATTTCTTTGAAATTCGGCTCACTTTTATTTATTGCCTTTATATGCCATACATAAGTATAAATAAGGTTAGTATTATAAAAAAATTTAAACAGAAATGGAGAGTGACGAAAATATAGTATTTATTTTGTAGATGTGACAGTTCATGACCATGTCGATAATACAGATTGCAATCTGTATAACTCTTTTTATAAAGATTCTAAAACCTCTGCAAACGTACCAGTACATGACGTCACACATCTAGTTACTTTTATTCAATTTTTATTAATGACGTGCATTGGCTGCTTGAATGATTTGGATATAAAAAGATATGTGAATTTTTTTTGCAATTATTTAAAATGATAGTGCAAATTTTGTTTTGCACAGCCTACCTGTGTTTATGAGCAAGAATGTTGTCTTTAAAATTCATAAAACTAACAAGAACTACGTTGGTATTAAAATAAAAACACATCCATCTTCATAATTCTCGCTATTTAAGGAATATTCCTCCACAAACACTTTAAAATTCATAATTAATGACCATAATTTATTCTCCATCTTTGCAACATTGTCCGGACATTAAAAATGCATATTTTCCCGGCTATGCGACTCTTGCAGGCAGCAGGCTGCGTTCGCCGCTTGTAAAAACAAATGAAAACAAAGTTGTGATGCCCTGCTATGCCAACGCGAAGCCACCAGCGTAAATGAATATTTTTAGAAACTTTTGAATGAAAAACCACAATGACGTGGGATTATTTACAGCGTACAGAGATCACTGGCTTGTTAAATAAATTTCACTATAAATAAAACCTGAAATTGTTTATTTGCTCTCCCTTTGTGGGCAATTAAAATTTTGTTTGTGGCTAGAATGTAAACAAACAAATGAGAGTGTAATATAAAAATATGTAACGATAGGAAGAGTTGTTAAATTATGCCAAAACAACGAAATAAATTAAGTTTTTTTCCATTTTATATTGGATGTTTATACATATTGCATTTTAAAATATTATTATTCATAGGTGGCAGTACCGTCGCCAAAAACATGTGCGTTTCATTTAGTACTGTTTAACTGTCAATGGTATTACTTTTGCAGGTAAGTTGTGAAATTTTGCAAATATTTGCGTAAAATTATTATACAAAAAAAACCAATTTGTTAATCTTTTGTACAAGGTATTTTAATAAATTCAGCACTGACAAAAAAAATAAAGCGCTATATTTAAGTGAAAATGAGGATAACTACTAACTACTGCCAAGTTTATATTTCTACAGGTAAATCCCATCTCAAGATGTTTTATAGAAGGTACGTTAATAAATTGAACATTACTAAATTTTACTTTTTAATTAATTTAATTAATTAACACACAACATATTAACTGTGTGATTTATGGAAGAAGTAAGATTTTTTCATATATTTACCCTGTTTACAAATTGGTGCACTAAAATCGGCTTCTGATGAAATTGTACTTTGCATAATGCATTAAAAACTTTATTTTATATATTTTATTCAATATTGACATTTTAAACTGTCATTATTAAGTCCATAGCAATAACTATAAGTAACACTTTTTTCACAAGTGAATTAAATTTTTTTAAATCACTCTCACATTTTTTTAATTCACTCTGCAACAAATAATGCATTTAAAATAACATCAAGCACGAAATTAACACTCACCATAGTATTTATCAGACATTATCAGCCATTTTTATTATTTTTCACGTCACAAATGACAGACAATAAACCTTTTTCAATAGATGACTTGACGTCTATCATCGACGATTGTCTTGCATAGTCTACTAACTGATTAGTTTTTTGTTTTGTCAAAATTTAATATTATAATGGTTTTTATTACTATTTCGTCAAAAAACTAGAAGAAATTAACTAAACTTTCTTCTCATAGATAAACATTATCTTCGCTCACTTGGTGTATAAATATCTATTACTGATACTTTAATTCCAAATAGAAACCTGTTATTGCGCCCGTCAAGGTAAGTACTGATTTTACTAATGATAACTACAATATTGTCACCAAAGTTAGGATAATTGCAAAAGCCGATAGTCCTTTTCGTGACGTAAGACCGTACAACAAACAATAAGTTTTGCTTATACCTTTATTTAAATTTATTTTTACTATAAGAGATCTAATGTTATGTGAGCCAAAGTTCTAAACCAAACAGTTATAAACTATGCCGCCAGATGTCACGGCGCTTGGTGTCAGTTATCAATACACTCAGTTATTAACGTGCATTGGTGTATTTTATTATTCATCATTTTGATTTTTAAGCAAAGTAGCCTCATTCATACACTAATTTTTATAAATGGTTAACTCAGATTTGGAACGTTTACCAGCTGACATTTTTAAATTATGTATTTCAAAAAAATGCAAATTACAGGGTTTGTACATAGTGATTATGGAAGTTATTAATAATTAATGCAGAAATCAAATTTCAATTATTAAATTCACAAAACCTCTCGACTCTTATTTTACGCAGTAAATAAATAATAAAATTTAACAGGCGTCTCTTTAGTTACGAGTATCTAATCTAAAGAGTTTATATAAAACAAGTCTCATACTAAAATGTTTCTACTACTGAGTACTGCGTACTTAGTGCAGTGTGTGTGAGAAAGACAAGTATAGGGGGACTGTGACGTTATAGTGATTTCTCGAAAATAAAATACTGTTAAACTAGGAACAATTAAGATTTTTTAATATTACGAATTGCTTCAAAACTGAATGAAGTTTTATTTAAAGTAATAAAAAAATTTGAGTGGAATACCCCATTGTATGACGCCAATTTCCCCTTTTAGCAAATGTGAAATATCTCGTAAAGTAATTATTTAAAAAATGTTTTCATTGTTTTAACTATTATTTATTGAGCTATACTTTAAGTTAAATTGAAATTTTTTAAAAATTTTTATTATGGTGAAATACCCCATTGAAGCTACATCTGCTTGCCAAGTTGTTGTGATTAATATGTTGTTAAGTATCATGTAAATTAGTAGGTACGTTAAGTCACATTTTAACAATCGGAGTAAAAAAATGTTTTAAATTTTATGTATCAAGTGTGCTAATGTAATAATGATTATTCATGAGGAGAATATTTTTTTCGAGAGAATAAACATTCTTAGTTCACGTGGCTTATTCAATATTTTATTCAATTTTGACAAAATAGTAATAATAACCATTTTGACAATATAAAAACCATAACCAATCAATTGTTGTTGGTATTTATTCAATTTTCACGTTTTAAACTTTCTTAAAATTTAGTGAGAGTGATTTAATTTTTTTTCTATTTCACTAGCAAATAAACAGTTAAAGCCTCATTTACAGACACAGCTCCGAAAACAATACCTAATAAAATTATATATAAAAATAGCGATATAAACAATAGATTCTTATGAAAGTGTTCACAGCTCTCGTTAATAGAATTAAACAAGACATGAACACAAGTATTTGCAAATGTTAAATATTTTACACAAAAATAAGCACACATACAACAACTGTCATTTGAGATGTCAATTTACGTTTTGGCGAAAGGATTTCAATTTAAATATAAAGGGAAATAGATATATTTTTAAATTTTTTCTTTATGACCTTATTTTTCCGTTTCCTGTTATAATTTTGTAAGTATTTTAATTATCTGTTATATAATTGATTATTATATTTTATATTTTTATTGTAGTGTCCTGATGAAGGAATAAATAATTCCGAAACGTTGACAAAGAAATAAAACATTTCTAATACAAGACTGACGTTCTATCACAGTACATCATCTTTAATGTTTAATCCCCTCCCCTTCCCACGCTATCTACTTTCAGGCAGCGTCGTCCATCTTTCAGTCTGGCGTCGCAACCAAAGAGAGAAAGAGCAAGCAATTAGAAGGTTGACGACATACAGCTCGGATCTTGGATCTCAGCGGAGAGACTACAGCAGCTACTCAGCCCAGCTGCAGCAAATCTAGAGCGTCTACATAGCTTAGCCGACGCCTATGTAGCAAGCAGGCTTGTTGCGAAATAGACCCGAGGCGTCGAGACGCATAGAGAATGTTACGATGAGATGGTGCACCTGTGCAAGATGAGGGTATGAATATGTGAGGGAAATGTGAAATTGCATATAAGAAGAGAGTATTAGAATTCAGGGTTACTGTAAAAAGGTAATATTCAACAAATTATAAAACCTACACTTCGAGTGCTTTAAATATAGACATAAGACTTATCAAGTCTCATTTACAGCTCCGAAAATAAAAATAAAATTATACAAAAAATTAAACTAACTACATAAATAATAGATTCTTATGAACGTGTTCACAGCTTTAGAAAATAAAATTATTCGTAATACCGTACTGTTATTATGACATAACAGGACTAAAAACGAAAATGAAAAGATAGAAATAACGGCCTAGGCCCTTATTTTCTATAACAGTCACCTACAATCAGGGATGGTAACAGAAACCGGAACCGAAACCATTAACCGAAAAATACCGAAAAAAAATGAGAACCGAAACCGAAACCTGTACCGATATTCGAAACATATACAAAACCGGAACCGAAAGCAAAACCCTTTTTATTTATCGGTTAACCACATTATATACAGGTCTCTTGTTAGTTGTTAAATATTGTAAATTTTAATTATTAAAATATTTATGCATAAAAAAGTATAAACATAAATTTACTTTCTATTTTTTTTTACCTTCCGTCACCTTTAGATAAGGAAGGTATTGTCTTTGGTCAAAAAATTCGGTGGTGAGTTTTTAATGAATAAGCACGTTTTAGGGTCCCTACAATACGAATTTACTATTTTTAAGATGATGTCTGTATGTATGTATGTATGTATGCGTGTATGTGTGTGTGTGTGTGTGTGTGTGTGTGTGTGTGTGTGTGTGTGTGTATGTGTGTCCGTGTGTGACAAATTTTTCTCCGACGATAACTCCAATACTACAAATCTAAAAATTATAATTCTTTCGTATTCCTCTTCTGTACATCCATATGAAGAGTTGATTAGATTTTGGTTATAATTGATCCACCGGAAGTACCCTTATTTGAAGTTTTTAACAGTTTTTCTTAAAAAAACGCAGTTAAATATTATTTTTCGACATTTTGTGATTATCAATATGAAAGAATATCTTATTCTCTATACGGTTTGATTATACAGTTTCGTTCATATTCAATAGATATAGAGTTATAGAGACATTAAGAGAGATTAACTTTCAAAAATTAGTCAGCTTTGTTAAAATTATGGAAACAACAGATATATTCAGAAAAATTTAATTGACAGATGTCAGTGTCAAATGCAAAACCAAAGTTGAAAGTATAGGGTCAGAAAGTTATGTGTGAATGTGATAGAGTGTCCCTCCAAAGAGAATAAGATGGAAGGACTGTGTAGCAGAAGATTTGAGAGAGGAAGAATTGTGTGAAGAAGATGCGATGGACAGGAATGATTAAAAGAGAAGAGTAAGAAACAGCGACCCCTAATAAAATAGGGAAAGGAACTTTCGGTATAGAATTTGTAAAAAATAGTGTGTTCGTGTTACAATTTTATAGGATACACAGAATCTTTTTCAAGGAACTTTTGGTATAGGATATATACAAAATACATCGAATTGACGGAAGGTTTTGTGCTGGCCACAACAGATTTTTTTTTATAACAGTCACCTACAATTAAGGATCAGGTGTTCCTAGAAAAATAACACCATACTGATGGACTGCTGTCTAGGAGAATTTATAAATTAAACAAAAAAGTTATTCAGCATGACAAATATACCGTGAGTATTTTTTATCGTGAAACATTGGGTTTGTCATATCCATGATTACGACTTGATATTTGATTGACAGCAATGTATTTGCCCGTTTCATTTAAAATGAAACATAGGGAACGAATCTGACAGAAGTATTATATTTAAATATTGTAAGAAATTTAACGGAGTCAGAAAACCACTCGAGAGCATTAAATATATTTCGGGCACAAGGTGCACACAGCATTTTTTCTAAATCTAAATTTAATTTTTAGAAAACAGGTATAATTATTTAAACAAAATTAACCTTTAATGACTTGACGTTTGATTGACAGCAATGTATTTGTCTGTCTCATTTCTCGATATAGTAAAGTTGTTTCATTTACAATAAACACCCTGTAATACATAAATAATAAATAATCCTTAAAGTCCTTTTGTTCAGGGTTGTGCAAAATATATTCTCCGAACCCGAAACCACTATAGTTTAATTTAATATATGAAAATACAATATCAATGATGGTTACCAGATATAGGAGAGAAGATAGAGTAATAGCAAATATGATGACTATTTTATGTTTCCATTAGATTCTGAATTCAGGATCAAATCCGAAAATTACTCCCTAATCACTCTCCATTTTCATTACGGGAGTGCCTTTGGGATACAGAATGATAATCTCTATAACAGCTATTGAATAAATCTTCTATACTCAAAATATGGGTATGATAGTACTAGTACGATACTGTATTTACATATATTCAATGTTATTATTGCTCTAAACCCCCCATATTATTAAAAACAAAAAAACCTTAAAACATGAACAAACTCACCACTAAATTAGAAACTTCGAAATGCTGACACTCGACTCACCTATAACAAAGAAAAATAAAATTAGTACATACTTAACTTACAAGAAAAGTAAACAAAATATTATCAGTGGGATTCTGCAACTCGTTCGATATCTACGGTACCGTTATCACTACAGTAACGATTTTTTTTTTTTTTAAGATGATTAGCATATTTACGTCATGTCAAATAAAATGTAATTTTCGATGTAGTCATGATATCAGTACCGACCGAGTAGATAAAAAAATGTAAGAACTCTTCTTCTACAAAAAAATACGGGCTTTAATTTTGTATTCTTGTAAAATTTTGAGACGTTCACTCCTTTTTTGCACCTTTGATCCAAGATGGCGGCTCACGCCGAGCCTCTCAAAGGTCACAAATTTGAATATTTCATCTCCTTCATGACTTAACAACATATGTTAAAATCGTTTTTACCCATCAACTCTATTATTGAATATCCAAAATTTTCAGGGATAAATAAAAAATTCCTACAAAAATAACACAAATCCAGTTTTTCTTTTTCTCTTAAATAATGGATGGATCCACAAAATAAAATTTTAAAATGAAAGCTTATTTTTGATGCTTATTATACGGAGAAAAATTTTAAAATGAGAAGTTTTTTGTTTCCGAAAACTTTAATTTGTTGTTGAATGTTCGATATTTGTACAAAAAAATCTGATGTGTCCAATACAATACTTCCCGCTATTTAATTTTTATTAATTTAAATACATACCTATGTAGGTATTTACTAATGCTGCAAATTATATTATGTTCTTTTACATATAACTATTGCTTCATTAACTATTTTCTTTTTAAAATATCACCATTATTAATTTGAAGTGATTAGTTTTTTGACAATGACATTTATCCGTTAGTTACATACTTTTGAAATATAAACTGTGTATCAAAGGAATTGTGTTTATCAAATGCTCTGGGATTTATAAAAGGAAAGTTTTTAAATATACATGTAAAATATGTATATACAAAAAGTATTACTGTATCCCTGTAGAAAATTCAATAATCTTTAATTTTTATAATGAAAATGCGAAAAAATGGCATTTAATAGTATTTTTTGAAGAAAAACCATTATTATCTAATTCCGGTTATCAAATTTACATCAAAATCTAATTGGTCCTTTCCATATTAGAATAGAGTCGAAATACAAGGTATCAGAATTTTCTGGGTGATAGTATTTGAGTGTTGACAAAATCCATACACACCCACACATCGTGAAAATGTTAAAATTAGATTCTATGGACCCTAAAACGTGGTTATTTACTAAAATCTCTATATGCAATTTCTAGCACGATCCCTATACCTCTCTTAGAAAGGGTAGCGGAATATAGAAAAGCCATTTCATTTAGCAAATTATCTTTTTGCCGCAGACAATCATAAATTGATTAGGCACTATTATTATTTTCATCAGTGCCTTCTTACTCGAAATAAATTTACCAATTTGTTGGATGTCCCCCATAATCCACTTAATTCGCGATAAACTACTTGACATTGACTGTTTCTTGTAGGAGAAAAATAACAAACAAAAACAATATAGCAACAATGTAAACTTTATCTATAATCATATATTAGATATAATAACACGGTAAATATAGTTGTAGTTAATTATACTTAAAGCTAATGAGCACCATAAAAGAAAATGAGTTGAGAACAGTGAATGAATTGCCCGCCAGCACCCTGCAGCCATCTATCGACGAGAAGCCAAACTATAAGATTTACAGCGTATAGTTGCGAACATTGCCGCTGCAGAACAGTGGCGCTAGGGTATAGGCATTCGAACTACATTATTGATGTTTCGGAAAGTTAGTTTACATAGTATTTTTAGTTTTACTTTTGTTTTATAGCCCAGAAAATTGATTTTTACCATGTACGCAGTAGGAAAATGGAAAACAATGGATAAAAGGTGTTTTGCAAATATTATAAATGCAAAGTTCATTATTATGACGTCAAAATGCAAAAAAACTGTGAGATAACATGACTGTTTTTGCTTATTTAGTTATTTTCTAGTTTTTTTTTTTTATATATAATCCTAACAAATATCAAAGAATTAAATTTATTTAAATATTTATGTAAACTAAAAAAAAAATTATAATGATAACTTAAATGCAACTTTTCGATGTAAAAAGGTTCTGAATTCGGTTTCGCCGGATTATGATTCATAATTTTTTAAAGGTGACCGCAGCAGACGCGCGAATCTTTTTACAATCAGGCGACCCATTAAATTCTTAGGACCTAAAGCGCCATACCCAATTAGTAATAAACTTCAATCGCTTGTACTTTGTGACATTATCAATATATAAACAATTTTTTTTCACTAATACTCATTAATTTATGTATATTTTCGTCTTCTTATTTAAGATAGTTAAAATTTGACTATGGTATAGCATCCTATATTCAGAGCTGGGATAGATACTTTTAAAAAGTATCTATCTATTACATATTAAACTTGGCTTAAATTGACAATATTGTATCGAAACGAAATGTCAAATGATATATAATATATTGCTGTCAAAATTTCGATTTGCATTTTTTTGTTTAAGCCTAGCTTAAAATTTAAGCCTTGTTGGTGCAAATGGGCATAAGATACTTTCACAAGATACTGTCATAAATTTATTAAAGATAAATAATTATCTAGACATTTTTCAATGCAAGTATCTTAAGATACAAATATTTTCAAAAGTATCTAATATATGTACTTTAAGTACCTACTTAAATGTACCTTACATAGTTAAAAGTATGTTAGATATTGAAAATTATCTTATTAACCTTTCAGAAAATGTTTTAAGATACAAAATGTATAGGTAACCATATTTAGTGATACAAATAAGAATCTTTATAAAGAAAAAGATACTTTCAGAGTACCTAGATAGTTGAAAACTTCTATAGATACAAGAAGTATCGCAAGATACTTTTTTAAGATAAAAGATAAAGATACTTTCAAAAAGTATCTACATTAAAGATACTTTTCACATAAAACTTAAAGCATGTAAGATAAAATATCTAAGATACTTTTTACCTCTCGCTAAGAGAGGTGTTGGAATCATGTGAAAATTGATTTAAGTGAATAAGCACGTTTTAAGGTCCCTATAATCCGATTATTACGATAATATATATGTGTGTGTGTGTGTGCGTGTGTGTGTGTGTGTGTGTGTGTGTGTGTGTGTGTGTGTGTTGTGTGTATGAGATTAAAAAATATTTAACTGTAGTATCCTCAATCTGACAATCTTGGGAAGAGCTGATTAGATTTTTGTAACAATTGGACAACCAGAAGTAATAGTTTCTTTAAAAAAATCTCCTAAATATTATTTTTTGAAAATTTCTGTTGCTACTATTATTGAAGAACATAAAATTCTACATTTGATACATTTAAAATTTTTATTATAGTTTTAGTGACATTCTGAAAGCTTTTTCTGAGAAGTACATTTAATCTTTCTTCTTATTTTATTAATTAATAATATTTAAAATTGTAGGTAAAATGCATATATCCATCAGTAAGAACGTCAATCTTGTTAATGTATTGGAAGAATCTCTGACATTTACGAACTTCCTTATACAATGAAAAATAGATATAATTAGAATTATATGTGCGCAGAAGACAAGTTAAATACAATAAAAACAATATTTGGGTAAAGTTCTGTAATTTTTTTTTTTTTTTTTTTTTGTTATAAAACGAGGGTTCGATAGTGAAATGCAATACAATACTTACAGTATTGGTCATAAAGATAGCAACTTAAAAAAAATTCAATTGCTCTAATGTAAAAACTGGGATTTCAGAAATAAATTCCTGCAGTATTAGTGTCTTGAACCAAGTTTAATTTACATTAAAATAATTTGCATTATATTAACAAATATCTGATGTGGACAGCACATAACTTCCTTGTACGCCTGTTACACTATACACATTTTGTTAATAATTAAAATATGTATTATAACAGACCCAATCATAAAACTGGACGTATTTGACATAATTTGACATCAACATTTTATTTTTTTTGTTCTTTTTTGTCCTAATCCATAGCAAACTTAATTAGAGAATACAAAGAGCTAATTTAATCATAATTGAAATTTTCGATGCAGAATTCAATTCTCTAAAACTTTTATTTGAAGCATTTATTATTAAAATCAAAATAACACCATTTTTTTCAAGAAAAACTGATAACATCTTCAGGTAAAGTATCACTTCCGGTTAGACTATTTTAACCAAAATCTATTATGTTATTCCCATTGATATAAAAGTCTTATATATCAAATTTGAAAAGTTTTGGATTATATTTTAATATAGTTTTTCATTAAAATCTATTATAGGCTTCAAGTAAAGTACCACTTTCGGACAGACCTTTTTAACTAAAATCTATTATGTTATTCCCATTGATATAAAAGTCTTATATACCAAATTTGAAAAGTTTTGGATTATATTTTAATATAGTTTTTCATTAAAATCTATTACAGGCTTCAAGTAAAGTACCACTTCCGCAAGTTATGTAATGACCAAAAAGGGAGGTGCACAACTAGATGTTATAACAGTTCTAAATACAAAATTTTAACTTTCTACGGCTTCCCGTTTTTCAGTTATGCGAGATACGTACATACGTACGTACGTACATACGTACGTACGTACAGACGTCACGACGAAATTAGTCAAAATGGATTCAGGGATGCTCAAAATGGATATTTCCGTTGAAATCTGGAAACCGAAATTTTTCGCGATTACAATACTTCCTTTACTTCGTACAAGGAAGTAAAAATTGATTCACTTGATAACAATTGGAGATTTTATCATTCGAAACTTTGTGTAACTCAAAAAAAATAAAGACAATGAAAGTTCGAAATACTTCTTTTATTCTTAAAAACTGATTTATGTACAAAAAAATATTTTTTATTTGGACATAAAAATAAAAATACCAACTTTTATAAATTTAATATAAAAACTAAATTTTCTAATATTTAGTGTAATAACCGGAACCATGAGAATTTATTACTTCTCGTTACATCATGAATTCAAGTAATTTTGTTATTACATTTCTATCAATTAATCTTAGTTCATCACTAAATAATACTCTATTCCACATGTCAGTTGTCCAGTTTACATGATTTTCTGCAAAAAAATAATCGAGCCTTCACGTTCTTCTACGAAAGAAGTGGTTTCTTTGCAGGCCGACGACTATAAAGTTCTCCTGCAACTAATATTCTTCTTCCCTGTCTTGAAGATATTTTATCTTTAACATTACTTAGTAGAAAGCCTAAAATTTTCTTTGATGATAACAACGGATTTTTAACGATATGTGTTTTATCAATCTGTCGCTTCGGTTTGATGTTTTTTTTTTTGTCTAATAGAAATTGTAGAAGGCTCAATATTACCCTTCCTTCGAAAATGGATTATTATTCGTGCTATTGTAGATTTATGCAAATTAAAGTTCTTCGACATTTTATTCCGCGAAGCACCATTTTCATATGATTTAATTATTAAATTGCAAAATTCGTTAGTCAAAGTCTTATTACGACCCATAATTTTGAAGTACTAATTTATATTTTTTAAACAATTATACGATATAAACGTTGAAATTGAGAAAATAAAGACATTCATTATGTAGTTGCTATTTTTATGTCCAGACAAAAGTAAGAATTATGCAAATTAAATAAATTCTGTAAATGTAATAGAAATTATTTTAACATAAAATAAACTTATTTTAAGAGGTTCTTTATGTAAATTATTTTCAATATTCTTATGTTCACTTCAGAGAAATAGAATTTTTTTAAAAGTTGCTATCTTTATGGCCAATACTGTATATAGCCTAATATGGAAATGGCGAGAGGTCTTGTGCTGGCCGCAAAAGATTTTTGTATCTTAGATACCATCACGTACCTTTTTTCGAAAGATAGTCCCAGCTCTGCCTATTTTGTACAAGACTACGTCGTGTCTGTCTCCATTAGCATTACCATTCTGTACCACTATCACCTCGGCTTCTAATAATATCATGTTTACTTTACTTTATAGCCCTTTACACGTTGTTAGATACATCACATTAAGTTTGTGTGTACAGTACACAACATACAAACTAACCTTGTATATTGGCTAACAATTAAGTGCAGTCTCTACTCTCTACTCTGAGTACGAGTTCTCTTGGCCGTTGAAGTCGCGCTGCTAAGTGCTAGATTGAATTATGCGGCGAGTAATTGAATTGTAACGTGAGAAAAAATGATGTAATTAAGCGGAGGAGATTATTTTTAGCACTCGTTTAACGATGTGGATGTAATTAACAAGAGGATTAAATGCAAAGTAGATTAAAATTGGATGTAAAGATGATGATTAAAGTACTGTATCTATCTTCGTTTCTGAAAGCATATTTTTAGTTTTTGGGGTATATGGTTCTATGAACATATAGTGAAAGATTTGGATCTACAATGGGGTTATTTAAAAAAATCTGTTGTAGCCAGCACAAGATCTTCCGTCAAGTTGACTTGAACAATTCTTTCAGAAAAAAATCTGATCTGGCCAGCACATGTCCTCCCGCCAATTCCTTGTTTAAAATAGCATTGAGCTTTAAGTAAAGTTTCACTTCCGATTGATCGTTTGTAAACAAAATCTACTTTATTATTCCAATAAATAGAAAAGTTTGTAATACGAAATTTTGGATTATATTTTATTATGTTTTTCCTGAAAAATCTGTTAGAGCTTCAAATTAAGTACTACATCAAGTTTATCATATATAGTCAAAATCTAATATGTTGTTTCAAATTATATAAGAGTATTAAATACCAACTTTGCGAACTTTTGGATCATTAATATATTTTAAGGAAAAATCGTCACACACACATTATTGTCAAAATCATCACCAACTTCCTTATGCTCTAAAACGCAATCTGTGTAAATTCTTCGCCGTACATTATTCATTTCGTAAATGTGTAGTTGCAAATTATTATTTGACACTTTGAAATCACGTTCTTATTGAGAGCTGTTTGATATATAATGCTGCAAACATCAAACTTAAATCGAATTATCCTGTATATCTAATATTTATGTATGATGGAAAATATATTATTTTTACAAACCTTAATTTCATTAGAATCATATTTAAACTACTAAATTCTTCTTAACACGGTTTCATTATTAATTTTAATGAAAATTGCTTCGTGACAGTGATATTTGTTTAAATGTGTCAAATTTGTTATTAAAGTATTGTTTTTGTTTGACGCAGAGGCAAAGTGATGTACAAAAATAAATTATTTTATAATTCAATATTTAAAGTTATTTCAAGTTATTTACTTTGTGCCATTATATTTAATTTGTATTGGTAAAAGTTGCTAAAAAATTATATTCAATGAATTTTTTACAAGAAAAACTGTTAAAAGCTTGTATAAATGATACTTCCGGTTATCCGATATACACTAAAAACTAATGAGCTCTTCCCACATTAGTATAGAATGGGTATACAAAATTTCAAATTTTTCTGATTGATAGTATTTGAGTAATCGTGTCCACAAGATACACACACACACACACACACACACACACACACACAGATACATACCTACAGACATCATTGTAAAAATGTTAAAATCGGATTCTGGGTACATCAAAACGTGCTTATTCACTAAAATCTCTATATCCGATTTTTAGCACGATCCCTATACCTCCCTTACCTAGGGTAGCGGGAGGTAAAAAAATTGGAACATGCGCAATTTCCCCATTATAGAAACTTATTGATTAATATCTATTTTATCGGCTACAATTTATTATCGATCGAGTTACAGAATAGGGGTGAATATCTATATTTCCATTCTTCGATATTTAGGTATCACAAAAGAGTGATATCAATATTTATCGATAAATCGATATTTTTCCTAACCTACATATTACCCGGACAAGTGTTCATAAAATCCCAGGGGGAAATGTGTTCCGAATACGCAAAAATCGTAGGAGTGTTTGACCATTTTCAAGATTTTCAGTTTTGGTAGCATAAACTGAAATAATCGGACAAATTGTAAAAATTGGTAAACTTATGTAATTTTGCCCCTAGAATACTTTCCGCTTTTTCATTTTTATTAATTTAAATATATAGGTACCTACATATTTACTAATGCTGCAAACTATATTAAGTTCCTTTATATATAACTGTTTCTTTATTTACTATTTTCTTTTTAAAATGTCACTGTTACTAATTTGAAATGATTAGTTTTTGATAGTGACATTGATCTGTCAGTTACATACATTTGAAATATGAACTGTGTTACAAAGGAATTGTTTATCTTTAAAATATAGGCTCCGGGATTTATAAATTAGATTATTTATACAGGGCGTTCTTGAATATCTCGAAAACAATGTATCATAACAAAAAGTGTGCTGAATAGTTTCTGGGGGGACATCAGATTCAGACAAAATGACCCCTGACCCCCCAGGGTGGGCGGGAAAAGGGGTCAACTTAAAAATCTTAAATGGGACCCCCTATTTTTTATTGCAGAATCGGAAAGAGCGTAAAAAAATATGTTGGTTTTATTCGAAAACTTTTTTTGTACTCCCAACAGGTGGCGCTGCAATCGTAAAAATGTAGGATTAATTTCTGAAATAAAGAACAGCATGATATGGATCTTATGGTGTTGGCTGTACATACTTTTATTTAAACACGAACAATATGCACATTTTTTTGTCATTGTACATAGTTTCGCAACACTTGCAAAAGACTTGCGCGATATGGAAAAAATACACTATTGTTACACACATGTTCTCAATAACGAGATAAAAATAAATAATACCTTGTATTCATAATGTGTCAAGCAATTTCATACTATATTTACATATAAATTTTCATACATGGTGTAAGAATAAAATTATAATTGCATATCTTGTATCTTAGAATAATTTAAGCCATTTACAATTCCAACAATCCTTTACAAAAACTTCAATTTATACCGAGTGTAAATTTATGGAAACTTGAAGAATATATTATCATACATGAAAATGAATGTATGTATAAGTATACTCGAATAAGGTGCCAATACCTACTGTAGATTCTATAAGCAGCATTAGTCAGTTTTGTTAAAATTATATTATAAAATTTCATTCATAAAAAAAAAAACTGTCATAAGGCGGATTTATGCAGCCATTTTCATTTACATTTACTTTTTAATTTAATTTTCATTTAATTCTCATTTATAATTTTTAAATATACCTATTCATACAAAAGTAGACGACAAAAATAAATGAAAATGAACGCATGCGCACATATAAAAATACGCTGACAGATGATGAATGTCATAGCCCCACTTTCATTGGAATAAAGTTTATTAATGAAAATGTTCAACAATTGTACCAACAAAGAAGTTATGAGTTTAGTTTTAAATGTGTTAATTGCAATAAAAACCGTAAAAAGAAACGATAACGGAAATACATTATGGCAACCAGCTGATCAACTCAAATTCAAGTCGCTGTCATACGGTACACGCATGCGCCATTTATAATTTTCATTTATTAGATAAAAGTTGGCCATCTTTAAAAATAAATGAGAATGAGAGATAAATGAAAACGTAAATGAAAATGGTGTATGCATGGCTACATTGGTTTACATACATTTATCTTTTAAATGAAAATTAAATTAAATTAAATGTAAATGAAAATGGCTGCATAAATCCGCCTTTAGTCTTGCATTTTTGTTCTAATGATGCCGAGGCATGTTTAGAATTTCATAAACGCATTAATTTTGGGTATATTCCAAAAATAAAATATAATAACCAAAACCATGGTATCGGTTACCGACTGGTTCTAGTCACGTGACTATTATTATTGAAACAGTTCGGTTTCATTCGCGGGTAATTCGCGGAAACTCTAAAATTTCATAATCCTAAATTATGGAGTGGAAAATTAAAATACGTACAATGTAAACCATAGAAAATAGATGCAAACATCAAAGAGTCAATAAATAGTATCTATAAAATCTGACATCTTATGAAAAAGGACAGAAGATGTTAACCGGCAAAACCGAGGAAAAATCATGGTTGCGTTGGCGCGCTTCGGTTGCAACAATTTTAACCGAAACCATGTTTCGTAAATGTACAATTTTTACCATTTGATATTATTGGAACACTTTTGGTTAACCACGGTTAAAATTTGTTATGTTTGGAATATACCCTTAGTAATCGGAATTAGAAAATACACTTCGCCTGAATAACAATTTCTTCCAATATTGAAGACAAATTAATATCAAATAAAGATAACCTTATAATATTTCATTTTCTATATTTTTCTATTATCCATTTTAGATTGGTACTTACTGTAGATAAATATTCTTTTGATCACAGTATAATAGCTAAATAATTATAACACGCACACTAAAAATGTCAAATGTCAAACTATTCTTTGAATAAATATTTAACTGGGTAAAGATCTCCAGATAATTTAACCCACGATTTATTCGTCGATTAGTTGCTAGCTGACGTTGGTAAAACAACAATATGCTATTTTATTCGACGAGTAGTTTAACTGATGAATAAATTGTTTATTCAGCAATGATGAAACCGGGCATTAGTATTTTTAAATATCAGTAAGTTCTTGGTTATCTTGTAGGCAATGCTACCTTCTTCTTTTGTTGATTTGAGTAATATGATATTTGCAATTTTAATAATAAAGCGGTAAATTGCACGTGTCTTACATTCATTATTCATATCGAAAGAAAACTGGATTAAATGTCCATATGCAATTAATAGTGCAATAAATTATACACATTATCAATGAAACATATCGATATATTTACATATTTATTTGTCATGTTTAAATATATCTTTGTAAACATGTCATTTCTACCTGTTATTAATTAAAAATGACATACTCTGACAAACATTTATATTTTTCTTTATTTCTTTCTAGTAGTTTTACATTTTATTTGTTATTTGATAGCAGTATTATTTCTAAAATTATTTTAATATAATCATAACTGCAATATATTGGTTTTATTGCGGAAAGTATAATTTGCACTATCATTTTAACCAGTTATTTATCCTTCATTTGACACGAGTAAAGATAAATAATGTTATGTATTCAATACGTTTCTAAATTTCACAAGAAAAAAATGAGATCTAAACCGATTTGCAGATGTTTAAAATTTTAGAGGACTTTCATGTAAGTTTAAGATAGTAACTCGCAAATCTTTTACTTCCTTCGATGCTATTACGAATGTAAGCTGTTATAAATATTAAGGCCTATTAGACTAAGTATTAAATTCGTAATATTGTTCATTTTTCGAGTAATTTAAATTTCTTTCATCTAGAAGAAGAAACCTATTTTGTATAAAAATGACGAGCTATAATATTGTATCCTTAGAAAATGGTCAAAAACTCATTTTTTGTACCTTTGGTCCAAGATGGCGACTAGCGCCTAGCCTCCCAAAGGTCGAAATCTTGAATTTTTCATCCTCGTCCCGACTTAACAACATTATGTTAAAATCGTTTCTACCTCACTTTTTGTAAACATATTTTTTGCCCTCCTGAAGTGTAATGGGAACTTTACAATTGTATACACAGCAAGGGTAATCTACATTTTACGCTTACTGTGTTGTAACTTGCCTAACTATGCGGTAAAATAATCAAAGTACACTGGACGTTTATGGGCATTTAGAAAAGAAATCATCTTTACTATAATAAAGTTCATGTAAAAAATTACTACCTACATTAAGTTATTTAAATATATTATCAGTCATAAACAACATCTATTATTACAGCTAATAAGGCTCTCGCCTTAAGGGCTCGTGCCTTAAACAAAGCTGTCGCGCTGTAAAATACGACTTACACGCACTCGAATGTAAATAACTATTACATTTTTCATATGTTTTGAAAAACGAAAGAAAAGAATGGTGAAGTGTATTATTATTAAGGGGATCTGCTCTGAACACACTTAAAATTTAATAAAATATGAACTACGTGTTTTATCTTTAATAATTCTAGCGTGACCTCTCGTATGAGCCGTTTTTACATTTTTCAAAAAGCATTTTAAATGAAAGTTTATGCAATATTTTTCATAGTAATAAAGATAATAATAATAATAATAATAATAATAATAATAATAATAATAATAATAATAATAGTAATAATAATAATAATAAAATCAATTTATTGTTATTTTCGTAAATAATTAAATAAAAAGATTGGCGACAGGAATAGTCATGAAAAACAACCTCCTATTCCTGTGACGTCGGAGTACATACAGAACGTCACATTCTGTTTCAGATAACGTGATTTTTCAAAATATACAAATTTCAATATTTGATTTTAAAATATCTAGTGGATATTTCTTGATATTTTCAAATTTGAAGCTCTTTAAAGAGCAATATCTAGTAAAATTTAGAATTTAGAAGTTATATAAAAATTCTGTCAACAACCCTGTTATGCAAACGACAACAGTAGATTAAAATTTATAATGTCTTGTTTGTATTGCATCCAATGGAATAAAAAGTTTCAAATTTAATTTGCAAACACTTGTACATTGTTTAAAGTTGTTGACATCCGAAATACTTATTACAAAGCATGCGAGGTTAATCAAAAGATGACTGTTATAAAGGACAATGAACTATAATAACAGTTCAAAATCTGCACGTTCATTGGACAAAAAAAAAATATAGTTGCTTGCCTTATTGATTATACCTATGAATAATTTATATTTTAATAAATATAATCATCATATATAAATATATCATCACACCCACTGGCTATACTTGACATACGGTGGCTGAGCAAATTTTATTCATCACTTCCTTGTTCATTTTTATCTTCCGTCACCTTTAAGGAAGGTATTATCTTTGGTCAAAATATTCAGTGGTAAGTTTTTAATGAATAAGCACGTTTTAGAATCCCTAGACTACGATTTTACTAATTTTACGATGATGTGTTTGCGTGCGTGACAAAAATTTCTCCGACGATAACTCCAATAATACAATTATTTTACTTTCGTATTCCTCTTACATGATTATATTTTGGTTATAATTAGTCAACCGGAAGTTCCCTTATTTAAAGTTCTTAACAGTTTATCAATATGAAACAATATCTTATTGTCTGTACAGTTTAATTATACATTTCCCTTCATATTCAATAGATATAAGAGTTAAAACATTATTAAGATATTAATAATAAGAAATAATTTTAATTGACAGATGTCAGTGTCAAGTGCAATTTACATACTATATGTTCGTGTTATTATTTTATTGGATTTATAAAATCTTTTCCAAGAAAGTTTCGGCATGGAATTTGTAGAAAATAGTATATGTCCGTGTTACAATTTTACTGGATATATAGAATCTTTTCCAAAAAACTTTTGGTATGGGATTTATATAAAATACATAGATCCGACAGAAGGTAATATGCTGGCCACAATAGATTTTTTCTATATTAATCAAAAATTTGTGCCCAAAAATTTGAAAATTGTTGTCTTTAGCAAGGTTGTCACAAACCCGGGTTTTTTCGAGATATGCCCAGCCCACTGTTTTTTTTTAAATCCCAACCCATTTCCAGGTTTAAAAAATTATTACATTGCTCATGAAATACAGTTAAAAATAATTACAAGAAACACCAGTTTATTATATTTCAATTAACTACAATATAATGAAATACGATTTTTACTGAACTGTACATGCGTATACTCTTCTAGATTCTAGCGAACTTGTAATAACCAACTCGCCGTGCCGCTTGTGTTTTGGTTTTTGGATACATACTATGTATTTATTTTGTAGTTGAGTTTCAAACATAATAGTCATCATGTCGAAAGTAGAGGGTTCTGGGAGAAAACAGTCACTAGACTGGGCAAAATGTTAAAACAAGTGATGGTTAAAACAGTTAAAAAACATTTACAAAATTGTCTTCAAGAAATTATACAATTCTTTAATCAATTCGTTAACATGCCTAAATTTTTATAATAACTGGGGTTTTTGACGGGTTTTTTCAAGTGGGTTTTTGCCGGGTTGGGTTTTTTTTTCAAATAATTCTCATATTTGTAATTCACCTATGTAAAATGAAATGTTAATTACTAAATAATTCTCCCTTAGACCACCATCAAATTATCTCGAAATCTTTAAGATAATTACTAGCGAGAAAGTATAAAATTATTCATTCCACATCCGAGATGGCCATGACCGCTTGTAGAAATTTGCATCATCAACTATACGCGTAGATGTCAGCCAATGTTAAATGTTAAATATTACTTACTAGTATTGCCAAGAGAAATCACACAAAAAGAGAAATTACATCATTTGTATACCATTTGTCAGTCAATTATCATTTTTATACGAAATTATAAATCGCAAGTGTAAATATTGTACAATAATCAGTGTTTGACAGTAATTTGCCTTGATATTTGCAAAAGCATAAAAGTTAAGTAAATAAACGTTTCGATATTAATAGCAATAATAATTCAGTAAGTATATTATACAGTTGTTTAATGTTAATAGTTTTCAAATTTTAATTTGGCGATAAATATTAATATTTATGAACTTGCATAACTAAGAGTGAGTTAGGGCTGGTTTATGAGGAATTTATAAATAAATAAATATATCATGGCATACTACCCATTTCTGGGTGTGCCAGTATCTACAACACATGTAGACATCGGTAATGATGACGATATATTTTACCGTGTGGGCGCTTACCAGGCGTCACCTCACGGGCACGCATAGTTGGTGTGGAGTGTGCACCACAGGGGCCACTTTTGTGCCATTTAAAATTGGAAATATTTGGCGTCTGTGGGGATCGAACCCGGTTCCCCCAGGTTCGCGACCAGACACTCAGGCACTATGAGGAATTTAATTAACGAATTTACAATTTACAGTTTAATATACGAGGTGTGGCAATTAAATAACAAGATTGATCTTAGAACATTAACAATGTATAAAATTACACAAAACACATTTGGTACGTTCAATGTACTCTCCTCCCCGAACCCTACACCGCCCGATGCGAATATTCCATTGTTGGAAGCAATGCCTGCAGGCCTTTTTTGTTAGGTTGTTCAAAAGCTTTGCCGCTTTTCTATAACTACATCTCGGCTCCGATTTTGGTGCCTTTTAGCGCAGAATTACAATTTGGGAATAAAAGCAAATCACATGGCACTAGATCAAGTGAGTACGGTTGATGTACCAACACGGTGATTTTGTATTTCGTCAAAAATATCTTGCCGGACAGGGCGTTTTGTTCCAACGCGTTGTCTTCATGGAGAAAGGAGAATCCATCACATTTCAGCCCTTTTTCTCCTCACCCGTGTATGAAGGGTTATCAAACCTTCTTGTAATATGCTTGGTTAATGAAATGCCCCTCAGGCACCCAATTCATGTGAACAATCACTCGCATCTCTTTTCTTCCTTCTTTAAATCTTCTAAACTGCTCGAAAACTTGAGTACTAGAAAGACCCTCATCGCCATAAACATTCTTCAACAATTCGTACATTTCTGTAGCGGATTTTTTAAGTTAGACACAGAGTTTGATATTGACACTAACATAATGAAGTATTCCACCATACCAAAAAAATAAAAAAAATTTCAATTTAACTTAAAGTATGGCTCAATAAATAATAGTTAAAACAATGAAAACATTTTTTAAATAATTACTTAATTCGATGTATTTTGTATATATCCCATACCAAAAGTTCCTTGAAAAAGATTCTGTATATCCTATAAAATTATAAGAGGAACACACTATTTTTTACAAATTCTATACCGAAAGTTCCTTTCCCTATTTTATTAGGGGTCGCTGTTTATTACTCTTCTCTTTTAATCATTCCTGTCCAACGCATCTTCTTCACACAATTCTTCCTCTCTCAAATGTTCTGCTACACAGTCCTTCCATTTTCTTCTCTTTGGAGGGACACTCTATCACATTCACATATAACTTTCTGACCCTATACTTTCAACTTTGGTTTTGCATTTGACACTGACATCTGTCAATTAAATTTTTCTGAATATATCTGTTGTTTCCATAATTTTAACAAAGCTGACTAATTTTTGAAAGTTAATCTCTCTTAATGTCTCTATAACTCTATATCTATTGAATATGAACGAAACTGTATAATCAAACCGTATAGAGAATAAGATATTCTTTCATATTGATAATCACAAAATGTCGAAAAATAATATTTAACTGCGTTTTTTCAAGAAAAACTGTTAAAAACTTCAAATAAGGGTACTTCCGGTAGATCAATTATAACCAAAATCTAATCAGCTCTTCATATGGATGTAAAGAAGAGGAATACGAAAGAATTATAATTTTTAGAATTGTAGTATTGGAGTTATCGTCGGAGAAAAATTTGTCACACACGGACACACACACACACATACAGACATAATCTTATAAATAGTAAATTCGTATTCTAGGGGCCCTAAAACGTGTTTATTCATTAAAAAGTCACCAACGAATTTTTTGATCAAAGACAATACCTTCCTTACCTAAAGGTAACGGAAGGTAAAAAATTGTATGGAATACCCCATTCCGGCGGAGTACGACAAAGTAGTTAACTTCAAACAAAGGCTACTGCCGAACGGTTTGCCTAATTATCTTGAAATTTTAACAGTGGATGGAGGAAAAATGACAAATTAATATGACATAGCCTGCAATGTTGCCAAATTTACATACCAATTTAATTTAATCATTTGTAAAAAGAAAGGGAAAGTGCACAAATAATTTTTTTTTCATACCCTATTAGTGAATCTGTGAACACACGCCTTTATAATATTAAGAGAGATTATTCCATTATCATATTTATTTCCACCAGATATTTCAGGTCTAAATCACTAGATTTCCATTCCTGTGAAAATGATTATAATGGCGATAATAAAATTTGATTATAAACAGAACATTTCAAATACAGATATGATTATATTTTACCTTTTATGTCATCCTAACGACAATATGTGGATAATGAAAATTTTCATGAATGAATATAATGAGTATTCATTGTTTACTGCACATTACAAAATCGATTTTATGATTTTATTCCAATAGATTACTTTTCATTACAATGTTGAATTTGTTTTTGGATGAATAATTTGTTACTGAATTTATAATCAAATTACGTGCTATATTTCAAATTAATGTCGAATAAATTAAACACATATTTGCATAACAAACAAAATATACAAATAATTTGTATAAAAAAATATATACAAGTGCTCTAAAATACTTGGACATACCTTAACCAAAAAATATGTAGAGTTCCCGTCAGCTAAGAAAACGCCATTTACGTCATCAGCGCAGAAACGAATTTTTGTCATTGCCCTTAGTTGTCATAGCAACGGCTTAGCTTGTTCATGGATACCCCAGTGTCGTTCGTGTTATGATCTGACGTTTAGTTCTAATGAAAATGTATCATTTGAAGTATCATATGATTAATCAACATATCAGGTGTATTTCTAGGTTTAAATATAAATGTATTAAGAACAAATGTAGAAACTGTACTAGGCTTTGCAGATTAATTTCTAACAAACAATTTACCCAGATGTTGTACCCGAAAAAGATTATAGTTATACCAGAAGAGATCAAAGATGTAATTCAACTGAAATTATTACACCGACTTAGGATTACTGATGTTTTTACAGTCTTATCCATTAGGTCCAAAAGATTAACTGAATCTAATTGTCTTATGTAGTTGTGTACAGCGCAATGATGTTCCATAAGTTTTCAAACAGAAAAATTAAAGATTTGAGTAGAGAAGGGATAAGTATTCGGTATAAATAGTACAACAATTTGTTAATTTAGTTATATTTCAGTTTACTTCTGCCTTATCGAGTGTTTATGAAATATTTTTATGTCAAGTCGTTTGTGTTTTTTTGGTTTTTTTGTATACGTGATAATTCCACAGTTGAATCAATTTCATTATTGGTATTGTGAGTACAGTGGGGGGCCGATATTTCAATCTTTGAACAAAAGTTGCTTATAAAGTTCCCTGAAATAAACGAAAAAAATCTGTTGTGGCCAGCACAAGACCTCTCGCCATTTCCATATTGTATTGCACTTCGCTTTCGAACCGTCGTTTTATAGCAAAATATTATAGAACATTACCCAAATATTGTTTTTTATTATATTTAACATGTCTTCTGCACACATATAATTCTAATTATATCTATTTGTCATTGTATGAGGAAGTTTCTAAATATCAGAGATTGTTCCAATTCATTAACCAGATTGGCGGTATTTCTGATGGATATATGCATTTTAACACAATTTTACCTATAATTTCAAATATTTAATTAATAAAACGATAAGAAAAATTAAATATACTTCCCAGTAAAAGCTATCAGAATGTCACTAAAACTGATTTTTGACACTGACATGTGTCATTTACAAATTATGTTATAAACATTAGAATTTGTCAACTGGTTTCCTTAGTGCCGTAGCCTCTGCGATTAGTTCACTCTATAAATTATAGTGTCTTTATCTCTAAATCTATACAAGATATAATAAAATTTTTAAGTGTATTAGATGGAGAATTTTATGTTCTTCAATATTTAATAAAAAAACCTCCCAAAAAATTGTATTTACAAGAATTTTTCTAAGAAACTACTACTTCCGGTTGTTCAATTGTTACCAAAACCTTTTCAGCTCCTGCCAGGAATGTCAGATTGAGGAAACTGCAGTTAAATATTTTTTAAGTCTTATAGTTTTTGAGGAATCGTGACTACAACATCCAGACATACATACACACATACATACATACATACACACACACACACACATACACACATCCACACACACACACACACACACAGACATAATTTTAAAAATGTTATAATCGGATTCTAGGGACCTTAAATCGTGCTTATTCAATAAAATCTGGATATGCGAATTTTAGCATGAATCCAATACCTCTCTTAGCGAGAGGTAAAAAAGGGGTTGAAATAATTTTTTAAACTACAATTTTCAATGCTATATTTTTTATTTGTTACGAAGACAATCACCCCAATTCTGTAACATAGTTGCTAAGATTTAGCAACTTTCTTACAGAATAGGGGCAATTAAGTTTTTAATTATCAACTTAGTTAAATAAAATAAATAAAATAAATATATCATCACGGCATATTACCCATTTCTGGGTGTGCCAGTATCTACAACACATGTAGACATCGGTAATGATGACGATATATTTTACCGTGTGGGCGCTTACCAGGCGTCACCTCACGGGCACTCATAGCTAGTTGAGAGACCGAAATATCGGCTCGCACTAAAATAATATAAAATTCCGTCGTGTGATGGCCTAATGCGCTTCCTAAATTAAAATCAAAGCAGACGCAGTGAATAGGTATTTAAAAATGTCTCTTTAACAAATTTACATGTCATTTATCAATAATTTGTGATAATCAACTAAAATAAATAGAAAAAATAACAACTGAAGTGCGCTTTCACTATTTGGCAAAGAATAAGATGGCACGCCACTGCCTACAAAATCTATGAGCCTACGTCATTACTACGTCATTGCTTCGTGCATCTATTGATGACGCAAATGGCTTTTTCTTAGCTGACTAGTACTCTACCTACTTGCAGAGCTTAAAATGAAAATGGCGAGAAGTATTGTAACTTCTACTTTGCACGAAGTACCAATTTAAAAGTTATCAAATTAAATTTTAATAAGATTAACTCGTTTACCGTCGTTTGCTTCAATGATTGCATTAAAAGTCCCGATATTTTATTTGCCAATAATCCAATAATAGAATGCATCGCGTCTATTCCTCGTATTCCTTTTCAAATAAAAAATGTTAAGTGAATAAATTATGTAGGGAAAGAAGCAAATTACATTCAAAGCGAACAAATTCTCCTTGCAGCTGAATGAATATAAAATTTGTAGCGTTTATATATTCGTGTTGGAATTGGAAGTAACACTATCAAAGTTTTATTGCAATCAATTGTAAAAAGTTTTAAATGGTTTTCATTTTTCTTTTGCATTAGTAGTTCGGAACTTTATAGATTTATTTTGAAATAAAACCCAAGTAGGACAGGATATGTAATCGTGTATTAGTCAGTTTTACTAATTTTAAACTTTAAAGTTTCTTTTAAATTATAGCTATCTAAATATGGAAGGAATTTACCTATACTTATTTTAATAATAAAATATTTCCAGTTCACAAACGCAATCGATAATAATTTATTTCTCATTTTCTTTATTGGAAACTATTAATGCTTATGACCTCCCGCCAATTCCATGTTTAAAATAGCAATGAGCTTTAAGTAAAGTTTCACTTCCGATTGATCGTTTGTAAATAAAATCTACTTTGTTGTTCCAATAAATAGAAAGGTTTGTAATACGAAATTTTGGATTATATTTTATTATGTTTTTCCTGAAAAATCTGTTAGAGCTTCAAATTAAGTACTACATCTGGTTTATAATAATATATAGTCAAAATCTAATATGTTGTTTCAAATTATATAAGAGTATTAAATACCTACCAACTTTGCGAAGTTTTGGATCATTAATATATTTTAAGGAAAAATCGTCACACACACATTATTGTCAAAATCATCACCAACTTCCTTATGCTCTAAAACGCAATGTGTAAATTCTTCGCCGTACATTATCCATTTCGTAAATGTGTAGTTGCAAACTATTATTTGACACTTTGAAATCACGTTCTTATTGAGAGCTGTTTGATATATACTGCTGCAAACATCAAACTTAAATCGAATTATCCTGTATATCTAATATTTATGGATGATGCAAAATATATTATTTTTACAAACCTTAATTTCATTAGAATCATATTTAAACTACTAAATTCTTCTTAACACGGTTTCATTATTAATTTTAATGAAAATTGCTTCATATTGTTTTTGTTTGACGCAGAGGCAAAGTAATGTACAAAAATAAATTATTTTATAATATAATATAAAGTTATTTACTAAATGCTATTATCTTAGAATTGAAGATTGTGCCATTATATTCAATTTGTATTGGCAAAAGCTGCTAAAAAATTATATTCAATGAATTTTTTACAAGAAAACTAGTTAAAAGCTTGTATAAATGATACTTCCGGTATCCGATATGCACTAAAACATAATGAGCTCTTCCCACATTAGTATAGAATGGGTATACAAAATTTCAAAATTTTCTGATTGATAGTATTTGAGTAATCGTGTCCACAAGATCCACACTCACACACACACAGACACACATACATACCTACAGACATCATTGTAAAAATGTTAAAATCGGATTCTGGGGACATCAAATCATGCTTATTCACTGTAATCTCTATATCCGATTTTTAGCACGATCCCTATACCTCCCTTACCTAGGGTAGCGGGAGGTAAAAAATGTAAATAAATATGAACCATGAGTCTTATTTTCAATAATTCTAGCGTAACTTCCCTATTATATTTTTCACATAGCAATGAGGTATTACACGATTTTTTTTCTTTACATTATTTAATAGAAAACTAAAAAATATTTACCCCGTATTTTTTATTGTTATTCAAATTAATCTCTAAAAAGAGAAAATAATTATTAAAAGTGATATTATCGGGAAAGCAGCAGTTTTGCACCGCTTCTCCCCTTGCCTACTGACGTCAACAGGTACGAACCAATAAGGTAACAGCATGTTCCGTGGCGTTTGTTGTACTTTTAAACTTCAAACGCATAGTAAAAATATAGGTTTTAGAACCACAAACGTTGTAAGTATGGATTGCTCCTAAACATATCGAAATTTTTAAATTTTATTATATAAAATATGTCGAATACCGTATTAATTAAATTAATTATATATTAATTACATTTAGCCATATTCAGACATTTGCATTATTTTTTTACCTAGGTATTGTCTTTGGTCAAAAAATTCGGTGGTCAGTTTTTAATGAATAAGCACGTTTTAGAGTCCGTACTATACGAATTTACTGTTTTTAAGATGATGTCTGTATGTGTGTTTGTGTGTCCGTGTCTGTCCTGTGTGTGTGTCTGTGTCCGTATGTGACAAATTTTTCTCCGACGATAACTTCAATACTACAATTCTAAAAATTATAATTCTTTCGTATTCCTCTTCTTTACATCCATATGAAGAGCTGTTTAGATTTTCTTTATCATTGATTCACAGGAAATACTCTTATTTGAAGTTTTTAACAGTTTTTCTTAAAAAAATACGCAGTTACATATTATTTTTTGACATTTTATGTAATAAATATTACAGTAAATGCTCTTCTCTATACGATTAGATTATACATTTGCCTTTATATTCAACAGATATAGAGTTAAAGAGTTATAAAGAGATTAACTTTCAAAAATCAGTCAGCTTTGATATTTACAAGTGACATGCAGAGGAAGACTAAAGAGAAGATGGGAGGACTGTAACGCAGAAAACTTGACAGAGGAAGAACTGTGTGAAGAAAATGCGTCGGACAGAAATGAGAGGAAGAGAAGAGTAAGAAACAGCGACCCCCTAATAAAATAGCGAAAAACTGAAGAAAAAAACAGTGTCAAGTGCAATTTACATGTGTATGTTAATGTATAATTTTATTGAATATATATAATCTTTTCAAAGGAATTTTTGTTATGGGATTTGTAAAAAAATACATTGAATTGACGGAAGGTCTTGGGCTGGCCACAACAGATTTTTTTTAATTGATATACGTATTTACTCTGAGCCGCAGTGATAGATCCAACCATGTAAGATCTATGGCGCAACTTGTTTTTCATTGGTTTGTACCCGGATACGTCACAATTTCGGCAATGTTTTGAATGCATAATACTTTAAATTGTTTTTTCTAATCCAAATAAATAAACTTTTATACAAACTGTTATATTAAATAAAACTATGAAGTTAAAATATTCGTATTAACGAATAAAATAGACATGTTAATATTTTTTGTAATACCTCATTTGTAATTTTTGATACAAATAATTAAATATTTTTGTAATCGCACTATACTAATGGGCTCAACACGTACCTTTCATTTTTAAAACCACAAATAAATATGAATCTTTTGTAACATAATAGCTACATAATATAGATCCTTCTAGCATTTAAATCGATATCACGCGTCAAAACATTGTTATCATGTCATTTGATAATTTTTGACCCAGTAATACAAAAATAAAATCTAGTTTTCCTACTAAACAGAACTCCAATCGTTAAACAAATGTTGAAAAATGAATAATCATCATTTGTCAAAGCCACCGAAGAGAAATGCGCATTGATTGATGAACTGTTTGTTGTATCAGCGAAGTTGAACTAGAAATGATGTTCAGAGCAAAAAAAATATGTAATGAGTTCTGCGTATTTGTCGTCAGAGTAGTAAGACTGCTAAGTTTCAGATATGGCTCTGTATTATTATAATGAGATATGAGGAATTTATTCTCAACCTTATTGCAAAATAAATATAAAATATCTCTATTTGCCATATCATCATGAATTTACAATTTTAAAATCATCTGTTTTGGCCAGCGAAATACCTCTCGCTATTCCCGTTTTGTTACTATCGAATTTAACATTTCTTTATACACAAATAATTTTAATTACAGGAATAAGTACCCGTGAGGTGACGCCTGATAAACGCCCGCACAGTACAAATATGTCATTATCATTACCGATATCTGTGACAAAGCAGATTGGCATACCCAGAAATGGGTAACATGCCGTGATGATATATTTATTTAATTATTCTTTCATTCTATAAGGAATCTTGTCCTACTCTTCTAAAATGTTCAACATGGTTCCAATTCATTGACAGAATTGGAGATATTTCTTAAGGATATTTACTATTAGGTACTATATATGCGTACCTATCTGCTATTTAAGTATTTAATTAATAATGGGGTCCCGTGGCCTCGTGCCTGAGTGTCTGGTCGCGAACCTGGGGGTATATTCTAATTCATAGCCACATGTGCTATCCGCTATATAAGTTCCACTACTAGCCAACAGATGGGGGTCCTCATCTCGCTATCTTACTTGAATCCATCTGTTGGCTGGTAGTGGAACTTATTAATATTACCAGATGTCAAGGTGACAAGTAGTTCGGCTTTTCAATTTTGTGATCAAATACTTGTGTTCGTGTGTTATATCAATAATATTTGATTAATATCTATATATTGTAAGTACCTATTTAAATTATAATAATTATTTATAATTCTAACAAATAGCACATGTGACTATCCGAATTAAGTCCATCTGTTGGGTAGTAGTGGAACTTATAGAGCGGATAGCGGATAGCACATGTGGCTATCCGACTTGAATCCATCTACTGGCTAGTAGTGGAACTTATATAGCGGATAGCACATGTGGCTATGAATTTAGAATAGACCTCCTGGTGGTACCGGGTTCGATCCCGACCGACGCCAAATATTTCGAATTTTAAATGGTACAAAAGTAACCCCTGTGGTACACTCTCCACGCCAGCAGTGAGTGCCCGTGAGGTAACGCCTGGTAAGCGCCCGCACGGTACAAATATGTCATCATTACTGATATCTGTGATAAAGCAGATTGGCACACCCAGAAATGGGTAATATGCCGTGAAGATATATTTATTTATTTATTTAATTAATAATTCGATAAGAAATATTAAATGTATGTGCTTCCCAGAAAAAGCTTTCAGAAATGTCATTAAAACTGTTGATTCTGACACTGACATTTACCTGTCAATTACAAACATTTGAATTAGACAACTAGTTTCCTTGGTGTAGTCTGGACTGCCCGATTTATTGCACTAGATTATTTTATATTTTTATTACCTCTAAATCAATTGGAAATTTAATAAAAATTTTAAGTGTATTAGATGGAGAATATTATGTTCCTCAGTATTTATAATAACAAAAATTTACAAAAAATAATATTTATAATATTTCCCATTAATGTTAGATTGAGGAATATGTAGTTAAACATGTCTTAGGTGTTGTAGTTTTTGAGGAATCGTCCTTCCAACATCCAGACACACACACACAACCACATACACACACATACATCCCATACACACACATCCACACACACATCCATACACACACATACATCCACACACATACATCCACACACACAGACACACGCACACACAGACACACGCACACAGACACACGCACACACACACACACACACACACACGCGCACACACACACACACACACACACACACACGCACGCACATAAATAGATATCATTGTAAAAATGTCGGAATGGATTCTAGTGAACTTAAAACGTGCTTATTCACTAAAATCTGGATATGTGATTTTTAGCATGAATCCTATACCTCTTTTAGCGAAAGGTAAAAAGTCATGCGCACAATAATTCGTAAAATTCCAATTAGGTTGCACATAAGCGGATTAACGTAAAACTTCACAGATATTAATGACAGTTTACATAACCTTAAAAAATGTATATCTAATGCTGTCATCTCTGTGTTAGGTCGCGAACTTTTCAATCCACTCTTCACAGTAATTCGTAAAATTCCAATTAGGTTGCACATTAGCGGATTAACATAAAACTTCACAGATATTGACAGTTTACATAACCTTAAATAAATGTATATCTAATGCAGTCATCTCTAAGTTAGGTCGCGAACTTTTCAATCCACTCTTCATTGATTTTTTTGTTTATACAAATTTGGCTGTCAAAGTCTGCAAGAAAATTTGAAAATCCAATTTCCACAAACCCAAATTTAACCACCATAACTTAAAATCATCTTACATAGCATTACCTTTCATCTTTCTTACAAGCGAGGAGAAAATCTTGTATAAAAATGAGAGCAGCTTATTTAAGTGTGTATTAATAGAAAGTTATCATGTCATAGATTATAGCAGCAAGGTCAGTCTCATAACGTATCGTTCATAACCTTGCGAAACAGTCGAGCCGGCAAGGCGCTCGACAGAATTCAGCCATGCTATGCGTCTACGCCTGAATTCTCAATAAACTATAACAACGACAAGTATGGTGTTGATCTCTATAATATATTAATTTCCTGATTTGCTAATTATAGACTTACTTAGGCTGAGTTTATGCAGCATATAAATTATGAAATTAAATTATACAATACTAAGAAACTAAATAAAATAACATCGTTTATGCTGTAAATTAAAATTAAGAATTTTTTGTTTGACATTTCGTATCAACTAACTTTTAAAGGTGAAATTGCAGAACGTTACAGGATAAAAAAAATTTAGATATACAAATTGTTGTATAAGTCCCATTAGTATTTCGTTGCTATTCTCTGCAGAAATTTTGCTGTCATCGAACATTTTCATAGGTTAGGTTCTAACATCTGACACAAGTGCGCGATTGAAGCAAGCACAAAACTAAAAGCTGTTTTACACAACAATAAATCGATCGATTTAGTGACAGATAAATTTAGCAATTTATTGTTCGACATGTTGAAAATTTACACTTGTCGATTTTCTTATCAATTTATTTACGTTGGAATCAGGACTACCAACTTCGTATTATTCCGCGTATTTAATAAATGTTTTTGAGGTTAGCGTTGCCTCAGTTTCAGTTGTCTGTTTAAGAATATTTGAGCCCTTCATTAAAAATGAATAATAAAAACGAATATAGTTTTAGTAAAGAAGCGGTTAAGATACTGATATCTTTTTACAATTAACGTAAACGTTATTCTTTTTAAATTATTAATTCTTCTTTTACGTTAAGCACCGATACCTTGACATTTTATTTAAAAACAAAAATATGAATTTATAATCTTAAACCACAAGTTAAATATAATTTGAAATGTCAAATATTATTGAGTTGGCGTTAGAAAAGTAACCAACAATTTTCTAAAAAATCGACAGAAATTAGAACAAGTTCTAATTTCGTCAATTTATTGTACGATTTATTTTGTAAATAAATCGATCGATTTTTCTGTATTACACGTAACGATAAATTGAACGTCGCAAGTCGATCGACAAATCGATCGATTTATTGTTAAGCGTAAGTCCTGCCATCTATGTACAATTTAGAGAAAACTCTATGAAATATAGGCCGGAAACACCATCTATGTTTTCTTTTATTTACACATCTTATGTATAAATATAATATTACGGAACTAGCACAAATCATTTTATTTAGCCGGTTCATTTTCAATCAAATTAAACTTTGTAGAGTGTTTTGTCGTTATGTCTATACCACTCACATTTCGGTAAAGAGAGATAACTATATACTTTTATTTCACTCTACGCATGTTGCTATTGGTGCATTCCTAAACATAAACGTAAAAGTAAAGTTTGAGATCTGCAAACTTTAGTTTTAACTTTACACCACAATGGGGAAGTGTGAATGCTCTCATATGATTGTATGATTTTATAAAGTCTTAAATGTTAACATAAAAGTAAACCTTAAAACTAGTTACTTAGGTGAATGAGTTTTAAAAGTTGAAAATAGCCATTATCTTAATTTAGGTTCATTAGTTTTTACTTGTTTAGTTTTATAATTTAATTTTTAAATTTCACTGTCTGCATAAATCCAGCATTATAAGTTGTAAATCATTAGGTATGACAGATTAGCCAATGTTTTGGTCTAATAAGTTAGCGGAAGATAAAGGTCAGCTGATAGCAAAATTATAATAAATGGCAATATTTTTAGCAGTTCGTATATTTTGATAATTATATGAATAAAAAAGAGAAAAAAAAAATGGAACTACAGTTTATATTCTCATAATAAATTATTTCAAACAAAAATAGCATTTATGTTAAAGGAACAGTAAGATTATTTTACTATACAAAACATTCAGAGCAGATAGAGGTACCAGGTGATGCATGTCTTCATTCCAATACAGCCTAGCAAATAATAGCCCGTTTGGCATCCAATGTTTTAATGCAGTGAGCGATATGCCGCTTTGTTATAATAACAATATTTATAGTTTTATTGCGGACCCGACAGTCTATTTTTTCTATAGTTAGTTGATGTCTCTGCAAGGGATATTAATTACGTCTATTCATTATAACTATATTTTTTTTGTACTCGTAATAACAAATATATGGCAAAAAAATATTAACCTCAATATAGCTCTATAAATAGTTACATCGACATAAAAGGATTTCGCAATGCATAATGAAATATTTTACGTAAAGTATTTTTATATAACAATTTAAAACCAGAACAAGCAAATAATAGCAGTAGAACATTTGCTAAAAAAATGTTATTAGTTTGGTGAAAGGTTTTGCAATGATTGTGTAAACAAAATTTGCTGTCAGATGAGTACTTAATACTCTGATTAAGTGAGTGTACACGTTGAAGATCAGCAAAAGAATTCACTGACTTCTAGGGGACATTTGGGAAGCATTCTATTTGTTAGACCTAGAGACTACAGGCCCGGGGTTGGTAGATTCAAGTTCTATTGAACATACATTCTTCAGTATTCAGTTACTGAAAAGTTCACAGTTCTGAATATTGGAAATATATTTGTGTAAAAACAGTTTGTAATATAGAAATTGAAAACCTTTAAGATGCTAGAAAATAGCATAAGTTACATGGGTCACGCCAGAATTATTGACAATATGAAACAAGATTAATATTTTTTCTATTTTGGTTGTTTTACCGCTGATTAATATTAAGAATAGATGGCTAGCCGTATTTGTATAAATAGCGTAAACACGTATTTTGTATTATTATTTCTTCAAGTGTTTCGTAGTACGTACAACAGCACAAAATTAGTGATAAAATGTGTGAGAAAGAAGAATCTCAGGCTTCAAGAGAGCGAATTCATTTGTTAACTACACTGTTGGTAACTACATTTCTAGACAATGGGGAATTACACCATTTTTTTTATAATTTCCTCTGAAAATATTAGGAAAACTAAGACTATTGATGAAAATCCGGTGTAAAAATTCCTATTAATAAGCGAGTTATGGTCTCCAGAATATTGAAAAGATTGACGTGACGTCACATTTATGTGTTTTTTTTATATCAAACTGTTTTCATCATGGACCTAAATGTTCTTGAAATATATGCTATTTTAAGTTATATTTACATAAAAATAAATGAATATTATAACACTGTATAAGTCTACATACATTATAATTACAGGTGAATTTAAATTATTAAATTTAATGCAAGAAATTTATGTTAAAATAAAAACTGTTTGGAAACTGTAGGACAGGAATGTTAGCCCCTCCTTTCGAATTTGAATTTCTTAACTTCCATTGGTAGTAATCCCCACCTCCTAACACGCTATTTGTAATGCGGTTTCTCGGTCGCCAATCAAAATATTTTCATATTAGTGTCGAAGCGCTATAACAAAAAGCCCTTTATTTCCGAAATATCTCAATTATACCATTTAATTTTTTTTTATGAATATTCGTTATTTAGCATATACATTCGTATTTTTTTTACTATTTTCCTTTAATTCGATTGTCATTTTAATGTAAATATATTGTAATTATGACAAAGCGGTATATCGCTTACTATTTGCTTTATAATATTGGATATAAAAAAGCCATTATTTGCACCCAAAATTATTTCTACAGTAACAAAGTTTAATTAATAATAGAATTAAAAATTACCCCTAATCTTAAAATAAAGAAAAATAAAAACTTAACGTGGATTTATGCAGCCTACTTTTTATTTTACCTTTTCTTTTTCTTTTACTTTACAAAAATTAAACGTATGTTAATAAATGTACTACTTTATGTGCACACTTTTAATTTTACTTTAAGAACTAAAGTTGACCAACTTTCAACTGAAAACCGTTAAAGTAAAAGAATTTCACAACTGTGCATGTGCACCACTTCACGTGAAAAACGTCAGCGTGTGCTGTATTTATTTGTTATTGTGTAGGTAAGAGTGCAAAAATTAGAAAATGGGTAAAGCTACAAGTAAAATAGCAGATGAGCAAATTATTACATTTGTGTCCATTTTTACAGGTTATAATTATCTCTTTACATTTATGATAACTGATATTCCAAAAAAACACATCTGCGCATGTGTACCGAAGGTTTTGAAGTAGCTGCAAAAAGTACCAAACTTAAAGTAAAAGAAAAGAAAAAGTAAAATAAAATGTAAGCTGCATAAATCCACCTTAAGTAATTCGAGAACAATTCAGTAATAAAATTCAGAGTGGTTAAAATCTCTGCTATAGTTTACATGTTGAGTAATCTTAACCACTAATCCTAATTTCACTCTCTTAATTTTACTTCTAAAGATGAGAACACTGTTTTCGAAATAAATCCGCAAAATTCTGATAGAACATTATAGGCAATATCATATATAAAATTAGATTAATTACGAAATCCTTTGTAAAATTATTGCAACTACATATTAAGCTAAAACGTATTAAATGATTAAAATTATCTCTCTCAAAAAGTATAACTAATGACCATATAAATAAAAAGTGACCTTTGCTGGCGCCGAAGTTCAACAATTAATTGAATGCAATGATTTAAGCTCGTTTTGATTGAATAATAAAAATTGTCTGCTGTACTCAGATCCACGGGTTGAACACTGGGTCAAGCACCCATTTATTTATTTATGTGAAGCAACTTGTATCAAATTTACATTACAAGCAGATTCAGCAAGCAAGTGTCTGTTTTAAATTTTGAGTCAGTAATAATCCGAATGACAATGATAAGTGATAATTTTTTATTGGTACAGGAAATAACGAAAAATATTACATCAGTTTCTTTTCCTAAAATAAATATAGCATCATTTCTTGCAGAAATATTCCATTAATTATGACCGTATTTATTTGGGAACTTTGGATACTACACCTTGAACTCAACTTACACATACTTGTGGATGTACCAAATAAAAAAAAAACTTTCCTCTCGCCATTTTCATATTAGGCAATATAAGTATTGTATTTAACATTTCTGGTACACAAAAAAATCTGATGTGGCCAACACAAAACCTCCTGCTATTTAATTTTTACATACATACATAAAATCACGCGATTCCCACTTAGGGGGTTAGCAAATACCCGGAAACAATAGTAACAATAAGAAAAAGGATAAGAGTAAGAGCTCAGCTGACTCACTTCACTCTTTAACAACATTCTTCTTTCGCCTTGTCCACAATTATCACAGCAATCATACATAAGAACATATTAAAGTGACCGATTTTCAGTAGCGAATAACCCCATCCGGACCACAATAATAGTTACGCAACAATCTTCCTTCGCCACACTTTCCTATCCATTTTTATTAATTTAAATACATACTTACGTATTTACTAACGCTGCAAACTGTACCATTGCATAAAACTATTGATTTATTTACTATTTTCTTTTTAAAATGTCACTATTATTAATTTGCAGTGATTAGTTTTTTGACAGTGACATTTACTGTAAGTTACATTCATTTGAAATATGAACTGAGTAACAAAAGAATTGTGTTTATCTTAGGCTTCGGGACTAATAAAAAAATTATTTTTAAATTTATCTGCAAAATATATAGAAAAAGTATTAATGTATTCCTGTACAAAATTCAATAATCTTTAAGTTTCATAAGACATAAAATGCGAAAAAATGGCATTTAATGATATTTTTGAAGAAAAACCATTATGAGCTTCAGGTAAAGTGCCATTTCCGGTTATCCGATTTACACCAAAATCTAATGGCTTCTTTTCATATTAGAATAGGATAGAAATACAAGGTTTCAGAATTTTCTGAATGATAGTATTTGAGTTAGAGCGAAGACAAAATCCCTACACATACACACACACACACACACACACACACACACACACACACACACACACACACACACACACATATATATATATATATACATACACACATACAGACATCATCGTGAAAATGTTAAAATTGGATTCTAGGGACCTTAAAAGGTGGTCATTTATTGAAATCTCGATATGTGATTTTTAGCACGATCCCTATACCTCTCTTACCAAGGGTAGCGGGAGGTAAAAAAAAACTTTTATGGCCAGCACGATACCTCTCGCCATTTTCATATTAGGCAATATAAGTATTGTATTTAACATTTCTCGTACACAAAAAATTCTAATTATATCTATATTTACCTCCCGCTACCCTTGGTAAGGGAGGTATAGGGATCGTGCTAAAAATCACATATCGAGATTTTAGTAAATGACCACGTTTTAAGGTCCCTGGAATTCAATTTTAACATTTTCACCATAATGTTTGTATGTGTGTGTATGAATTTTGTCTTCGCTCTAACTCAAATACTATCATTCAGAAAATTCTGAAACCTTGTATTTCAACCCTATTCTAATATGTAAAGAAACCATTAGATTTTGGTGTAAATCGGATAACCGGAAATTGCACTTTACCCGAAGCTCATAATGGTTTTTCTTCAAAAAATACTATTAAATGCCATTTTTCCCATTTTATGTCATTATGAAAATTAAAGATTATTGAATTTCCTACAGGATTACGTTAATACTTTTTCTATATATTTTACAGATAAATTTAAAAATCATTTTCTTTATAAATCCCGAAGCCTAAGATAAACAAAATTCCTTTGTTACACAGTTCATATTTCAAATGAATGTAACTGTCAAAAATTAATCACTTCAAATTAATAATTGTGACATTTAAGACATTAAAAAGAAAATAGTAAATAAAGCAATAGTTATATGCAATGGAACATAATATAGTTTGCAGCATTAGTAAAAACGTATGTATGTATTTAAATTAATAAAAATTAAATTGCGGGAGGTTTTGTGGTGGCCAAATCAGATTTTTTCCTTAGAATTCATTAGTGTTTAACTTAAATTTGCTAATTTTAGACATTGGCCTTTTTAGCACCAAGGTAGATAGAAAGTACCTATCTTATTTTTATAGCAGCCTTGCAAAACTATTTATTATGCTTAAACCGTAATTATATAATTTAAGTTTTCGCAAATGAGTCGCTAAATTGTATAATGTCAGCACTAAATTATTTCATATAATTCAACTTGATAATAAAATGCGTGCCTACACTACATATTTCATGAACAGAACAGAACAACGAAGCGCATGACCTCGTATAGCGTTTATCATGTATGTAAATATTCTTTAATGCGATAACGTGCTAAGGTCTTCTGCCACAAAAAACTTCAACCTTACATATTACATACAGCTTAAGAATATTTTCAATACTCGCAGTGACATCAAGTTGTTGAAAGAATGAATAAATACGCTTTTCACTAACATATTTGTGTATATTAGCTGTTTTATTAGAATACATAATATTAGCGGATAAGATAGTTTAAAAGACAGTCATTTTAGAATTATATACGTGTCTCTCAAATAGCGGGACATGGCTTAACCACAGATACCTGAGACTAAAATAAGACGATTTTAGCAAACTTTCTTCAACCGGAAAGTGTACCATTAAGCCAATAATCTGCTTCAAAGTTCTTCGAAAAAAAAAAAAATTTTTTTTGCTTATAATAACAGAACGCTTTATTCGATTTGGATGAAATTTGGCATGGCAGTTCATTTGGTTATGCCATCTTTTAAGATGATACTTGTTATTAGTGAACCACTAGTGTATGAAATTTAGGTGTTCCAACATTGATTAGACCGTAACTTTTTAATGGCCACGCCGATAACGTACTTTTTTTTTCTGAAAGATACATTCAATAGTAAACTTTTCTTCCTCTATGTAATTTGTGATTTCTGTTACGATTCACACAGAAAAAAATAAAACCTGAGTGACTGCACCGTGATTTTTTTAAAATTAAATTTAATCTAGAAGTCTATCAAAATGACAAACAATTAATTTTTAATGACAGTAACAATTGTATATGGGTTGTCAAAAATTTTCTTCGCAATATTCTAAAACTACTAACATCCGTTTGTTCGGCCTAGTAATAGTATTTTAATACCATTTTTATAAATAAGACAATTAAATATATTAGCTTACTCCTAAACAAGTTGAGAAGATTGACAACTCGTTACTATCATTAAAATTTAGCAGCCAGTTTCACGAAAAAGGTTAAGCTAAATCTCATTTTTATATTAGTGAATTCTCTTCTATTGCGGTATTTAAAATTTAATTTTTATTTTTATCAACAAAGGTAGATACCAAGAATAGGTTAGACTATATTTTAAGATATAAACTGTCAAAAATAGAGTAGAATTCGCTAATTCAAAAATGAGGATTAGCTTAAACTTTTTTATGAATCGGGCTGTAGATGTTTGGTATTTGTACAGATTGCTAGATTAAATTTATTTTAAAAAATTCACGGTGCAGTCACTCAGGTTTTATTATTTTCTGTGTAAACCCTATCAGATATCACAGAGAGAGAGAAAAGTATACTATTGAACGCATCTTTCTGAAAAAAAAAAATCACATTATCGGCGTGGCCATTAAAAAGTTACGGTCTAATCAATGTTGGGACACCTAAGTTTCATTCACTAGTGGTTCACTAATAACAAGTATCATCTTAAAAGATTATATAGCCATATGAATTGCCATACCAAACTTCATCCAAATCGAATAAAGCGTTCTGTTTTTATAAGCAAAATTAATTTATTTTCGAAGAACTTTGAAGCAGAATACTGGCTAAATGGTACGGTTTCCGGTAGAAGCAAGTTTGGTTAAATCGTCTTATTTTAGCCTCAGGAATCTGTGGTTAAGCCATGTCCTCCTATTTGAGAGACATCTTGTATATATATATAGGGTGTATACTTGACATCCGTAATACAGGGAATACAATGTTATATTTTTCATTTTGCTGTAGTTTCTGACCTACTAAAGTTAGAGAAATGATGTAAATAAAAAAGTTGTTCAGAATTGAAAACTACATAATATGGGACTAAAATTAAACACAATTTCTTTTTATTTTACACAAAAAAAAGCCAAATTAAAATTCGCAATTTGATCCGATTTACCGGTCTTCTTTAGGCAAGCAGTGTATTTGGCTGATAGTTTAGTTTAATGTATTTTAAAGGTCTTACCTATTTTATATTCTATAAACGTCAGTGTAGAATATATATTTGATTTTCCTAATGGACTGCTAATCAAATTCCTTGAATTTTACTAAAAATCCATTAAATTTTAACCTTAACTAACATCATAATGTTTTTTGAATATTCAGAAATTGAAAGTAATTTCCAATCAAAAAAATTCCAACTTATACATCTATAATTATAATTAATATGTCGAAGGATGAATGACATATGTATGCGTTAATATAACTCGTGTTCAATATCAACTAGTTATAACTAGAAATAAGAAATTCTTAACCTCCAAAACTGATAAAAACGACCATAACAACACTGTAATATCATAACTCAGTGTTGATTTTCTATTTCCTTCATTTTCTAATTTAATATTGCACGAAAAGGACGCGAAATTCACGAGAAAGTATCGACCGGTATAGAAATTTCATCAACAGTGTAATTTTATGATATTTTACGTAAAATGAGGTGATAACAATTACAGAATTATAAATGTATTGCATATGCACATATAATTAAGTTTGCTGTAAGTGGATCTAGGTTAAGACATTTTTCTTATTTTATTGTTGAAACATGTATTATACCTTAAGTATATCAAATTAATATGGAGACTACACGTAAACAAATGTCAAACGATAAGAATATGTTTCGTTTTTACCTCTCACTACGGTAAGGGAGGTAAAGGGATCATGTTAAAAATAGTATGTCGAGATTTTGATAAATGTCTTTATCTTAAGATCCCTAGAATCAGATTTAAAATTTCCACGATGATATCTTGCATGTGTATGGATTTTGTCAGCACTCTAACTCAAATACTATCATTCAGAAAATTCTAATATGGAAAGATGCCATTAGATTTTGATGTAAATCAGAGTACCTACCGGAAATGGCACTTTCCTTGAATCTTGAAATATACTACTCAACATTTGAACTGATACACTTATATAACATGTAGCAAAAGTAAACAACCCTTTTTAGGCGTTTGCATGATTTCCTACATGATCAGGGCTGTGTTTCGGAATGCAAACAAATGCCTATCGAATAGCATTTACGATTCAATTGTTGTTTATCTGTCGTAAGTGCAGTTAATGAGCTCGCGGACGCTTATACTTTATCAAGTTTTAAGAAAAAATTTGAGAATTTCTCGTGTAAGTTTTAATTCAGAGTGGTTGACTGCATTTTAAAGATGCCATTAAGACGATTAAGTAATGAAGAGATGAGCCAAGCTAAAATGAAGATGTTATCAGTTTTTCTTGAAAAAAAATGGTGTTATTTTGATTTTAGTAATAAATGCTTCAAATAAAAGTTTTGAGAATTGAATTCTGCGTCGAAAACATCAATTATGATTAAATTAGCTCTTTGTATTCTGTAATTAAGTTTGCTGTGGATTAGGACAAAAAATAACAAAAAAATAAAAAATTTAATGTTGATGTCAAATTATGTCAAATACGTGCAATTTTATGATTGGGTCTGTCATAATACATATTTTAATTATTAACAAAATATGTATAGTGTACCTAGGCGTACAAGGATGTCATGTGGTGTCCAGATATTTTCAACCCCATTTACCATTCCAGTCAAGAAGAACCTCCATAGATTAATTTTAATGCTAAACTAGATTTTATCTTAAATTATTAACTTATTCTCCACTCATGCCTATGAATAATTGTATTCAAAAGTAGTCCAAAATTAAAGCATCATAAATGATGAAGTTTATATTAACATATAATTATAAACTATTACCACATAATAAATGTTTATTTTCCTAATGATATGTGTAAAATAACATTTTTATTAAATAAACAATAAAATATTCATTTATGGAAATTTTTATTTGCTGTGATAAATATTAATATATCTGAAAATGTAAATTTATAATTCGTTGACATATTTTAATTTTTATCATATTTGCTTTTACAAATAAAAAATATCAATAAATACTAATTAAAATTGCCTGTGGTAACTTATAAATATTTTCAATAAATATTATCTTTTTTAATTACCGTATGACGATAAACAGTGGAAAAAATCAAATTTAATTTCATAATTAATTATACGAGTAAATTAGTTAAAAAAATGTTAATAAAAATTTCAAGGTAATGTTAATTATATCTTTAAAAATATTACACGAGCAAATAGTGATACATATATTTACTGTTTTTCTTTGAGAAAAAACATGTAAAAAGTATCATTACAAATAAAAAATAATGTACATATTAACTCTATGTTCTATGTAAATAATGTTGTAAAGTTTTTATGAGGTGGTTTTATCAATACAATCTTGAAATAGATTGTGAATACAGTTGTTCCAAAACATAAACCACTAAGACGGTCTCGAAAACTATAAATAGCCCCATTACGAGGCAATTTTAGTGCCGGCAGAAAAAGTATGACGTTATTGCCTAACTAATACCTATAAAATTAATAATAGTTATAAGAGCGTAAAGGAGGCTTTTATAGCCTGCGGCGGGATTTTGAGCTCGAGGCGTAAACCGAGGGATAAAAACACGTCAAAAGTCATAAAAGCAAGTTACGCTCGTGGTACATACAAAACTTTATGCACAGACGAAAATTTTCAAATTATGAGTGTTAGAAAAATTGTATCGAAAAGAATTTGTCCTCGTACATCCAGTATCTAGTGTTGCTATGAAAGCGGAGAACAACAGTTTATTGTTTGTTTATTAGTTATGTCATTTGAGTTTTATTTTGAGTATCTCCGTGCTTTCCATACAAATATCACAAAATTAATTTTCATTTTACATTAAAGAATATAAAATTTTCCGATATGTAATAAAAACTTTTCATGTTGCCTGTTTAAATTGTTTATATTGTAGGCTATAAAATGACGTTTATGTCAAAGAAATTCGTGTATAATTGTCAAATTATGATACGTTTCTCAAATTTGATTTTGGTAACAAATAGACAACCGGAAGTACCTAGTAGTGTCTTCCAAATATTATGTTCTTAAAATTTATGTTATTATAAACATTAAAGAATATAAAATTTTCAATCCGATTCATTGAAATTTTTTATTGTATCTTCTATAGATTTAGAGATAGAGAAATATAAATATATAAAATAATATGTTGTAAGAATCTCACAGCCCAAACAACTCCATGAAAACCAGTTGAAAAATTAAAATGTGTAATTGACATAAAAGTAAGTGTCAAAATTCCAGATACAATACTGAATGCTTTTCTGTGAAGCACATTTAATATTTCTTATTTTATTATTAATTATTATATTACATATACGCATCAGAAATACCGCCAATCTCGTCAATGAATTTGAAGAAACTCGAACATTTAGAAGACTAACAGGAAATTTATTTATAGAATGAATTAAAAAATATAAAAACACATTAATAGTAGGGGTCCCGTGGCCGCGTGCCTGAGTGTCTGGTCGCGAACTTGGGGGAACCGGGTTCGATCCCGACAGACGCCAAATATTTCCAATTTTAAATGGCACAAAAGTGACCCCTGTGGTGCACTCTCCACACCAGCTATGAGTGCCCGTGAGGTGACGCCTGGTAAGCGCCCACACGGTAAAATATATCGTCATCATTACCGATGTCTACATGTGTTGTCGATACTGGCACACCCAGAAATGGGTAATATTCATTTTATTTATTTACTTTATTAATAATAGATGTAACTAGAAATTTTGTGTGTGTACCAGAAATCTTAAATACAATATGTACTTATATAGCCTAATATGGAAATGGTGAGAGGTCTTGTGCTGGCAACGACAAATTTTATTTCAATTTTGATAGTCGCTACCATACAGTTTTAAGGTCCAGTTTTAATAAAAATGATCCATGTCCTAATTTGTTATTATGGTGGAGGAGTCCATTGAGCGGCGTTTCATAGTTATATATGACGATCCTTTATGTTAAAAATCTGTTGTGGCCAGCACAAGACCTCTCGCCATTTCCATATTAGGCTATATATGTATTGTATTGCACTTCGCTTTCGAACCGTCGGTTTATAACAAAATATTACAGAACTTTACCCAAATATTGTTTTTTTTTTTTGTATTTAACATGTCTTCTGCACACATATAATTCTAATTATATATATTTTATATCATTTTCATGTCAGAGTTTGTTCCAATTCATTAACCAGTTTGGCGATATTTCTGATGGATATATGCATTTTACCATAATTTTACCTATAATTTCAAATATTTAATTAACAAAACAATAAGAAAAATTAAATATACTTCCCAGAAAAAGCTATCAGAATGTCACTAAAACTGTTGATATTTGACAATGACATGTGTCATGTTATAAACATTGGAATTTGTCAACTGGTTTTCTTAGTGCCTTGGCCTCTGCGATTAGTTTACTCCATAAATTATAGTGTCTTTATCTCTAAATATATACAAGATATAATAAAAATTTTAAGTGTATTAGATGGAGAATTTTATGTTCTTCAATATTTAATAAAAAAAACTCCCAAAAAATTATATTTAGAAGAATTTTTCTAAGAAACTACTACTTCCGCTTGTTCAATTGTTACCAAAACCTTTTCAGCTCTTCCCAGGTATGTCAGATTGAGGAAACTGCAGTTAAATATTTTTTAAGTCTTATAGTTTTTGAGGAATCGTGTCTACAACATCCAGACATACATATATATACACACACACACACACATCATTTTAAAAATGTTATAATCGGATTCTAAGGACCTTAAATCGTGCTTATTCAATAAAATCTGGATATGCGAATTTTAGCATGAATCCAATACCTCTCTTAGCGAGAGGTAAAAATACCTAACTTCATGGTCCAAAAAGTTTAGTTAAATAAATATAAATAAATGTAACGATCTAAACATTAATAATATGACAAATAGTTACATTTTATTATAATTTAACGTCAATATAAACTACTATAATTTATAACAATTTAATTTCGGAAGTAATTACTCATGTGTGTCTGGCGTCTGGAGAGTAAGTATTTCTAGATAAGATCTAATGTAATGGTAAAAGTAATGTACTAGCTTGCAGCTAGACTAGCAAACGACGTCATTACGAAACTATTAGATGTGAAGGTGTAATATGTAATGGTATCAAAACATTATTTATACACGACACACGACACGTGTGGCAAGGTTAATGTTGAATGTTTATTTACATGATTTAATAGTTTCCTTCTCGGTAGACAGGAAGAAAAACACATTTTTTATTATTCTACATAACCAACATATGTACATTACAAACGTATGTGGGTAATTCTTGACTGTGGTGTAGATTAGGTGTTAATAATTACTCGAAATCTAAGTCAAGCAACATTTATTCTTGCAAAATTGACGCTTTGATTGAAATATTGAAAATTAATTTGTGTGAAAGTAATAATAAAAGTGTATATCAGCATATCCTTTAAACCGTACCTAGGTAAATACGTAAAGAAATAAGTAACTTTTATCGGAAATCGCATAATAGGAAATAGGTGTTTATTTAATAATCTTTTAATAGTTTCTTTCATAATTTTGCATAAGTTTTTTTTACATACACTAATTTCGCAAATTATCGAGTTCTTTTACTTTCACTAATTCATTATTACATTTTACTTTTAATTGTATAATAACACATAATATGTACTATAGAGCAATCGGTATTTCAAAGTGGTCATCTGCATTTAATTTAGTGTTGAAAGTAACTAACAATATATCATTATATACCTCCATGTTAGGTTCTTATACGAATAATAGAAGGATTTAACATTTAACTTAGCTCTCAGTTCAAATTTTTCATTAGGATTTATGCGTTTATGAAATGATTATGCTAATAAAACTGCAAATATATTTCTCCACAATTATGAAATAAAACTATAAAGATGCAAATTGCACAAAATATTAGTAAGTACATAGTAACGAAATATTGCTGCTATTAGTGAGTAATATTTCAACATGCAATCATTATAGTGAAATCTGCAGATAAATTTCACACCAACTTGTAATTTTATCATAATACTTCTTTAATCCAAATTTTAAAATTTATGTATAGAGCACTGTCAGGGTTCTGGATGTTTGTTTCATGCTTCTTCTTTAACTTTAATTAAATCTGCATTGCATTGTTTTCCTTTTTTAATTCCCGCTACCCTAGGTAAGGGAGGTATAGGGATCGTGCTAAAAATCGCATATAGAGATTTTAGTGAATAAGCACGTTTTGATGTCCGTCTGTGTGTGTGTGTGTGTGTGTGTGTGTGTGTGTGTGTGTGTGTGTGTGTGTGTGTGCGCGTGTGTGTGTGTACGCGTGTGTGTGTGTGTGTGTGTGTGTGTGTGTGTGTGTGTGCATCGTGCGGACACGATTACTCAAATACTATCAATCAGAAAATTTTGAAATTTTGTATACCCATTCTATACTAATGTGGGAAGAGCTCATTAGTTTTTAGTGTATATCGGATAACCGAAAGTATCATTTATACAAGCTTTTAACAGTGTTTCTTGTATTAAAATATGATCCAAAACTTCTCAAATTTGGTATTTAAAACTCATATATAATTTGAAACAACATATTAGGTTTTAACCATATATGATAAATCGGATGTAGTACTTAATTTGGAGCTCTAACAGATTTTGGAGGAAAAACAATAAAACATAATCCAAAATTTCGTATTACAGACTTTTCTATTTATTGGACAACAAATTAGATTTTATTTACAAACGATCAACCGGAAGTGACACTTTACTTAAAGCTCACTGCTATTTTAAACATGGAATTGGCCGGAGGTCATGTGCTGGCCAAATCAAATTGTCTAATATAAATTTATATTTTATATAAGTTTTCCTTTTACCTTCATTTACATTCATTTTTAATATAGGAGTTCTAATATCAAATTACCCAGAGTACTAAACCAAATAGTTACAAATTATGCCGCCAGATGTCATAGCGCTTGGTGCCAGTCGTCAATAGTGGTTATAGTTAACACAAAATTAACTTTGATGATTTTCTTATATACTTTAAATCACTCTTTTACTAGTTTTACTTGTGCGTTTATAAATTTAATTCTCTTACCAAGTGTATCCCGCAAACTTTTATTGTTTACACCTCCTTATTACGTTTCAAACACCGCAGTTTACTATGACTCATTTCTTCAACTGTTCTAACTACAAACAAACAAACAAACCACTATCTGACACTTCTAAGCAGCCTACTCTGATGACAATGTTCGCACGACTGTTTACAGCTAACGCATATGAGACTTTGACACTAGCTTTATTATATTATAATAGTTTATCAGTCTAACAGGTATGAATATGATAATATATTATGCGTACATAGTCGGTTAATATTTGTGCCAGATAACGGAATATGGTATTGATCGGGGACGCTTAAATAAATAATTATAGTTCGTGATGGGTAATGTATAGCGAAATTGGAAATTATGGATGATAATATAGATGCCTATCTACAATGACTGCGTATAAACACGGTTTTCAAGTTTAATTGTAGGTTATAAAATACAAATATAGTTGTACAATATTGCAGATTTTCTAGGGTTATTACATATTTTTATCTTTTAATCATTGTATGACTTCGAAGAATTAAAATGAGGAATTATAAATATAGAACTTTCAGATGAAACATCAAAGGATACCCGAGAAAAAAAATCTATGGCAATTTTTAATTAATCCTGCAATATCACTGACAATTTTTAACTTACATTGTTATGTTATTGGAAATATTAAGTATTTTTCTACAACTATTGAATTACAAATAAATTATAGATGTTCAAACATTAAGGGCATATACAGTGTGTCCAGAAAAAAACTTAATTCGAAGTAGGCTACGAACACAGAAACGTATATCTGATTATTATTCAATTCAAAACTCAAGTTGTCTAAAATTGATCGTGAAATGTTTTAAGGAGAAAAGATAAGATTATTCATATTCTACTCCGAGTTAGGATTTTTTAATACACTGTAGTACAAACTATAAGTAAGAAAAAGTTTAATTAATAAGGGTCAAATCTTCAATAGTTTCCGATATATAAGACAAGGAAAAATGAGTTTTTACGGGGTTTCCTATGTTATGTCGAAAACTATAAAAAATACTGTTGAAAAATCAATATTCGACTGTGTTAGGATGGAGGTAGATACAGGAAAGTAAGAATTCTTCGGACTTTCAGTCAATTAATAAAATTTATTCACGCCGACGTTTCGACTATACTATAGTCTTCTTCAGGGCTCTAAAATATGATATAAAGGCGAAATAATAACATATGAACACAAAATAAATATAAATTACAAAAATTATAAAATATAGACTTACAGAATGGTCAGTTGAAAAAAGGAAACCACATGTGGATAATATAACATACAGCACGGACAATTAAAAAAATAAATAAATAAATATGAATAAATAAACAAATAGTTAAAACCAACATATCACAGAGAGAAATTCGTCTAAAAATGAAAAACTTGTCTTTGATGAGTGCAATACTATAAGAAATACTACTTCGACTTTTTGTTTGTACCTTTGAGAGCTCCTCTTAACATGCTTTTGTTTTTCAAAATAAAAAAAATCTATTGTGGCCAGCACAAGACCTCTCGCCATTTCCATATTAGGCTATATATGTATTGTATTGCACTTCGCTTTCGAACCGTCGTTTTATAACAAAATATTACAGAATTTTACCCAAATATGGTTTTTTTTTTATATTTAACATGTCTTCTGCACACATATAATTCTAATTATATCTATTTTATATCATTTTCATGTCAGAGATGGTTCCAATTCATTAACCAGATTGGCGGTATTTCTGATGGATATATGCATTTTACCATAATTTTACCTATTATTTCAAATATTTAATTATTAAACAATAAGAAAAAATAAATATACTTCCCAGAAAAAGCTATCAGAATGTCACTAAAAATGTTGATATTTGACAATGACATGTGTCGTGTTATAAACATTGGAATTTGTCAACTGGTTTCCTTAGTGCCTTGGCCTCTGCGATTAGTTTACTCTATAAATTATAGTGTCTTTATCTCTAAATCTATACAAGATATAATAAAAATTTTAAGTGTATTAGATGGAGAATTTTATGTTCTTCAATATTTAATAAAAAAAACTCCCAATAAATTATATTTAGAAGAATTTTTCTAAGAAACTACTACTTCCGGTTGTTCAATTGTTACCAAAACCTTTTCAGCTCTTCCCAGGAATGTCAGATTGAGGAAACTGCAGTTAAATATTTTTTAAGTCTTATAGTTTTTGAGGAATCGTGACAACATCCAGACATACATACATACATACATACATACATACATACATACATACATACATACACACACACACACACACACACACACACACACACACACACACACACACACATCCACACACACAGACATCATTTTAAAAATGTTATAATCGGATTGTAGGGACCTTAAATCATGCTTATTCAATAAAATCTGGATATGCGAATTTTAGCATGAATCCAATACCTCTAAAAATCAAATTGTACTCAGTGAAATGTTGTGGCTACCTTGACCAATATTTAATTTTCAAATAACTTCGTAACTATTAGAAGTTGAAAAATGTGTTACATAAAAAAAATATATTGTATTTTCATAATCTATTTACAGACGTAGACAAAATTTTGTTCGATCAGTATCATTGAGAATTTTTGTTCAATACTAATACAAAATAACTTCTTTCTCAGAAACAGGTGAAGATCAAATCTATGTTAATTATTGAACTTTTTTACTCATTTTAGTGGGAACTATATACCCTTAAAATGTGTATCAAAAGTTGTGAAACACCCTATATAGCCAACTCTAAATACATTACGCTATTCATATTACACAATTGAAATATGAAATATACCTACATATTCCACAGTAAGACTTTTTTAAATAAGACCACCATAGTATTATTGTTTGTTTAAAAAAATCAAATTTATATGATTTTATCACAATATAATGTATAAAGAAGTTGAAAATATGACTAAACCGTACTTCAAAGTGTCATCATATACAAAATTTTACAAATTTTTGTGATTAACAATTCGAAAAATGTGCATCATCCTTAAATTTTATTATTATATATTACTTTTTGTCAATGTTTTACATAATTTTAAAATTATTACTGTATGAACAACAAAACAGATTCATCCATATTTTTTTAAACGAATATGATCCATTAATAATTATTTTATATATACATCTACATTTTCTCCATTAAGTGACTTTCTTTACTATACAATTTATTAAAAAATTATACTCAAGTTCTTATTTGATTCTTCCGTAAAATTTTGTAAACAAAAGTTGATCACTTTTCAAAATGACGAATCCAGTAGGAACGAGGAAATCTTTTAAAAATGCCCGGCTCAAAGTATATGTTTCAAATTCAAACTATCAATGTACCAATACAAAGTAGTAAGTCAGTAATATTTGGTGTGCAATTTCAATAAACTATCTCTTATATAATATATGCGTTAACAATTGACCTACTATTTCTCATTTCATATAAAAAATTACATATAAATATATTTCCTGAATTTTAGATTGTACCTATATGAATTATACAACAGAAAATGTATGTTACTGCGAACTATGAGTAAAACTAATAGGAATATGTATGTAATTTTTTTGATTACAATGAATTGTATTTAAGTTCATAATAAATTTATTTACCCATCAATTGTTGGATGTCATTAAATATTTTATTTCGTACATTTATCTTCCTAATAGTATATTATTGACAAAAGAATAAAATAGTTATTAGGAAAGTTACAGGTAAAGTCCAAGCCAGGCGATCAATTTTTCCATCAATCTGTTAACTTTTTTCGTCTGGGCAACAAGTCGTCAATAATTCTATAAATATACAAGTTGGGCAGAAGGAGCGGACGTTTTTCAAAACATCACAAAAACTATTTGCTTAACAGAAGTTTTATTCACAGATTAGTGTGCGTAATGACATAATAGCATTTGACAAAATTAAGTGTGTAACACGAGCATATACTATTTTCTATAGAAATATACAAATAGGGGATTCCAGCTCAATCGAACAAAGGAAAATAGTAAAAAAAAATATGAATGTGTACGCTGAATAACGAATATTAATAAAAAAAAATGAAATGGTATAATTGAGATATTTCGGAAATAAGGGGTTTTTTGTTATAGCGCTTCGACACCAATATGAAATCTATATATATTTTGATTGGCGACCGAAAGACCGCATATACAAGCAAAACAAATAGCGTGTTAGGAGGTGGGAGTTACTACCAATGGAAGTTAAGAAAATTCAAATTCGAAAGGAGAGGCTAACATTCCTGTACTGCAGTCTTCAAACAGTTTTTATTTTAACATAAATTTCTTGCATTAAACTTAATAATTTAAATACACCTGTAATTATAAAGTATGTAGACTTATACAGTGTTATAATTTTCATTTATTTTATGTAAATATAACTTAAAATAGCATATATTTCAAGAACATTTAGGTCCATGATGAAAACAGTTTGATAAAAAAACACATAAGCGTGACGTCACGTCAATCTTTTCAAAATTCGGGAGACGGGAGACCATAACTCGCTTATTAATAGGAATTTTTCGCCGGATTTTCATCAATAGTCTTAGTTTTCCTAATATTTTCAGAAGAAATTATAAAAAAAATAATCTGATATGGCCAACACAAAACCTCCCGCTATTGAATTTTTATTAATTTAAATACATACTTACGTATTTACTAACACTGCAAACTGTTCCATTGCAGAAAACTATTGCTTTATTTACTATTTTCTTTTTTAAAATGTCACTATTATTAATTTGACGTGATTAGTTTTTTGACAGTGACATTTACTGTCAGTTACATTCATTTGAAATAAGAATTGTGTAACAAAGGAATTCTGTTTATATTAGGCTTCTCGACTAATAAAAAAAAATATTTATCTGTAAAATATACAGAAAAAGTATTAATGTATTCCAGTAGAAAATTCAATAATCTTTAATTTTCATAAGACATAAAATGCGAAAAAATGGCATTTAATGGTATTTTTTGAAGAAAAACCATTATGAGCTTCAGGTAAAGTGCCATTTCCGGTTATCCGATTTACACCAAAATCTAATAGCTTCTTTTCATATTAGAACGGGATGGAAATACAGGGTTTCAGAATTTTCTGAATGATAGTATTTGAGTTAGAGTGAAGACAAAATCCCTACACATACACACACACATACATACAGACATCATTGTGAAAATGTTAAAATTGGATTCTAGGGACCTTAAAACGTGGTCATTTACTAAAATCTCGATAAGTAATTTTTAGCACGATCCCTATACCTCCCTTACCAAGGGTAGCGGGAGGTAAAAATGGTGGAATCCTTGGAAAAGATACTATATATATATCCAATAAAATTATAACACGAACACTGTCATACACTATGTATATTGCACTTGACAGTGCCATCTGTCAATTATAATTATTTGAATATATCAGCTGTTTCAATGATTATAGCAAAGCTAGCTAATTTATGAAAGTTAATCCTTTGAATTCTTGAAGTCTAATCAGGTCTTTATGGATGTAAAGAAGAAGTAGGTATACGAAATAATTATAATTTTTAGAATAGTAGTATTGGAGTTATCGTCGTAGAAAAATTAGTCACACACACACGCACACAGATGCAGTCATGCATAGTAAAACTAGTAAAATCGTGCTTATTCATTAATAACTAACCACCGATTTTTTTGACCAAAGATAATACCTTCCTTATCTAAAAGTGGCGGAAGGTAAAAAAGTAACTACTTTTTTCACTAAAATGAAACTTTTACCATCAGTTAACAGTTAATTTTGTTCGGTTTCTTGTCTTAACAAAAAATACTTACAGAGAAGTTTTTATTTATTCGTTGATTTCGTAATTTATGCCCTGGATTAATGGTTAACATAATCATCTTGTTCAAATATTTCCAGAAATATTTATAATCCTAGCCTATTAGAGCTGTTAATAATAAATATATCATCTACTACAAATTAAGTTATAAGAAATTAATAATGAGTATGCATAATAACGACAGATTTACAAAATATTTAGGTTAAGTGGAATAAATCATTAGTAATGTATTCCAGTTTAGCGCCTGGCGCCAAAATATCTGGACGCCCATATGAACACATAATTTGACAGTGAAAATATAGACAGGTTGATAAATATCTAATGCGGTTAACACGGCCTTTCGCCATTTCACTGTAGAATGTAATTAATGTCAAAGATTTTGAAATGCACCTTTGACATATTCAACATGCCAATCACCTGCTAAATCGAAACATTTTAGAGAACTATTATGTGATAGAAACCAACATGGAATTACCGACCGAAATAACATGGCCGCGTCAACACGCGTAGTTCATAATAACGAAGGTATCGGGTTCGAATGGGTCCATAAACCATTTTTACCTCCCGCTACCCTAGGTAAGAGAAGTATAGGGATCGTGCTAAAAATCTCATATCGAGATTTTAGTAAATGACCACGTTTTAAGGTCCCTAGAATCCATTTTTAACATTTTCACGATGATGTGTGTATGTATGTGTATGGATTTTGTCTTCGCTCTAATTCAAATACTATCATTCAGAAAATTCTGAATCCTTGTATTTCTATCCTATTCTAATATGAAAAGAAGACATTAGAATTTGGTGTAAATCTGATAACCGGAAATGGCACTTTACCTGAAGCTCATAATGGTTTTTCTTCAAAAAATACCATTAAATGCCATTTTTTCGCATTTTGTCGTTATGAAAATTAAAGATTATTGAATTTTCTACAGGAATACATTAATACTTTTTCTATATATTTTACAGATAAATTTAATAATAAGTCCTGGAGCCTAAGAAAAACACAATTCCTTTGTTACATAGTTCATATTTCAAATGAATGTAACTGACAGTAAATGTCACTGTCAAAAAACAAATCACTTCAAATTAATAATAGTGACATTTTAAAAAGAAAATAGTAAATAAAGCAATAGTTTTATGCAATGGAACAGTTTGCAGCGTTAGTAAATCCGTAGGTATGTATTTAAATTAATAAAAATTACATAGCGGGAGGTTTTGTGTTGGCCACATCAGATTTTTCAAATGAATGTAACTGACAGTAAATGTCACTGTCAGAAAACTTATCACTTCAAATTAATAATAGTGACATTTTAAAAAGAAAATAGTAAATAAAGCAAAAGTTTTCTGCAATGGAACAGTTTGCAGCGTTAGTAAAAACGTAGGTACGTATGTATTTAAATTAATAAAAAATAGCGGGAGGTTTTGTGTTGGCCACATCAGAGTTTTTTTTAAATTTAAATAAAAGTTCGTTTAATTTTGAAACAATTCGTGGTATCAAAAAGTCATAATTGTTTTTACCTCCCACTACCCTTGGTAAGGGAGGTATAGGGATCGTGCTAAAATCGCATATTGAGATTTTAGTAAATGACCACGTTTTAAGGTCCCTAGAATCCAATTTTAACATTTTTACGATGGTGTGTTTGTGTGTGTGTATGTGTACGGATTTTGTCTCCGCTCTAACTCAAATACTATCACTCAGAAAATTTTGAAACTTTGTATTTTGACCCTACTCTAATATGAAAAGAAACCATTAGATTTTGGTGTAAATCGGATAACCGGAAATGCCACTTTACTTAAGCTCATGATGGTTTTATCTTCGAAAAATTCCATTAACTGCATTATTTAAATTTAAATTCTGACATTATTAATTAGTTTTTTTATTAAACAAAGTTTCTGGTTTTATAACATCATTACTCATATATGTGTACTGATGTTTTTATATATATTTTTTTCCATAATATGACCCAAGTGGATTTGTGGATTTAAAAACTAGGTGATTCAGATAAAGCATCAATTTAAAAATAGACATTGCAAAAAAAATATCTCCCTCAAATACGAGTAAAATGAAAATATCACAATTTCACATTTATAATTCCAAGAAATAGTAATAGAAAATGCATGAATGAATTCTGCAACAAGGCCGAGTGAAATTAGTCTCGACCTAGCGATAGTAGTTATTCTTCGTATTTGATCTATCTTTCGTAACGGAAAAATCTAGGTTTCATTTCTCCAGCTGTGTGCACGGAGCAGATAGATTCAAGGCGAGCGAGCGACCGGGCACACGACGCGCGGTTTAGCGCTACACTAACTGGGTTAAAATTAGCATTTTTACGCGGTTTTGCACGACCTCAGTACATACTACCACAAGGAAGATGACAGAAAAAATGTTTTATGGAGGAGTTAATTACAAATTGCGGTTTTATTCTTAGGGGGTCTCCTAAGGAAGAAGGAATTTTCCTACGGCTACGATCGATGAAGATGTTATCTGATTGTAATAGCTAAAGCTACGTTAAACTATGGATTATTAAATTAAAAATATGCATAGTTTTACGTCTTTCTCAAATGGGGTACTCCACCATGGGCGCCGTCAAGGAAAGGGGCGAGAAGGGGTAGTTGCCCCCACCTCCGTGGGGCAAGAAAGTATGATACACGTTTTATTTTTACCATTAATTTTAAAACTTCATGAATCGCATTGTTATTTTTTAATATATTGGAATATCTTTCTGAGCTTAATACAGAATGAATAAGTACTTCAAAACACTTGATTACAACAATGATAAAATTAATTGCAACAATGGCATTGTTTGATCACATCAATGAGCTGCATTGTATATTTCCCTTTCGTCTCTGGGCATCACTCTCGTTGTCAGTGTTGCCAGATCGGTGAAATTCCCACTATCCATCAATTCACGTAAGAAAATTGACAACTGACAAGCTGCGATATGCCATCTGCTGGGAAAAATATGAACTTTCCGGTTTAGTACTGTATTGTGATTGTATGCTTGAGTTACATGTGGTTTAATCATTTGATGTGAATAGAAATGGGAAAAAGTCGTACTAATTGTTGTGTATTCGGATGCAACTCAAGATCTGGCCGAGACACAGGCATTGGGTTTTATAATATTCCGAAACATGGTTAAAATAAAGTTAAAATTACGACAAATGTAGGTGTTGAAATGGATATGGATTGACGAAAAGCATGGGAATATGCAATTCCTAGTGCAAAACAAATAACGAAACATATGAAAGTTTGTTCTCGTCATTTTAAATTGGATGATTACATATTTCCTATGAGTAAAAAATTCAATGTTCAGATTTTGTCTTAGAATAAAAAGTTCATGTTGTGTTCGTTCTAATTATTTATGTATTTTTCTATACAATTAAGCGTAAAAATTTAAAAAGAACTGCAGTACCATCACTTTGTCTTCTCGTATTTCAAGTAAAAGTTCCTGATAATAAACGTTTGCTACGACAAACCAAACGTGTAAAGCCAAAAGCAGTAAACGCCAGTGACATTGCAATACAGTAAATGAAGTAGTAGAGGATAATATTAATAATACATCAGCACCAGCATCTAAATTGTCTGAAGAACTCGATAAATGTATTTTGATTTCATGTGTTTTCGTAGTAATTGCTCTAGTTATAAATAGTAAGTGGTTAGCGTTTACAATTCGCTCACCTGCAATCATCAATTTCGATTGATTAAATATATATAAAATTATAAATACCTTCTATAAACATATAGAATTAGCTGTTGCTTCCAGATATCTAAAATGTTCCATGATACTTAGCCTCATTTTAAATGAAAAAATTGTTCTTGTTGTTTGCATTCATATGTTACAACATTGCGAGTATTAATTCAGAAACAGCTGATCGGTCCGATGGTGCTGCCGCCATCGGACATGTCAGTTCTCAATAGCAGATGGCGCGTGAGGGCTGACCGTTTTTACATGCATTAAATAAATCATTTAAATTCGTAAAACTAAAGTTTATCAATAATAAATATATTTTTTTCTTCAAACGTCATAAAAAAGGCATCTTTTGTTACTTGATTCACAAGGTAGAAATGAAATAAATAAATATCCATACTCCATAGCAACTATATAAAAGTGCTACTTATTATTTTGTACTGTACTAGTACTACATTCAATATTTTCTGGTTTGTTAATAGACGCAATTTTGACATCTGTCAACAGTATCACCATAATTTCGCATACTATAACTAATCGTTAATGATCATTAATTTTTGCCGTCTATCTCGGCTATAACGAGTAAAGCTCATTCTTGAGCATCATTTGTGAATAATTACCGTGCTTGCTATTTTTAAATTAACTTTTTGAAAAATAAATGAACATCGTCTCGGCTTGAACCCCTGACCTTTGCATTCCTAAGCACTTGTCTGCCAAAGAAATCGCTTGCGAATTTGCTCATAAATTTTATAACGGCACGTTTTCATGTTTGATAATAGCACGGCATGCTGCATTATTATTTGGTTATGCTTCCTTAAACGGTTCGCAAAATGTGTCCTTCAGATTCTAATCGTTATTTAAAAATATTCAATACATTATTTATACTTAATTATTAAATCATTATTATCTATAAATTTGCCAGTTTGAAAGTAATACCAACAGATAAATAATTATTATATTTAAGATCAATACACATTATAAGTCAATTTTGCGACATTTTTATTGTTTAGTAGTTATAAAAATTTATTTAGTAACATTATTTTGACGAATAAAGCTAACAATTATTTTAAAAAATGCATTTATATATAAATTTTTAATCGATAAGAAAATTACGTATTTATTACAATTTATTGTTATCACTAATTTTATACTGTTAAAAACACTTGAAGAAGTAATAATACAAAATACGTGTTTACGCTACTTATACAAAAACGGGTAGCCATCTATTGGTAAGAGCCAACAAAGTGTCTGACATCTGGTGGCAAAATATAACATATAAGTTGTAGGGAAAACGTAGTGCTGTCACACAGGGTTATAAGTAAACATGACCAGCAAATCGAAGAGTTATTGTTCTGTACCGCAGTGCAATAATTATGCAAGTGCTGGGCATATCCGTTCATTATTTCTCAAAAAGAGAAATATTAAAAAATAAGTGGAAAATCGCGTTAAAAATCGGAAAGGGCAAATCACCGTTCATGAACGTTTGTTCACATTTTACCTAAGCGATTTTATTCCATGTAAGTATTTATAAAAATTTATGCTTCAAAACATTATTAGATTGTTTTCGTAGTCAATAAAAGAAAAATATTAAAAAAAAAATGATATAGCAAGCTAAAAATTACAGCAAAGAAAATTCGACAAAACCCCTATACAGAGAAGAAAAATAGAGAGACGTTACCTGCAAGTAGTAACTATTATTCTTTAATATTATATATTTATTTTAAATTGTTTATAGGAAAGACAGGGAAGAAGAAGAAACTACAAAATTATTAGAAATTGAGCAAGAGGAAGACGTGCAAAACAAAGAACTTGATGTGCATTTGTATTTAGTGTTATTACGATTGAGTGGTTAGCCCCTTTCAAATTAGATGTTTGAACACACAGTTAATTTATTTCTATATTATTCTGTTTATCTGTTTTATATCCCCACAAGATAAAATGTCCAGCTATAAATAATTAAATAAGTAGTTAACATGCAGATAACATCAATTTGAATCTTATTTTACCCTTATATACTGCTTTTCCTTCGACCATAGGCCACACAGCATCATTTAAATAAATGTATATATCTGACATTACGATAAATATATTTGATTTCAATTAAAAATAACAAAATATCCTCAAAACAAAGCCTCAAAATACAACTAGCACAAACGTAAAATATAATGTTTTCCCTATAAGTCGGTCATTAGTGCTGCCATCTCTAGGATGTGGCTCTCCCGGATACTAAATATATCATTAGTCAAATGTACGTTTTCTTTGAAATGAGCGTTAAACAGTTAATATTAATCAGTGGTAAATTATAATCATATTTGGAAAATATATATCTTTGAAAATAATGATCCTTTTAAAATTTACCTAATCCTAACCTTATTAGTAAATTTTCTTTGAAAATAGCGTTAAACAGTTAATAGAGAGTTATTGCAACTTCTAAGATGAAAGAACGTAAACGTTAGCCTTATGTAGAAAAAACTTTATTTTAGAAATAAAGAATTTTCAATTTCAATGTTTACCGCATTTAATTAGTGTATTCACGCTAACGTTAACGCTAAAAGCAACATAAACGAGGTTACATCCACACTTTTCACCGAAACATAACCTCAAAAGATACAGAACGTGTGACGTTAAACGCTCGCTATTCCATTGCACATAACGTGTCTCCTTATTCATATAACGTGAACCTTATTAGTACGCATGCGCACTCGGGTTGTCACGTGACTTTAAAGTGCTCGTTATTTTTGCATTGAAGCTGCAATAACTCTCTAATATTAATCAGTGGTAAATTATAATCATATTCCGAAAATATATTTCTTTGAAAATAATCATCCTTTTAAAATATTCCTAATCTCAACCTGGTCAAATCCCCGACAAAATATCCAGGGTGAATGATGGGTCGGACCGCTACTTCACAAGTAATGGAATGTGCATATATCTTGAGACAGCCTATACCAGTGCTATCGCTTCGTTGCCGCTGAGGCGCTACCAGATAGGTTACGTTGCAGTTTGCATTTTTACCTTCCGTCACCTTTAGGTAAAGAAGGTATTGTCTTAGGTCAAAAAATTCGTTGGTGAGTTTTTAATGAATAAGCACATTTTAGGGCCCCTAGAATACGAATTTACTATTTTTAAGATGATGTCTGTATGTGTGTGTGTCCGTGTGTGTGTCCATGTGTAACAAAATTTTCTCCGACGATAACTCCAATACTACAATTCTAAAAATTATAATTCTTTCGTATTCCTCTTCTTTACATCCATATGAAGAGCTGATTAGATTTTGGTTATAATTAATCCACCGGAATTACCCTTATTTGAAGTTTTTAACAGTTTTTCTTGAAAAAACGCAGTTAAATATTATTTTTCGACATTTTGTGATTATCATTATGAAAGAATATCTTATTCTCTATACGGTTTGATTATACAGTTTCGTTCATAGTCAATAGATATAGAGTTATAGAGACATTAAGAGAGATTAACTTGCAAAAATTAGTCAGCTTTGTTAAAATTATGGAAACAACACATATATTCAGAAAAATTTAATTGACAGATGTCAGTGTCAAATGCAAAACCAAAGTTGAAAGTATAGGGTCAGAAAGTTATGTGTGAATGTGATAGAGTGCCCCTCCAAAGAGAAGAAGATGGAAGGACTGTGTAGCAGAAGATTTGAGAGAGGAAGAATTGTGTGAAGAAGATGCGTTGGACAGGAATGATTAAAAGAGAAGAGTAAGAAACAGCGAACCCTAATAAAATAGGGAAAGGAATTTTCGGTATAGAATTTGTAAAAAATAGTGTGTTCGTGTTACAATTTTATAGGATATACAGAATCTTTTTCAAGGAACTTTTGGTATGGGATATATACAAAATACATCGAATTGACGGAAGGTTTTGTGCTGGCCACAACAGATTTTTTTTTAAATAAAAACCTAACCTAACTGGCAACTCTTAATTGGAAGGTGAAATTTCAAGTTTGAATAAAGTGAAATTTCAAGATGCTGCCGTAGCATTCTTATACATATCGGACATAGTATATATGTAAACATATTTTCATACGTAATGAACAAGTGATATGATTACCATCAATGATATGTAGTTGCAAATGCTGCTTCGGTTTCACGAGTAATGTCATCGATTATGACTAATGAATTATATTCTCATATCAGTATTTCATTTATATTTTGACAATTGCCCATTATTTTATTCCACTATTGACATAAATCTATTTTTCTAATCATACCCGTCAAAATATTTTATTTTCATAGCAAACATTAATTTCGTTTTAAAATGTATAAGTAAGGTACCTATTATTTCATTTAAATTAGTAATAAATAAATAAGTAATCAACAATAATATTATCACCTGAATGCCAGATAATATAATTTTTGAGTGTTGATATATGTGACAACGTGAACAGTTAACATATTAAAAAATATTACGCAGCAGTAAATTTCTTATTATTGTAAGTAAATGATAATACTTGTGTAGGTAGCAACGTATTTTTACATAAACAGGAAATTGTAAGACTATCTTTTTAATTGACATTATCAACTTTTATACTTATTTGCAATAAATGCGTAATTATAAATAAGTAACATTACTTATTTTATCATAAAATATTATAGAACCCAGTGGTGGATTTAACTTTCAAGGGGTCCGAGGCGTTACACATTTTTGGGGCCCCACTAAAATAAATCGATTATGCATTTTGTTTTCATCCTATAAATTTAATCATTATTGTATTTTTGCTGTTTAAAAGAAGTGAACGTAGGCAAGTTATCGTTGTGATCGAAATGTTGGCCGAATTCGTCAAATCCGAGGTCAAATCCTATGAGTGAAATAAGACAATACTTTTTACTTGAGTTGCATACAATTTATTTTACGTCTGCAATAAAAGTGTGAAAAAAGTACCATAATGTTTCATTATTTCACCAGTTTGTGTTAAGAAAGTGCTCTTTTTTTATCAGACGCAAACGTTTGAAAGAGATTAAAAATTGCAAACCAAAATCCAGTATTTTTTCATACTTAGATGTTATTTGCAAAATAAAAACTGCAAAGTTTATATTTTTTATTTGCCTATATCTAGTGACCGCACAATTTTTTCCGGATAAACAACATATCGCTAAATTATCTCTTAATGGTGCAACTTTTGTCTAATTGACACGCCACTGGAATATCCCCATCTTTCCGGATTTTTACCTCTCGCTAAGGGAGATATTGGAATCATGCTAAAATTCGTATATCCAGATTTTAGTGGATAAGCACGTTTTAAGGTCCCTTTAATCCAATTAAAACATTTTGACGATCATATCCGTGTGTGTGTGTGTGTGTGTGTGTGTGTGTGTGTGTGTGTGTGTGTGTATGTGTGTGCGTGTGTGTATATGTGTATGTGTGTATATGTGTGTATGTGTGTGTATGTGTGTGTATGTGTGTGTATGTGTGTTTGTGTATGTGTGTGTGTATGTATGTGTGTGTATGTGTATGTGTGTGTGGGGATGTGTGTGTGGGGATGTGTGTGTGGGGATATGTGTGTGGGGATGTGTGTGTGGGGATGTGTGTGTGGGGATGTGTGTATCGGGATGTGTGTGTGGATGTTGGAACCACGGTTTCTCAAATACTATACAATACTTAAAAAATATTTAGATGCAGTTTCCTCAATCTGACATTCCTGGGAAGAGCTGATTAGATTTTGGTAACAATAGGGGATTCCAGCTCAATCGAATTAACCCTTTCACTGCTCCAGGCGAATATACTCGCATTGCATTGCGCTGCTCAAAACGAGTATACTCGCAGGAGTTGTTTAATGGTTAGCTGCTCGAAACTGATATTCTCGCTTGCTGTGTAGCATCACGTAGCCAATGACAAGTCAATGCCTGCTTATCCCCCCAATCCTAGACACTGAATTTTATCATGTTTTTACTGCTCAAGACGAATATATTCGCCCCGTATGTTTTTCGTGCATGCGATACAAATGTGTCGCAGTTCTTTAAGTTACTTACCGTCTGTTAATTAGTATACATATACGAGTATGTTTTTTTTTTTGTATAACTGCCTTTTATAACTACTTATTGTAATATATTTTCTAAGAATTTTATTTCAGTTTATTGAACCTACTACGCAAAAATTGTTTTTGTTGCTTTTCTAAATATATTTTTGAAAGAGTTGATTGTTTATTTATACTTTAATATATTATTTTAGGTATAATCTTTCAGAATATAATGGACTTAATCATACAAAAACATAAGATTACGTTATGGTGCTCTAAGCGAATATATTCGATAGCGCAAAACTGCTCCAAGCGAATATTCTCGCAAGCGTCGTTTTTGCGCGCACAGAGCAAGCAATCTGTAAACCGCTATGCGCAGCGAAAGGGTTAAAGGAAAACAGTAAGAAAATACGAATGTATATGCTCAATAACGAATATTAATAAAAATGAAATGATATAATTTAAATATTTCGGAAATAAGGGGTTTTTTGTTATAGAGCTTCGACACCAATATGAAATCAATATATAATATTTTAATTGGCGACCGAAACACCGCCTATACATGCATAACAAATAGCGTGTTAGGAGGTGGAGTTTACTACCAATGGAAGTTAAGAAATTCAAATTCGAAAGGAGGGGCTAACATTCCTGTACTGCAGTTTTCAAACAGTTTTTATATTAATATAAATTTCTTGCATTAAACTTAATAATTTAAATAAACTTGTAATTATAAAGTGTGTAGACTTATATAGTGTTATAATATTCATTTATTTTATGTAAATATAATTTGAAATAGCATATATTTCAAGAACATTTAGGTCCATGATGAAAACAGTTTGATATAGACACATATGCGTGACGTCACGTCAATCTTTTCAAAATTCGGGACACCATAACTCGCTTATTAACAGGAATTTTTCACAATCTTAGTTTTCCTAATATTTTCGAATGAAATTATAAAAAAAAAAAATGGTGGAATCCCCCATTGTCTAAATAGTTTCTTTAAAAAATCTTCTAAATATTATTTTTTGAAAATTTCTGTTATTACTATTATTGAAGAACATAAAATTCTACATCTGATACATTTAAAATTTTTATTATATCTTGTATAGATTTAGAGATAAAGGCACTGTAATATATAGAATAATCTAATCGCAGAGGCTAAGGCACTAAGGAAACCAGTTGACAAATTCAAATGTTTATAACTTAGTTTGTATGTGACAGATGTCAGTGTCAAAAGTCAACAGTTTTAGTGACATTCTGAAAGCTTTTCCTGGTAAGTACATTTAATCTTTCTTATTGTTTTATTAATTAAATATTTAAAATTGTAGGTAAAATGCATATATCCATAAGAAATACCGCCAATCTTGCTAATGAATTGGAAGAATCTCTGACATTTAGGAACTTCCTCATACAATAAAAAAAATGGATATAATTAGAATTGTATGTGTGCAGAAGATATGTTAAATACAATAAAAACAATATTTGGGTAAAATTCTGTAATGTTTTGTTGAGGTTTTTGTTATAAAACGACGGTCGAAATCGAAGTGCAATATAATACTTATATAACATAAAATGGAAATGGCAAGAGTTCAAGAGTACTGTGCTGGCCAACAGAATTTTTTTAACGATTTGTCAGAGAGTAACAAAGGCAAAAATTTGAAAAGTAATATATAATTATTATTTCGCTAAATCTATCTATGAATGTATACTTATTATTATGTATATCAAAATTTAGATATGTTTAACATAGACACACATTTATCTCCGTAAGTTTATTAACTACACTTGTTAATACATTTATGAACAACTAAAATAATAATAAAAGACGTTTACGACTCTTTTACAACGCAGAGTTCAAATAGTTTATTTTATTATCAGTTATGAGATTGGAGACAGATTATTAAACATAAAATTTAGCCCTTATTAGTTAATGTTATTATGAATATAAAAATACAGTGTGGATACATATGGCTTTAATAAAAAGTATCAATTTACATATTTGGTAATCGAGTAAACTGAATATAAACTCATGATAAAAATAGATCTAGTAGGTGTGTGATTATTTAAAAAAATGAACGTCGCTCATCTGTCACGCTTATAAGAGGATCACGATAGAATTATTGAGAATGAGGCACATGGTTCATATTGTTTATAACATAATTTGTAAATGACACATGTCAAAAATCAACAGTTTTAGTGACATTCTGATAGCTTTTACTGGGAAGTATATTTAATTTTTCTTATTGTTTTATTAATTATATATTTGAAATTATAGGTAAAATTGTAGTAAAATGCATATATCCATCAGAAATACCGCCAATCTGGTTAATGAATTGGAACAATCTCTGACATTTAGAAACTTCCTCATACAAAGAAAAATAGATATAATTACAATTATATGTGTGCAGAAGACATGTTAAATATAATAAAAAACAATATTTGGGTAATGTTCTATAATATTTTGTTATAAAACGACGGTTCGAAAGCGAATTGCAATACAATACTTATATAGTCTAATATGAAAATGGCGAGGGTTCTTGTGCTGGCCACAACATATTTTTACCTCTCGCTAAGAGAGGTATTGGAATCATGCTAAAAATCACATATCCAGATTTTAATGAATAAGCACGTTTCAAGGTCACTAGAATCCGATTTTAACATTTTTACAATGATGTCTGTGTGTGTGTGTGTGTGGATGTGTATGTGTGTGTGTGTGTGTGTGTGTGTGTGTGTGTGTGTGTGTGTATGGCTGGATGTTGGACGGACGATTCCTCAAAAACTATAAGACATAAGACCTGTTTAACTATGAATTCCTCAATCTGACATTCCTGGGAAGAGCTGAAAAGGTTTTAGTAACAATTGAACAACCGGAAGTAGTAGTTTTTAAAAGAAATTCTTCCAAATATTAATTTTTGAAAATTTTTGATATTACTAATTTTGAAGAACAAAATTCTACACCTGATACATTTAAATTTTTTATTATATTTTCTATAAATTTAGAGATAAAGACGCTATAATATATAGAATATCGGGATATAACAAGTCGAGTAGGCGAAACTACACTAAGGAAACCAGTTGACAAATTCAAATGTTTATAACATAATTTGTAAATGACAGATTTCAGTGTCAAAAATAAACAGTTTTAGTGACATTTTGATAGCTTTTTTCTGGGAAGTACAATTAATCTTTCTTATTGTTTTATTAATTAAATATTTGAAATTATAGGTAATATGCATGTACCATCAGAAATACCGCCAATCTGGTTAATGAATTGGAAAAATCTGCGACATTTAGAAATTTTCTCATACAATGAAAAATAGATATAATTAGAATTATATGTGTGCAGAAGACATAATTAGAATTATATGTGTGCAGAAGACATGTTAAATACAATAAAAGACAATATTTGGGTAAAGTTCTGTAATATTTTGTTATAAAACGACGGTTCGATAGCAAAGTGCAATACAATACTTATATAGCCTAATATGGAAATGGCGAGAGGTCTTGTGCTGGCCACAACAGATTTTTTTTCTGTGTTGACAAGTTATCGTTGTGATCGTAATGTTGGGCGAATTCGTCAAATCCTAGGAGTGAAATAAGACAATACTTTTTACTCGAGTTGCATAAAATTTATTTTTAGATTTTGCGTTCATAATGAAGTCATTACGATACGCAATTGCGTATCGTAATGGCCTTCATTTCGATACGCATTTTTTTGTTTTCGAAGGTTGGTACTAGATGACATTTACACTACAAATACTGAAATTTAACCTTCAAATCTTCAAATAAATAATAATTTAATGTGGTCAGTTCAGTGATACCAACTACAACATTTCACTTGCAAATTTCCTTAAATTGACTCGGTTTAATATTAGCAGTTTTTTATAATATTTTAGTACGTAGAAGGCGCAAAATCTAAAAAATAGTATAAAGAACTCATTTTATAAGACTTTTTTTCGCACTTGTCAATTAGAAAACTCGCCAAGGCTCGTTTTCTAAACTTTGACGCGTGTGAAAAAAACATGTCTTATAAAACTTGTTCTTTAATATACTATTTACGTTTGCAATAAAAGTGTGAAAAAGTACCATAACGTTTCATTATTTCACCCGTTTGTGTGAATAAAGTGCACTTTTCACGCTTTCATTGTGTTAAAAAAGTGTACTTTTTTATGAGACGTAAACATTTTTTTACTTCGCTATTTGAAAGAGATTAAAAATTGCAAAACCAAAATACGGTATTTTTTCATACTTGGGTGTTATTTACAAAATAAAAGCTGCAAAGTTTATATTTTTTATTTGCCTATATCTAGTGACGGCACAATTTATTTTCGGGTAAACAAAACATCGCTAAAATTAGTGTGTTATCAAAAAAAAAAAATCTGATGTGGCCAACACAAAACCTCCCGCAATTTAATTCTTATTAGGTAATTTAAATACATACCTAAGTATTCACAATTCAAATTATATTGTTCCTTTGCATATAACTATTGCTTTATTTACTATTTTCTTTTTAAAATGTCACTATTATTAATTTGAAGTGATTAGTTTTTTACAGTGACATTAACCTGTCAGTAACATACATTTGAAATATGAACTATGTAACAAAGGTATTGTGTTTATCAAAGGCTCTGGGATTTATAAGAAAATATTTTTATTTATTTACCTGTAAAATATATACCTAGAAAAAGTATTAATGCAGACCTGTAGAAAATTCAATAATCTTTAATGACATAAAATGCGAAAAATGGCATTTAATGGTAGTTTTTGAATAAAAACCATTACGTGCTTCAAGTAAAGTGCCATTTCTTTTATCCGGTTTACACCAAAATCGAATGGTTTGTTTTCCTATTAGAATTTTCACAATGATAGTATTTGAGTTAGAGCGAAGACAAAATCCATACACACACACACACACACACACACACACACACACACACACACACACACACACATATATATATATATACATACAGACATCATCGTGAAAATGTTAAAATTGGATTCTAGGGACCTTAAAACGTGGTCATTTATTAAAATCTTGATCTGTGATTTAGCACGATCCCTATACCTCCCTGACCAAGGATAGCGGGAGGTAAAAACAATTATATCAAGAACAATATGCAAGTTAAAACAAACAACCCAACACCAATTAAGTATCAAAAAATCTAGAAAATACGCTATCACAATAATAAATACTGTAATAACCGTTAATCTGTCATACTTACAAACATAAACATAACCTAACAGTCAGTACAACACATAGGTACACACCTGCTCACAACACTTCACTTTTTATCACACAGTCAATTGTCTCACTAACAGTTCTTTTCACTGCTGATATTTCCCAACAAACTTTACTGTTTTATCACTCTAACTGTAACTATGCTCTAGCACTTGTTTGTTGTGATCTGACATCTGACTGCCGCTGTTACCGGCCGTGCGGCAGCGACTGAAGCGGTCAGCTGACGATCGGTAGAGGGGAAGTGGGTCAGGAGCCACGATAGTGTTTTGTTTTGATAAGTAGATGGGATAGGAATTGTAGTAAAACAGAAGAAGAGTTAGAAGCCAGAAGTAGTTTGGTAGGTATACTTGTAGTATGTGTGAGGACGACCGGTTATGGTTACGAACCTAAGGGGAAGTTTTTTTTTTTGAAGATCGCGCTGAAATAGAGGCTTATACTGAAATGTCAGAAGTCAGATACGTATTGACGGTTGAAAATAATATATAAAATTTTAAAATGCGGTATTAAAGAGTTACAATAATAAAACAGTACAGTCCGGGACACGAAATATGAGCTATGGAAAATATATTAGGTATTAGCACAAATCACTGTCTAATATATGAGCTCCATTTAAATCCACACGAAATATAATTAATTTACTTTTCGCATACCTAATCCATACTTCCATACTAATATAATAAATGCGAAAGTAACTCTGTCTGTCTGTCTGTCTGTCTGTCTGTTACGTTTTCACGCCTAAACCGCTGGACCAATTTTGATGAATTTTGGTATAGAGATAGATTGGACTTTGGAGAAGGACATAGGCTACCTTTTGTCGCGAACTTGAAGGGGGTGAAATAGGGGATGAATAGTTTGTTTTAGCGTTTTTGAAAAATCATACCTCAAGGCGGTACAATAGGGGATGATTTCAATTATTTTTTTACCTCCCGCTACCCTTGGTAAGGGAGGTATAGGGATCGTGCTAAAAATCACATATCGAGATTTTAGTAAATGACCACGTTTTAAGGGCCCTAGAATCCAATTTTAACATTTTCACGATGATGTCTGTATGTGTGTGTGTGTGTACGAATTTTATTTGCACTCTAACTCAAATATGAGCTCAAATACCATTATTCAGAAAATTCTGAAACCTTGTATTTCTAGCCAATTCTAATAGGAATAGAAGCCATTAGATTTTGGTGTAAATCGGATAAACGGAAATGGTACTTTACTTGAAGCTCATAATGAGTTTCCTTAAAAAAATACCATTAAATACAATTTTTTCGCATTTAATGTCATTGGAAAATTATAGATTATTGAATTTTGTACAGGTATACATTAATACTTTTTCTATATATTTTACAGATAAATTTAAAAATCATTTTCCTTTTTTTGATCCCGAAGCCTAAGATAAACACAATTCCTTTGTTACACAGTTTATTTTTCAAATGAATGTAACTGACAGGTAAACGTCATTGTCAAAAAACTAATCACTTCAAATTAATAATACAGACATATTAAATAATAAAGAAAATCGTAAATATAGCAATAGTTATATGCAATGGAACATAATATAGTTTGAAGCATTACTATATACGTCGGTATGTATTTAAATTAATAAAAATTAAATAACGGGAGGTTTTGTGTTGGCCACAACAGATTTTTTTTATCTTTGTATCTATAGATGTTTAGAAAAGGGCGTTGTTAGGTGCGGTGCGGGGATCGGGAGGGCAGTGGGCGGAGCCTGTTCCTTGTACGATGCGAGGCAGGTTGCCGGCTCCCTACGCAGCGCATGTCTCCGAAGTAAATGTGAAAAATTACTGCTACACGTGTAGCTACTCGTAAATCTAGCTTTACCCGTGCGAAGCCGGAGGGATCAGCTAGTATAACACATAACAGTTGCCCAAATATGTTTTAAAGCTACGCAGCCTTTCTTATATCGGCAGTTGATCTGTGCAATTAGTGTTCGTATCAGTTCCTGTCTTGTTTACACTCGGATCATAAGCGTACACAAATGAGTTAGAACCACAAAATTATTATAATATTTATTATTTGACGGCGTCTATGGAATATCACGATATGAGCATTTCTTTCCCTTACCCGCCAGGTAAAAAACAAACAATTCACAAAAGTTTTGGTATTTGTTGAAACTCACGTGTGAAATGACACAATCTGCATGTGCGTCATATGCGCACTGATGCACACAACAAAAAACCCTCGAAAAAACCAAACTTTTCTCATAACAGTATCTAGTCTTGCATTCACTGTGAACTTCTAAATATTAAAATATTTGGGACTGGGACACTACTGCCATCTACAATAGAAATCAGGTGATGGTAATGATCGAGGTAACGATGATGACATGTTCATATCGTGCAGACATGTACCAGGCGTCACCTCACGGACATTCATTACTGGTGTGGAGAGTGAACACTTTTGTGCCAATAAAATTCGAAAAGATCATTTTTGGCGCCAGTCGAGATCGAATCCGGGTCGCTATATTCGCGATCAGAAACGCAGGCACACGGCCATAAGTCCTAAAAATTACATATGTAAAATAGTTGAGAACAAATGAGAATGAAGTATTTAATTATAAAGTACGTAGGTTAAAATATGTGACAAATAAAACAATTTCTATTTAAATAACAGGTTTGCAAATGTCACACTAATAAATTACGGCTGAATAAACGGTTATTAATATTTAAGTAGTTAGAAAATGTTATGCATACTCGCAAGTTCAAGTACTTGAACCTGGTTTTTCAAATCCTACAACTAACATTGAGTAAATAACTTCAAACTATCACACAAATTGCTAGGCAACAGATGCAAACTTACAACTCACTCTTTTAAAATGTGAGGAGTCAATTAAAGTCAGATTTATAACAAAAAATGTGATGTGGCCAACACAATACCTCCCGCCTAATTTACATACCTACATATTTACTGATGCTGCAAACAGTACAAACCATATTAAGATTAAGTTCCTTTGCATAATAACTATTATTCTAGAGATCTATTTAATATTTTTTTTTTATATATCGCCACCGTTATTAATTTGAAATGATTAGTTTTTCGACATTGACATTTATCTGCCAGTTACATATATTTGAAATATGAACTGTGAAACTGAGGAATTCTGTTTATTTTTAAAACATAGGATCCGGGATTTACAAAAAAAAATATTTTTTAAAATAAAAAGAAAAAGTATTCATGCATACCCGTGGAAAATTCAATAATCTTCAATTTTTATAAAAAATATAAATGTATCATCACGGCATATTACCCATTTCTGAGTGTGCCACAATCTGCTTTATCGCAGATATCGGTAATGATGATGACAAATTTGTACCGTGCGGGCGCTTACCAGGCGTCACCTCACGGGCACTCATTGCTGGCGTGGAGAGTGCACCACAGGGGTCACTTTTGTGCCATTTAAAATTCGCAAAATATTTGGCATCGGTCGGGATCGAACCCGGTTCCCCAGGTTTGCGACCAGACACTCAGGCACGCGGCCACGGGACCCCATCATCAATTTTTATAATAAGATAAATTGCAAAAAAAAACATTAATGGTATTTTTCGAAGAAAAACCATTTTGAGTTTCAAGTAAAGTGCCATTTCGGGTTATCCGATTTGTACAAAAATCTAATGGCTTCTATATTAGAGTAGGGCCGAAATACAAGGCATCAAAGTTTTTTGATAGTATTAGAGTTAGAACGATAACGAAATCAGTATACATACATACACACACACACACACACACACACACACACACACACACACACACACACACACACACATACACACATCACACAAAGACCACCGACAAAATGTTAAAATCGGATTCTAGGGACCTTAAAACGTGGTTATTTACCAAAATCTCGATATGCAATTTTTAGCACGATCCCTATAGGTACCTCCCTTACCAAGGGTAGCGGGAGCTAAAAGTATCAAAAAAGTAATGATGTAACGATATTACTATGACGATTACGACTAATAATTTTGATAATCGCCAATTACGATGACGATTATGATTTCCGTAAAAGAAATTGTATATATTAAACATTATGTACATTGTTGTTTTCTAAAGCCCCTGATTCGTGAACGCTCTTAGGCGACCATAGAATTTAAATATGTATACATATGTGTGTAGTAAGTGCGTCTATTAAGTTCAAACTTTTTCTAATCGTGTCCCAATATTTAGCACATTACATGTAATTAGATATCACACTCATATGATGACATGTGGAAGCAGATTTCAGCTATTTTTTGTAACATTATATCACTGTGTATGGTGACAATTCATCATTATGTCATATTGTCCAACTCGTTTCCTGTTATATTATAAAACAATTGAAAATATGTCACCAAATCATCAAATGTCGATTATTTAATTGCTGCGTAATGACGAAAATTGTGAAATTTTAACTTTGGCAATTACATAATTTATGGCCAGTTGCACCGCTTATAGTTAAGGTCTTTAAAGGTTAAGAAAATGTGCGTCTCGAAATTTTAAAAGAAATATTTAAGAAATATTTAAAATAAAAATAAATTAACACGAAACACAAAAATGTTAAAATACAGGCAAAAAAAAACAATAAAACCCAGATTAGCTATTTATGTGTTTATTCCAAAATGATGATGTTTTTCGTACCTACTATTTCGGAAACAAGTTATATGAGAAAAACACGATTTTGTAACGATTCGCTTACAAGGTTGTTTCTAACACCGTTTTAATTCAAAATAAAATAAAAAATAATGAATTTCTATACTAGAGGTTAGCTGTCACTTTTTCGCATTATTATGAAGTGACAGACTAAATGATTGATTAATTTGGTCACTTTTTCGCATTAGTGCTAACAGATAAACGTACTGATGCGAAAAAAATGTTATTCGTGGAACGAGATGGGAATATTATCCAAATTAACGAACAGTTTTTGTTTCTAATTATTTTAAGAAAATAAATTAAATTTACGATTAATAAAAAACAATTTTAATAATATAAAAGTAGAGGAAGGATACAAGAAAAAAAATCTGTTGTGGCCAGCACAAGACCTCTCGCCATTTCCATATTAGGCTATATAAGTATTGTATCGCACTTCGCTTTCGAACCGTCGTTTTATAACAAAAAATTACAGAACTTTATCCAAATATTGTTTTTATTGTATTTAACATGTCTTTTGCACACATTTAATTCTAATTATATCTATTTTTCATTGTATGAGGAAGTTCCTAAATGTGACGGATTCTTCCAATTTATTGGCGGTATTTGTGATGGATATATGCATTTTACCTATAATTTCAAACATTTAATTAATAAAACAATAAGAAAGATTAAATATATTTCCCAGAAACAGCTATCAGAATGTCACTAAAGCTGTCGATTTTTGACACTAACATGTGTCATTTACGAACTATGTTATAAACATTGGAATTTGTCAACTGGTTTCCTTAGTGCCTTAGCCTCTGCGATTAGATTACTCTCTATATATTATAGTGTCTTTATCTCTAAATCTATACAAGATATAATAAAAATTTTAAGTGTATTAGATTTTATGTTCTTCAATATTTAATAACAAAAATTTCCAAAAAAAATATATTTAGAGGAATTTTTCTAAGACACTACTACTTCCGGTTGTTCAATTGTTACCAAAACCTTTTCAGCTCTTCCCGAAATGTCAGATTGAGGAATCCATAGTTAAACATTTATTAAGTTTTATAGTTTTTGAGGAATCGTCCCTTCAACATCCAGATACATACACACACGCGCGCGCACACACACACACACACACACACACACACACACACACACACACACACACACACACACACACACACACATACACACATCCACACACACAGACATCATTTTAAAAATGTTATAATCGGACTGTAGGAACCTTAAATCGTGCTTATTCACTAAAATCAGGATATGCGAATTTTAGCACGAATCCACTACCTCTCTTAGCGAGAGGTAAAAATTGTATAAATACGTTAAGTTCAAGAAACCTAAAAAAACAATAAAAACCAAAAAAGCTCAATTTGTTATTATAAAAATTAAAGATTAATTAAATTTTCTACAGATATGTATTCATACATTTTCTATATAAATTTATAAAATAATCTAACTTAAACGTCCAGGAGCATTGCTTTAAATATAAACACAATTCAGATTTTAAATGTATGTCACTGTCAAAAAACTTATCACTTCAAATTAATAATGATAACGTTAGAAAAGAACGTAGTAAATAAAACAATAGTTATAGAAAATTCATTGTAAATATGTGAACATCTAATGCCTAATATAATGTATTGTGTTAAGAATTTAATTCTCGGTCTAGTGATATAAATTTCGTACTGGAAAAGTGTAGCGTTTGGGGTTATGTTCATTTCAGAGACAGAGAAACATGTGACAAAACATTCATGAACAGTTGAACAAAACTAAAATATACATTATTATTGTTTAACATATATTTATTTTATTATTACGGTGTTTAGTGGTGAAATGGACTTGGAAATTGAAGAAATTTTAACATAAACCAGACTACAACAGATAAGATAGGAAATTTTTAATAATTCAAAATATCTGTTGAATAAATTATAAATTTATATTTCTGAAACATATTCTCCATTGATAGCATGGAAAATAGTCATTTATAATGAAAGAATAGAAGCCACATTTCTATAAATATACATACATTGTCGCATAAGTGTTTAAATCGTTATTAGAAATCGATAAACTACGCTTGTATTGAAGCTAAAAATATTACAGTATTATTTCCATTGTAATAAATCATATGGAGGAGATAAGTAGAGTTCTCTTCCCTATTATTAGATTTATAATTAAATGCAAAATGTGTTACGTATCAATTTACGACTATTCTTAAATCAATTAATTCAATTATTAAAGTCTATTCCATGCATCATTATTGATAGCGTATTAAAAATTAAAAAGGCTTTAATCCGAGCAACAATCTGATTATTATCATATGTTTTTGATGAGTGAAACAGTGTTTGTTTTGCTTAGTTTCTTCCAAACTTGTACCATATCTATGGTGAAAATTATAGTGACTTTATGTACATAGTGTGGCTAAACGCCGCCATATTTTGCCAATGATGTCGCGCGAAATTTGAATTCATATGTGAAAACTAAAGAAAATTATATAAACAATTAATGAAAGAGCATATAAATTGCAAACGCAATATTATTTATTTCAAAATACACCACTGAATTACAAATAAAGGTATTATATTATATTTTTTGTATAATTCATCTCTAATTATACAAATATTTACATACAAATAATAAATATGTACATACGCCCCCTATAATATTTAATTTGTAAATTAACACACGCTTTAAAATTTAAACTATACTTTTGATTCTTCGAAAAATGCTAGTTTTAAAATATTGATGAAATTTCCTTTGTTAGATTCATTCTCAATCAGCATTATTTGGTTATAATCAAAATTCTTTGTTGTAATCAACAATTTTATAGTTTTAATTTGCAAAATAACAATACCAGAAAATTATCAGTTTGGCAGGATATTTCTCTTACTTTTTTATACTAAATTTTAATAGTAAATACGGGAAATTCAATTTCGACAGACCAGAAAAATAAAAAGATCTTACATTCACAATTATTATTTCAATAAAACAAGACTAAAAAAAAATATATCCGTTTTTATTTATAGCTACTATATATTAACTGTGTTGTGTTGTTTATTATAGAGACACATATCGTGTTAATAACAACTTTATATTACCGCACTTAACCTAACCAAACACGTTTAAGTTACAAATACACATATAATTTAATTATTTACACTATTGGAATTATAAATATAGTATAATTACTATAAATATGGATATAATTCACAAACAATATCTTAAAATTCACTATTCTGAACTTAATGCATGTAAACAACATTTGAGCTTAGCATAATATCCGCCATATTTGGCCAAATTCAAGCCGACCAAACAAAATAGATCCCCCTATTGGCCACACAATGTATATACAGTCACTATAGTGAAAATGAATAGGCAGAAGATTCACGTCATCAGCCTGAAAAAAACTTTATAAAATGAAATATAACTTGCAGAAATTATTTATTTTTAAATACTAATATTAAGAAAAGTATATTTTAATTCTTTTTCCGGAATATAAAATTATTTCAATAATTGTAGTTGATTTTGATGTTAACCTTAAATTTTATATCAATCGAATATCGATCCTGTCCCTGACACTTTGTCACTTCGTTGTCAGTAAGTATGTGTGACTTATGCTACAGAATTAGTATTACTTGTTTATTTTAATGATATACTAAAATACATCCATAATAATGCCTAAAGCTTTAACAAAGAAATCTCAGAAGCTAACCATGCATGTTCGAACGGGAATTGTCCAACGGTATGCCATTAATTCCGTTGATACCGTTCGAAAGGTATTTTTTTTTTCAAATATTTCTTTTGTTATCAATCTTTAATTAAATTATGTATCAGTTATGACTTGTTTTGTTAGCGAGATTTCGGGAAAAGTTGAAAGAGGCATTTTTATTCCTAGAATAGGACTTTGTTGGTCTTTCTTGACAAGCAGATATGGGGGCCCGTGTCAGAATGACAGCTAATAATAGTAATCATGTACATAACTTGTTGAAAATGTCATAAATTTTCATTCAAAATTTCAAGATCTTCTTGCCACCAGGAGTGTGGACTTTACTTGGCGAGTTAAATAAACAACATGATATTGGATAATGATGAAATTTGGAATGAAAAATGATGACATTTGACATCTATGTACATAATTACTAAAGGCATTTTCGAAAATTCTACCGGTAGATACCGCACCTATTTGTGGATCGAGTAATGAAGAATCTAACCTTAAAAATAGGTAGAGATGTCAAGCGAAGTTGGAATCAGAAGTAGATTTTAGAAGTTAATTATGTTAACACAGAAGACGAGACGAGATAACGTTTAACTTACGTCAAAATTCAAATCTATTTCAGCTTTCATAGGTTATATAAATCTATCCTATCACTTAAAGTATCTATCCCGGTAGCTGTAACATATGAACACTGTTTACCGGTATACGCCGGTAACAGTTCACCGGTAGAATTTTCGTAAATGCCTTAAGTGTCATTCTGTCACGGGCCCCCATATCTGCTTGTCAAGAATGACCAACAAAGACACATGACTGCTCGCACCTAAAAATTAGTATTCCATGTAAACCTAGTATTATATGACGTTATTACTTTAGTAATATTATTTGATGACGTAAGTCTTCTACCTAATCATTTCTACTATAGTCAAGCATAGTATAAAAACAGGAAATTTTAAATTTAAGCCTAAAAATTAATACCTACCTCACTTTAAAAGTAATAATAATTTGTTTTTCCTAAAATTTTCGCTGTCACTATAAATTGAAGAAACACTTATATTTATGTCGATTTGTCGGAGTGTTATTTTCTGATTTATACACTATATACAAGTCGTACGTGATACGCATTGAACGCAAATGTAGTTTTTACAACAATGAATTCGATTATTAATATCTTATTAATATCAATTGGTCATACGGAAAGTAAGACGTTTGAAAGTAGAAAAGTGAACGTTATTTTACACTTTTTATCATTAAAATCGTAATTAAAAACTATTTAGCTACTCAAACCGTAAAAATTGTGTTATTATACAGCATTGTTTTGACTTTTATTACAATTTTATGCTAACAAACACCGTGTTTCTGCATTAATGTAGTTTTTACTAGTGAACTTACATTACAGTACTTGTATGATGCACGTGATTCTTATATTAATAATCTAAAGATCTAATGAGATTATACACATATTAACCCGTTTACATAGTGTAGACGCATGATTATATTTATCTCAGCAGTCAGAAGTCATGGATCATAATACCTAATTATAAAAATTGTTGAAGAAAGAGTACGAACACTATAAAGGCCGTATCCGTAACGTACGCAATCAATTATGTAAAACATGAGATTCGCGCGAAAGCTACAGCCCGCACTATTGAACAATAAGGTAGTTGCGCATTTTCCAATTTATTTTTTTTTTCTGAAAGAATCGTTGAAGTTATTCACTTTAATACATATTTTATGTCTGGCAAGGGTATATTTTTCAAAATATTTAAAATAAAATTCTTATTTAAAATTTTCCCGTGGTGACGTGTTTTATTAATACCAATCACAGTCTTTCTTGCCCTAGCGGTACACTCTCGGTTGTACACTCTGTACACAATACTACCATTATTATTTGAAACGATTTGTATGTTTGAGAGAAGCACTATTTCAAAAGAAATTATTCATTTTCACACAAATACATTAGTTTCATTACCTTGTTTTAAATCTGCTGATATAGAAAAGAAAAATAAAATATGATTTTAACACGTAAAACATAGGTTATGTCACTAAAAATGACAAGTACATTCACTGGAGTGTGTAGCCACCTGGTGGCAAAATTATGAAGTCTATATAAAAATTTAATATTTTGAAAATACTGGTATTCAAGTAAATAATTATAAAATATACGTACTATTAAATAATACTTTTGTATCTGTTATTTTTCTTTTAGAATTATACTGTAAATATTTGTATGGTACAATTAAATATAATTCAACATCTTCGCTTTGTCGTGGTATTCTAACAAGCTTGTAAGAGTCATACAGACTTGGTCGAATTAATAATGGGGGATTACGGCTCAATCGAATTAAAGGAAAACAGTAAAAAAATACGAATGTATATGCTGAGTAACGAATATTAATAAAAAAAATGAAATGGTATAATTGAGATATTTCGGAAATAAAGGGTTTTTTGTTATAACGCTTCGACACTAATATGAAAATATTTTGATTGGCGACCGAGAAACCGCCTATACATGTATTACAAATAGCGTGTTAGGAGGTGGGATTACTACCAATGGAAGTTAAGAAATTCAAATTCGAAAGGAGGGGCTAACATTCCTGTACTACAGTTTCCAAACAGTTTTTATTTTAACATAAATTTCTTGCATTAAACTTAATAATTTAAATACACCTGTAATTATAAAGTATGTATACTTATACAGTGTTATAATGTTCATTTATTTTTATGTAAATATAACTTAAAATAGCATATATTTCAAGAACATTTAGGTCCATGATGAAAACAGTTTGATATAAAAACACATAAATGTGACGTCACGTCAATCTTTTCAAAATTCGGGAGACCATAGCTCGCTTATTAATAGGAATTTTTTCACCGGATTTTCATCAATAGTCTTAGTTTTCCTAATATTTTCAGATGAAATTATAAAAAAAAAAATGGTGTAATCCCCCATTATTAAAAGTCTACGTCACAAGAATTCCACTGCGAACTTTATTTATGGAAATTATGAAAAGTTTTATATTTTCTAATAATTTTTACATTAATATGTTTAGAATTAGTTTATATTTCATAATTAATAGGTAAAAATAACATTTATTTTTCCTATTCATTACATACATACATACATACATACATACATACATACATACATAAAATCACGCGTTTCCCACTTAGTGGGTTAGCAAAAACCCGAAAATAATAAAAAAAGGGATGAAAGTAAGAGCTCCACTGAATCACTTAACTCTTTAAAAACATTCTTCTTTCGCCTTGCCCAAAATCATCATAACATTTTTACAAAGAACATATTAATATGACCGATTTTCGGTAGCGAATAACCGCATCCAGACCACAATAATAGTTACGCAACAATCATCCTTCGCCACACATTCCTTTCCATGCACACTTCTTTCACCTCAGCCACATTCATAAACGTATTCATACATAATAACATATTAAAGTGACCGATTCATTACAAACCACACATATTATGAAAGAAGAAAGTATGATCTGCAAAACATTTTTTGAAATTTTTTTTGGGGGCCAAGTTATGAAAAACAGATATTTTTGATAGCTAATATCATCAGTCCTTTGCAGATATAACAAAATTCGATATGTAAGCCTTCGATTTGCGTTTAAATTTATATATTGAGTATAAACAAAAAATGGCAAAAATACACAAAATTAAATGTTTGTTATCAAACAAGTATGAGTATGTTAGTTAAGACATATTTTCGTGCTACCATCTAGTGATATTTTCCTTGAACTACATGTGACTCAGCTGCTGTAATTCAAACAAATTGCTGTCATGATGACAGTTGCAATAAGATGTTGCCAAATATGAAAAAATCTGATGTGGCCAACACAAAATCTCCCGTTATTTAATTTTTATATACATACATAAAATCACGCGTTTCCCACTTAGTGGGTTTGCAAAAACCCGGAAACAATAGTAACACTAAGAAAAGGGATAAGAGTAAGAGCTCAGCTGACTCACTTCACTCTTTAACAACATTCTTCTTTCGCCTTGTCCACAATCATCATAGCATTCATACATAAGAACATAAAGTGACCGATTTTCGGTATCGAATAACCGCATCCGGACCACCATAATAGTTACGCAACAATCATCCTTCGCCACACTTTCCTATCCTATTTTTATTAATTTAAATACATACTCACGTATTTACTAACGCTGCAAACTGTTCCATTGCATAAAACTATTGCTTTATTTACTATTTTCTTTTTAAAATGTCACTATTATTAATTTGACAGTGACATTTACTGTCAGTTACATTGATTTGAAATATGAACTGTGTAACAAAGGAATTATGTTTATCTTAGGCTTCGGGACTAATAAAAAAAATTATTTTTAAATTTATCTGCAAAATATATAGAAAAAGTATTAATGTATTCCTGTAGAAAATTCAATAATCTTTATTTATAAATGGAATTTAATGATATTTTTTGAAGAAAAACCATTATGAGCTTCAGGTAAAGCGCCATTTCCGGTTATCCGATTTACACCAAAATCTAATGGCTTCTTTTCTTATTAGAATAGGATAGAAATACAAAGCTTCATAATTTTCTGAATGATAGTATTTGAGTTACACACACACGCACACACACACACACACACACACATACATACATACATACATACATACATACATACATACAGACATCATCGTGAAAATGTTAAAATTGGATTCTAGGGACCTTAAAACGTGGTCATTTACTAAAATCTCTATATGTGATTTTTAGCACGATCCCGATACCTCCCTTACCAAGGGTGTAAGAGTGTAAGGTCATTAACTTCCGCTATAAATATAAAGAATATATGACAAAACTGATATTCTTTAAGTTTTCACAGCTATCCGAAGACATTAAAATAAGGGACAGAAGAGACAATTTTAAAAAAGACGATCTTCCATCTTCACTTTTACATCAACTCTCTCTTTCTTACGTGTGACGTCAAAATTATAACCTTCCATTCATACTTGTTTGATAACAAAGGTTTCTTTGTGCATTCTTGACATTTTTTGTTTACACTTTACATATATAAGTTTAAACGCAAATAAGCAAATGCCCTTTTCCAAATAGAAATTGCCGATATTAGTATCAAATTAGCTTTGACAGAACCTATGCTTCATTCACAGCATTATTAAATAAACATAACATATTATACACCTACGATATTTTATTTTATTTCAAACTACAACGTATTTTCTTTCTGTTATCGATTGAAACTTTACATTTACAATGTAGTTTTATTTTAAGCATCTTGCAATATGTTGGAACATCGTACTTCAGCATTCGTATGTAGCTACTGACGGCAATTGTCTATTTCACTTACTTTTTTATTATTGACGCAGAATCAGTCAAACGTAGGAGGCAGTTGTTGGAAGAGTGGGTAGAAAATAGAGCACTCACCTAGAAAAAAGATAAATACAATTAGCATCCAATATCGTGGAAATTGATAAAAATATATAACACAATTAATTTTTAAATAATATATTGTAACGGACATAAATAGAGCGACTCTGTAAGAACCAATAAAAAATACTCCGCCATATTTTAAATAATTAATATATTTTTAAACTTTTTATATAATGTATAAGTGACATATTCATAGTTGACAAAGACCATGAATTTTTGGGAAGTACGTTTAATATTTCTTATTTTATTATTAATTAAATATTTAAAGTTATAGACATATATTACATACACACATCAGAAATACCACCAATCTCGTCAATGAATTTGAAGATTCTCGAACATTTAGAAGAGTAGAAGGAAACTTATTTATAAAATGAATTAAAAAATATAAAAATATATTAATAATAGATGTAATTAGAATTTTTGTGTGTGTACCAAAAATGTTAAATACAATATGTACTTATATAGCCTAATATGGACATGGCGAGAGGTCTTGTGTTAGCTACAACAAATTTTTAATTGTATGAGCGGTGAATGAGAAAAGAGTAATGGTAAGTAGACACCCGGTTTACTGATGTGTGAAATATATTTGTACCTCCCGCTACCCTAGGTAAGGGAGGAATAGGGATCGTGTTAAAAATCGCATATAGAGATTTTAATGAATAAACACGTTTTAATGTTCCCAGAACCCGATTTTAACAATTTACAATAATGTGTGTGTGTGTGTGTGTGTGTGTGTGTGTGTGTGTGTGTGTGTGTGTGTGTGTGTGTGTATGTGTGTATGTGTGTATGTGTGTGTTGTGTGTGTGTGTGTGTGTGTGTGTGTGTTGTGTGTGTGTGTGTGTGTGTGTGTGTGTGCTTGCGTGCGAGGATTGTGTACACACGATCACTCAAATACTATCAATCAGAAAATTTTGAAATTTTTGTATACCCATTCTATACTAACGTGGGAAGCGCTCACTAGTTTTTAGTGTATATCGGATAACCAGCAGTATTACTTATAATAGCTTTTAACAGTTTTTGTTGAAAAAAATACATTAAATATCATTTTTCATCAACTTTACTAATAAAAATTGAATACAATGGTACAATCTTTAATTTTACGATAATAGTAGATATGTATTTAGTAAATAACATTAAATATTAATTTATAAATTAATTTATTTTTATATATCATCTTGCTTATGCGTCAAACAAAAACAATACTTTAAAAACAATTTTGACATATTTAAACAAATGTCATTGTCAGGAAGCAATTACATTAAAATTAATAATGAAACAGTGTTAAGGAGTGTTACGGAGAATATATGTAGGTATTTAATTCTAAGGAAATTAATGTTTCTAAAAATAATATATTTTCCATCATGCATAAACATTATTATATGTACTATTGATTTGCTTCAATGTCTTCCAGGGTACGGCTCTGAAAAGACTGTGTAAAGATACGAGTACTATTTTGAATTTTTGTTAAGTTTTTCTATTAGTTTTGTCAATATTTGTGAAATTTATTTTGTGTATGATATATTTGTTAAATGTAAAATAAAGTTTGTTATGAATGATTATAAAAATATTTGAATATAATGATTGCTTTATGTATACTGCATGGTTAAGTATCAGTGATCTCTATAACGTATGTTAAAGAGATCACTGTTAAATACCTAGCGGGAGGTTAAGGGCTGGCCACATCAGATTTTTACTCTTTAATTTCTGTGTATACCATAACTACCCCAAAAAATCTGTTGTGGCCAGCACAAGACCTTCCGTCAATTCCATGTATTTTGTACAAATCCCATACCAAAAGATCCTTGGAACAGATTCTATATAATATCATGTAAAATCGAACACGAACACATACTATTTTTTACAAATTCCATACCAAAAGTTCATTTGAAAAGGTTCTATAAATCCAATAAAATTATAACATAAACTACACTAAGTAATGTCCTTCCATCTTCTCTTTGGCTTTTCTCTGCGTGTCACTTGCGAGCAACACTATGACATACCAATTTTAGATCCTATACTTTTTTCCATATTTGGTTTTGCACTTGCAACTGACATCTGTCAATTAAATTTTTTTGAATAATTATGTCAGCTGTTTCCATGATAAATAGCAATGCTGACTAATTTTTGAAAATTAATTTCTTTATAATGCTTTAACTAAACATCTATTGAATATGAAGGAAAATGAATAATCAAACCATATAGAGAAGAGTATTTTCTTTAATAAATATAATAACAAAATGTCAAAAAATAATATTTAACTGCGTTTTTTTAAGAAAAACTGTTAAAAACTTCAAATAAGGGTACTTCCGGTGGATCAATTATAACCAAAATCTAATCAACTCTTCATATGGATGTACGGAAGAGGAATACGAAAGAATTATAATTTTTAGAATTATAGTATTGGAGTTATCGTCGGAGAAAAATTTGTCACACACGGACACACATAACACACACACACACACACGGCAACACGCACACACACACACACACACACACATACATACAGACATCATCTTAAAAATGGTATATTCGTATTGTAGGGACCCTAAAACGTGCTTATTCATTAAAAACTCACCACCGAATTTTTTGACCAAAGACAATACCTTCCTTACCTAAAGGTGACGGAAGGTAAAAAGGCACAAATTCAATTAATCGAAACAATAACAATATTAATTAAAGGCACGACTATTTCTACAATTCACATTTGAACAAAGCATGAATTTGAACATAGAAACCGCCATGCGAATCATGATTCATAATTCACCATTAGAATAACAATAAACCAATGGAAATTTTTATTTGTCGACTAAAATTGATTTAAATCCATTAGAATTCACAATATGCATCTATATTAATTTACTATAATTAATTACGTAGTACACAGCTTTCAAAATATCAACATACGCAATAGCCTAGGTAGGTACTCCATATTCATAACTGTAATTTTAATTATACCAAAATCCTTCATGACGAAAATCATTGCACAATTGCTAAACGCATATAGCGCCCAATGCTCAATTACTGCATAATTCAATCCATAAATGAATAATCAAAATGGAGTTATTGTGAATTAGGTTAAATTCGACACGAAAGCTATATTTGCAATATTACAAAGCGATCGATTAATATTTAATATTTCATACATCAACTGGGAACTATCAAAAATTTAAAGCGCAGAACATGTAACCAATGAGACCTTTGACCCTTCAGAAGTGGTGTCATTTTCTGTGACACGAGTGGTGGCGCCGGGTCTGCGAGATCCGGGTCAAAAAAATACAAACAAATATAAAACATAATAACCCTTACATCACTGAAAAGAGAAAAAAATATTGATTTTTTTGAGACTAAAATCAGATATGGGTTCCATTTAAAAAAATATAAGTTTGTGTTACATCTCGAAAATTTACGGATATAAAAATTTATTTTGCACGCCACTGGTTAGTTAATAAAAATATCTATCTTTTATATTTGAAACGTTTTTATCATATTTGAAACGTTTTTATCAATTACTAATAGGTTAGAAGTTATTTGAGAAAGAAAAAATCAACAATATTCAGTTTTTCGTCATTATCTAGTGCCTTATGAGAATTTTTGGAAAAACAAAAGCACATCTGAGATGGCCTTTCAAAGGCGGACAAAAAGTTCCATTTAACCGACATTGTATCTCTTATAGTTCTCGAGATCCCAATGGTGGCACTTCTAAATGGGACACACTGTATATATATATATTCATTCTATAATTATTTTTCTCCTACTCTTCTAAATGTTCGAGATTCTTCAAATTCATTAACGAGATTGGCAGTATTTCTGATGCGTATATGTAATTATGTATCTATAATTTTAAATATTTAATTAATAATAAAATAAGAAATATTAACCATAGTTCCCAGAAAAAGCCTTCAGTAATGTATCTGGATTTTTAACACTGACATTTTTCTGCCAATTAAAAACATTTTAATATTATTATTATTTGAGTTGTGAGATTCATTACAGCGGATTATTTTATATATTTATAACTAGCTGACCCGCCCCGGCTTCGCACGGGTAAAGCTAGAATAAAAATCTGATGTGGCCAACACAAAACCACCCGCCATTTAATTTTTATTAATTTAAATACATACCTACCTACGTAATTACTAACGCTGCAAACTGTTCCATTGCAGAAAACTATTGCTTTATTTACTATTTTCTTTTTAAAATGTCACTATTATTAATTTGAAGTGATAAGTTTTCTGACAGTGACATTTACTGTCAGTTACATTCATTTGAAACATGAACTGTGTAACAAAGGAATAGTTTTTATCTTAGGCTTCGCGACTAATAAAAACATTATTTTTAAATTTATCTGTAAAATATATAGAAAAAGTATTAATATATTCCTGTAGAAAATTCAATAATCTTTAATTTTCATAAGACATAAACTTCGAAAAAATGGCATTTAATGGTTTTTGAAGAAAAACCACTATGAGCTTCAGGTAAAGTGACATTTCCGGTTATCAGATTTACACCAAAATATAATGGCTTCTTTTTATATAGGATGGAAATACAAGGTTTCAGAATTTTCTGAATGATAGTATTTGAGTTAGAGCGAAGACAAAATCCATACACATACAGACATCATCGTGAAAATGTTAAAAATGGATTCTAGGGACCTTAAAACGTGGTCATTTACTAAAATCTCGATATGAGATTTTTAGCACGATCCTTATACCTCCCTTACCAAGGGTAACGGGAGGTAAAAATTGGTTCAGACAAATTTTCATCCCCTATTTCACCCCCTTCAAGTTTTATTTTTGCGACAAAAGCTAGCCCATGTCCTTGTCCAAGGTCCAATCTATCTCTATACCAAAATTCATCAAAATTGGTTCAGCGGTTTAGGCGTGAAAACATAACAGACAGACATAGAGACAGACAGATAGAGTCACTTTCACATGTATTATATTAACGTATGAATTCTCTATCTCTAAATCTATAAGATATAATAAAAATGTTCAATGTATCGGATATAGAGAATTTTATATTCTTTAACATTTTTTGTAATAACATAAATTTCCAAAAAAATAATATTTAGATTTTTTTTAAGAAACTAATACTTCCGGTTGCCCAAACTCTTTGTATAGCAGTGACAGCATTCACAGTCCTATTTACTGTGAGGGGTGGAAATTTGGGTTTCTTTGTCAATTTAAGTGAGAGGAAAGGTTTATGGCGATCCTTTGGATTTCGACGAGGCAAAGTATACTCGGTAGAGTTCCAGTGACAGGAATTATGTTATAACATGATAATGCGTCTTCCCACAGAATAGCTACATCACTTCAGTTTTCAGTAACTATCAGAATACCCGCCGGCATTCCACCTGAAATATGCGACTTTTAGCTATTTTTTTGGATTTATTTTAAATTTAAATGCAACGTTGCCAGTTTACACAACGCTTTATTGCGCATGTGCAGTTGAATAATTAAAATGTTTGTAATTGACATAAATTTCAGTGTAAAAAATTCAGACATTACTGAGGACTTTCTCTGGGAAGTACAGTTAATATTTATTATTTTATTATTAATTAAATATTTATAATAATAGATACATATTTAAGGAAAACAATTTCTTGGGGATGTCGGTCCAGGAAATAAATAAATTTAATTTTTCTTTTTCATTGACGTTTTGGTAGTTTATTTATACCTTAATCATGATTCAAAGAAAATACTTAAGAAAATACAGACCATTATAATTTATAATGATGCTTCAGCAATTAAAATTGAAAAAGCGACTTCATAGTGTGTAATACACGAAAACTAGCAACGGAACAGTTCCGTTGCTATTTTTTAAGATATTTTTTAAAGTTCGTTTAATTTTGAAGCAATTCGTGGTATCAAAAAGTCATAATTGTTTTTTGTATAGCTGCATTTGATTTTTAAAGAAACCTATAGCTATCTTTCTCACACCAGTATTTGAAGTAGGCTGCGCAAGAAAGATACCAATAGTGTGACGTCATCTGTGGCCCTGGAAATAAATTCAAATATCTCGCAATGTAATTATTAAATTTTTTTTATCTTAATCGTTATTTATTGAGTAGTACTTTAAGGATAAAGTGTACATTTTATTATTTTTTGTTATGGTTTATGGACCCATTTGTAACTTGAAAGTGCATCCCTGTGCGAACTTTGTAATAAATGGCCGTGTCCCATTTTTATTTATTCCGGGTAATATTTTGGATTTCTCTGCAAACACAATGGGTTCCTCCACCATAGTAACAAATTAATAGTAAAGTTTAAAACAAGTTATTAGTTCTTAAGATATTTAAGTTTTTATAGCCCTTAACATCTGTCACTCGATTACTCTATTCCAAACTCTTACTGTTTTCAAACTTCCTGCTATAACTATTGCAAATACCTACATGATTATTTGTTTTAATTTTGTTTTGCCGGTATTTGCGATAACATGTTACATTATTTGTTATCATTATTAATGTTAACTGATACATATTCAAATTTCAATAAAATATTCATGAATCTATAATAATTTGAATAATAAATACCGCTACCTACCTATACGTTTACTGATTATAAGTTTACAAATATGTCAACAATTTACTAAACTTTATAATATGGGGAAGTTGTTATCTGGTGGTTAATAAAGCGACTAATACTCGCAAAATTTATGCGGTTGAACCTCGGTTCAATTATTGTATCAACCAGTGTCTCATAATCAACATCAAACCACACAATCTACATACAATTGGTGTGGAAACCATGTTCAGTCTATTATAAATTATAAGCTAAATAAACATTATACCACAGAATTGCGCCTATTCCGTAACTGCGTGATTAATTTTTAACAGCTCGTTAAAAAAATTAACCAGTCAAGTATGTTTATATACGAGGTGTGGCTATTAAATAACAAGATTTATTTTTTCCGGATTTCCTGTAAAATTGGCAACATTAATATGTCATCTTTCCTACATCCACTGTTAAAATTTCAAGATTATTCGTCAGTAGCCTTTGATTGAAGTTACATGCTTTCTTGTAATCCGCCGAAATTATGTTAGTGTCAATATGCAATTATATGTGAAACTTGAAAAATCCGCTACAGAAATGTACGATTTGTTCAAGCATGTTTATAGGGATGAAGGTCTATCTAGTACTCAAGTTTTCGAGCAGTTTAGAAGATTTAAATAAGGAAGAAAAGAGATTGGAGATGATTAGCGCCCCTCGTGCGTGCACTGACATTGTTTTTTTTTTTTCGAAATCCTAGTGATTGTTCACATGGATTGGGTGCTTGAGGGGCAGTTCGTTAACCAGGTATACTACAAGGTTTTGATAACCCTTCATGCACGAATGAGAAGAAAAGGGCTGAAATGTGAAAAAACGGTTCTTGGGTTCTCCATGAAGACAGCGCACCGAAAGACAACGCCCTGTCTATCAAGACATTTTTGACAATTTCTTTACAATAACTTCAAGGTCCAAGTTTAGCAACATTGACTGTCAGATTGATAGATAATTTTTAATCTAACCTATAAAATAAATATTCCTCCCATTTTCACAATTTTTCGATTTCAAATAAAATTTAATATGCATCTCGGCACCTCGGCAAATAAATTCCACATTCGTGATAAAAAAAATCTGATGTAGCCAACACATGACCTCCCGCCAATTCCATGTTTAAAATAGCAGTGAGCTTTAAGTAAAGTATCATTACCGGTTAATTGTTTGTAAATAAAATCTAATTTGTTGTCCAATAAATAGAAAAGTCTGTAATACGAAATTTTGGATTGTTTTATTGTTTTTCCTCAAAAATTTGTTAGAGCTCCAAATTAAGTACTACATCCGATTTTTCATATATGGTTAAAATCTAATATGTTGTTTCAAATTATATATGAGTTTTAAATACCAAATTTGAGAAGTTTTGGATCATATTTTAATAGGCTATAAGGAAAAATCGTCACACACGTACATTCTTATAAAAATCAGCATCATCTTCTAGGTGCTCTAAAACGCAATCTTTGTAAATTCTTCGCCGTACATAATCCATTTCGTAAATATGTAGTTGTAAATTAATATTAATTTATAGTGCTGCAAAAATAGCAATTAGCAAATTTAAATCAGATCATCCTGTTCATCTAACATTTATGTATGATGGAAAATATATTATTTTTACAAACCTTAATAAAATATTTTACTATTATATTCTCATTAACACGGTTTCATTATTAATTTTAATATAATTGCTGCCTGTCAGTGACATTTGTTTAAATATGTCAAACCTGTCATTAAAATTATGATTTTGTTTGACGCATAGGCTAGGTGATACATGGAAATAAATTATATTATATATTCATATTTAAAGTTATTTAGAGTTATTTACTAAATGTTATTATCGTAGAATTGAAGATTAAACCATTGCATTCCATTTTAATTAGTAAAAGTTGCTAAAAAATTATATTCAATGAATTTTTTACAAGAAAAACTGAAAAGCTTGTATAAATGATACTTCCGGTTATCCGATATATACACTAAAAACTAATGAGCTCTTCCCATATTAGTATAGAATGGGTATACAAAATTTCAAATTTTTCTGATTGATAGTATTTGAGTAATCGTGTCCACATGATCCACACACACACACAGACACACACACATACATACCTACAGACATCATTGTAAAAATGTTAAAATCGGATTCTGGGGACATCAAAACGTGCTTATTCACTGAAATCTCTATATCCGATTTTTAGCACGATACCTATACCTCCCTTACCTAGGGTAGCGGGAGGTAAAAAATATAACTTCATTGCATTGTTACATAAATAACAATTTCTTCTAGTGGGGTTCGGTACTCACTTTTCAATTTATTTATTTTCTGAAAGATTATTATATGAATTATATTGACTTTGTTTATAATTTAAATTAGTATTCCGTACCCAAGAAAAAGGTCAATGCATTTCATATTGACATGACATGTTTTGGAAGTATATTTTCTGCAAAAGCAAGCAAATATAAATACCGTTTTTACTATCTGCTTTAATAACAAAAAAATAATGCAAAAACACAAACACAAGTTTTGTCATGCAACTACATTTAATAAACATTTAACAGAGAGTTAATTATCTAGATCTAGACACCCGTGAAAACATTTGGTATTATAACTTTCAATTTCCTTCAACCAGCTGTAGCCGTACGTACTTAAAATAATAATTAACGAAGTGAATTGTCATTGTTTCGTGCCGTACTTGGAACTCATGAAATCACCTATGCCTTGAATAACAGTTGCTTGCAGCTTGAATAGCGGGAAATGATTGCAATGAATGAAATATTAAATACCAATTCGAGTATGCTTGTTGTTTTTGTTCTTTAATGAAGTAATCTAGTCACCATGGAAATACTTTGCGCTTTTTACCTCCCGCTACCCTAGGTAAGGGAGGTATAGAGATCGTGCTAAAAATCACATATAGAGATTTTAGTGAATAAGCACGTTTTGATGTCCCCAGAATCCGATTTTATCATTTTTACAATGATGTCTGTAGGTATGTATGTATCTGTGTGTGTCTGTGTGTGTGTGTGTGTGTGTGTGTGTGTGTGTGTGTGTTATGTGTGGATCGTGTGGACACGATTACTCATATATTATCAATCAGAAAATTTTGAAATTTTGTATACTCATTCTATACTAATGTGTTCTATACTACTTTTAATAGTTTTTCTTGTAATAAAATCATTGAATATAATTTTTTTGCAACTTTTACCAATACAAATTAAATATAATGGTACAATCTTCAATTCTACGATAATAGCATTTAGTAAATAACTTGAAATAACTTTAAACATTGAATTATAAAATAATTTATTTTTGTGCATCACTTTGCCTCTGCGTCAGACAAAAACAATACTTTAATAACAAATTTGACATATTTAAATAAATGTCACTGTCACGAAGCGATTACATTAAAATTAATAATGAAACCGTGTTAAGAAGAATTTAGTAGTTTAAATATGATTCTAATGAAATTAAGGTTTGTAAAAATAATATATTTTCCATCATACATAAATATTAGATATACAGGATAATTCGATTTAAGTTTGATGTTTGCAGCATTATATATCAAACAGCTCTCAATAAGAACGTGATTTCAAAGTGTCAAATAATAGTTTGCAACTACACATTTACGAAATGGATCATGTACGGCGAAGAATTTACACAGATTACGTTTTAGAGCATAAGGAAGTTGGTGCTGATTTTGACAATAATGTGTGTGTGACGATTTTTCTTTAAAATATATTAATGATCCAAAACTTCGCAAAGTTGGTATTTGCTCACAGATTTTTCAGGAAAAACATAATAAAATATAATCCAAAATTTCGTATTACAAACTTTTCTATTTATTATAACGGAAGTGATACTTTAATTAAAGCTCATTGCTATTTTAAACATGGAATTGGCGGGAGGTCATGTGCTGGCCACATCAGATTTTTCTCTTTATTGCTCATGTTTCTATTTATGATTGTTATTGTAGATTCTTTCTTTCAATTTAAACCCTAGAGTTATTGAGAATTAGACACATGGTTCATATTTTTTAGAATTTTATTCCAAATATGTTCAAAGTAGTTCCTTTCAACAATTATTCACTTCACCATTCTTTCCTTCTACTTCTTAAAAGCTCCCAACCAATCTCCTTTTGGAATGTTTTCAAAATACATTATTAACGTGAGATTTAGTTCACGCACGATTAGAAAAATAATTACTAATTTATTTCACTCAAAATATGGTATCTTACAGTATATAATCTTTCTGTAAGTAATTTCTATAAAATACATAGCATTGGCCACATCAGAATTTTTAATTTCAATTCTACATGCATTAAATTGCTAATCCCTTTGGCTACAATATTCACTTCTCTAGTTACTAACAAATTCTAATTACTAAGACATCCTAACAATTTATCACCTATCACCACAAGACCACGTATGTTGACTGTCAACACGTCACATAAATCATGTTCATCATCATATATTGATCGGAATAATACAGCATGTTCAATCTAGCAGTAAGGATCGATGTGTGCAATATAACGTCGTTCTGCCTCTGCAGTGCACTCTATAGATATATTCATTACCCCGATTGCACACCCTCGTAATTACAACCGGGTTATGAGGAGTTAAGTTGTGCATGGATTGAGATGAGATGATTATCAAATTCAATTAAGCTGCAGAGTTAATCAACAATTTTATAAACGGTGTTATTGCTAGGGGTGGCTTGACAGAAGGGACTGTTTTGGAAAATTATTTTACCTCCCGCTACCCTAGGTAAGGGAGGTATAGGGATCGTGCTAAAAATCGCATATAGAGATTTTAATGAATAAGCACGTTTTGATGTTCCCAGAATCCGATTTTAACGTTTTTATACCTCGTCCAGATTTCATTTGAACAAATGACTTTTAAATCCTCCGTGTTAATCCTAATCTTTGCTACTGTGAATATTTTTACGTTTCACGCAAATATAGTTTCTTCTCGAAGTACATTATAGGCTGGTAGCACAAGCGTGGTTCTAACACCGGTGTTAACTAGAACCATCTCAACGATTTGACACATACTTCAGGTTTGTTAAGAAAACAAGTGTTGCCAATATATTGATCAAGTTGAAAATTTTCTGACAGCCATATTCAATAAATTTGACCTCGTTATTTAAATCTGTTTTTCCTAGAAACAAGTTAAAAAACAAATCAAATTAAATAATTTTAAATAGTGTCGGCAAATTTATTGAATATGGCTGTCAGTAAATTTTCAACTTGATCAACATATTGGCAACACTTGTTTTGTTAACAAACTTGAAGTATATGTCAAGTCGTTGACACGGTTCTAGTTAACACCGGTGTTAGAACCACGCTTGTGCTACCAGCCTATATGTCTATGAAAGTTGAAAATTGCTTGTAACTATTTAAAAGGGGAAAAGTTTTATTGGGGTTCCAGAGAACCATAGTTGACCTGTAAAATTCTTATCCAAGATGTTATGCTTGCTTTAACAATGAACGCTCATTACTGAATTGAGCAACTGGTAGTGCCAAAATGTAAATATGCACGAGGTATATATACAGGATTGTATTGAGTTATACCCCAATACCCCAATAATAAATAGTTACAAGCAATTTTCATCTTTCATAGACATATAATGTACTTTGAGAAGAAACTATATTTGCGTGAAACGTAAAAATATTCACAGTAGCAAAGATTAGGATTAACACGGAGGATTTAAAAGTCATTTGTTCAAATGAAATCTGGACGAGGTATACAATGATGTATGTGTGGATCTTGTGACACGATTACTCAAATACTATCAATCAGAAAATTTTGAAATTTTGTATACCCATTCTACACTAATGTGGGAAGAGCTCACTAGTTTTTCGGATAACCGGAAGTATCACTTATACAAGCTTTTAACAATTTTTCTTGAAAAAAATACATTGAATACAATTTTACAGCAACTTTTACTAACAAAAATTAAATATAATGGTCCATCTTCAATTCTACGTTAAAAGCATTTAGTAAATAACTCTAAATAACTTTAAATATAAATTTATAATTTAACTTATTTTCATATATCATCTTGCCTGTGCCTCAAACAAAAACAATGTTTTAATAACAATTTTAACATATTTAAAGAACTGTCACTGTCAGGAAGTAATTAAATAAAAATTAATAATGAAACGGTGTTAAAAAGATTGCATTGAGTCTAAAGAAATTAAGGTTTGTAAAAATAAAATATTTTCCATCATACATAAATATTAGATATACAGAGTAGTCCGAAATAAATTTGATACGTTTGCAGTAATAATAATCAAACTACTGTGAATATATACGTGTTATCAAAGTGTCAATTATTAGTTTACAAGTACACATTAACGAAATGGATCATGTAAAGCTAAAAATATATGCAAAGGAACTTAATATAGTTTGCAGAATATGCAAGTATGTATTTAAATTAATAAAAATTAAAAAGCGGGAGGTATTGTGTTGACCACGCCAGATTTTTAAATTATATCGAAGCCAACATTGACATCGACATACATACAGTCGCGGACAAAAGTATGGAAACTTTTAAGTATTTCATTTTTTTGAAATATGTTTATAGTTCTCGCAAATTTGAATCGTATTTTCTAAAGTCAATATATCGAAGAATATATTCACGAGAAATCTTTTGATATTGACTGTACGATTTAAGTGAAATAACATATACTCTTTTTTCGGTGGAAAAGTATGGAAACTTATTGAAAATGTGATTTCAGTTGTATTTTGTCATTTATTTAGTAAGTTGATGTTAAGATGGGTAAAAATAAATATTTTTCCGACGACTTGAGAGAAAGGGTAGTACAGCTTCATAAAAATGCTGTGAAATAGAGCAATATATATATTTTTTTTAATCAGTAAAAGTGGCATATCAAAGATTTTGAAAGAAAATCGCAGTATAGAAGTGTTAAAATTAATATAAAAGTCGGTGGTACAAGAAAACTAGTGCTAGAATTGACAAAAACCATTCGGCGTCTATCCGTAAGTGATCCAACTTTATCATCAAGTGAACGTTCTGCAAAAATTCGGGAACAATTTCATGTAGATTTCAGTGATTGCACTGTGATACGATGGCTATGTGCTGTAGGATTACTAGGAAAAATAACCGTTAAGAAACCTGTACTATCAAAGTAAAACAGGAGGGCTAGAACTGCATTTGCATAGGAACACTCATCGTGGACGAGTGAAAAATGGCATACTGTCCTTTGAAGCGATGAAAGCAAGTTCAAAATATTTGGTTCTGACGGGAGTCAATATGTTAGATATCTTGAACTTGCTTTCATCGCTCCAAAGGATAGTACGCCATTTTTCACTCGTCCACGATGAGTGTTCCTAAGCAAATGCAATTTTGACCCTCCTGTTTTTCTTTGATAGTACAGGTTTCTTAACGGTTATTTTTCCTACTAATCCTACATCACATAGCCATCGTATCACAGTGCGATCACTCAAATCTACATGAAATTGTTCCCGAATTTTTGCAGAACGTTCACATGATGATAAAGTATGATCACTTACGGATAGACGCCGAATGGTTTTTGTCAATTCTAGCACTAGTTTTCTTGGACCACCGACTTTTATATTAATTTTAACACTTCTCTCGTACTGCGAATTTTTTTCAAAATCTTTGATATGCCACTTTTACTAATTAAAAAAAAAAATAGTATTGCGCTGTTTCACAGCATATTTATGAAGCTGTACTACCCTTTCTCTTAAGTCATCGGAAAAATATTTATTTTTACCCATCTTAACATCAACTTACTAAATAAATGACAAAATACAACTGAAAGTAAGACAATTAAAATCGTATTTTCAATAAGTTTCCATACTTTTCCACCGAAAAAATGAGTATATGTTATTTCACTTAAATCATACAGTAAATATCAAAAGATTGCTTGTGAATATATTCTTCGATATATTGACTTTAGAAAATACGATTCAAATTTGCGAGAACTATAAACATATTTTAAAAAATGAAATATTTAAAAGTTTCCATACTTTTGTCCACCACTGTATAAATAAATTCAAGATACCTACGTAATAGTAGATGGTTTGAGAACTTAATTAATAAATACACAATCCAAATACTTTGTACTACATACATAAAACATAACGTTATACCTATTTAAAAATTCTTGCAAATAATAATTATTGATTTGATAAAAAAAAATAGCGAATCAGCTCATTAATTGAGGTGTAGTAACTGCCTCAAGCATTAAACTGTCACTGCAATGAAATACTATAAAAAGTTCATTATAATTATGGACATATTTTAATATAATATGAAATATAATATCGAAAATACCAATTGATTGGTATAATTAAAAATTCAAACGTACGAAGTCATTTTAAATTGGAAAAACCACAAATGTTTATCTACATTTCTTTCTGGGAACAAATCAAAACAGCAACAGTGTGAGTAACTCAATTATAGTTTGTGGTTTTATAAAAATTACTAATACGTAATTAAATGGTAAAAATATGTATTAAAGGTATTTAAATAAAGCACCAAATGGGCTACTTGCGTACGTTTTTTTTATTTAATATTTTTGAAGAGAAGGTAAAAACTTGCTACCCATATTTTTTCTTTTGACAAATTTTTATTAATTAGCCAGAAAAAAAATAATGAAATTTGATTATTTGAATTCCCGCCATGTATGACGTAGAATTACGCCGCACCAATGAATAGTGGTAAAGTCACAGCGTGGTGCCGTCCCATAGTAATGGTATGTTTGTGCGGGTAATGTAGATCACCTGTTTGACGTTTCAATAATAGTTTGGAGGTTAGTATTTTAGTTTATCTTTTTGGTATCGATATTTTAAATTACAAGTAACTACCTATGTATTTATTTATTAAGTAATTAATGTATTTGAGAGACCAGAGAGAGAGAAAAATGAACTAATGTCAAATTGAAATTAAAACTTTCTCGCACGCCATGCCATCTATTGATAACATTCTTAAACATGCTTCCCCTCCCCCAGTTCATTATAAAGACGTCACAGATAATTTTCTTTCTTAATTTAGTAAAAAATAAATAATTATTTTAAAATAAAATTTATATTTTTATATATGTTTTCAATATAACATTACGTATATAGTGACAAATCGGATTTTCAGTACCACGCAAGTAGCCCATTTTATAAATATAAATTTTATTATATTCATTTGTTGTTGGCATCTTTTCTCTTTTTTATGTGCATACTTTGTTTCTATAGCCAGTAATTTTGAAATTTGTAGCTTAGGTAAGTGTCCCATTAGAGAAATTACAGTATACATGACGGTAAAATCAAAAGGTAATGGTTATTCAATGTAATAGTTACCTGCGAATATGTAACCTTTGTATGTAAAACCTCTAATAGTTTCTATGAAATGTCTTCTAATTGTTTGGTTATTTAATTTTATGTTTCTGAATAAATTAATTTCACCATCCTACTACAGGATCCTGGGTTCAAGTCCCTGTGAGGTCCATGAATTTTTCACCAATCTTTTTTCGTTATTTATTTACTCTGTCTCTTCGAAACCTAAAGGATCACCATAAACCTTTGGAACGCTTCTCACTTAAATCTTCTTTTGGTTCAGTTTCAAATATTTAATTTTCTCACAGAAACGTCCAGTTCATTAACATTATCACTTACACAAGCTACGTGACCATCATTATTAAAACCCATGGTTACTACATGACTTTTTTCTTTTAAATAATGTGAACTTTACTAGTAAACAAGTTGTATCAAAACTAAATTTTTCTTATAATGTATTTTATACGGGGTAAATATGAAATAGTAGGGGAAAATTTGATCCCGGTTAGTTGCTAATTTAGTCTGGAAATTTTACCAGTTTCTTAAATGTATTGAAATTATATTATTTCATTATTATAATTGACACTCAAAAGTGGCTAAATTAATCCAGGCTAATTTAAATAAATTCGTACCATAGTAATACACCAATAATAATTTCTAATTTTTGTACTAAGGATCTTTGCGTCTTTGGGTTGGATTATGGATTACATAAGTGTATTGTCTTATAAGATATTTAAATTTATCCTTTAATCCAACACTGGGAATTGCAAGTATTGTGACAAACCTAAGACAATTTGCTGCACACCTCACTAAACTGTTCCTTTATATTTTTATAGTATACGGGTGTTTAAGCTGTTTATTGCGATCCTTTGGATTTCGATGTGTTCCCGGCACATTTTATATATTTAAAATGTGTTTTGATCTCTCTTAACTCGAATTTCTGTTAACTCGAAGATATCCATAATTCGAAACCACTCACATGCCTCAGTAAGGATGTAGTCTCTATAACTCGAATTTCAGGCACAAAATAATTTTTTTGGCCTTATATTATGCACGTTAAAATATATGGACGAAGAAATTATCGCTACTTTGGCTAAACAAGATGAGCTTCAAGACAAATCGGATGAAAGTGACACCGATGGAGAATTATTGTCCCTTCTCACCAGGAAATGATAAAAGCATTTGAAACAATTCAACTTTTTCACCTCTCCAATCCAAATTCATGCTAAAAATCGCATATCCAGATTTTAATAAATAGCACGTTTCAAGGTCACTAGACACCGATTTTAACATTTTTATAATGATGGCTCTCTCTCTCTCTCTCTCTCTCTCTCTCTCTCTCTCTCTCTCTCTCTCTCTCTCTGTGTGTGTGTGTGTGTGTGTGTGTGTGTGTGTGTGTGTGTGTGTGTGTTTGTGTGGGTGTATGTATGTGTGTGTATGTGTGTGTATGTGTGTGTGTATGTGTGTGTATGTATGTGTGTGTGTGTGTGTGTATGTCTGGATGTTGGAGGGACGAATCCTCAAAAACTATAAGACTTAAGACCTGTTTAACTATAAATTCCTCAAACTGACATTCCTGGGAAGAGCTTAAAAGGTTTTGGTAACAATTGGACAACCGGAAGTAATAGTTTCTTAGAAAAATTCTTCTAAATATAATTTATTGGATATTTTTTTTATTACAAATATTGAAAAACAAAATTCTCCATCTAATACACATACACATAAATTTTTATTATATCTTGTATAGATTTAGATATAAAGACACTATAATATATAGAGTAATCGGATGTTATACATCGCAATGGCTAAACTACACACTACACTAAGAAAACCAGTAGACAAATTCAAATGTTTATAACATATGTAGTTTGTAAATGACAGATGCCAGTGTCAAAAATCAACAGTTTTAGTGACATTCTAATAGCTTTTTATGGGAAGTACATTTAATCTTTCTTATTGGTTTATTAATTAAATATTTAAAATTATAGGTAAAATGCATATATCCTTCAGAAATACCGCCAATCTGGTTAATGAATTGGAAGAATCTCTGACATTTAGGAACTTCCTTATACAATCAAAAGTAGATATAATTAGAATTATATATGTGCAGGAGTCATTTTAAAAACAATATTTGGGTAAAGTTCTGTAATTTTTTGTTATAAAACGACGGTTCGACAGCGAAGTGCAATACAATACACAACAGATTTTTTTTTCTATGAATGAAAAACAACAGATGAAATATTTAGTTTGCTCAATAAAATAAGAAAATTTTATGAGCTAAGCACACCGAAAAACCAAACATCAATCAAGAATAAATGTTTTTTTTATGAAAAATATTTTTTTTTATTCAACAACCCGTTTTTGTTATTTATTTAGCGTTTGGTGCGGAATACAATTTATGTTTTAAAGAATGTTTAAAAATGTTTTAGAATTATGTATGTATTTTTTTTTTTTAAATAAATTAAACTTGTTTGTAATAAGTACGCTTTTTCTCTAACTCGAAGCAATTTCGCGGGCCCTTGAGTTTCGAGTTATAGAGGTTCAACTGTATTTCTGGTGCCATTTCTCAATGGTTTGCAGTCAATATAAATAAATTATTACTATGTTTGAATTTTTCTTAACATAAATGAAGAAAAATCCTTAGGAAATTTTCCCTGCAGACTTTTCTTCAGTATGTCAAAAGTTCATTTTTTCTCATAATCAGTTAATTTTTTGTTAATGTTGTTCGCAAAAAACGGATTATATTTGAAAGAATGAAATTTATAAGCGGGAAACGAGTTTTATAACGGTTCAACGGACAGACGAAATTGTTTTAGCTTAAATTTTCCATACTAGATTGTAATGAAAATCAGATGGGAAAGATATTTGGTTTTTCGCACAACAAAATATGCAACTAATTGCTAATTTTTCAGTACGCGTGCGTAATTTGAAACTGGTTTCAAACTGATTGGAAATTTTTGGGTTCTGCGAACAGAATTAAAGGTTATTGTTATTGCTACCATCTGGAGTGAAAGAAAGGTTTTATCTTATGTCGATTGTTGTTAACATTTACTTCTTGCGTTTATCTCTGGTTCTTTTAAAATTATACTCGAGAATCTACATGACAATATAGCAAATATTTAGTGGGAAGAATTTATAACAAATGCTAATATTCCTTTTCTCTCGCTTCGGCTAGTACAAGTGCATATAAGAACAACAATGCTTGCTAATAACCAGAAGATCCAGTGCGCATGCCACAAACTAAAAATTTCTTTAGAACCCGCGGATTATTCTGACGGTTGGAAACTGATCAGGGATTGAAATATTTTGCTAAACGAACAAATGATTTTTAATCGTAGATTTAAAATTTCTGTTCTGAGAACTTTTTTAAACTGATGGGCATACTCAGAATGGTTTGTGACGGTTTGTAACTGTTGTGTGAACAAACCTATTAAATATGGGAAAAAGTTTTTATTAATCATCACAATGGTTCATATAACGTTAATGATAAAAAGTTTTTTTTATTGATGTGGTATCATTATAATAAAATAATTAATTTAGGCCCGGTTTTTCCACCTTTGGATAAAGTGACAGTTAATTTATTTGCCAGATAAAATGAAAATATCGCACCAATGTTGGAGAGTAAATTGACAAAATTATACACATGTCAATTATATGATGCGATATTTTGTCATTCTTATTTCGAAACATCGAAATATTGGCTCTGTTATGCAAAAATATATTTGAGCAATAGAATCAACATAAAAATAACATTTAAATGAAATTGTTTCACATTTTTAAAAAGTATTTTACATGAAAGTTTATACAGGATTTTTCATGGCAACATAAATAAAAATATGTTGTGGCCAGCACAATACCTCTCACCATTTCCATTTTATGTTATATAAGTATTGTACTGCACTTCGCTATCGAACCGTCGTTTAATAACAAAAAATTACAGAACTTTACCCTAATATTGTTTTTACTGTATTTAACTTGTCTCCTGCACATATACAATTCTAATTATATCTATTTTTCATTGTATGAGGAAGTTTCTAAATGTCAGATATTCTTCCAATTCATTAACAAGATTGGCGTTGGTGGTATTTCGGATTGATATATACATTTTACCTACAATTTTAAATATTTAATTAATAAAACAATAAGAAAGATGAAATGTACTTCCCAGAAAAAGCTTTCAAAATGTCACTAAAACTGTTGATTTTTGACACTGATATCTATCATTTACAAACTATGTTATAAACATTACTATGTTATAAACATTTGAATTTGTCAACTGGTTTCCTTAGTGCGTTAGTCTCTGCGATTAGATTATTCTATATATTACAATGCCTTTTATCTCTAAATCTATACAAGGTATAATAAAATTTTTAAATATATTAGATGGAGAATTTTATGTTGTTCAATATTTGCAATAACAAAAATTAAAAAAAAAATATTTAGAAGATTTTTTTAAAGAAACTATTACTTCTGGTTGCCCAATTGTTACCAAAATCTAATCAGCTCTTCCCAGGAATGTCAGATTGAGGAAACTGCAGTTAAATATTTTTTAAGTCTTATAGTAGGTATTTGAGAAACCGTGGTTCCAATATTCACACATCCACACATACACACAAGGACATCATTGTAAAAATGTTATAATCGGATTATAGGGACCTTAAAACGTGCTTATCCACTAAAATCTGGATATGCGAATTTTAGCATGATTCCAATACCTCTCTTAGCGAGAGGTAAAAATTTATTGTTATTTGAAAAACAACCCACACTCTTGTGACGTCAGAGTACATACAACACGTCATTCATTGTCAATAGGAAAACAGCTTACGTTATTTATATAAATAAAAGTAGGCAATAGTTTGTCACATGTTAAACTGTGTGTATTCTGATGTCAAATTCTGTTTCGGATCACGAGATTTTTTCAAAATATTACTCATATTTCAATATTTAATGGGGTATGTGATCATAATCCAATTTCAATATATAAGTCATAATATATAAAAACAAACCTCTATAGCTTCTCATTATAATAATAAAAACTAAATATTAGTTTGTAATAATATTGTTATTAGCAATTTAATGTTTTGGAGAAGGGATCTGTGACGTCAGTAAGGTAGAATGGTAGAAGACAGTTAGACTGAGATAGATATGTTGTGATAGGTTATGGAATGGCGAAAGTGACAGCTGCTGTCTAACTGTCTTCTTCTATCATTCTACCCTACTGACGTCACAGATCCCTTCTCCAAACTTTTAATAATTATTTTCTCGTAAACTACGAATAACTAATCAATTTTAAAAAAATACGGGTATTTTATTTTTTGGAATAGTATCATACAGGGTGTCTCTTAAATAGGGGGACATGGCTTAACCACAGATTCCTGAGGCTAAAATAAGACGATTTAACCAAACTTGCTTCTACCGGAAAGTGTACCGTTTAGCCAGAAATCTGCTTCAAAGTTCTTCGAAAAAAAAATTATTTTGCTTATAATAATCGGACGCTTTATTCGATTTGGATGAAATTTGATATGACAGTTGATATGGTTATAGGTCATCTTTTAAGGTGATACTTGTTATTATTAGTGAACCACTAGTGTATGAAACTTAGGTCTCCCAACATTAATTAGACCGTAACTTTTTAATGGCAATGCCGAAAACGTGAAATTATTTTTCTTTATAAAGATACATTCAATAGTAAACTTTTGTCTCTCTGTGTAATTTGTGATATCTGTTACGGTTCACACAGAAAAAAATAAAATCTTAGTGTCTGCACTGCTAAATTTTTAAAATAAATTTAATCTAGTAATCTATCCAAATGTCAAACACCTTATTTCTAATGACAGTAACAATTGTTTTACGGGTTGTCAAAAATTTTCTTCGCAATATTCTAAAATTAGTAACATCCGTGTGTTCGGCCTAATAGTATTTTACTACCATTATTATAAATAAGACGATTACATATCTTAGCTTACTCCTAAACAAGTTGTAAAGATTGACAACTCGTTACTGTCATTAAAAATTACTTGTTTGACATTTGGATAGACTGCTAGATTAAATTTATTTTAAAAATTCAGCAGTGCAGACACTCAGATTTAATTTTTTTCTGTGTGAACCGTAACAGATATCACAAATTACACAGAGAGAGAAAAGTTTACTATTGAATGTGTCTTTCTGAAGAAAAATAATTTCACGTTTTCAGCATTGCCATTAAAAAGTTACGGTCTAATTAATGTTGGGAGACCTAAGTTTCATACACTAGTGGTTTACTAACAATAACAAGTATCACCTTAAAAGATGACTTATAACCATATAAACTGTCATACCAAATTTCATCCAAATCGAATAAAGCGTCCGAATATTATAAGCAAAATTAATTTTTATTCGAAGAACTTTGAAGCAGAATTTTGGCTAAATGGTACACTTTCCGGTAGAAGCAAGTTTGGTTAAATCGTCTTATTTTAGCCTCAGGAATCTGTGGTTAAGCCATGTCCCCCTATTTAAGAGACACCCTGTATATGTAAAAATCAAAATGTAGTCACATACCCCATTGTAAAATATCTTATAGATATTTCGTGACATATTCAAATTTGAAGCTCTTTAAAGAACAATATCTTTTAGAATTTAGTACTTAGAAATCATATAAAAATTCTTGCAACAGCCCTACTGTAGGTGAGCTAAAATTTTCGAGTCGTATATTCTGTACATACATTATGTTAATGTAAAATTAACCTATCCCATATATTTATTTAATTAATATTTTTTTCATGTAATAATTAAGGCCTACATATAGACGGAAGTTTATAATAGACACATTAATATCTTCTATGTGCACATAAATTAAATTTTTTACAAACACACTAAAATCCATTCCTTATTAAAAATTTACAAATAGATAATATATGTATATACATGAGTTAGTTATAATTAATAAAATATATATTAGGTAATTATTTACTTTTCAAAGCTTATAATCAATCAAAATTTCTTTCTGTCATAAAAATCCCATTCAGTAAGCGACAGGTGAAATCAACTTAACCTAAAAAGTAACCAATTTGCTCTATTGTCACGAGGAACTAAATAACTGTGAATTTGCCACGCCTAGATAATCTAACTAGACATAACAATCTTATAAATACACAATACACATACGCACAATGTAGGTTTACTCTCTGTCTAATTAATTCTTTACTTTTTGTCTAGCATAACTCTATTATGATACTCGTACTCGTATGTATATAATACAACATATAAATTGAATTATTATGCTGATTGCTATATATGTATTATGCCCACTCATGCATTAGAAAGTTCATTTGTATATATTCGCTAAGACGTTATAGATTTTTATACCTACTTGTTGCAAAAATTGTAGATATACAAATGTAATATTTATGGGAAGAGTCTCTTTGAGTAAAGGCAGACATTTCATATACTTCAAACATAGTGAAAAGTTCGAATTACAAGGTATGGCAATTAAATAACAAGATTCATCTTAGAACATTGACAATATATAAAATGACACAAAACAAATATTGCCACCTTCAATGTACTCTCCTCCCGGAACCCTACACCGCCCGATGCGAATATTCTATTGTTGGAACCAATGCATGCAGGCCTTTTTGTTAGGTTGTTCATAAGCTTTGCCGCTTTTTCTATAACTACATCTCGAATTTGATACCTTTTAACGCAAAATTAAAATCTGGGAATAAAGCAAGCTGTCTTGGGGTGGTTTTCACCAACGACAGTTAAATCTATGGTTACCTGACAAAGCAATAAATTAAAACGGTAGAATAAAGTAACTGTAATTTCACCAAATAATTTTAGCACCATCATTTAGCTATCAGCCGAATGTCATATTCTAACATTAGATTTTCAATGTTCTACTTATTGTTAGACGGATAGGCTATTCCACGATATTTTTTTAATTTTTTTTTTCTTGAAGTAGGTACATAAAAATGTAAGACCACATGTGAAAGTCCGAGTTAAAAATTCCTCCAAATAAGCGAGATTTTTAAGGTCCGAATTTTATATTAGCTTTGTGACGTAGATAATGTGGATATACCAGAAGTAAACAAACAGTGGTTCACAAGACACAAAAAAATGTTAAACAAATTACAAAATAATGTATATTTAAATTGTAATATTATAATTCATTATTAGAGACATAAAATAAATTATTATACTTAATTTATTTCACTTCTTTTTTCTCATTTTATAAAAACAAAGAAATTAAAACGTCACCCGAACAGCAACCGAACAGATCCGACACACCCGAAGAACTATATTCTTAGTTAGGGCGGGGCCTCTCAAAATCGGAGGTCATACTTGGATCCTATTTGCTCAAACACTCGTACACATGTCCTGCATCATCAAAAGCAAAACTCCCCGTGTCTTCTAGAAGGAATAATTTATAATAAAAGAAATATGGTTTTCCTTATCCTTTAACTATTATCGTTCATATTTTCAATAAATGTTTATTATTTTTGATTACAGTGGAATAGCCTATTGACCACAAATTTTGAAAATATATTGTTGTTTTAATTATTCTTGACAAGTAGTGCATCTGTCATTGACATTGTCAATGCGTACTAAAAAATATAAAATAGATGAGGAAAAAACTGTAAAAAGAGGGAAATGTGTAAGAATTACACAAATGGCGAAAAAGAATTTTTAAATATTGTGGAAAGATAAACGTGCCCTGCGCCAAAAGAATTCGCCTACATCCCTTCTCTTTACAAGGTAGCTACACATTTATTAATTATGATAGCGCATTTTATGTAAGCAATTAATTAACTTTAATAACATAAAAGTAAGTTTAGGAATAATAATTGAATAAGTGTAAACAATTTTCTTTTATATGAAAAATTATAATAAATAGATGTGGGCGAATTCTTCTGGCGCAGGGCTTGTATAAGCGTTGTAGAAAATAATAATAATAATAATAATAATAATAATAATAATAATAATAATAACAATAATAATAATAATAATAAACAGATAAACAGATTCTAAAGTCATTATCATAATGCATCAGTAAAGGATTATTTCTCTCTCTCAACATTCTTGGACGTTTAGGAAGATATTGTTCATCAGAATGAGAAGAAGAATTACAGGACGTTATGGACACAGATAATGACGACGACGAATTTGATGCAGAAGATGACGAAGAACTCACTTTTTACACTTTCTTAAACTTGAATACGACAAAATGTCAAAAACTAAATTATTATAATTTTTGCTATGTCACTGTAATCAGGGAAATAATTAAGATAACGGCCCGATAAATATTTAACCCTAGAATATTCGTCGGTTAGTTTAACAAATGATTTTCAGGGTTGATAGACTTAACTGTAGTTGGTGAAAATGAAATATACGGTTTAACAGCTTGTTAAATTTAACAAGAGAATAAATTGTGTAACTGTCGTTGGTGAAAACCACCCTTCGTGTATAAATATCTATTATGTGTTAAAATAGATCAATTTATTTACTATATAGTAATATTTGAGTTTGAAAACAATTTATTGTTGTTCATTGCTCAATTGTTTTTTTTATGGCATTTTTACGTTTATAATGATATGTATATCATTAACGAGTATGTAATTTATTTTAATGTACATAATATCTGTATATATTTACTGCTGTATATGATTTCATTAATTATTTTTATAATGACATATTCCTGTGTTCATTATGCTTACAAAAATGTTCATTATAAAATGCAAAATATGCGAATATGCATTTTAATTATTACTGATGCTTTTATTTTGTTGTTTTTATGGATGTACTATTTCCATTGTGAATTTTCAGAAATGAATCATAATGTCGTTATAATAATTAATTTATTTTGGAAATAACGAGTATAGAATTTTTAATTAATTTAATGTATATCAATGCCATAATACTTTGTATTTTTAATTATGTTTTTGATGAAACAGTTTGTTTTGCTTTATTCAAATTTTAATAAAATTCTATTTCGCAGAGGATAAATTATACATTCTTAGAATAATAATCTATTTGTATCTTTTAATGCATACAGATATTTACAATGCAAGCTACTACGTACGTAGATAAGTAACACATGACTTCGGATTGCATTTTTAATTAGATAAGAACAATATTGCAAGTACAGGGTGTCTCATTTTCGATGTTTTTTTTAGGGTATCTCGGGAAATATTACTGATAGAGCGAAATCGTTTGCACATTCCAGGGTCAACTTTTTGAGAAAAGTTTAATAGTCACCACAGGAATTTTCGATCTTCGTTTGTTTCTGAGCTATAGGCAAAAACTTGTTTTTCGCTGATTTCGAAAATATCTCATAACTTATTTATTATGGTATTTACAGAAAAATTGTTTAAATAATTTTTGTACCGTTTTTTAGGTAAAATATAATGGCGTAATTAGATTTTCCAAAAACTTTATAATTCTTGAGATATAGCATAAACTTATGATTTTTTAAATGGCAACCTATGTTGAAAATAGTCTCATCTTTGAATGAAACAAAATTAACCTTGAAGAGGATCACAGTTATGACCGAAAACTTCCAGACTGCAGTTCCGAATATTTTATTGCTTCCTACATAAATTATTTTATCATATCAGTTTATTTATGTAGTTTTTACCTTCCGTCACCTAGGTAAGGAAGGTATTGTCTTTGGTCAAAAAATTCTGTGGTGAGTTTTCAATGAATAAGCACGTTTTAGGGTCCCTACAATACGAAATTACTATTTTTAAGATGATGTCTGTATGTATGTATGTATGTATGTATGTGTGTGTGTGTGTGTGTGTGTGTGTGTGTGTGTGTGTATGTGTGTGTATGTGTGACAAATTTTTCTCCGATGATAACTCCAAATACTACAATTCTAAAAATTATAATTCTTTCGTATTCCTCTTCTGTACATCCGTATGAAGAGTTGATTAGATTTTGGTTATAATTGATCCATCGGAAGTACCCTTATTTGAAGTTTTTAACAGTTTTTCTTAAAAAAACGCAGTTAAATATTATTTTTTGACATTTTGTTATTATATATTTTAAAGAAAATAGTCTTCTCTATACGGTTTGATTATACATTTCCCTTCATATTCAATAGATGTAGAGTTAAAGCATTATAAAGAAATTAATTTTCAAAAATTACTCAGCTTTGCTATTTATCATGGAAACAGCTGATATATTCAAAAAATTCTAATTGACAGTTGTCAGTTGCAAGTGCAAACCCAAATATAGAAAGCATAGGATCAATAATTGGTATGTCATAGAGCTCCTCGCAAGTGACACGCAGAGAAAGGCCAAAGAGAAGATGGAAGGACTGTATCGCAGAAGACTGAAAGGAATGCCTGTGTGAAGAAGATTTGTTGGACAGGAATGAGTGGAAGAGAAGAGGAAACAGCGACTCCTAATAAAATAGGGGATAGCTGAAGACGAAAGAAGGAAGTGCCAAGTGCATTTTACTTAGTGTATGTTTATGTTATAATTTTATTGGATTTATAGAACCTTTTCAAATGAACTTTTGGTATGGAATTTGTAAAAACAGTATGTGCTCTTGTTCGATTTTATATGATATTATATAGAATCTGTTCCAAGGACCTTTTGGTATAGGATTTGTACAAAATCGAATTGACGGAAGGTCTTGTGCTGGCCACAACAGATTTTTTGTTTTTAATTTGAAAATATTTTATGCACAAAAACATATGTTTATAAAAATAACTGTTTCATTCCTTTATTACTTTCACAATATATGATATAGTGTTTAAATATGTGTAGCTCAAAACTTTTGCACGCAACTATATGGATATTTAAAAGATACTATTATATTTAAGACAAGGAATTCCAGACTTTAATATTTATTGAATTCTTTTATCAGTTCCAGGAGATTGTATACCTATGCCGTGTCATAAGTTAAATAAATAAATAAACATTTCATTTATAAAAATACATAGACACTAAATATGCAAGCTGTAATTTAATATTTATATTCATTGTATGTATTCACATAAACAAATACGTATATGTTAATTTGCATAGGAGTATTATTTACTTCCATTTAAAACCACAATAATAAGCAAAGCTATTGTCTATCGATTCCCCATATTGTATAAGCCAGAGCCAGACAAACTTATTAATATTTGAAATGAGTGAAAGTAAGCCACGAGAACAATTCACTGAGATCCTATGCCCGCACGCATAATTTGCTTGTATTAGATAACATTTAGCGCAAACCATTCCTCCATAAGTGAGAAAAGTAAGCGCGTATCACATTGAGTAACACGGCAGCGGTTACCATCGCCGGTGTAACTGTTACGTGATAACGAAAAAAGAAATTCATGTCAATGTCATCAAGTGTATAAAAATACGTTTTATAGTTTGTATTTTGATTGAATAAGGTTATGTACAGATTTTTAAGGAATAGATGACCAGAATTTTTACACCATAATAATTCCAATCAGTGCCGGATTACCCATTAGGCAGGGTAGGCAATTGCCTATGGACCCCGCGCCTTTTAGGGGCCCCGCTACATTGAATTAAAATAATATTGATTTGATTCTGATTTTTTTTTTTTTTATTACAAACAAAGAAATAAATAAAGAAATTTTGATTACAACAAAGAAATGCTTATTTACAATAATGGAACCTTGATTACAACAATAAAAAATATCAATCAATATAACTGGACCCCAGTTGAATGCTAGATGTTGCGATGGAGACGGCTATGGTAATAAAAGTACTGTCAAATGTTTTAACAGCACAAACATTCCTATTACCACTTCAAAATAATTAGTTAGACGTAGTCTTCAACGAGTTAATTGGTATGTGAATTTAGAATATCCAGTGTAAGAAAGTCTGCAATTTAGAAGTTAGAAATTAAGGATAATTCAAATTTGACAGATGAGTACGTAAAGTTAAATTTTGACATACGAGTCTGTAAAGTTTTACTTTAGCTATATCTCTTTTGGCTACCATCGGGGATTGTTATCGTGTTTTTTAATGTCGATTTCGGAAAAAATAATATTATTAATATTCATTTTGTGTAATAAAATTTATTTATTAAAACAATCATCAAAGATTTCACTATGTACTTTTTACCTCCCGCTACCCTTGGTAAGGGAGGTATAGGGATCGTGTTAAAAATCACATATCGAGATTTTAGTAAATGACCACGTTTTAAGGTCCCTAGAATCCAATTTCAACATTTTCACGATGATGTCTGTATGTGTGTGTGTGTGTATGTATGTATGTATGTATGTATATATATGTAGGTGTGTGTGTGTGTGTGTGTATGTATGTGTAGGGATTTTGTCTTCGCTCTAACTCAAATACTATCATTCGGAAATTCTGAAACCTTGTATTTATACCCTATTCTAATATGAAAAGAAGCCATTAGATTTTGGTATAAATCGGATAACCGGAAATGGCACTTTACCTGAAGCTCATAATGGTTTTTCTTCAAAATATACCATTAAATGCCATTTTTTCGCATTTTGTCGTTATGAAAATTAAAGATTATTGAATTTTCTACAGGAATGTATTAATACTTTTTACCTCTCGCTAAGAGAGGTATTGGATTCATGCTAAAAATCACATATCGAGATTTAAGTGAATAAGCACGATTTAAGGTCCATATAAACCGATTTTAACATTTTTACGATGATGTCTGTGTGTGTGTGTGGATGTGTGTATGTGTGTGTGTGTGTGTGTGTGTGTGTGTGTGTGTGTGTGTGTGTGTGTGTGTGTGTATGTATGGATGTTGGAGGGACGATTCCTCAAAAACTATAAGACTTAAAAAATATTTAACTGCAGTTTCTTCAATCTGACATTCCTGGGAAGAGCTGAAAAGGTTTTGGTAACAATTGAACAACCGGAAGTAGTAGTTTTTTTAAAAAAAATCTTCTAAATATTATTTTTTGCAAATTTTTGATATTACGCCTTTTAAAGAACAAAATTCTACATCTGATACATTAAAATTTTTTATTATATCTTCTATAAATTTAGAGATAAAGACACTATAAAGACACTATAATAATAAGTCGAGTAGGCGAAACTACATTAAGGAAACCAGTTGACAAATTCAAATGTTTATAACATAATTTGTAAATGACAGATATCAGTGTCAAAAATCAAATGTTTAATTACATTCTGAAAGCTTTTTCTGGGAAGTAAATTTAATCTTTCTTATGGTTTTATTAATTAAATATTTAAAATTATAGGTAACCTAAGCGTTTAGTAACGAAGCCTAAGAAAAACACAATTCCTTTGTTACGCAGTTCATATTTCAAATGAATGTAACTGACAGTAAATGTCACTGTCAAAAAACTAATCACTTCAAATTAATAATAGTGACATTTTAAAAAGAAAATAGTAAATAAAGCAATAGTTTTATGCAGTGGAACAGTTTGCAGCGTTAGTAAATCCGTAGGTATGTATTTAAATTAATAAAAATTAAATAGCGGGAGGTTTTGTGTTGGCCACATCAGATTTTTTATTAAAATTATTGGGTGGCAAATTTGTAAATTTAGGGGGGCCCGAGATTTCGATTGCCTCAGGGCCTCCACATGGTTTAATCCGGCACTGATTCCAATATCAAGTAGTGAGTGATAATACTCATTACAATCATTATTGAGAATAAGAAATGGTTCAAAAAAGGTCAAAGTAGGTCCCTTCAACAATAATTTCAGAAAGCAAATTGTTTCCACAAAAGTCAAAAGATATATGTGTAACAGACCGATTCTTTTCCAAGAATAAAAACAACAATAAACAGAAAGTATAATAATAATACTTACAAAAGGTTGTGCTGCCACCAGGTTATTTTAAAGGGTAAAATAACCAAACCTAATTTAGAATTTGGATGGATAATTCTAATAAATGGTCAAAAGTTACTAAATTTGGAATGAAACAATTAATATATTGAACTCGGAGGGCAAGGCAATAATCAAGTAAGAGCAATAATCCATTACTAACATAATAAATGCGAAAGTAACTCTGTCTGTATGCCTGTTACGTTTTCACGCCTAAAACGCTGAACCAATTTTGATGAATTTTGGTATAGATAGATTGGGCCTGGGAAAAGGACATGGGCTACCTTTTGTCACGAAAATAAAACTTGAAGGGAGTGGTATGATTTCAATTTTCAAGTAAGAGCAATAATCCATTACTAATACAATAAATGCGAAAGTAACTCTGTCTGTATGCCTGTTACGTTTTCACGTCTAAACCACTGAACCAATTTTGATGAATTTTGCTGTACAGATAGAATGGACCTTGGAGAAGGACACGGGCTACCTTTTGTCACGAAAATAAAACATGAAGGAAGTGGTATGATTTCAATTTTTTTTTTTTTATCTTTGTATCTGTAGTTAAGTTTTAACCGTTGGTAGATTTTCGATATTTGTCGGAGAGATAGCTTAGATCATATGTACATAAGTAAAAGTACCCGAAACATGTTTAGAAAAGGGCGCTGTTAGGTGCGGTTCGAGGATCGAGAGTGCAGCGCATGTCTCCGAAGTAAATGTGAAAAATTACTGGTACACATGTAGCTAATCGCTACTCCAGTTTTACTCCAGTTTTACTCGCACGAAGTCGAGGCGGGTAAATAAATATATTATAAAAGAATAAAATTTAAATTAGAAGTTACAAAAATGGTCTTACACACGAAAAGCAAGACAATGAAATATTTCACACATAAGATCAGAGCAGATAATTACATGATTAAATAATTATTAGTAAAAACTTACATGACTACGAATATTTACACTATTTACATATTCAACTTCTAACTTCTGATTACTGACTGTTAATCAATTCATACTGACTGCCCTTTTTTACAATGGTATGAGAAAGAATACGAAAAGTTTTGCGAGTGGCGTTGATCAAAAAATGCATAAGGGAAAATGCATATTTTACAATTTTTATTTTTGTGAAATTATCTTTGTTTTTCAATTGATCAATTAATACAACAACCTATGAATTTAGTATTATAAGCTTTACATTGCTGGCACAGAGAACGCAAGAAGCGTTTGTCTGCGTCGTTGGATAGTTAAAAATTCCTTTTCAATGGTGGATGGAACTTTCAAAAACTTTGACATCATATCTCAAAATCCAGCATCGCCATTCAAATGAATATAAAAAAGTTGTGCAATTGAAATCTAATATTATTCACACTTCGAAGATATTTGCAAAAATAAAAACTTGCATAATTTACATTTTCGCCTATATCTAGTGACCTATGCATTTTTGATCAAATAACAAAATTGCCTCCTAATAGGGCAAGTTTTGTTTAATTAATCGACTTCGTATCTTTTACAGGTCTCGAGATCCCCACGTTGGACAAGTTATCCTGGATATTCTGCATACAGTATTTAAATTTATAATAACAGTGGCCTGATCTTCAACGAAATAATTTATAAAATACACATTGTAAAATAGTAATTTCTTACCTTTCGCACAGTTAAACCTAAGTTAAAACAAAAATACTAGGGAAACTAGAAATATGTACACCTCAATAAGACAAACATTATCCTATACATGATTGTAATGATGATTGTAGCTGATTGCATATGATTATAAGGATTGTAAATGATTGTAACGTGATTGTTTAATTAATATAACATAGTTTATATTTTTTTAAATATTCTCTGTATATTCTCAATACTTTATATCTTTCATAATGTATCTCTATTTGTATTATTTTTGTAAGAAGTGAAAACCTTTAATTGGTCTTTGCTGACTGTTGGTTTTCCATAATAAATAAATAAATAAATAAATAAATTATAAGGATTGTGAATGACTGTATAGTGCATGTAGATTGCGATTGTAAAGAATGTATCTTTGATTGTAAGCGATCTTTACAATGATTGTAGGAGTGATTCACCCCTCAGGGCAAATGAACAAGTTTATTATTCCAAAATAAAATATAGTTTATATCATCGGTAAAACAATTAATTAAATTTAAAGATCTAAGAATTCACTAATGAGATATTCGCATTAACAGGAAACACTGTGGTAAAATAAGTATATTTCGTAAATAAGCCACAGAAACACAGAAAAGTAATCGCGAACTACATAGTAACATATATTGAGTAACACGATAGCTGTGAATTTCATTACGTGCGGCATATTACGTAGAAAAACCAAACTTATGTGGAAAAAATCTATCATTGTCTGTTGCCGTTGATATATTGTTGGGAATGGTGCTCTCACTAACAGAGTTTTGTAATTAATATTTGAATGGAACCTGACAGTTACTAGATTGTGGCAAAGTTTTAATTAGCAGGCTACTAGATCTGTTGGAAACATGCAGTTTACATGGGTTGATATGTGGGGTTTATGCTGGATGCATCGAAACAACGAGATATCATTAAAAAGTCATAATTAGAAACATGGATGTGCAAGAGAATAATAATATATGGACACTACACTACTCATCAAAAGTATATCTGACCACCTGCATCTTCTTATTCTTTTCTTTATTTTGAATGTGGAAAAGATGTACAATATCAAAACTTGAAAAGTGATCATAATTTGATATTTTCGTGCTAGAAACTCATATCCAAATTTTAGTGAATAAGCACGTTTTAAGATCTCTAGAATACGATTTTAACTTTTTTACAATGATGTCTGTGTGTGTGTGTGTGTGTGTGTGTGTGTGTGTGTGTATATGTGTGTGTGCGCGGATGTGTGTATGTATGGATGTTGGAGGGATGGTTTCTCAAATTCTATAGAACTAAAAACCAATTTAACTACGTACTGCTTAAAGATTAAAGAATACGTAAGATTGAATCTGATATTAATGGGAACAGCTGAAAAGAGTTTGGTAACAATTGGACAACCGGAAGCAGTAGTTCTTTAAAAAAAAAATCTTCTAAATATTATTTTTTGCAAATTTATGTTATTTCAAATATTAAAGAATACAAAATTCTCTATCCGATACATTGAACATTTTTATTATATCTTCTATACATTTAGATATAAAGAACTATAAATATATAAAATAATCCGTTGTAATGAATCTGACAACCCAAATAACTCCATGGAAACTAGTTGAAAATTAAAATGTTTGTATTTAACAGAACAATGTCAGTGTCAAAAATTCAGTTACATTACTAAAAACTTTTTCTGGGAAGTACATTTAATATTTCTTATTTTATTACTAGTTAAATACTTAAAATTATAGATACATATATTACATATCAGTACAAAATGACATAAAAAACTGGAAAGAAAGAGCACAGGACAGAATACAGTGGAAGAATATTACAAGAGTAGCCATGGGCTTACACGGCGTAGAGAGCTGAGTATTATTATTATATTACACATACGCATCAGAAATACCGCCAATCTCGTCAATGCGTTTGAAGAATCTCGAACATTTAGAAGAGTAGGAGGAAACTTATTTATAGAATGGATTAAAAAATATATTAATAATAGATGTACTTAGAATTTTTGTAAGTATACCAGAAATATTAAATACAATATGTACTTATATGCAGCCTAATATGAAAATGGCGATGGGTCTTGTGCTGGCCACAACAGATTTTTTATTTTACCTCGTATATCCAGATTTTACTGAATAAGCACGATTTAAGATCCCTAGAATCCGATTATAACATTTTTAAAATGATGTTTGTGTGTGTGTGTGTGTGTGTGTGTGTGTGTGTGTTTGTGTATGTCGGATGTTGGAGGGACGCTTCCTCAAAAACTATAAGCCTTAAGACCCGTTTAACTATGAATTCCTCAATCTGACATTCCTGGGAAGAGCTGAAAAGGTTTTGGTAACAATTGGACAACCGGAATCGGAAGAAGTAGTTTCTTAAAAAATTCTTCTAAATATAATTTTTGGAAATTTTTGTTACTACAAATATTGAAGAACATAAAAATCTCCATCTCATACACTTAAAATTTGTATTATACCTATATTTATATCTTGTATAAATTTAGAGATAAAGACACTATAAGCTATAAAATAATCTAATCGCAGAGGCTAAGGCAGTAAGGAAACCACTTGACAAATTCAAATATTTATAACATAGTTTGTAAATGACAGATGTCAGTGTCAAAAATCAACAATTTTAGTTACATTCTGATAGCTTTTTCTGGGAAGTACATTTAATGTTTCTTATTATTTTATTAATTAAATATTTGAAATTATAGGTAAAATGCATAGGTATATCCATCAGAAATACTGCCAATCTGGTTATTGAATTGGAAGAATCTCTGACATTTAGGAACTTCCTCATACAATGAAAAATAGATATAATTAGAATTATATGTGTGCAGAAGACATGTTAAATACAATAAAAAACAATATTTGGGTAAAGTTCTGTAATATTTTGTTATAAAACGACGGTTCGATATCGAAGTGCATTACAAAACTTATATAGCCTAATATGGAAATGGCGAGAGGTCTTGTGCTGGCCTCAACAGATTTTTTTTTTTTTTTTGTTAATAGAATATTTTTTTTTTCATAATTACAAATAACAATATAATCAAATATTTACATCAACTTAATAATTGCCAAATCTACATTGCATTACATCCAACCGAGCATCCAACAAACAATATTCAATTTCCAAATTCCTCTGAATTGGAGTTGTGGCGTTATCTACGTTCGCTGACATTTGCAATCTGGGTGCTGTGATGAGTTTTGCATGTAGTATAATATACTTGGCATCTCATTTAGCAATTAGAGCAGCGCACTATGTGTGGGTGTGGTCTGCATTCGGCGGTTACACGCTAAATAGGTTAAAGGTTAGTTCTTCAAACTTTGTAAATCATTTATGGTGAGCTTGTTAAGAGTTTGGAGCATTACTTATTAAGGGCGAAATAATACAGTATTGGGCAAAAACGTCACAAAATTGATACTTTTTGCCTAAGAAAAAATTTGTTGACAGATTTGAATTCGTAGTGACATAATCATTTGACAAAATGAAGTGTGGAAAACAACATCTTGCATGTGATGTCCTAGAAATTATGCGATGGGGAAAGAGAGGGCGAATAACCACACACGTCGGACAGGAACACGGTTTGTGTATCATTTCGATATAGCGCTCCGAGTTCATGGTAACAGCAGTCCCAGTATCGTCGTCGAAAAAATACGGGCCGATTACGACAGTTTTGCTCTCGGCGCACCAAACCGTTACTTTGAGGCTGTGCAGCGGATTTTCGTGCAGTTCTCTCGGATTTTCAGAAGCTATTTGCATAGAAGTCGCCCAAATTGATAGGGCGACGTTGGAAAGAGTGTTTGTGTACCTCGCAGAACACCTGATAACGGACACCACATGCAAGATGTTGTTTTCCACACTTGATTTTGTCAAATACTATATCTTAAGAACTCAAATCTGTAAATAATTTTTTTTCTTAAAAAAAAGTATCAATTTTGTGAAATTTTAAAAAAAGTCCTTCCTGCCCAACCGTGTATGAGCGAGAGATTAACACAAATACTATAGTTATACTCGTAGTAATGTAAATAGGGTTTTTGCCCTCCTGAAGTGTAATGGGAACTACAATTGTATACACAGCAAGTGTAACCTACATTTTACGCTTACTGTGTTGTAACTTGTCTAACTATGCGGTAAAATAATCATATTACACTCGACGTTTATGGGCATTTAGAAAAGAAATCATCTTTACTTTAGTAAAGTTCATGTAAAAAAGTACTACCTACATAAGTTATTTTTTTACTTTAACATTTCCTATATTTAAAATTAATTTATATAAACCAAAATCACGGCAGCGACATCTGTCATTATTGTAAAAATCCGCCGTTACCGACATAGTCACCGATCGATATACCTGCCAAATACGCGAGGCGAACATTGCTGAAATGTGAAATATCGACACCTACCTATTATTTATTACGAAGAAAACATGAGCAAATAAATGTATTATCAGTCATAATGTCATAAACTACGTCTATTATTACAAATAAATTTTCGCTAGAAGAAGTACTCTAGTGAAGGTAAGTAAAATCAAATTTGGAAATTGACTTAACCCCTGTATTTTAAACTAACCCTTTTCATAAGTACAACCTATCTCATTATAAAGAGTGGTTTTCATTATCGTCGGCCAAAAAATTTGATACAATTCTCGTGCGTGAAGTATTTTACACGCACTCGAATGTAAATAACTATTAGTATACAGAAAAAAAAGAATTGAAATTTTGTCTAATTGTAATTAGATATTATTTTATTAGGCAATATGTCTAATAATTTAGTATAATCTACAAATCTTAATTTAGCATTTTAACTAACCCGAAATAGATAATAAATATTTTGTAAAAAATCGTTAATTTAAATATGTAAATAGTTATTTTAATTTTACTATATTTTGGCTTCATTATTTTTGTCCTACAATTTTCGGTGATTTATCTAATGAATTAGGTAAGTAAATAGAAAATTTAAATATATATATTTAGTTAATTTCTTTATTTATGTTTAGTTCAATACTAAATGTAGTCATTTAATCTAATTTTGTATTTAATTTTACTATAATTTGTTATTACAAATTTAGAAAATTTAACTACATCAACTTAGATAATTTAATGAAAACATATTAGTAGGCTGAAAATTACATATTTGTTTAGTTAATTTAACTACAATTTAGATGTTTTTTACCTTCCGTCACCTTTAGGTAAGGAAGGTATTGTCTTTGGTCAAAAAATTCGGTGGTAAGTTTTTAAGGAATAAGCACGTTTTAGAGTCCCTACAATACGAATTTACTATTTTTAATATGATGGCTGTATGTATGTGTGTGTCCGTGTGTGGGTGTCCGTGTGTGTGTGTGTGTCCGTGTGTGTGTGTGTGTGTGTGTGTGTGTGTGTGTGTGTGTGTGTGTGTGTGTGTGTGTATGTGTGTCCGTGTGTGACAAATTTTTCTCCGACGATAACTCCAATACTATAATTCTAAAAATTATAATTCTTTCGTATTCCTCTTCTGTACATCCATATGAAAAGTTGATTAGATTTTGGTTATAATTGATCCACCGGAAGTACCCTTATTTGAAGTTTTTAACAGTTTTTCTTATAAAAACGCAATTAAATATAATTTTTTGATATTTTGTTATATTTATTAAAGAAAATACTCTTCTCTATATGGTTTGATTATTCATTTTCCTTCATATTCACTAGAAGTAGAGTTAAAGCATTATAAAGAAATTAATTTTCAAAAATTAGTCAGCTTTGCTATTTATCATGGAAACAGCTGATACATTCAAAATTCTAATTGACAGATGTGTGTTGCAAGTGCAAAACCAAATATGGAAAGTATGGGATGAAAAATTAGTATTTCATAGTGGTCCTCTCAAGTGACATGCAGTGAAAGGCTAAAAAGATGATGGAATGACTGTATCGCAGAAGACTTGAGAAAGGAAGGACTGTGTGAAGAACGTGCGTTCGACAGGAATGAGTGGAAGAGAAGAGGAAACAGCGACCCCTAATAGAATAGGGGAAAGCTAAAGCAGAAAGTAAAATGTGTCAAGTGCATTTTACTTAGTGTATGGCTATGTCATAATTTTATTGGATTTATAGAACCTTTTCAAATGAACTTTTGGTATGAAATTTGTAAAAAATAGTATGTGTTCGTGTTCGATTTTACATGATATTATATAGAAACTGTTCCACGGTCCTTTTGGTATGGGATTTGTGCAAAATACATCGAACTGACGGAAGGTCTTGTGCTGGCCGCAAAAGATTTTTTTGTATTCAATAGAAATAATACTTTTCGATTTTCTGAAGTTGTAGTTACTGTAACATGTCAACGGAAACGTAAAGCGTGGATTACACGATGAAGTTTTTATCTTCAAGTAACTTGAAAAGTGTCTTTATAAGTGACCTTACAAGTTTAATTACACGATCAAGTTTTGCGTCAATTAATATATCCAATTGTCATTGAATTTTCATCACTTGAATTTTTCGTATATAGCCATCAAGATCTTAATTACTTCTCTGCCCCATTTTGCCATTTTTCAGTTTAATATCGATCACTTATAACACTACTTGAATACATCAAAAATATAAACACAAATGACATTTGACAGTTCCTTGACAATGAAACTTATAGGGACTTTTAAGAAAAAGTAGCGCATGTTCCAGATTTTCTTCTAATAATTTGTCTCTGTTGCACTCATGTCATTGTGCGAGAGAGAAAACTTTTCAAGTCGAAAAGAAAAATTTCATCGCGTAATACACACTTAACGTACCTTGTAATTCTTGTAGCTTGTAGCGTGTGTAATAATCAGTAACGAGTCAATAAAATGCATATATTTTTGATACTTTCTGCTTATAATTGCATTCTTGCATGTTTCAATTTAATAATTATTCGACCCAATACAATGAAAGCTCTCTTCGGCCTTCGGCGAACTTCGATGGTCGTTAATATTTTGTTCGTCTAATAGCCGGTTGCACACCGCAACTTAAATACACTGACCGGCAAAAAATATCAGGCACTTTGAATATTTTGAATAAAAGTCCTCTTAACCGGAAATTTTAGAACTTAATAAAGAACTGAGCTAATTGTTTTTCTATGTTATTGCTTTAAGATGCTTCATTCTGATAGAAATTTATACACCAAGAGAGCTAAGATGTTTATTCATGAGAAGAAAGTTTGACTCACGAGCCTGTAAGGGCGAGTGAGTTAATTTCTTCTAGTAAATAAACATTCTTAACTCACGTGGTTTATACAATATTTTATTCAATTTTGACGTGTTAAACTGTCATTATTAACTCCGTAGCAACAACTACACTACAAGTAACACTTTATTCACAAGTGAATTAAAAAATTTTAAATCACTCTCACAAAATTTTAACTCTCTCTGCAACAAAAAATACATTTAAAAATAACATCAAGAAAGAAAATAACACTCACCACATTATTTATCAGACATTATCAGCCCTTTTCATTATTTTTCACGGCACAAATGACAGACAATAAAGCATTTTAAATATATGAGTTCACGTCTATAAGCGACAATTGTCATGCTGACAACTGATCAGTTTTTTTTTATTTTGTCAAAATTAAATATTATAATGGTTTTTATAATTATTTCGTCAAAATTGTACGAACCACGTGAGCTAAGAATGTTTATTCACTTGAATAAATTAACTTTCTTCTCAAGAATAAACATTATCTTAGCTCACTTGGTGTGTAAATATCTATTATTCAATTTTGTTGAAATAATAATAAAAACCATTATAATATTTCATTTTGACAAAATGAAATCAGTTAGTAGGCTGTGCATGACAATCGTCGATGATAGACATCAAATCATCTATTTAAAAAGAATTATTGTCTGTCATTTGTGTCGTGAAAAATAATGATAATGAATATGGCTGATAATAACTAATAAATATTGTGGTGAGTGTTATTTTTGTGCCTGATGTTATTTTAAAAGCATTATTTGTTGCAGAGTAAGGTAAAAAAATGTGAGAGTGATTTAAAAAATTTTATTCAATTTTTACGTTTTAAACTGTCATTATTAACTCCATAGCAACAACTACAAGTAACATTTTATTCACAAGTGAATTAAAAAAATTTAAATCACCCTCACAAAATTTTAATTCACTCTGCAACAAAAAATACATTTAAAAATAACATCAAGAACGAAAATAACACTCACTACATTATTTATCAGACATTATCAGCCCTTTTCATTATTTTTCATGGCACAAATGACGGACAATAAAGCATTTTAAATAAATGACTTTGACGTCTATCAGCGTCGATTGTCATGCTTAGCCTACTAACTGATCAGTTTTTTATTTTGTCAAAATTAAATATTATGATGGTTTTTATTATTATTTCGTCAAAATTGAATAAAATATTGTACAAACCACGTGAGCTAAGAATGTGTATTCACTCAAAGAATTTAACACAAGTAAACTTCGACTTACAGAGAGTTTCGAGTTATGGAGAGAGGATCGACTGTGTTCACAAGTTTCAAACAGTTTATTTCGCATAAAGTCAAGCGGGTTGTTCGGTTGGCTAATCTAAGTCGTTATTTAAGTGATTTGATGCACAAAATTTTGAAGCAAAAACAATCTCTCTTTTTAGACAGGCTGTGACCGATGTCGCATTTTGGCATTTACAATTTAGGATTTAGGTCTTGTTCACATAAATACAACTCCGACTGGCGCACTAGTGATATTCATTGGTTTGTATGGTAACACTTTAGAACAACAAAAATGAATTATACAATTCGATTCAACTTGAGAGTAAATTTTAATATTATATTTCATAAAATAAAAGCTAGGAAGCAATTCTTTGATAGTAAATTTGACGTTTTATACAAATTATAACAACGAACATGATCTGTTAATTAGTGCGCGTCAAGGCATAGTGTGCTCCTGCAAAACCCTAAAATTTAATTCCTGAAATCCTAAATAATCACTAGATTTTGGGGCATATAAATTTAGTTAGATATTAGTGATAAAAGTACAACATCGGACACAGCCGTAGTATTCATTATTAGAACAAAATATTTCTCAAATATAAATTATTCCTGTATAAATTTTTCTGTTTCATGTTTCAGAAAAGAAATTATAGAACGCTAGAAAATTATGTAGATTTCTAGATATAAACTAACAATAACAAAGTATAAAATTAAAATAATAATAAACACTGAACACGTGAAATGTATAAATCATAATCATATTTATTTTTCTTGGGTATAAATTCAATTCTTTATTATTGACATCAACATGTAATCAGTTTTGACACAATTGTATATACATGTACACCTGCAATGTACTTTGGACGTATACATATAATGATTGTTCCGAATTACTCATGCACAGTCGTATACGTAGATATATATTTATACAAAACAAATTATGTGATTCACTATTTTTTACAGTTATGTAACATGTGAATCAGGACATTGTATTTAAATATGTTTATTGACAATGAAAATTTGTTTTTAAAACATTTTTGTAGCAATACGTTAAGGGAATATATCATATACATATAGTTCAAATTTTTTATTGCCACTGGCAGTCTAAGGGCCGGTATTTCAATACATATTTAACTTTTTGGTTCTTAACTATTAATTAAATTAACCAGAAGTTTAACTAAAAATAAACTACAAACAGGTTTTTCCAAACAATTTAAGTACATATTTGGTTAGCTAATAAATAGTTAACTATATTTTATATATGTTGGTAGTCATGTTTCACGTTTAACTGTCATTGAAGTAAAAATTTATGTTTGAAATATTTTTGGGAATATCAAAATTATGATTATATTATATTGTTTCAAATAAAGTAGGCACTTTTAATACTCTGGTATTGTTCATAACATATTTTATTTACTGCAGTATTTTCATATGGATCTTAACAAAAGTCATAAATAAATAAATAAATATTTCATCACGGCATATTGCCCATTTCTGGGTGTGCCAATTTGCTTTGTCACAGATATTGGTAATGATGACGATATATTTTACCGTGTGGGCGCTTACCAGGTGTCACCTCAAGGGCACTCATAGTTGGTGTGGAGAGTGCACCACAGGGGTCACTTTTATGCCATTTAAAATTGGAAATATTTGGCGTCGGTCGGGATAGAACCCGGTTCCCCAGGTTCGCGACCAGACACTCAGGCACGCGACCACGGGACCCCATAAATCTATGATTAAAAATCATTTGTTCGTTCAGCAAAATATTTCAATACCTGATTTTCCAACCGTCAGAATAGTCCTCGAATTCTACAGAATTTTTTAGTTTGTAGCAATAGGCACTGGAACTTCTGGCTATTGTTGTTCCTATGCAGTTGTTTTAGTCAAAGCTAGAGAAAAGGAATATTAACAGTTATTATAAATTCTTCCAAACCACTAAATATTTGCTATACTGTCAGGTAAATTCTCGAGTATAAATTTAAGAGAACCAGAAAGAAATACATGATGTAAATTTTAAACAATAAATTAAGATTGTAATATCATTGTGACAATGACAAATGCCAACAACAACAATCAACATAAGATAAAAGCTTTTCTGTTCACTCCAGATGGTAATAATAACAAATAACAGTAACTTTCAATTCTATTTGTAGAACCCAAAAATTTCCAATCAGTTTGAAACTAGTTTCAAACTACGCACGCGTACTGAAAAATTAGCGATTAGTTGAATATTTATGCTGTTTATGGCCGTCCCTCGTTTTTTGGTGACGAGAGCTATATATTACATTGAAAATGAAAACAGTATAAACAACCTTTTTACCTCCCGCTACCCTTGGTAAGGAAGGTATAGGGATCGTGCTAAAAATCACATATCGAGATTTTAGTACTTGATCACGTTTTATGGTCCCTAGAATACAATTTTAACATTTTCACGATGATGTCTGTATGTGTGTATTGTGTATGTGTGTGTATCTGTGTATGTGTAAATGTATGTGTGTACACTCTAAGAAATATTGGCCGTGTAAAATAACCAAATCGGTTGGTTAAGTAATTTGGTGTTAATTTTAACACAAAAATAAGTACATTTTTCGTCCGTGTTAAAAATACGGTTTAGTTAAATTTTGTCCGTGTTAATTAAAATAATTTTTAAAATTGTAACCACATATAGAGTAAATGAGACATATTACTCAAAAATATGGTTACTTTCAATTATAAACAAATTTTTGAGTTAGTTATACTCTACTTTAGGGTATATTTGCATAATATGGTGTTGGAATTACACTATATTTTGTTAAATGTAAAATAACACCAAATGGTGTATATTTTATTCTTATCTGAAGATACAAGTTTATTCCAGTTTAATACACTCATCGAGACGGGCAACAGTAGTGTATTGTGCAACTCAACTTTGAGATATACCTGCATCACAGATCACATTTGTTACAAAAGTATCATTACTTCAAATATCGATATACCCTGTGACATTAAAATTAATAGTGCCAAATGGATTTAGTATGGTTTTTTGTGCAAACCAGGTTACTTCCTCGTACCAGAAATTGCTGAGTCTTTACCAATATTTCACCAAATAATAGACATTATTACCATAGAAAACTCTGTCATGTTTGTTACAAAATCTTGGAATACATTATATTTTGATGAAACTCTACAGGCATTTAAAATTGCAGAATTTAATGTATCTGGAATAGAACTAATATTTTTGAATACCTGTTTGTACAAGAACCATACGAAATCCTCTCATGTTCCGATGGTAATTATATTGTATCTGAACATATTTTTATACAGCACTGACCGTCAAAATGTATTTTTTTTTATACAATAAAATTATACAAATTATATTTCAATGAAATTTTTATTTACCTTATTTAACACATTATCTTGTTAAAATTTATTCAAATACGAGTAAATGGATACACCAAGTGGTGTTATTGAAATCCAAACTTAACACTTCATTGTGTTAAAATTTACCCATATATGTGTAAATAGTAACACTATTTAGAGTAGAAAAATAAGATAATTAACTCGTACATTTATTTAAAATACTATTTTCAGTGTAAATTTTAACACGCAGTATTATTTTTAACCAGAAATTTTGTGTTAAATTTTAAACCAATTTCCAGTGTACTTTTTAACCAAACAGATAGTTTGTTAAAATTACACCTAATCTGGTGGACCTCCTGGAACCAATTTTAGTGTTAAAATTGGTTAAAAATTTCTTAGAGTGTATGTGTATGGATTTTGTCTTCGCTCTAACTCAAATACTATCATTCAGAAAATTCTGAAACCTTGTATTTCTATCCTATTCTAATATGAAAAGAAGCCATTAGATTTTGGTGTAAATCGGATAACCGGAAATGGCACTTTACCTGAAGCTCATAATGGGTTTTCTTCAAAATATACCATTAAATGCCATTTTTCGCTATTTATGTCTTATAAAGATTATTGAATTTTCTACAGAAATACATTAATACTTTTTCTATATATTTTACAGATAAATATTAAAATAATTTTTTTTATTAGTCCCGAAACCTAAGATAAACACAATTCCTTTGTTACACAGTTCATATTTCAAATGAATGTAACTGAGAGTAAAAGTCACTGTCAAAAAACTAATCACTTCAAATTAATAATTGTGACATTTAAAAAAATAAATAAATAAAGCAATAGTTTTATGCAATGGAACAGTTTGCAGCGTTAATAAATACGTAGGTATTTAAATTAAAAAAAATTAAATAGCGGGAGGTTTTGTGTTGGCCACATCAGATTTTTTTAAATATGGTGATATATTTTAATGACCTTAGGTTATAAAACATAAAATTCAAAAACTTATAAATTATTTTTATTTTAGACTTCCTTTAACCTTTTAAGTGTATTTAATGAATTTCCTATGAGACTTATAAATACTTCAATGCTACATTTCGCGTATGGTCATTTGCATGAAATTACACAGTCGCCACACACATTTTGATAGGTGAAGGCCAATTACTCCATAGGTCACTAGATCTTCTTACGTTACGTGACAATGGCAATAAGGTCATATGAATACCCACTTACATAAATTAATAATTGTATTTGTTCATGAATGACGACTTTGGCTTTCTTTTGTTTCAATGGTGCATTGACAATATTTATTTAACGTAAACCGGGATTTAGAAGTAGGTTTATATTTTGTTTATCTATGTTTAATTTAAAGTGTGACAGTTTTTGTTTGATTTTCTATTCGTTACCGAAACCTACTATTAAAACATACAAATTTAAATGACGTTACAATTGTGAAGGCTAAAAACAATTTTAAATTAAAATTGAGAACAATATTTTACAATAAATTTACAAGTAAGTATACTTAGTGACTAGGTGTACGATTATGAATCAAAATCAGGATGTAATTCAGCTAACACTTTCCATTTACCGGACGTAAATGCCTTTAAAATGTCACTACTTCAAGGTTAACATACCACAATCGAACTCGTTTATATCGATTATGAAAGGACTATTCATAAATACTCCGATTCCCTATAAATATTCGTAGTAAATATGAAAAGGAAAAATAAAAAAATTACGGTCGTACAAATATGCTAAAAAGCACAAACACAATATATAAAAAATCTGTTGTGGCCAGCACAAAACATCTCGCCATTTCCATATTAAGCTGTATAAGTACATATACTATTTAACATTTCTTGTACACACACAAAAATGGGGTCCCGTGGCCGCGAACCTGGTGAACCGGGTTCGATCCCGACCGACGCCAAATATTTCCAATTTTAAAAGGTACCAAAGTGATCCCTGTGGTGCACTCTCCACGCCAGCAATGAGTGCCTGTGAGGTGACGCCTGGTACATGTCCTCACGGTAAAAATATGTCATCATCATTACCGAAATCTGTGTATAACACAGATTGGCACACTCAGAAATGGGTAATATGCCGTGATGATATATTATTATTATTTTATTACACAAAAATTCTAATTACATCAACTATTCATATACTTTTTTATTATTTAATTCATTCTATAAATAAGTTTCCTTTTACTCTTCTAAATGTTCGAGATTCTTCAAATTCATTAACGAGATTGGCGATATTTCTGATAGGTATATGTAATATATCATCGTTACCGATGTCTACATGTGTTGTAGATACTGGCACACTCAGAAATGGGTAATATGCCGTGATGATATATTTATTTTATTTATTTTATAAAATAAGAAATATTACACGTATTTCCCAGAAAAAGCCTTCAGTAATGTACCTGGATTTTTGAAACTGACATTTTTCTTACAATTACAAACATTTTAATTTTTCAACTGGTTTCCATGGAGTTACTTGGGCTGTGAGTTTCATTACAATGGATTATTTTATATATTTATAATGGGGGTGTAAATCTATAAAAGATATAATAAAAATGTTCGATGCGATGATCGGATAGAGAATTCTTTAATATTTGTAATAACATAATTTTCCAAAAAGTAATATTTAAAAGATTTTTTTAATAAACTCTCGAAAAAACTACTAGTTCCGGTTGTCCAATTATTTCCAAAACTTTTTCAGCTCTTCCCATTAATGTCGGATTAAGGAATACGTAATTAAATTGATCTTAAATCTTATAGAATTTGAAAAACCGTCTCTCCAACTTCCACATACACACAGACATTATTTTAAAAATGTTATAATCGAACTCTAGGGACTTTAAAACGTTATTATTCTGCCACTTCTGCCAAATTTGACTTTTGACATTCATGAATTTTAAGATGGGTTCTCGTGGCCGCGTGCCTGAGTGTCTGGTCGCGAACCTGGGGAACTGGGTTCGATCCAGATCGCCGCCAAATATTTCGCATTTTAAATGCTACAAAAGTGATCCCTGTGGTGCACTCTTCACGCCAGCAATGAGTGCCTGTGAGGTGACGTCTGGTAAACGCTCGCACGGTACATGTGTTGTAGATACTAGCACACCCAGTAATGGGTAATATGCCGTGATGATATATTATTATAATTATTATTAATCATAGATTTAAAATTTTGTTGTGCGAATATTTTTAATGTGATGCGCATGCTCAGAATGGTTTGCGACGGTTTCTGACTGTTGTGTGAACAAACCCAATAAATGGAGTCGATTGTATATCCCATATAGATTCAGGCCCGTAGTCAGGGGGTGGCCAGGTGGGGCTGAGCCCCACCTACGAACTGACCAAGCCCCACCTAGAAAAATCTTAAAAATATCTTAACTAAATTGTTTGTATTATTGACATTTAAGTACCTACATTGTCGATTATCGTGAAAGAGTTTGGGACCAACGACCAGTAGAAGCAATTGGTTTACATACTGTTGTGATTAAATTACAATTTCGTTTTTGTGCAATATTTATGCGAAAAGTATTACAAGCATTGCATCCAGCTGAAAAAATGTTACAGGCCCGAGAAACAAGTTTAAAGGACTCCGCTCAAATAACTGATGCAGTAGTGGAAGTTATTTCAAACATGCGGAATGATATTACTTATATTGAAATATTAGAAGAGAGTAAAACCGGTGATTTTGAGATTGAATGTTCAAAAACAGAAACAGATATTCAATTCAAAAGACGCAGAACACCAAGCAGTAATCTTAAAGATTATATAGTTATGGAAACAACAGGTGATGTCACTAATGAAGAAATCGCTCTTAAGTCGGTGTTTTACGAGACTCTCGACATAATTTTGAATGAACTCGCACGAAGATTTAGCGATAATCATGCTTTAATAGGAGCTTTTTCAGCAGCAGAAGATCTTTGTTACGAAGAAATTAATTATTTATCAACCTGGATATTCCACTACCATCTAAAGAAGAACTACATGTAGTTCGAGCATACGTGAAGAAGATCGACAATTCTAAAACTTTTGAAGAAATTTACAAACAAAGAATAGCATATGAAAATACATATAAAATGTTAGCAACAGCTAGAACTTTCGGCTGCAGTACAGAGCTCTTTGCGAATCAACATTTTCTGTGTTAACCAGAATAAATCGACCGCAAAGATTATCAATGACGCATCAACGCTTAGCATTTCTTGCATTTGAAAGATTTCGCACGAAAAATGTTAATTTACAAAAAGTTTTATTAAAATTTAATGCTTTCAATAATAGAAAATTACAATTATTTTAGTGTTAAAATTTAAGATAATATATTTATATTTTATTATGTAATGTACTTAAATATTTGTGTTTTTTTTTTGTATATTATTTTTGTTTTGAATAAATACTATATATATTATATATTACTAAAAATTTATACTATTTTTATTAATTTTCAGCCCCCTCTGAAAAAATTATAGCCCCATCTATTGATGGTTCCTGGCTACGGGCCTGTATAGATTATTACATATCCGCGCCCAGTATATGGAAATAATTTTCAGTGAATTATGAATAAATGCAAAATTAAATCACGTACAGAATAATCGACATTTTGCAGTAATAAAACTAAAATTATTACAGAAATAATAATCGCGGAACAAAACAAATTAATTTGAAAACGTCAATACATTTAGATGTTTACGTCAAGTAGCGAATAACAATAATAACATTAATTTGCACACGTCTTTAATTTTGAAAACTAATTATAAATCTCTGCATAACATTTTTTTTTGTTAAAGTTTTCCGTCTAATATATAATTTAAATCAAAACAAACCATTATTGTTTTTATATTAATCATGATACGATATTTAAATCAAATACAGAATAAATTTTAATAATTATACGTTAATTCAATCATATCCGTCAAATTAAAACAATGGTGAAATAGAACAATATTCTATGTACATCGCATGATTGCAATTTTACGAAAACGGAGACACTTAATTTTTACCTCCCGCTACCCTTGGTAAGGGAGGTATAGGAATCGTGCTAAAAATCTCATATCGAGATTTTAGTAAATGACCACGTTTTAAGGTCCCTAGAAACCATTTTTAACATTTTCACGATGATGTCTGTATGTGTGTATGTGTGTGTATGTGTGTATGTATGTGTATGGATTTTGTCTTCGCTCTCACTCAAATACTATCATTCAGAAAATTCTGAAACCTTGTATTTCTATCCTATTCTAATATAAAAAGAAGCCATTAGATATTGGTGTACATCAGATAACCGGAAATGGCACTTTACCGGAAACTCATAGTGGTTTTTCTTCAAAAAATACCATTAAATGACATTTTTTCGAATTTTATATCTTATGAAAATTAAAGATTATTAAATTTTCTACAGGAATACATTAATACTTTTTCTATATATTTTACAGATAAATTTAAAAATAAATTTTTTTTATTAGTCGCGAAGCCTGAGATAAAAACTATTCCTTTGTTACACAGTTCATTTTTCAAATGAATGTAACTGACAGTAAATGTCACTGTCAGACAAGTTATCACTTCAAATTAATAATAGTGACATTTTAAAAAGAAAATAATAAATAAAGCAATAGTTTTCTGCAATAGAAGAATAGTAAATACGTAGGTAGGTATGTATTTAAATTAATAAAAATTAAATAGCGGGAGGATTTGTGTTGGCCACATCAGATTTTTTTATACTAAATTTACCACACTAAACATAACTAAACGTAACTAAATCCTAACGATGCCGATGCATCCCTAGCCCAAAATACTCTCGTTATATAGAATGTGAGCCCAAAACTAAAACTCTATATGTCGCTTGAACATGAAAAACCAACACAGACTCTATGTCTTTTCACTATGAATTTCTAAACTAGACTAACCAAAAACAAAAGGTTATAATATTCAGGAAAGCATATTTGAGGGGTGCAGGGTGAAAGGTTATCATACAGCATCCATAGCTAAATATCAACCCCATACATAGACTGGCAATAACTTACAGACTTAATTATCAATACACTAAACAGGGTTGTAGGTATTTTGACCGGAATGGTTTTATCCACAGGTTTTAACCGTCCTGGTCAAAATGTAATTTGACCACTACCACTGGGCAAAATACATTAGACCATTCAAATAATATGTTATTTCACTAGGAATTAAAATTTGAAAATTTTAACATGCCATTGATACATTTATTTCATTTAATAAAACAAAACCGAAAATTATTTTACAAAAATGTTTCATGTTATACTCAAACAACAGGCAATAAGACGTGTACGAACATATTTGCCTACAAGCACCAATATGCGTCGGATTAAATTAATAAATGGAATATTTATGAAACAGTTCATTCAAGAGTGAATAATACATGTAAAATCAACTAGTCAGATGATTTATAATGAATTATTAGTATTTTGACAAGTTTTGACCATTTTTGACCAATTTTGGACGGTTAAAACCAAATTTAACCACTGTCCCGTCCAAAATTCAAAAAAACGGCTTTTTTTAACAACCCTGACACTAAATGTATATGCGTGGCTAACATCAGAGAGAGATGTGGGAAAACTCATAAAAAAAATTTAAACAGATTTTTGACTTACATAGATAACAAAGTTAAATTTTACAGAACGAAAATTAAAAGGGTTGTATTACTCCTAAAGTTGAAATATTGACATTGACATTATAATTTAGAAGAGTTTATAATAAAGTTATTTGCTTGTTATTGTTCTGCCCTTACTTTGTCACAATATTGAAATTTAATATGTAATGCCATTTTCACAATTTGTTATGAAATTATTTTACAGTCGTACTCATATTACAAAAGGTCGCAAATGTAATTGGAACAATGAAATATTATTTAATATAACCTGAATTTACATTCAGTAATTCTACTAAAATTATTTAGCAATTAAACATGTTTTTGATGTGTACTCGTAAACGCGTTTTGAAATATTTATTTATAAATGTGAGTAAATATCTCGACTATGGAGTAAATTAGGTTTTGTTTTATGTAACAAATACTCGAAATTTCACTCACCCATAAAGCATTTAATTTATTCTTCTACAACTGACTTTTCGGTATAAACTCATACCGTCTACAGATTTTATAGATTCTTAAACATAAAATTTTGTACATATAAATATACATGTCCAGTTGCACCAACGACATTTAAAAAATTAAACTTCGCCAAATAAATTGATGCTAAAGATCTCTTATCTAAATTTTAATGAATAAGCACGTTTTAAGGTCACTAGAATCTAATTTAAACATTTTTACGACGGTGTGTGTGTGTATGTCTGGATGTTGGAGGGACGATTTCTCAAATTCTATAAGACTAAGGACCAATTTAACTACGTATTCCTTAATCTAACATTAATGGTAAGAGCTGAAAAGGTTTTGGTAATAACTGGACAACCGGAAATAACAGTTTCTTAAAAAAAAATCTTCTAAATATTATATTTTGAAAATTTATGTTATTACAAATATTAAAGAATATAAAATTCTCTATCCGATACATTGAACATTTTTACTATATCTTCTATAGATTTAGAGATAATTATAGAAATATAAAATAATCTGTTGTAATGAAACTCACAGCCCAAGTTGAGAAATTAAAATGTTTGTAATTGACAGAAGAATGTCAGTGTTAAAAATCCAGATAATTACTGAATACTTTTTCTGGGAAGTCATTTAATATTTCTGATTTTATTATTAATTAAATATTTAAAATGATATATCCATATATATTACATATACGCATCAGAAATACCGCCAATCTCGTCAATGAATTTGAAGAATCTCGAACATTTAGAAGAGTAGGAGGAAAGTTATTTATAGAATGAATTATATATATATATATATATATATATATATATATATATATATATACAGGGTGTAAATTTTAAAACGGGTCATAGGGATAGAAAAAAGTTTCTATATTAATTTATTGAAAAAAGTGCATTTAGTGCATATTATAAAGAAAAAAATTACGAATTTTTTGATACCAAACACATTACATTTATGTTTCAGCCAGAAAATGAATTTAAAATTTTGCACAATTAAGAAAAAAATCATTAGCCGTGAAACTGACAGAAACAAAACAAAACAATTGTTGACTTAAGACTCTCATTAATAAGCGTTTTTTGCACATTATTTGTTAAATTATTATTATTTCCGTCTTATTCAGGAGAAATCATGGATAATTTGTCTCATGAAGAAAAATTACAAATTATTAAATGGCTTTAATTGTTTCCTTGTAGTTTGCTGTTTTTCTCGTTTTTTATAACTTATTTCCATGTAGATCATCTTTATTTTGTAAATACCTATTACAATAAATAATGATTGTTTCTTAAATAAATATCCTAGTGTTTTTTTTTTATTTTGGGGCAACTTTTTATTAGTTAATAAATTAATAACTTTCATATTTAATTGTCCTCTGTCATGATAGTAAAAGATGACAATGTTTTGTTATTGTCAGTTTCATGGCTAATGATATTCTTTCGTAATTGTACAAAGTTTAAAATTTATTTTCTGGCTGTATATGAAACAGAAATATAATGTGTTTGGTATTAAAAAATTCGTAATTTTTTTCTTTATAATATGCCCTAACTCCTTTTTCAATAAATTAATATAGAAACATTTGGCGTCTAAAAAACTGTTTTTCCATGTTATAGCCCTATGACCCGCTTTAAAATTTACACCCTGTATATATATATAATATATTAATAATAGATGTGTGTTCCAGAAACGTTAAATACAATATGTACTTATATAGCCTAATATGGAAATGGCGAGAGGTCTTGTGCTGGCCACAACAGATTTTTTTTATGAAGCAGCCAAGGCATTTCCAATCTTATTTCTTACGTATAAAATGTAAGAAAAACCACAAAGTGCCTATCCTACAACATTATGTTTTATCATTTTCATAACAAAAGTTATTTATAGCACCATTAATTATTTTCAGTATCTAGGAAACAAATATTCCAACTTAAAATTAAATTAATCTTTAAACCTACTTTAACAAACTATTAATTTAATAGCTATTATTAAATTATTCCAAAATTTACAAATATGTATTATTTTGAAATGTGTAACAAATAGTAGGTATGTAGAAACACTGTTGTGTCGAATTAATGCAATTTGGTTATATAAAAATTGCGATTTATATTAGACAGTTATAATTATCATTACATCACTGAAACAAAATATTTCTAAATTCACATATTTACATACGGTTATACAATTTCCCACTTCTCCAAAGTGGAGCATGGAGGAAGAATTCAGTCTGTTTCAGCAACCACTTTATTTATACGATGTACAAATTTATGATTGCTGTACTGTAATCTGCAAGTTATACTTATAATTTTCATATTTCAAGTTTAAGGCGGATTTATGCAGCCATTTTCATTTACATTTACTTTTTAATTTAATTTTCATTTAATTCTGATTTATAATTTTTAAATATACCTATTCATACAAAAGTAGACGACAAAAATAAATGAAAATGAACGCATGCGCACATATAAAAATACGTTGACGGATGATGAACGTCATAATCCCACTTTCATTGGAATAAAGTTTATTAATAAAAATGTTCAACAATAGTGACAGCGAAGAAGTTATGAGTTTAGTTTTAAACTGTTAATAGGGTCATTTCACATTTTCTGATTTATTTTTTTCTTGAAAAAATAGGTCAAATTAAACATGTATGTGTATATTTTATATCTTACAAGTCTTTAGAATCGGAGATATGATTTTTTAAAAGTTGCGTTTAATTTCAAATATTTCAACGGCTGACGACACATATTCACGGATACGACAGTCGAGCTCTATCGGTTTAATTTAGAACTATGATTATTTGGTTTGGTATTTATTTAAATAAATGGTTTATTTACATACCTTATACTGCACTAGTACTTTTAAAGAAGTAGAAAGTAATAATAATCTTCTCTCTTGTATATTTTGCTGTCAGCTGTCACACTTTTAGGTTAGGTTACAGTTTCATGTCGTGAAGCGTGTGTGTGTGACAGAGAATTGTCTTTTTGTGAGTATGAATTTGTGTCGTCACAAATTTAGTCAGTGTTTAAAAGCGCGAAAGTTTATTAGCAAATTTATGAATGAAAAGTCGCATATTTCAAATTATTTTCTATTGCTATATTTATTAAATGAGATGGATTTCATGATTTTATAAAAAAAAATCGATAATTATTTTTTTTGAAATGACCTCATTGCAATAAAAAACCCTAAAAAGAAACGATAACGGAGATACATATAATGACAACCAGCTGATCAGCTCAAATTCTCGTCCCTATCATGCCATGCCGTATACGCATTATTTATTAGATAAAAGTAGGCCATCTTTAAAAATAAATGAAAATGAGAGACAAATGAAAACATAAATGAAAATGGTGTAGGCATGGCTACATTTGTTTACATACATTTATCTTTTAAATGAAAATTAAATGTAAATGAAAATGGGTACATAAATCCGCGTTTATATACAGGGTGTCTCAGGACGAGCTTACGCTATATATATTCTAAATACTATTTAATATAATTTAACGAAATTTGGTATCTAGGGGTTATCCAACATGCCCGTTTTAACTAAAATATTTTCAAGGCAGTAGCACTTCCGGTTTGACCGGAAATTGACCTCAACTTTCTTATTTTAAATGGAATACGCTATATTTTATTTTACCATTGAATGCAGCGGAAAATTTTACATATGAAGCAATAAAAACATTTTACTCATGATCAACTACAGTCGAACTTCGATAACTCAAACCATGACTTGCCACAAAAAAAGTTCGAATTATCAAGACTTCGGGTTATTAAATAAAACGCATATGTATATTATTTATGTATTTATTCGAGTAAAAATCACTTACCTTATGATATACATATACAGATTGATATTTTCAGATCAAAGTTATAAACATTATTTTAGTGTAAAAAAGTCAGTTATTTGTGACTGACGAGAGAATTTTTTATTTTGATTTTCAATAAAAAAAGCTTCAATGTTCATCAATAGATAAAGTTTTTAAAGTACGTTTCAATGACATATCATCAGGAATAAAAATGCCTTAAACGTGATAAATCAAGTAGGCACAGTATTTTTTTTTTTTTCATTTAATAATAATTAACAAAGCATAAGTTTGAACTTCAGTAGTGCAGAACCCAAACTGCCTCCGTCATCATTTTATAAAAACACCTGTTACAAAATCACGTAATTAGGGGATTCCCCCAGAATTCGACTTATTGAAGCTGGCGCCAAATATTCTGTTCGAATTATAAAGATATTCGAGTAATCGAAGTTCGAGTTATCAAGTAAAAATTACCCATAATTCTCACTCTTGGCGCTATTGCCAACCAGTTTGATTCGAGTTATCAAAAATACGAGTTATCGAAGTTCGACTTACTGAAGTTCGACTGTACTTCCGGCGTTATTCAACTTTTTTTGATTTTTTGTCTGAAATCCGGCACATTTTCAAAACTCTGTATATCGGGAACGAGATCGAATTTTTATAATCTGAAAAAGCCTTTTATAAAGGAGACTTTAAACTACATTATCCATAGAAGAATCTTTGATTATTTATAAAAATGTGACGGGTACGTTACACCAAAATTACAGTTGACAAACTTCAAAAAAGACAATTTTTTTAAATGGAACCCCCCCTTTTTTATTACATAAATGTATTTTACGGCAAAAAATAAGGGTACTTTATGTAACATGTCCTATGTTGCAAGTTGATAGAATTTCAGTAAATTAGAAAAACATGTAATCTGGGTATAATTATAAAAGTATTTATTCTATGGCTATTGTGGGGTGGAGCGCCATCATACTGGTACCATATTAAATTCCTTTGATCCAACGGTAAATTATCTAAGACATCAAGTAGATGAGTTTGTAAAAACATTGATTTTCCATGGCTTACTTATCCGTATTAATAAAATAATTATACCCAGATTACATTTTTTCTAATTTACTGAAATTCTATCAACTTTCAACATAGGACATGTTACATAAAGTACCCTTATTTTTTGCCGTAGAACATATTTATGTAATAAAAAGGGGGGTTCCATTTAAAAAAAATGTCTTTTTCGAAGTTTGTCAACTGTAATTTTGGTGTAACGTACCCGTCACATTTTTATAAATAATCAAAGATTCTTCTATGGATAATGTAGCTTAAAATCTCCTTTATAAAAGGCTTTTTTCAGATTATAAAAATTCGATCTCGTTCCCGAGATACAGAGTTTTGAAAATGTGCCGAATTTCAGACAAAAAATCAAAAAAAGTTGAATAACGCCGGAAGTAGTTAATCATGAGTAAAATGTTTTTATTGCTTCATATGTAAAATTTTCCGCTGCATTCAATGGTAAAATAAAATATAGCGTATTCCATTTAAAATAAGAAAGTTGAGGTCAATTTCCGGTCAAACCGGAAGTGCTACTGCCTTGAAAATATTTTAGTTAAAACGGGCATGTTGGATAACCCCTAGATACCAAATTTCGTTAAATTATATTAAATAGTATTTAAAATATAGATAGCGTAAGCTCGTCCTGAGACATCCTGTATAGTAGTGCTAGCACGCAGTTTAGAACGTTAGTGTAACGGTCAATTTGTGGCGGCAAATTCAAACTAAAACCCTAACTCGCCTCTGCCGATTTATACTCCCATGTTATTCATATGCTATTTTCAATATGTTCAAATGAACTTTAAAATGCAAATCTTATCTATTAAACCTTGTAAATATAAATCTCTAATGTATTATCTATCTACTTATGTCGTATAAATATCCAAAACACCCAAAATTGTTGAATAAACTGTAATTAAAGCAGCAAGTGTAAATTCATAAAACGTAGGTCGTAGTTGTTTTTGATTCAATTTAATCCTGACTTGCGACTTGCGCATGCATTTTTTTCTCTGTCAGCACAATTTAGATCGTTAGCAAAGAAATTATTTATTGCAGACAACGTAATAACGCTTTCAGACATCGCAAACAACAAAAAAGTAAAAACTTATAACCATCTTATGTTATAACTTTAAAGACAAACCGCGTCAAACCAAAAACTAACCTACAAATTCGGTTGATCTGCCCTGTCGTCATTTATAACCGACTGCACCAAGTTACGACATATGTTACTATTTGCAATCCTACTTTCTTTATACGTACAATAATTATCGTAGGTTGGGAACACTGCATTTACAAAAAATCGTCATATAATTGATGACTAGTAATAATACAAGATTTTTTGTTCTACAATATTGTAAAAAATTGTAAAATATCCGATATTTATATATCCTGAAACCTACGCTACTGCACGAACAATTGACGTATACAAATGTCTGTAACTGATACCTACATAAAAACAAAACAATAACGTAAATGTCAATTAAATGATAATAATTTACTAGTAAAGGTCAGTGTCCAAAAATAAAAAAAAGCATTCTTAAACGTTCTTAAAATAATTTTAATGATTTATAATCATTATAAATTAGGACATATCTGTTTGACACAACAAATATGTTAACAAAATTATAATAGTGTGAAACTAACTATATTATATACAATTACATATTTCGAAAAATGTTTTTTTTTTTAAATTTTATTTGGAAAACTAATGGCAGTTTGCACCGCATCTATACAATGTCCCACACTCTATCTTCAGTGTAGCGGAGATAGCCAATGTTATTCTTATGGACGTTTTCTGTACAATGTTGCCAATTTTTCAAAGTAATGTAATATTGAAACATTCACAGATTTTCATTGCTATACCAAAATTAGTTAACCCTGTACCTACAATTTAAGTTTTATGAGGGTCTCTTATTTACCCAAGGGCTTACTGTATTCAACAGAAATTTGTCTGCAGTTCTAAATAGTTTTATATAGAGGGCCGCGAAAAGATGCATAGGAACCGGAGTGTAAAAAACATGCTGAAGATATGTGTACCTGTAACAAGTAATATTTCAATATAATATTTTAAAACCGCCCGGCATACTAATCTGGAACAAATGCATTAGAGATTAGAATTTTAAAATATTATAAATTCAAATTGGAAATGATAAAGAATAAAAACTATGTTAAATATTATGTAGTATTTCTATCAAGCCTAAATGTAAGTAAATTATCAAAAAAGAAGATATAAATTAAATTAAAAAAATAATGCTTAATAGTTTTAACTCTTTATGAAATTAAAAATCTATTTACTTTTAATACATTCCAATAATAAATAAATAAACAAAATTAAACAGAAAATAAATATAAAAAAATATTCTTCATCAATATGACATTGTGATAATGTATCGTAGAAGGAACAAAAAATTAGGGATTTCAAGTCATCAAATCTCCAATTCTCCAATCGGCAAGTATAGTGTTACAAAAATACACTGTAGAAAATATAGTGTTAATTATTTCATGTAGCTATATATCGTCCCATACTGATTTTAAAGCAAAAATGCTTCAAATTAACTAGATTTGCTTGATGTAATTTGACGTAATTAACAACATTTGCTTAGAATAGTATTTTGGTCTTTGTAATAAAATGAAATAATACGAATAATTTATGTAGTTTTTTCAGCCACCTGTTTAGATACACTGGAAGTACACCAGTCATAAATACATTCATTGCAGTACCCAGAATTTCATCTCTTTTTGGGCATCTATTTTGCTATTTCTATCTTGTAGACTTACAGCAGGTAATTAAGGCAACATGGTACTCCATAAGACCCTATACTGAACATAGAGTGTGGGACACTGTATAGTTCAGTATAACTTAACATTAACTAGAACTTAAATTTTAAAAATGTATTACACCGTTTGGTAAGTTATACCTAAGGTGCACTTACTTTAAGCCTCTGATTTCTGTGGCTTAACGTGCACTTAACCTTTAAGATCAACTTTGACAATGGATCTGATTGATTTCTATGATGAAGAATTTTAATTTTAATTGAAATTTTACTAACTCTAGTTTATTGCAAGCAAGATCAGTATAATTTCTTTAAAAGAGAATCCAAATATTAAACCATCAGTCACTTTTAATACCAGATTCTCCAATTATGAGTACTTTGCGCTACCGTATACCAACCAAAGTGCACAAATTTTATTACATACATAGTTCTAGAAAGTGCATCCCTCTGCCTATGGTGGCGCAATATATATAACCGCATCGTCTGCTCACACTTATTTGTAATTTTTAATCTTATTTAAATTATTCACTAATAAAACAATCATTAATATTACAATAATAAACTTCCCAAGTTTTAAATACTAAACTCTTTCAAAAAATTACAATGAAAAGTCAAACTAACTGCCTTTCTGTAATACCTAAATCAAAATCGGTGACTTTTTAACCAAATCCTATTCTTAGCTAAGTAGAACTTAAAATTTACATGTGCAACAGAATAAAATTTAAGGTGAACCGTAACTTTAAGTAAAACTTAGCAAAGGAGAACTTAAGATTACATCGGTGCAACCAGGGTTGTTGTAATTTTACCCGACCCAAAACCATCCGGGTTTTTTTAAAAAAACCCATCTAAAAAAATCCAAAAAAAAAACCATCTAAAAACCCACTTTTATGAAATCATATTTTATTAATTAAATATGGTACATACTTACATATATACATAAATTTTTGTCACCGGCAACATTTTACAATCAATTTCATTTTGTGTACTTCGTGTTTGATCATTTTTAATATATTTTTCATTGCTGTGCGAACTTTGCACAGTGTTTCTTTTATATTTGAACAACTCCAATCCTGGTGTCAGCATTTTCATTATTTTTTGAGTTGTGTTGAACATACTATTAGATGTGACACTTGGATCTAATTCTTCTACACATTTGCATTGCACAGACTTGCAACTTTTAATATTAATTCGTGTACGCATGTAACACTCTCTAGTTAATTTATTGTTTATTACATTACAGTCTTAAAAAAAATATTAATAATATTAATATCCATTATCTATTACGCCGATGTGTGTATGTGTATTAAGATACTTTATAAAACTAAAGTTAAAAATGATACATACTATATTTCGATGTTTGTCAATAAAACCCGCTTTTATTTAATAAAACCAGGGTTTTATTAAAAAAAAAACCCTGGCGGGCTGAGTTTTTTTCAACCCTGTATACAACACTTGTAAAATGTAATAATTAACTCTGGAAATTTCTAGAAATATAATTTACTAAAATTATATTCGCTGTAAACCTCGTTCACAACAATATATAATTTATTAACTATTAAAACAATTTAAACGCCATTTGAATTTAATAATATACAAAAAAAAAAAACTAAAAACTAAGAAGCTAAACAATACATACACAAGTTCAATGTCAGAATCTTCTCTTCAAAAAAACTTCCATGTAAGTCAATGGACTTCATTTAACGGTTGTTGTGAATTACACAGTATTATCTAGTAAGTGTCGTTCACACATGATTTGAAGTTGGAGATACGCATAAGACGTAGAAACCAACATGTTGCAAAAGTCTGCCTCAAAAGTGATAACAGATATATGTATAAATACTTGCATCATTATTTCTTGTATTCGTATTAATGATTCTGGCATGAATATGGTTAAATGTATCTCGATCTCGATAAATAATATGTACATGTTTTAAGAAAAGTTACCAGTTGACAAATTCCAATGTTTTTAACATAATTTGTAAATGACACATGTCAGTGTCAAAAATCAATAGTTTTAGTGACATTCTGATAGCTTTCACTGGAAAGAACATTTAATCTTTCTTATTGTTTTATTAATTAAATATTTGAAATTATAGGTAATATGCATAGGTATATCCATCAGAAATATCGCCAATCTGGTCAATGAATTGGAAGAATTTGTGACATTTAGAAACTTCCTCCCTCATACAATGAAAAATAGATGTAATTAGAATTATATGTGTGCAGAAGACATGTTAAATACAATAAAAAACAATATTTGAGTAAAGTTCTGTAATATTTTGTTATAAAACGACGGTTTGATAGCAAAGTGCAACACAATACTTATATAGCCTAATATGGAAATGGCGAGAGGTCTTGTGCTGGCCACAACAGATTTTTTTATGTTAGCACGTTTTAAGGTCCCTAAAATCCGATTATAACATTTTTACGATGGTGTGTGTGTGTGCGCCTGTGTGTGTGTGTGCGCCTGTGTGTGTGTGCGCCTGTGTGTGTGTGTGTGTGTGTTTGTGTGAATGTTGGAGCCACGGTTTCTCAAATACTATACGACTTAAGACATATTTAACTGCGGTTTCTTCAATCTGACATTACTGGGAAGAGCTGTTTAGATTTGAAAGGTTTTGGTAACAATTGGACAACCGGTAGTACTACAATTACAATTATTAAAAAATATATAAATCTCAATACGATACATTTAAAAATTCTATTACATCTTTTATAGAGTTAGAGATAGAGAAATATAAATATGTAAAGTAATATGTTGTAAATGAATCTCGCAGCCCATGGAAAACAAGTGGAAAAATTAAAATGTTTGTAATTGACAGATAAATGTCAATGTCAAAAAACCAAAAACATTACTGAAGGCTTTTTCTGGGAAGTACATTTAATATTTCTTATTTTATTATTAATTAAATATTTATAATTATAGATACATAGGTATATTACATATACCCTTCAGAAATACCGTCAATCTCATCAATGAATTGGAAGAATCTCGAACATTAGAAGAATAAGAGGAAACTTGTTCATAGAACGAATTTAAAAATATATAAAGAATATTTATGTTTTTGTGTGTACCAGAAATGTTAAATATGTACAATACTTATATAGCCTAATATGGAAAGGGCGAGAGGTCTTGTGGTGGCCACAACAAATTTTTTACCTCCCGCTACCCTTGGTAAGGGAGGTATAGGGATCGTGCTAAAAATCGAATATCGAGATTTTAGTAAATGACCACGTTTTAAGATCCCTAGAATCCATTTTTAACATTTTCACGATGATGTCTGTATGTATATATATATATATATATATATATATATATATATATATATATATATATATATATATATATGTGTGTGTGTATGTATGTGTGTCTATGTGTGCGAATTTTGTTTGCACTCTAACTCAAATACTATCATTCAGAAAATTCTGAAACCTTGTATTTTTACCCTATTCTAATAGGAATAGAAGCCATTAGATTTTGGTGTAAATCGGATAAACGGAAATGGTACTTTACTTGAAGCTCATAATGGTTTTTCTTCAAAAAATACCATTAAATGCCATTTTTTCGAATTTTAAAATAATATTTTTTATTAGTCGCGAAGCCTAAGATAAAAACCATTCCTTTGTTACACAGTTCATTTTTCAAATGAATGTAACTGACAGTAAATGTCACTGTCAGAAAACTTATCACTTCAAATTAATAATAGTGACATTTTAAAAAGAAAATAGTAAATAAAGCAATAGTTTTCTGCAATGGAACAGTTTGCAACGTTAGTAAATACGTAGGTATGAATTTAAATTAATAAAAATTAAATAGCGGGAGGTTTTGTGTTGGCCACATCAGATTTTTTTCTTCAGTAATTTAATGTTCCCCTCGATCTACCAGAACTTTCATTTGGATTTACATGATTTTCTTTTATTCTTATAAAGAAATTTTTTGTACTTACCTGTCCAAAGTTTCTCAACATTGTTTACAATATCTCTTTAAATTTGCATCAATTCCCAAAAATAGATTTTATTTTATCTTTTTCCGATATTTCTGGCATTCTATTAATAAATTTCTTTAATGTCTGTCATAATTCTATAAAACGTAATTCAGTGAAATAAAAATAGATATTTAATAATAAAATATTTCTCCCTAAAGACCTTTAATCTCAATAGTCAATACCATATCGTCTCAAAATTTATTTTAAGTTGATTGGCAAAACATTTGATTGACAGTAATATAAACAAACATATGTTTTGCATGATTATGTTTTAGTATACTATATAATTTAATTAGGTATATACAAATAATTTTAAAATTTTTGACCTGAGTGCCTCGAATTGTACGTAATTGTTGGACAGTTTCTTCTTCAACTTATTATATAGTCTAAAATTTAAAACTTGAAATGAAGAAATCATAATTTTTATCATATATTTATAAATAGCCTTGAAAGCGGTTACTAGCCAACATCTCAATAACATTCACATATGAATAATAAATACATATTAATTGCATATAATTATAAATTCTAGTTATAAAATCTGTAATTATTTATAAACAAATCCGCTTCAGCTGGTTGATACAAATAAATAATAAACAAATGAAAACGCGGTAACTATGTTTCATTAAACAAGATAACATATTCATTAAACTATGATTTATTTTATTATTACTAATGTCAATTCCATCATTCATGCATACAATATTTTAATCATACATTTTAATACTTTTTCTTATTTATTTCTTATTTTAACATTATTTTTGTTGACTAACTCAAAACAATATAATGTGTATCCCTTACGACAAAACAAATTACCTAAATCAAAATCATTTCATTCAAAGCACTCTATATGTTTACGGAAACAGTTGTATTGACAAAAATTATACATTTTCAAGAATTTTACAGAATATATGTTTACTTTTCATATTGTCAAGGTCTGATAAAAATTGTATACAGTGCAAAATAATAAACGTTAATTTTAATCCGGACATTTCTGGAAAAACCTATATCAAAAATTTCCGTACGTTTTAGTTCAAATAAAAAAACGTATAAGATAACAAATGCTAGTCAGAAAAAAATGAAAACGAAACTTTTCCACTGACCTATCCACGCATAAAAATAACAATTGACAATTGACTATCAAAGTATATAACCTCAATTTCATACATTGATGTAAACAATCAAATACATTAATATTTATGAATTATTCCATTAATTTCATTGTTTTTTCAATGTCAAAACAGATAAATAAATGCATTTTTCACAAAATGTGATCTACATACGCATTACCCTCAATAATTATTACAAATCTACCTACCTAAGTTCTTCTGAGCGTCATTTATTTCCAACGGCGATGGTAGACTTCTGATGGAACATTATGTCACTAATAAATCACAAATTAAAGATCAGGAAAGCACTGGAAATAATTTTGACACAAGAATCTACCAGTTTTTATAAAATTCAGGCTACACAAACAAACCTGCCACTAGTTCGTTATGGACACGACTTAGCGCTAAGTTCGGTCCGTTGCCGTGCCGCTGTCGCATCGGTTTTCAGTTGGAGAAGAAAGAACGCTAGTCTAGAGACATCTAATAGTGGGTAGCGTAACTAGATGTTTTGGAGGGAAGTTTAAAATTGTATTTTATTAACAATTTCTTATTAGTAATGACTAATATTATAATGTATTGTGATATAAATCGAAATACGTAAAACTTTTTAAATTATTGATAATTCTGAATGTGAAATCTGCAATATGAACTTAATATAGTTCAATTAGTTGTGAATAGATGGCACAAGTACACAGTTTTTAAAAATAGCTTTAGAGATCTTTTACTTTTAAACATTTTTCGTAAAGAATTTATATAAAAAAAAATCTGTTGTGGCCAGCACAAAACCTTCCGTCAATTCGATGTATTTGTACAAATCAGATACCAAAAGTTCCTTGGAAAAGATTTTATATATCCTGTAAAATTGTAACACGAACACACTATTTTTTACAAATTCCATATTGCAAGTTCCTTTGAAAAGATTCTATAAATCCAATATAATTAGAACACAAATGTACATTCTGTAAATTGTATTTCACACTTCCTCATTCCTATACAACGCATCTTTTTAACACAGTTCTTCCTCTCTCAAATATTCTGCTACACAGTCCTTCCATTTTCTCTTTGGCCTTCCTCGTACTCTCGGCATTGTAACTGCAAGTCACTTGCGAAGGACACTCTGTCACTTATGTTATTTTCTGATCCTATACTTTCCACTTTGGTTTTGCACTTGACACTGACATCTGTCAATTAGAATTTTTTGAATATACATATCTGTTGTTTCCATAATTTTTGCAAAGCAGACTGATTTTTGAAAGTTAACCTCTCTTAATCTCTCTATAACTATATATTTAATGAATATGAAGGAAAATGTATAATCAAATCTTACAGAGAATACAATTTTCTTTCATATTAATGACCATAAAATGTCGAAAAATGATATTTAACTGGGTTTTTTCCAGAAAAACTGTTAAGATCTTCAAATAAGGGTACTTCCGGTTGACCAATTATAACCAAAATCTAATCAGCTCTTCATATGGTTGTAAAGAAGAGGAATATACGAAAGAATCATAATTTTTAGAATTGTAGTTTTGGAGTTATCGTCGGAGAAAAATTTGTCACACACACACACGGACACACACACACAGACACACACACACAGACACACACACAGACACACACACGGACACATACACACACACATACAGACATCAATGTAAAATTAGTAAAATCGTATTTTAAGGATCTTAAAACGTGCTTATTCATTGAAAACTCACAACCGAATTTTTTGACCAAAAACAATACCTTCCTTTTGACGGAAGGTAAAAATAGAAATGACGGAAGGTGACTATATCCGATTTTATCTTCCGTCACCTTTAGGTAAGGAAGGTATTGTCTTTGATCGGATTCGATGATGAGTTGAATAAGCACTTTTTGGGGTCCCTACTATTCCATTTTACTATTTTAAAGCTGGGTTTACATTGGTATAGTAATTGGGTTAGTTGCTTGTACCAGTAAGCAAGACAGTTACTAACCTAGTGTAAACCCTATCTATAAGACAGTACTTGTACCAGTACTTGTACAAGTATTGCAAAGCCACTGTCCCTGTAATATGAAATATGAACTAAATAACTTAGTTCATTTTTTATATTTATATGCACCGCTCATACACGGTTATAGATAGAGTAACGGACGATGAAAGTCTATATTCAGCATGAAATTCTCTTTCTTTTCATGTAAGGCGTGATTGTTTTTACTTCATCGGATCTCGAGTTACAGACGTTTGCAGTTACATGATTTTTTTTATCGAAATTTTGTATTATTGAAGATACACAAAATTTCCATGAAAAATCCTGTTAATTCGAACGTCTCTAATTCGAGATTCGATGACGTAAAAAAATCATACCTGACATTTAAAGAAAGATAGTTTCATGCTGAATATAGGCTTTCATCGTCCGTTATTCTATCTTTAACCGTGTATGAGTGGTGCATGAAAGTATGACATGAACTAAGTAATTTAAATAATTTTTCATATTTTTATGCACCGCTCATACAAAGTTAAAGATAGAATAACGGACGATGAACGTCTATATACAGCATGAAATTCTCTATCTATTTATGTCAGGCATGATTTTTGTACTTAATCGGATCTCGACTTACAGACGTTTGAATTTACATGATTTTTCATCGAAATTTTGTATTATTGAAAATGCACAAAATTTCGATTTAAATGAATATAGACTTTCATAGTCCGTTATTCTATCTTTAACCGTGCATGAGTGGTGCATGAAAATATGAAAAAGGAACTAAATTATTTAGTTCATTTTTATGGTATACTTATGTAATTTTACCCGTAGAATCTAATGGTGATGTCGACAAGTCTGTATTTTGTGGATATAACCCAAAAAGAGGTATTTTTGATCATGACTTTACATGCAAATATCTCGTAAACCAAAAAAGAGAGCGACCTATGGTTTCAAAATTTGAAATCAGAATGATGAAAAGTATCTAAATACATAAAAATTGGATTTTTTAAAATTTTGCACTTTTACATAACAACTGTCAGTTTTTTGCACACAAAAAATTCTAATTGTATTCTTTCATTCTATGAGGAAGTTCCTATATGTCAGAGATTATATGAATTGATTGACAAGTTTAGGGGTACTTCTTATGGATATAAGCATTTTGCCCATATTTTTAAATATTTAATTAGTAAAGAGTAAAGTAATTAAAAAAAGAAATGTACTTCCTAAAAAAACCTTTAGGTTTTGTGCTGGCCACAACAGATTTTACGACATATTATGTTATTATAAATATGAAAGAACATTTGATTGCCTATACGGTTTGATTACTTATTTTCCTTTATATTCAATAGATATAGCATTAACTATCATAAATCAGCCTGTTATGATATACCAATATGGAAACCAGTGTTATATTCAAATATTCTAATTGACAGATATCAGTGTTAAGTGCAATTTACATAGTATATGTTCATGTTATAATTTTATTGGATCTATGTATCTATATCGAATATTTTCCAATGAACTTTCGATAAAGGATTTGTGCAAAATACATAGAATTGACTGAAGTTAATGTATTGGTCACATCAGATTTTTTATTCAATTTTGACGTTTTAAACTCTCATTATTAACTCCATAGCAACAATTATAAGTAACACTTTTTTCACAAGTGAATTAAATTTTTTTAAATCACTCTCACATTTTTTTTAATTCACTCTGCAACAAATAATGCATTTAAAATAACATCAGGCACGAAATTAACACTTACCATAGTATTTGTCAGACATTATCAGCCATTTTCATTAGTTTTCACGGCACAAATGATAAATAATAAAGCTTTTTAAATAGATGACTTGACATCTATCATCGACGATTGTCATGCACAGTCTACTAACTGATTAATTTTTTGTCTTGTCAAAATTAAATATTATAATGGTTTTTATTACTATTTCGTCAAAATTGAATAAAATATTGTACAAACCACGTGAGCTAAGAATGTTTATTCACTCGAAGAAACTTTCTTCTCATGAATAAACATTACCTTAGCTCACTTGGTGTGTAAATATCTATTATTAAGTACGTAATCATGATATTTATAGGCATTTACGAAAATTCTACCGGTAGATACCGCACCTATTGACTGCGTTCGAAAACATAAGTGGTTAATAGTTACCGTGTTCGAAAATTGTACCATATCTACCAGATCCATCTACCGGATCCATGATTTGTGGATCGAGTAATTTAGCTGGTAAATGCGGTAAATGAAGAATCTAACCTCAAAAAAAGTAGAGATGCCAAGCGAAGTTGGAATCGGAAGTAGGTTTCAGAAATTAATTATGATAATACAGAAGACGAGACGAGATAACGTTTAACTACGTTAAATTTCAAATCTGTTTCATCTTTCAACTGCATTTCATAGGTTATAAATCTACCCTGTTTACTATTTGCGTTCTTAAAATAAATATCCCGGTAGCTGTAACCTGATGAACAACTGTTTACCGATATAAACCGGTAACAGTTCACTGGTAGAATTTTCATAAATGCCTTATACTATATAAATTAAATGAATCAATCTCGAACATTCTATTTATGTTTGGGAAAGAAATAAAAATGTAATTGTCAAGTTCATATCGTGCAAAGACGTAGAAAATTACGCGTCGGGATAAATATAATTCGAATAAAACATAAAATGCTATTTATTAAAAAATTATAGAAACACATTTTTATGTGTGCACAGGAAAATGCAGGTTTAGATAAAGTAATACGAGGAATGGGAAAATGGCGTGTCGAGTGAAAAGTTATTCCGAAGTTAGACTGGCATGAGGAATCAACTTCAGCCACTCGAAAATTACTGATCACACAACGTTATCAAGAAGTTTCCTATTTTCAATTACAACATCAGAATGGAATGGATATTTTCACTAAGGAATTTGGATTTTTCCAAATTACCTACATTTTAAAATATTTTTGCACATCTATAGTTCGTCTTTATGGAAACTAGCTAATATCTCTTTTTATATTAATTTTAGTTAATATAAATTACAGTTAATTCCTCAACAATTTTGGAAAGATGTGGAGTAGTAACGATGATCGACTGGAAATTAATTATGGAAAGAGAAAATAGTCGGGACGTAGTCTTATGGGTGTATTCTAAACACAACACATTACCTCCATGTAAACGAACCGTTAGAAAAATTAGGGAATCAAGTTGATTGACATATAAAAAAAAATCTGATGTGGCCAGCACATTACCTTCCGTCAATTCTATGTATTTTGTACAAATTCCATACAAAAAGTTCCTTGGAAAAGATTCTATGTATGCAGTAAAATTGTAACAGGAACATATACTATTTTATATAAATTCCATACCGAAAGTTTTTTGTAAAAGATCCTATAAATCGACTAAAATTATAACATGAACATACACTATGTAAATTGCACTTGACACTGACATCTGTCAATTAGAATTATTTGAATATATTAGCTGTTATACCAAAGCTGGCTGATTTATGAAAGTTAATCTCTTTATAATTCTTTAACTCTATAGGTATCTGTTGAATATGAAGGAAAATATATAATCAAACCGTATAGACAATAAGATATTCTTTTATACCCATTAATAATCACAATGATAAAAAATGATATTTAAATGCGGTTTTTCAAGAAAAACTGTTAAAAACTTCAAATAAGGGAACTTCCGGTTGACCAATTATAAACAAAATCTAATCAGCTTTTCATATGGATGTAAATAAAAGGAATACGAAAGAATTATAATTAGTATTGGACTTACCGACGGAGAAATTTTTGTCACACACACACACACATATAATTCGGAGACACACACACACACACACACACACACACACACACACACACACACAAACACACACACACACGCACACATATATATATAGACATCATCGTGAAACTAGTAAAATCGTATATTCGGGACTCTAAAACGTGCTTATTCATTAAAATCACCACCGAATTTTTTGACCAAAAATAATACCTTCCTTACCTAAAGGTGAACGTAAAAATCCAAGTGTTTGCTATGTCAGTCTACTTGATTCGCTAATTTTTTTAACTGTCCGTTTACATGTGACGGATACACCCATTTAAGACTACGTCCCGACTATTTTCTCTTTCCTTCATAAACCTATAAAGGTGCTTATTTGTTTTTAAACCAACGTATCGATTATATAATGATCCTCTTTACGATTACTGCAATATTATAAAGAAAACAAATGCATAAAAAATCATTAAAAACAATTTACAATCAAGTCGGAAAAAATATTTTAACAAAATTTAAACAAATGTGGATAAAACTTAGACACCTCGAATTAAGTGCATTTAGATTAAATTAGATTTAGATAATTGCAGAAAGTGTTGCAGATTTTAAATAATAAAATGTTCCATATTTATAAAATTAAATCTTAGTGAATAAATGTCATATAAAAATCTGGTAATAATAACATTTTGACAGATAAATAATTTATTTTTGTTTACATGTGCATGATTCGGATTTGTTGTGAATCGATAAATCAAAATTGATGGTTTACTAGAAAAATCTTTCAAGGTTTCTCATGAAATATGCATTTAAATGTCGTTTTTAAACGAAAGAAAATATAAACAATTACTTATTGACAAACACTTCAAATTGTCTAAGATTTAATAAAGAGTTACATCATATTTGAACAAAAATATTTTCTTTCATAAAATAGGTAATTACAATAAATGTAATATCTGTAAAATATATAGAAAAAGTATTAATGCATATTAATATTCTTTAATTTATATGATAATATAACTTGCGAAAAAATTACATTTAAAGATTTCTTGAAGGAAAACTATTTTGTGCTTCAAGTAGAGTTCGATTTCCGGTTACCCGAATTACACCAAAATCTAATGGCTTCTTTCCACTTTACAATAGGGCCGGAATACAAGGTTTCAAAATTTTCAGAGTGATTCAGTATTTCAGTTACGGCTTGTTTATGAATTTAAATTTATAAATTTAAATTTATAAATTAAATCTATCATAAACAAGCCCTTACGTGGTCATTTACCAAAAACTCGATATACGATTTTTAGTACGATCCCTATACCTCCCTTACTAAGGGAAGTGGGAGATAAAAAAATATACATATTGATTTTTTTTCATATACCTACCAATGAAAAATTTACCTATTATTATGCATATTCATCAAAAATATTTAATATTATATTTCCATTTTTGATTTTCTTTTTAAACATTCTGAGTCTGATTTTATGACGTCATAATTCGGAGTAGACTAAGTTGTCAAAATTGATTGTGAAATGTATTTAAGGAGAAAAGATAAAAAAGGATACAGAATATTGCCATTCACCGTTTTCTAATTTATTTTTATTTCGCAAATAAGAATACAAGAAGAAAAGCTTTGATTTCTTTAGATAACATTTTTGACAATATCTCGTATCAAATTGACATTTAATTAAATACTTTCAAATTGACATACGTTTTTTTTTTGTTCATAGTCTACTTCGAGTTTGGGTTTTTTTTAACACACTGGTTTTTGTGTAAGTAGAAAAAATCTGTTGTGGCCAGCCCAAGACCTCTCGCCATTTCCATATTAGGCTATATAAGTATTGTATTGCACTTCGCTTTCGAACCGTCATTTTATAACAAAATATTACAGAACTTTACCCAAATATTGTTTTTTATTGTATATAACATGTCTTCTGCACACATATAATTCTAATTATATCTATTTTTCATTGTAGGAGGAAGTTTCTAAATGTCAGAGATTGTTCCAGTTCATTAGCCAGATTGGCGGTATTTCTGATGGATATATGCATTTTATTTTACCACAATTTTACCTATAATTTCAAATATTTAATTAATAAAACAATAAGAAAAATTAAATATACTTCCCAGAAAAAGCTATCAGAATGTCAATAAAACTGTTGATATTTGACAATGACATGTGTCATTTACAAACTCTTTTATAAATATTGGAATTTGTCAACTGGTTTCCTTAGTGCCTTAGCCTCTGCGATTAGTTTACTCTATAAATTATAGTGTATCTCTAAATCTATACAAGATATAATAAAAATTTTAAGTGTATTAGATGGAGAATTTTATGTTCTTCAATAGTTAATAAAAAAAATCTCCCAAGTAATTATATTTAGAAGAATTTTTCTAAGAAACTACTACTTCCGGTTGTTCAATTGTTACCAAAAACTTTTCAGCTCTTTCCAGGAATGTTAGATTGAGGAAACTGCAGTTAAATATTTTTTAAGTCTTATAGTTTTTGAGGAATCGTGTCTACTACATCCAGACATACATACACACACACATACACACATACACACACACACACACACACACACACACACACACACACACACACACACACAGACAGACATCATTTTAAAAATGTTATAATTGGATTCTAGGGACCTTAAATCGTGCTTATTCAATAAAATCTGGATATGTGAATTTTAGCATGAATCCAATACCTCTCTTAGCGAGAGGTAAAAATGAATAAATTGGAAAATATGTTATGACCAAACTCTAATAACAGCTTTTAAATTAAGAATAAAGAAAATAGCCATTTGTCACTATCTTTTCATCACCTGAATTAATGTAAAAGTAAATGATAAAACGAAGAATACAATATCCTAAGTAATAAAGTAATTACCAAAATTTCCATATTCCCTTACACAATCTGCAAGACACTCAAAACCTCCCACCCTTTTTCAACCACCCACTACTTTCCCCTCTTTCTCCTCCACCATTTTCCTTATGATATAATTACGCATCTACTTACGACTTCCACTGTCACTGAGGCAATCAATGGCTTGTGGGAGCGGGGGTAGAAGAGTGCGGTGACAGGGCCGGAAGTGCGTGACGGAGAGCGCCGTGGACAGCGGCTAATCTTCCGGGGCTCGCGTGAGCTCCGGGTCACCACCACACGCCAAGGGATGGAGTAAGAGTAGGAGAATGTACACAAAAAGGAGAAAGAAGGAAAGAAAGAAGAAATGGAATAGTGGAAGACGATTATGTTGTTATGATTTTGAAATTCTGTGTTAAACTCATTATCCAATTGAAATGGGTTTTACAATGATTTAATATTTTGTTATACAGGTGTCTCTTAAATAGGGGGACATGGCTTAACCACAGATTCCTGAGGTTAAAATAAGACGATTTAACCAAACTTGCTTCTACCGGAAAGTGTACCATTTAGCCAGAATTCTGCTTCAAAGTTTTTCGAAAAAAAAAAATTTTGCTTATAATAATCGGACGCTTTATTCGATTTGGATGAAATTTGGTATGCCAGTTTATATGGCTGTACGTCTTTTAAGGTGATACTTGTTATTATTAGTAAACCACTATTGTATGAAACTTAGGTGTCCCAACATTAATTAGACCGTAACTTTTTAATGGCAATGCCGAAATCGTGAAATTATTTTTCCACAGAAAGATACATTCAATAGTAAACTTTTCTCTCTCTGTTTAATTTTTGATATCTGTTACGGTTCAGACAGAAAAAAATAAAACTTGAGTGACTGTATCGTGAATTTTTTTTGAAAATAAATTTAATCTAACAGTCTATCCAAATGTCAAACAAGTAATTTTTAATGACAGTAACGAGTTGTCAATCTTCACAACTTGTTTAGGAGTAAGCTGAGATATGTAATCGTCTTATTTATAATAATGGTAATAAAATATTATTAGGCCGAACAAACGGATGTTACTAATTTTAGAATATTGCGAAGAAAATTTTTGACAACCCTTAAAACAATTGTTACTGTCATTAAAAATTACTTGTTTGACATTTGGATAGACTGCTAGATTAAATTTATTTTAAAAATTTAGCACTGCAGACACTCAGATTTTATTTTTTTCTGTGTGAACCGTAACAGATATCACAAATTACATAGAGAGAGAAAAGTTTACTATTGAATGGATCTTTCCGAAAAATAATTTCACGTTTTCGGCATTGCCATTAAAAAGTTACGGTCTAATTCATGTTGGGACACCTAAGTTTCATATACTAGTGGTTCACTAATAATAACAAGTATCACCTTAAAAGATGACCTATAACCATATAAACTGTCATACCAAATTTCATCCAAATCAAATAAAGCGTCCGATTACTATAAGCAAAATTAATTTTTTTTCGAAGAATTTTGAAGCAGAATTCTGGCTAAATGGTACACTTTCCGGTAGAAGCAAGTTTGGTTAAATCGTCTTATTTTATCCTCAGGAATCTGTGGTTAATCCATGTCCCCCTATTTAAGAGACACCCTGTATATTATCATACTTTACTGGTGAGAATTTTTAAGAATTTGCTAAAAACTAAAAATTGACCACTGTGTTACAGAACAGGCTCAATTATCTCGCATGAATCTTTTAACTGTTATGTCAGAATAATAATAAAGTAAAATAAAAAAATCTGTTGTGGCCAGCACAAAACCTGCCGTCAATTCGATGTTTTCTTTGTACAAATCCCATACCAAAAAGTTCCTTGATGAAAAAGATTCTATATATCCTGTAAAATTGTAACAAGAACATTGAAAGTTCCAATCTTGAGGCGAGGCTGCAACTGCAAGTCACTTGCGAGGGACACTCTCTCACTTATATTACTTTCTGATCCTATACTTTCCACTTTGGTTTTGCACTTGACACTGACATCCGTCAATTAGATTTTTTTGAATATATCTGCTGTTTCCATAATTTTAGCAAAGCTGACTGATTTTTGAAAGTTATGAATATGCACTCTCCATGCCAGCTATGAGTGCCCGTGAGGTGACGCCTGGTAAGCGCCCACACAGTAAAATATATCGGCATCATTACCGATGTCTACATGTGTTGTAGATATTGGCACACCCAGAAATGGGTAATATGCCGTGATGATATATTTATTTATTTATTTATGAATATGAAGGAAAATGCATAATCAAACCCTGTAGAGAATAAGATATTCTTTCATTGATAATCACATATGTCGAAAAATGATATCTAACTGCGTTTTTTCTAGAAAAACTGTTAAGAACTTCAAATAAGGGTACTTCCGGTTGACCAATTATAACCAAAATATAATCAGATCTTCATATGGTTGTAAAGAAGAGGAATACGAAAGAATAATAAATTTTAGAATTGTAGTTTTGCAGTTATCGTCGGAGAAAAATTTGTTACACACACACACACACACATACAGACATCATTGTAAAACTAGTAAAATCGTATTCTAGGGACCCTAAAAGATGCTTATTCATTAAAACTCACCATTGAATTTTTTGACCAAAGACAATACCTTACCTAAAGGTGACGGGAGGTAAAAATAGCTTTTCACCTCCCGTCACCTTTAGGTAAGGACTTTGGTCAAAAAATCGTTGGTAAGTTTTTAATGAATAAGCACGTTTTAAGTTCCCTAGAATATGATTTTACTAGTTTTACGATGACGTGTGTGTGCGCGTGTGTGTGTGTGCATGTGTGTGTGCATGTGTGTGTGTGTGACAAAAATTTTCGACGATAACTTCATTACTACAATTCTAAAAATTATATTTATTTCGTATTCCTCCATATGAAGAGCAGCTGATTAGATTTTGGTTATAATTGGTCAATCGGAAATTTGAAGTTCTTAACTGTTTTTCTTGAAAAAATGCAATTAAATATTATTTTCTGACATTTTATGTGATTATCAATATGAAGAATATCTTACTGTCTATACGGTTTGATTATACATTTTCCTTCGTATTCAAAAGATACAGAATTAAGGAACTATAAAGAAATTAACTTTCATAAATCAGCCACCTTTGCTATAATCATGGAACAGCTGATATATTCAAGTAATTCTAATTGACAGATGTCAGGTGTCAAGTGCAATTTACATAGTTTATGTTTGTGTTATAATTATTTATAGAATCTTTCCCAAGAAACTCTTCATTTTTTATTATTATTTATAATTTGCAAACAGTAGAAAAAATCACTGATTTCATGTCATTTGAAATATTCTTTAAATTGTAATTTTCATTTAGCGTTTTTTCGTAAAATATCGTATCAAAATTTGACAGCTAGAATAAATACCGTCATTTGTGTTATGGTTTCGATGCAACGTTTTTCTCTTATTCGACGAATAAGATATTCGAAGATTTATTTGATATTGGTGAAATCTGGGATAACAGGATATTCCCTATGTAACATACTTCAAGAAGACGCCCAGAATATATCAAGATTGGCACACTCACAAATGGGTAGTAAGCTATGAAGATATATGTATTTAATTATAATATAAAGCTGAATTTATTATGCATATGAACATATTACGATTAAGTAATGTATAATACTTTGCATTATTTTGTTACCTACATATGTGTATACGAGCATTACACTCCGATGCATATCGCGATTAATTCAAGGTAACATGTAAAGTGTAACTATTAGTAGTAAAGTAGTATGATAAAAGGTAATATAATAACTATTACAAAACTTGATATACTCGTACTTATTTAAGCTTTTTAAACACAAAATTAAAATAAATATATAACTTTTAACATACTCAACAATAAATATAAAATTGATAGTTTATTTTACTTTTTTATAAGTGTGTTTTTTTTTTATTACCAAAAGAGTAAAGTAATAGTTATTTACATTCGAGTGCGTGTAAGTTGTATTTTACAGCGCGACAGCTTTGTTTAAGGCACGAGCCCTTAAGGCGAGTGCCTTATTTGCTGGAGCGCTGTAAAATACTTCACGCACGAGAATTGCATTAATATTTTTGGCCGACGATAATGAAAATAAATTTTTTTAATGAGATAGGTTGTACTTCTGAAAAGGGTTAGTTTAAAATACTGGGATTAAGTCAATTTCCAAATTTGAGTTTACTTACTTTCATTAGAGTACTAGCAAAAATTTATTTGTAATAATAGACGTTGTTTATGACTGATAATATATTTTTTTGCTCATGTTTTCTTCGTAATAAATAATAGGTAGGCGTTGATATTTGACATTTCAGCAATTTTCACCTCGCGTGTTTGATAGGTATATCGATCGGTGACTATGTCGGTAACGGCGGATTTTTACAATAATGACAGATGTCGCTGCCGGGATTTTGGTTTATATAAATTAATTTTAAATATAGGAAATGTTAAAGTAAAAAAATAACTTATGTAGGTAGTACTTATTTACATGAACTTTATTATAGTAAAGATGATTTCTTTTCTAAATGTCCATAAACGTCCAGTATATTTTGATTATTTTACCGCATAGTTAGACAAGTTACAACACAGTAAGCGTAAAATGTAGGTTACACTTGCTGTTTATACAATTGTAAAGTTCCCATTACACTTCAGGAGGGCAAAAAGGTATTTAAATGTCCAAATATAAATGAGGTGTGATCAAAAAGTAACGAGAATTATTGAATTTCGAATAGTATGTGTTTTTTAACATTTAGGGCCAGTTTTACAACCTCTGATTAGAATTTTAACTGTAAGTTAAATAAACAACATTGAATCGGATTATTAACAGCACTGATCAATTTGTCATTTGACAGTTCATATCGCTTCAATTTTGTTTATTTAACAAGTAGTTAAATTTTTAACCAGACATTGTAAAACTGACCTATAACATGCTCGGGGGATTTTTAAATTTAAAAAATCTGATGTGGCCAGCACACCACCTTCCGTCAATTCTATGTATTTTGTATAAATCCCATACCTAAAGCTCCTTGGAAAAGATTCTATATATCCAGTGAAACTGTGACATGAACATATACTATTTTCTACAAATTCCATACCGAAAGTTTCTTGGAAAAGTTTCTATAAATCCAATAAAATTATAACACGAACATACATTGCGTAAACTGCACTTATCACCAATCACCTGATATCTGTCAATTAGAATTATTTGAATATAAATCAGTTGTTTCCATGATTATAGTAAAACTGGCTGATTTATGAAAGATAATCAATTTATAATTCTTTAACTCTACCTATATCTACTGAAAATAAAGGAAAATGTATAATTAAACCATATAGCTAATAAGATATTCTTTCATATTGATAATCACATAAAATGTTAAAAAAATGATATTTAATTGTTTTTTTAAGAAAAACTGTTACCTAAGAACTTTAAATGAAGGAAATTCCTATTGACGAATTCAATTATAACCAAAATCTAATCAGCTCTTCATATGGATGCATATAAAAAAGACGAATACAAAGAATCATTATTTTTAGAATTGTTGTATTGGAGTTATCGTCGGAGAAATTTTTATCACATGTCACATACACACAATTACACACACATAGAGTTCCCGTCAGCTAAGAAAAAGCCATTTAAGTCATCTGCGCAGAAACGAATTTTTGTCTATGCCCTTGGTTGTCATAGCAACGGCTTAGCTTGATCATGGATACTCCAGTGTCGTTCGTGTTATGTTCTGACGTTTAGTTCTAATGAAAATGTATCATTTGAAGTATCATATGATTAATCAACATATCAGGTGTATTTCTAGGTTTAAATATAAATGTATTAAGAACAAATGTAGAAACTGTACTAGGCTTTGCAGATTAATTTCTAACAAACAATTTACCCAGATGTTGTACCCGAAAAAGTTTAAAGTTAATACCAGAAGAGGTCAAAGATGTAATTCCACTGAAATTATTACATCGACTTAGGATTACTTCTGTTATTACAGTCTTATCCATTAGGTATAAAAGATTAATTGAATCTAATTGTCATATGTAGTTGTGTACCGCGCAATAATGTTCCAAAAGTTTTCAAACAGAAAAATTAAAGATTTGAGTTGAATTAATTTCATTACTGATATTGTTAGTACAGTGGGGCCGATATTTCAATCTTTGAACAAAAGTTGCTTATAAAGTTCCCTGAAATAAACAAAAAAAAAGGTTGAAATAATTTTTTAAACTACAATTTTCAATGCTATATTTTTTATTTGTTACAATCACCCCAATTCTGTAACATAGTTGCTACCTCTAAGCACCATTGCTGTAGCAAATAGCCAATAGCAATATTGCTAAGATTTAGCAACTTTCTTACAGAATAGGGGTAATTAAGTTTTTAATTTTGAGAGACCGAAATATCGGCTCGCACTAAAATAATATAAAATTCCGTCGTGTGATGGCCTAATGCGCTTCCTAAATGAAAATCAAAGCAAACGCAGTGAATAGGTATTTAAAAATGTCTCTTTAGCAAATTTACATGTCATTTATCAATAATTGGTGATAATCAACTAAAATAAATAGAAAAAATAACAACTGAAGTGCGCTTTCTCTATTTGGCAAAGAATAAGATGGCACGCCACTGCCTACAAAATCTATGAGTCTACGTCATTACTACGTCATTGCTTCGCGCATCTATTGATGACGCAAATGGATTTTTCTTAGCTGACTAGCACTCTACAGACATCATCGCAAAACCAGTAAAATCGTATTATAGGAATCCTTAAACGTGCTTATTCATTAAAAACTCACCACCGATTTTTTTACCAAAGGCAATACGTGGCCATACCTTCCTCATCTAAAGGTGGAAGAAGGAAAAAAATGATCACATACCCCATTGTAGTACAATCTTAGTACAGACAAAAGTTACAAATACTTATATTAATTCTTTGCCACTAAAATAAATATTAAGTGGAATAGAATCCTAGCAATGTCCTTGTTGGAGAAATGTATAAGGAAATGCATTGTGTATAATATCTGACATATCTTCACGAACCTTGTTCCATACACACATGTAAGAAATGAATCAGAATTCACAGACATCGGCGTTAATTCTCGCTAGCGTGTTTGGGCCGGTGATGAATTTTTTCGGTTCCGAGTCCCCGGGTAGGGCAGGGGGTGAAAAAAACGTTAGTAGAGAAATGTGGGGGTGTCGTGCTCGTGCTGTTGCGACTACGACAACGACTTGAACAAAGCACATACATTTTCTTTGTGGCTCATATCGCAATTTATTATAAAATGTTCGCGTGAGCACGCCAAACTCATGTAATTTATTGTTGTATGTGTGTCGCCCGCGATCTTTCCGAATAATCCTGGCGGTAAGTCATAGCCAGATAGCGGCTGGGAAATTGCCAACACGGAATACGGCCATTCTCAGTTCAGCCCACCAGCGAATTTATTGGGGAATTTATTAATATCGAAAAAGTGTACATTGGTAATACAAGAACAAATAATTTAAAATGTGAACAAATATGTCGTCGCGTTCAAGGCAAAACGGCCTAAGCGCCAAAAAATCGTAATTTGCGATTTTGGTACCGTTTGATAGATTGGCGCAACCTCCATCTATTAAACACAGGGGCATAAGTACGAAAAAATTATTTAAGTAAATATTTCACTTTGAAGTTGCGCAAGCGACAATCACAATTTTAATACGCAGGCGTAAAATGGCATAAGTTCCATTTCTACGTAGTTTCTTATGGGTAAATGCAGAGTGAAATGGCCCGAGTTATTGATGTCAAAGTAAGTATTTTAAAAATTATTGTTATCATTGTTTGCTATAATTCATTTTAGTAAAGATCAAAGTTTTCTCATAGTATATTTTTATAATAATACAGATTCAGTATTTGTTACAAAACTTGTTTAAACATTCTGTCGCTTGTGCCATCGACCTGCAAAAAATCTGTTCGGGTACAATCTACATGATAAATTCATATCTCAAACTATCGGCAACAATAGGTCATTCATTATTTGTTGCTTTCACATTTTAGTTTTTTTCAATATTTTTTACTTTAATGCTGGTAATTAATTAAAGTTCATGTAATGATAATCACGGATTATTACGTTTTTCCGCGTTCAAAATATTAGCGTTTAAGTCATTGTCCCGAGGCCAGAAAATCATTGAATTAGCTCTTTCTCTTCCATCAGCACTTGATGGTAATTTTGTCTGAGTTTTGATGTTTGTATGATTATATAAGCGCAATATTTTTATACTGATATGTTTAAAAAAAGTTTATTAAATAAAATATATTCTAATATGTATTTCAAATAAATCCTTTAACAGTTCTTTAATAATTACAATTATTACAGATCATGTCACAAACGCCGTTGTCCGTCTAAATTATCAAAAATTAAAATGGCATATCTTCGCGCAAGCAACATTTGCGATCAAAACTTACGTTAATGTAATTGTCTTAACCGACATATAAATTTGGCATAAACACCACATAAACGAAACATTTGGCATAAGTGCCAATCAGACAACATACTTCTAATTATCATGCAGTTCTTTAATTTATATTTACATTTAAATACACACAAAAATTCAGAAAAAAATCTGCTTACTTTTAATGCAGTTAAGACATTAAAAATATATTTGTATAAAAGCGCAGAAAGTTTTTTGTGTCTCCTGGCTTATTATGAAAATGGCGCTTGTGTCGTTTTGCCTTGAACGCGACGATGTAATTAGACATCAGAATCAGGTATAGGTATAGTCCATTTCAGAATGGGATAGGCCTTCGCCTATTTTTTCTCAAAAAAATCCGGGAAAATACGTAACAAAATTTCTTCCTGCAAATCGTTACTGAAGGAAAAAACGAATTCCTGACGGGAATTTTTTGGCGGCACATCACTAGATCAAGGTCATCTTATCATTAATGAATTAACAAATTGGTATGCATTTATCTCTGTCATTTAAATCTATTTTTAAATTTTCGAGAGCTGTGAACACTTTCATAAGAATCTATTGTTTATTTCGTTATTTTTAATTGGAATAATACTACCTTTTTAGTTTATGTTCTGTATTTTTTTATTAAAAACCAACGTTTCGGCACCATAAACTGATGCCTTCTTCAGGGGAAATTGGCACAAAAATGTGGGAAAAAGCAAAAAAACAAGTAACCAAGGTAACATGAAAAGTACGTAAATGTTATTTTTTTATGTATACAATTTACTAGACAATACAGTGTGTCCCATTTAGAACTGCCACCATTGGGATCTCGAGAACTATAAGAGATACGATGTCGGTTAAATGGAACTTTTTGTGCGCCTTTGGGAGGCCATTGCAGATGTGCTTTTGTTTTTCCAAAAAATTTCATAGGGCACTAGATAATGACGAAAAACTGAATATTGCTGATTTTTTTCTTTTTCAAATAACTTCTAAACTATTAGTAATTGAGAAAAACGTTTCAAATATAAAAGATATTTTTATTAACTAACCAGTAGCGTACGAAATAAATTTTTATATTCGTAAATTTTCGAGATATAACACAAACTTATATTTTTTTAAATAGAACCCATATATGATTTTAATCTCAAAAAAATCAGTATTTTTTTCTCTTTTCACTGATATAAGGGTTATTATGTTTTATATTTGTTTTGCCTTCAAAGTTATTATTTTTCCTTATTTTGTATTAAATTTACAATTATTTTAAAAACATTTCTAGATTTATATTTAGAAATAATCCTTGTATTTAAATAATTTATTTCGTTACAAAATTTTGCTCAAAACTCGTATTAAATTAATTTTTATAATATTTTGTATCAGGTCGCCCTTGACATTATAATGTAATTTGTAATTATAAGTCTAGAATAAAAATATTAAGTAATAAAGGCATAAAATAAATTATATCGATCAAATACAATATAATTAATTAAAATAATAATGGTTTTTTGGGATATAATAAGAAAATTGAGGAAAATAAAGAGAAAAATTAAATTTTAGGAGCAAAACATATATAAAACATAATAACCCTTATATCATTGAAAAGAGAAAAATAATGATTTTTTTGAGACTAAAATCAGATGTTTCATTTAAAAAATAAAAGTTTGTGTTATATCTCGAAAATTTATGGATATAAAAATTTATTTTGTACGCCACTGGTTAGGTAATAAAAATATCTATCTTTTATATTTGAAACGTTTTTCTCAATTACTAATATTTTAGAAGTTATTTGAAAAAGAAAAAATCAACAATATTCAGTTTTTCGTCATTATCTAGTGCCCTATGAAAATTTTTGGAAAAACAAAAGCACATCTGAAATGGTCTCCCAAAGGCGCATAAAAAGTTCCATTTAACCGACATCGTATCTCTTATAGTTCTCGAGATCCCAATGGTGGCACCATGGGGCAGATTAAGAATTCAATACTTGCCTCAAATTTGTAATTCAAAATATAATTGTACAATTAACAACAAATAAATTACCTATTTGTCCCTATTTTTTCAATCATCCTATATATTAAGTTTACAGTTAAAAAAATATATATATTAAACCAAGTATTTTAATGATATACCTAACAGCTTTAGGAGTGTTTCTTCGGACTGTGATTCGTGATAAAATTGAACAAAGTGAATATGATCAAAAAAAAATTGTTTCTTCATTCGTTATTCGTTATCCCCACTCTTGATTGAAATAACAAAAGATTTGAAATGGCGGCAAAAGCAAGCAATGAAATATTGAAATGTGCAAATTTATGTATACATCAGAATCATCCGAACTACTAGAACTTGAGTCAGTAGATTCAACATTCATTATTGGTTTCGATTTTGTTTAGATCCTGCAAGTACAAAAAAAAAGTTAAAGAAACGTGTTTTCATATTTTACTTCACATTCCATATCAAAAATATTATTTCTGCTTTAGCACAATCCATCTTTAACTATTTTTTTGATTTGGGTATTACTTCAAACAAAATAGCTGATTTACCATTTGACGTTTGCCGCTAGTTCGTTCGACGTTGTGTAGGTTTCGCGTCCATCGAATTAATTTTGTTGTTTCTTTGGAATTAAATTTAATCATGATTCGAGGGAATCATTGTTGAACAAATCATTATTTAGAAAATCATTATCACAGTCCGAAGAAACACGCTTATTTTATCTTAATTTTCAAACCAGTACATACAATTCGCCCTTTTCGATTTAAACCATATCCAATTGCACTATCCCCATTCTTTTTACTTTTATATTGAGATAGTTCTGTTCTATGCTATAAAAATGCCAAATGCATACCAGGTGGCTTTGCTTTATGCTAATCACCCGATGCATGCAATGAGCACGCGATAACCGCTTTGATTCCTCAACCACTGTATATTTTAACCGTGTGGAGGACGTGCAGATAGTCCGTATCACAAGGAGGAAATTTATTATTTGATTAGAGGAAATAATGGTCATTAAAGTTATTTATTGGTCGTAGGTCATGGTTAACGACTTATCTTTTACAGAGTTTTTTATGAGGGAAGTTATCTTCAAGAGGAATTATTGCGGTTCGTGTTTTGTGATTTAAATGGTTAATTTATTTGTTATACTGCAATTAATTAAGCTTAATATTAAAATGCCTGTGCTAGTATTATAAAAATGAAAAATATACTTAACTCTTATTTATTTTCCTATACGAAGAGGTTTTTGGATGAATGCTTCATTTATTTCAACATAGTCAAAATTTACAAATTTCACAAATGCGACGTTTCGGTTCTGTTTAGAACTATTTATTTTATACTGAATCTAGTTTAAGATTGCAGTGGTGGGCGGAGCTTCACGAGAACGGTTTATTTCGATAATATAATAATAGGCATTTACAAAAGTTCTACCGTACCTATCGACTGCTTTCGAAAACACAAGTGGTTAATAGTAGTAGATGCATTCGGGCCTGGTCGGACTGGGCTTTGAGGTTGGATCGCCTCGGCCCGAAAATAAAAATTGCGGACCCGATTCGAAGATCCACTCGATAAAAAATTAGCTGGCCCGGCTTGAAACTTGACCCAAAATCGGGCCGGGCTTCGGGCCTGGCCGGACCTAAGCCTGAAATTGAATGCATCCGGCATTCCTAATTTTAATTTTTTGATGTGAGGCGAAATGTTTAACTTTTTTCGTGTCAAACTTAAAAAAAAAAACTTCTACACTACATCCTTATAACGTTCCACATTAGTTAACAGAAGTAATTAAAAAAAGACACTTCTAGTGTAAGTTTGTTATAAAAAATACAGACCTATCCATATTTGACACTTTGTTTACCAAAGGCGTTCGAAAATTGAAAGAGTTTTTTCACAAATCTTATACAAAAAATATCATTTACATAATGATTTTTTATCTAACTTTGTTTGTGCTCAAAAATAAGACAAGAAATCATTATGATAGGAACAAATATCATACGAGTAGTAACAATAGTAATAATAACAACATCACAATAGTATTATTATGCTTTAGCGAATAACCTTGAATTCTTGATGTAAAATAACATTTTTATTTGTTAAGTTGTGAAGTATGATGTTATTAAATCATTTTGATTCTTTTTAACTCTATACATTTTCATTAAAATATTAAGGAAACTGTGCATTTGATTGAACAATAGGATTTTTCGGGCTGGCCCGAAAAGCTCGAATTTTCGGGCCGGGCCAAAATCAAAAGTCCGACTCGCCTCAACTTTTGCAAATGATTAGCCCGATTCGGTCCGATAAAAAAATCTTCGACCCGGCTCGATGATTGACTCGAAATCGAGGCGGGCTTCGGGCCGGGCCGGGCCAAAGTTCGAAATCGAGTGCATCACTAGTTAATAGTTACCGGGTTCGAAAATTGTACCACATCTACCAGATCCTTCTACCGGATCCATGATTTGTGGATCGAGTAATTCAGCCGATAAATGCGGTAAATGAAGAATTTAACCTCAAAAAAGGTAGATATGCCAAGCGAAGTTGGAATCAGAAGTAGGTTCCAGAAGTTAATTATGATAATACAGAAGAAGAGACGAGATTATGTTTAACTACGTCAAATTTCAAATCTGTTTCATTTTTCAACTGCTTTTCATAGATTATAAATCTACCATGTTTACCACTTGCGTTCTTAAAATATCTATACCGGTAGTTGTAACCTGATGAACAGCTGTTTACCGGTATCAGTTCACCGGTAGAATTTTCGTAAATGCCTAATATTACAATAATCAAAACATTCAGACATCATTTGGAGATGGAACATCTTCAAAATCATTCATTTGAGTATTATTTTCATCAGACATGCGAAATTGCACGAATTATATAGTTATTTATGTATTAAGAGCGTAAGAATGCTTTTATGGTCTGCGGCGAGATTTTGAGCTCGAGGCGTAAGCCGAGGGATATAAACACGTCAAAGGCCATAAAAGCAAGTTACGCTCGTGCTACATACAAAACTTTATGCACGGACGAAAATTTTCAAATTATGAGTGTTAGAAAAATTGCATCGAAAATAATTTGTCCTCGTACATCTAGTATCTAGTGTAGCTATGAAAGCGAAGAACAACAGTTTATTGCAGTGGCGGCTCGTGCTATAGGGCACAAGGGCGCAGCCCTACCAAATAAAAAGACAAGAAAAAAATAAATAAGCGAGTACATATACATTTGAAAAGTCAATTAATTATTATTTATTTACTTTCATTATTATGCAATTCTTACTACACCGCCGATAGCTAGATAGCCTATATACTGACGTGTGCACGTACCGATATGCTGCTAAAAGCTAGGGCACAAATGTTTCTGCCCCGGTCTCCCACTACTTTTACTCAAATTTTGACCAATAGCAGCGAAGCGCGCGAAGCTGCATATGACTGCATTAAGCCTGTTCCGGGCAGAGCCCTATTTAAACGAAGATTTCCGAGTATGTCCGACATTTTCCGAGGTAATCTGTTATTGTTGAATTGTAATCGTCTAGTACCCACTTAATTACGAAGATGGCTTCTGTATCTTAAAGATTAAATAATTTAATATACTCTATTTACTTTTTTAAATTTTTGTGCCCTACCATACAAAGATATCACCAGCCGCCACTGGTTTATTGTTTGTTTATTAGTTATGTCATTTGAGTTTTATTTTGTGTATCTCCGTGCTTTGCATATAAATATCACAAAATTAATTTTCATTTTTTCATTAAAGAATATAAAAGTTTTCGATTTGTAATAAAAACTTTTCATGTTGCCTGTTTAAATTGTTTATATTGTAGATTATAATTCGGTTTGACGTTTCATTATAGCCCGGCGGGCTATAATGAGGCCAGCGGACTATAAAATGACGTCCGTGCAAAAAAATATTTTTGACAGGTTGACAGATGATGTGTCTTTTGTATTTATATTAACTTTTTGCCAGGTTCAGATGTGGTAATGAAGAGATGAACAATAAATACTGGTTATCAAGTGATGAAAGGAGTTACAGGCTATGCGGGAGAGAAGAGGAAACTATCAGGCATTTAAGGATTTCGTGCAGGGAAGTTACGAGAGAAAGAAGAAAAGAAACGGCTCTGTTAGACGATATAGGGTCGGGGCAAGATTGGATGAAGGAAGTCATCGAGAAACAGGGGGTTAATTTATGATGCAGTACCACAATTTATTGTTAAAATATGTGCAATATGTAGTTTCTAAGCCGGTTGGGCAAGAATAAATATAATAATAATAATAATAATAATAATAATAATAATAATAATAATAATGTTGAATGTTGATAAATCTAAGGTGTTAGTATTTGAAAGGAGTGAATTGGTGACTGAGTGCAATGTGTTGGTGAATGGAGTAAATCTGGAGCAGGTGAATGAGTTTGTATATTTGGGTAGCATGATGTCGAGGGATGGACGAATTGACCGTGAAATTGATAGGAGGGTGAGTGCGGGATGTAAGGTAATGGGTGCTCTGGGTACGTTTGCTCGTAACGTAAACGTATCTAGAGAAGCTCGGTTAAGTGTATATAATGGAGTGCTGGTGCCTGCTTTGATGTGGAAGTGAATGTTGGGCATGGACGAGAAAGCATAAAAGGAAAGTGACTGCTGTGGTAATGAGGTATTTACGTGGTGTTTGTGGGTATACAAGACGGGATCGCGTGAGGAATAATTTGGTGTATGAAGAATGTATGGTTAGGAAGAATGTAGTTAAGAGAGTTGGAGTGAGTCAGTTGAGATGGTTTGGTCATGTGGAGAGAATGATGAGTGAACGACTTGTAAAACGCATATATGTTGGTAAAGTTGAGGGTGTTCGATTGCGTGGCCGTCCAGTGTGTAAGTGGATGGATGTGATTGGTAGTGTTTTGAAGGAGCGTAAGTTACCGAGTGGAAAGAGAAGAAGAGCATGTATGAATACTATTATAAATGTGGCTGAGGCGAAAGAAGTTTGCCTGGATAGGAATGTGTGGCGAAGGATGATTGTTTCGTAATTATTGTGGTGTGAAGATGTATGGTTAGTAAGAATGTTTTATGAGAATGGAGAGACAGCTGAACTTTTATGTGGACGCGAAGAACGAAGTATGTTTGTACAGGAATGTGTAGCGAAACATGATTTTTGTGTAACTATTATTGTGGTCTGGATGCGGTTATTCGCTACCGGAAATCGGTCACTTTAATTTGTTATTATGTATGAATACGTTTATGAATGTAGCTGAGGTGAAAGAAGTGTGCATGGATAGGAATGTGTGGCGAAGGATGATTGTTGCGTAACTATTATTGTGGTCCGGATGCGGTTATTCGCTACCGAAAATCGGACACATTAATATGTTCTTTGTATGAATGTTATGATGATTTTGGACAAGGCGAAAAAAGAATGTTTTTAAAGAGTTAAGTGATTCAGTGGAGCTCTTATTTTCATCCCTTTTCTTATTATTTTCGGGTTTTTGCTAACCCACTAAGTGGGAAACGCGTGATTTTATGTATGTATGTATGTATGTATGTATAATAATAATAATAATAATAATAATAATAATAATAATAACATCCCTCAGACCGGTTTTCTTTCATGTCATTGACATAGTGCCCTCTCTTTGCAATCCATTCTTTCAATTGCTACATAATGCGATAATTTTAATAACTACTCGCATTTAAGTATCTTCAAATCACCTTTAATACTAATCCACCAGCTAATAAAACAAAAACCCCTTTTTATAATAACCCACCCACTCCCCGTCCCTCATTCTTCCCCTATCACTACCCCGATGTGGAGATCTAGGCCGCAATGACATGCCGTGTCGGAGATGACGTGACACAGGCAGTGGCAGTACCGCAGCGCGTTACTCGGGATGAGATAAGCCTACCGTGTCCCGTGTCCGAGTCCGTGTCGTGCGTTCAGAGGACGCACTTGCACGCGAACTACCGCACGGCCAACCCACCCCCACCCCCAAAGCGCTTTAGCTGGGCGAGAGTGTCTTAGGGGTTGCGTCACATGAGGCTGAATTCTGAGACGTATACGAAGAGAAGATATAGAGGGTTGATTAGTTATTATGGAAAGATGAAATGTGCGAATTTGTGGATAATTTACTGAGAGGGACGATCTCCAATCTTATAAATAAAATATACAATGTTGAAAATTATAACGTCTTTAATTATAATTGGAATTAGCTAAGATGATTCTCACTAACAACGTATAGACACTGAATAAATAAATGTGATGGAATCTAAGGCTAAATATAGTTGACAATAAAATTGTAAAACGGGGGAGAGGGGTCTCAGATTGTAAACTTACTTCTTTAAGGAACGATGACTTGGATGACCATTTCATTAAGGGAAGATATTATTTATCGGGCCGAATCGGGCCAATCATTTGCAAAAATTGAGTAGAGTCGGCCTTTCGATTTTGGCCCGGCCTGAAAAACCGAGTTTTCTGGGCCGGCCCAAAAATCAAATCCTACCTTAATATTTTTATGAAAATGGTTAGAGTTAAAAAGGATGGATATAACACGTTTGTCTCTCAAAAATTCATATTGTTTCGACAATCTATACTTTCGCTGTAACGTAATTTTATTTATTTATTAATTCAGATATATTTTTACCTTCCGTCACCTTTAGGTAAGGAAGGTATTGTCTTTGGTCAAAAAATTTGGTGGTGAGTTTTTAATGAATAAGCACGTTTTAGGGTCCCTACAATACGAATATACCATTTTTAAGATGCTGTCTGTATGTGTGTGTGTGTGTGTCCGTGTGTGTGTGTGTGTGTCCGTGTGTGTGTGTCCGTGTGTGTATGTGTCCGTGTGTGATAAATTTTTCTCCGACGATAACTCCAATACTACAATTCTAAAAATTATAATTCTTTCGTGTTCCTCTTCTGTACAACCATATGAAGAGTTGATTAGATTTTGGTTATAATTACTCCACCGGAAGTACCCTTATTTGAAGTTTTTAACAGTTTTTCCTAAAAGAACGCAGTTAAATATTATTTTTTGACATTTTGTTATTATACATATTAAAGAAAATACTCTTCTCTATATGGTTTTATTATACATTTTCCTTCATAATCAATAAATGTAGATTTAAAGCGTTATAAAGAAATTAATTTTGAAAAATTAGTCTGCTTTGATATTTATCATGGAAACAGATGATATATTAAAAAATTCTAATTGACATATGTCTGTTGCAAGGGCAAAACCAAATGTGGAGCGTATAGGATCTAAAATTGATATGGCATAGTGTTCCTCGCAAGTGACACGCAGAGAAAGGCCAAAGAGAAGACGGAAGGACTGTATCGCAAAAGACTTGAGAAAGAAAGGACTGTGTGATGCGTTGGACAAGAATGAGTGGAAGAGAAGAGGAAGCAGCGACCCCTAATAAAATAGGGGAAAGAAGAAATGAAGGAAGTGTCTAGTGCATTTTACTTAGTGTATATTTATGTTATAATTTTATTGGATTTATAGAACCTTTTCGAATCAACTTTTGGTATAGAATTTGTAAAAAATAGTATGTGTTCGTGTTCGATTTTACATGATATTATATAGAATCTGTTCCAAGGACTTTTTGGTATGGGATTTGTACAAAATACATCGAATTGACAGAAGGTCTTGTGCTGGCCACAACAGATTTTTTTAAGTGGTTTTTGGATGAATGCTTCATTTTTTTCAACATAGTCAATGATTTACAGATTCCAATTTCGACGTTTCGGTTTGTACAATTTTAATTTAGTTGATTGTTAACCATGTAGTCTATCAACTCATTGGTTTTCTAATTCTTGTAACTTCATTTATAATTAAAATGTAAAACCTTTTAATTTTTTAAAATTTTAATAATTGGTAAGTTTGACAATCGTATATTATAATTTTCTTGTAATTTAATAATATAAATAATTTTTGTTAGCTTCAAAGTGGTTCTAAACAGAATCGAAACGTCGCAATTAGAATCTGTAAATCATTGGCTATGTTGAAATAAATGAAGCATTCATCCAATAGCCACTTCGTTTCAAAAATTTTTTTATTTGCTTCCAAAAACTGAATCATAATTCAGATATAGTTCAACGATTCATAGCCGTACGAATAACGTTAACGTTATTTTCTGTGAGTGTTATAGACACTGTGTCAGTATCTTATTTTTCACATATTTGGTTTTACATTTGCTAATAAAATTACAAAAACCAGTTGATTTAGTTTTGAATTTTGAATGCTTTTAACTTCCTTGTACGAAGTAAAGGAAGTATTATAATCGCGAAAAATTCCGGTTTCCAGATTTTAACGGAAATATCCATCCCTGAATCCATTTTGACTAATTTCGTTATGTACTTACGCATCTCGCATAACTGAAAAATGGGAAGCCGTAGAAAGTTAAAATTTTGTATTTAGGACTGTTATAACATCTAGTTGTGCACCTCCCTTTTTGGTCATTATATAACTTTCGGAAGTGGTACTTTATTTGAAGCCTATAATAGAATTTAATGAAAAACTATATTTAATATAATCCAAAACTTTTCAAATTTGATATATACGACTTTTATATCAATGGGAATAACATAATAGATTTTAGTTACAATGGTCGAACCGGAAGTGGTACTTTACTTGAAGCCTATAATAGATTTTACGGAAAAACTATATTAAAATATGATCCAAAACTTTTCAATTTTGGTATATAATACTTTTATATCAATGGAAATAACATAATAGATTTTGGTTAAAATAGTCTAGCCGAAAGTGCTACTTTACTTGAAGCTGTTATCAGTTTTTCTTGAAAAATATGGTGTAATTTTGAATTTAGAAATAAATGCTTCAAATAAAAGTTTTAGAGAATTGAATCCTGCGAAATCATCAAGTATGATTAAATTAGCTCTTTGTATAAGCGAGAAATTTAAAAATTATGTACTTTCTGGTTTTTATAATTAAGTTTGCTTTGGATTAGCTAACAAAAGAATAAAAAGTTTATTGTCATTGTCAGTAGGTTTTTATATGATCTGTGATTGTCAAATTATGCCAAATACGTGCAATTTTATGATTGGGTCAGTTATAATACAAATTTTAATTATTAACAAAATATGTATAGTTTAACAGGCGTACAAGGAAGTCATGTGGTGTCCACATCAGATTTTTTATAACAATAAAATAAAAATAAGATCTTATGTACCCTCATAAAAACATAGTTAACGATACTAATGAATTTGACAGGATTGGCGGAGCTAAAATCTTATATCATACAATTCTCAGATGACTTTGATCGGATTTCTTTTAAAAATTTTACCGTATAGATCACAATTAAATTCAATTGAAACATAATTGGAATAATGATGAAAATACACATACTTATCAGAAACATCAATAGAAAAGATAAAACATCAATTAATATATATACGTGAATTTTAACAAAACATTTAGTATATCTAGAAGGTTTGAATGTTCATTAATATTATCGTAAAGTGATGAACTCCCTACTTCTGAATTAAATTTTTGACATAATTTTGTTAATGTTCCATACCCAAATAAAAAATGGTAAGCCGAAAAACATATTTTAATCATCATAAGTTTTAATATATTGTTTAGCACTGAACATAGACAAATATCAGTACTATTATTGCTATTAAATAATTAAAATCATTATAGTTGGTTTATTTCACAACTTGCAAATGTACCTATTTTTTTTTAAAATAGTGGCTCTTTTTCTGCACCTGATTGTATAAGCTGTAACTCCTTTAAGAAATTTATATAAAATACAATTAATACTATTAGGAAAATATGGTCATCCATCTTGTATAAAACTGTCTTAATATAAGCTTGATCAGTGCCTTATTTAATAAGCAAAACATAGTTGAAATCCCACAGAAAACAACTATATGTGAGTGATTTGGAAGACACTATAAACATCTCAAAAAATATATTTCTCTACATGTTTAAAAGATATATAAATTAGTTTACAACCTTAACAACATGCAGTAGGTTGTTAAGATAATAATCCTTACAAGAGTTAACTTCTAATTGTGGGAAAAACGTTTTGCAGGACCGGTTTAAAATTTTTATAACAGATTCCAAAACAGTTATTGAATTTATACAAGTAATTTTCCAATATTAAAATTGATAATTTTTTCAGTATTATATAGATAAATTCCAACGACTAGTTTTTAACCAATCATGATGCAAAACACTTGAAAATTCAACCAATGGGAACAGTATTATACTGATAAAACCTTGTTACCCCCGATAAAACCCCGTTACCCCGATAATTTTCCGCTACCAAGTAAATAAACAGTTGTTATGGTTTATAACTGTCAGTGTGACAATTAATGTGTCAAGTTTCATTTTGCGTTGTCTTTGGAATTTATCTCACCAAATACCACACGACCTCTCAGATTTTCTCAGATAAACTTTTATTTTTAAGCACTCATTATTTTTGCTTTTAAGCAAAATCACTCAAACAAACTGACATAAGGTAAAACCCCTTCTCCTTCGGAGTCGGGATTTTACCATGCAGTTTGCTTTCGTGTTTGTTGCTAAGCAAAAAAAATTCGTGCAAAATAAAAATTTATCGATAAAATCAGGAGGTCTTGTGATATTACTTCTGATAATTAGAAACAAATAATAAGAGTTGTTTTTGTTTTTGTTTTCGAATAAATCAGACCATACTTCAAAGGTATCCTGATATAAGAATAAAATTCATAATTAATAAATTAATATATATTGTTATTATTTGTTTGATACAATTTTTTAATTATATCTTAAACAGATATTTGTAGATAATATAGTTTAATAATCTTTAAGTATTGAAATGTATTTAAAAGGTATCCTGATATGAACATAAAATTGATAACTAATAAATAAATATATATATTATTATTTGATTAATACAAATATTTATTGATAAATGTTTATAAACAGATCTCTTTAGATGATATAGTGTAATAATCTTTAAGTATTTAAGACACAAAAATAAACTGGCAGATTAGCTCAGAAATGGGCCCTATTAAAATTACTTACACCATAATTTCACTCTAAAACATAGCGGCACATTTTTCCTATGTATGACATTTTTCTATCTATTGCCCATTATTGTATAGAAGTATAATGTTCACTTTTCATTTTTCATGGCTCGCAATTTAATATCATTAATCAGATGTCCCACCTTTTGATTGGTTCTACTGTACACAATTCTTGGGAGCGAATATCCCATTTCAACCCTTCCTAATAGAGCCCTATTTTCTCTCTTTCTCTCGTATTCTTTCACTCTCTCTTTGGTCTCTCCTTTATCTGTATTCAAATCAGCTGACACCTTTATGTACTTTGTCACTAGTAATTAAAATTTTTTTTAAAAATTATCTTCAATAAAGTATTGCTTTAGCATAAAGAGTTTTCACCAGAAAAGTGTTACTTTCTTTAAATGTAGATATTGAAAAATGATAATACCAATAATAATAAAAAAATAGTTAAAACTTTTTTAAAATTTATTCTTTTAACCTTTTGAAGAAATCCATGTGCTTTATGTTACACTTACTTTTCCATATATTTCCTATATTTTGTTATACATTGTTACTAATAATATCATAATTCTCATCTCCTGAGGAAGACTCATGTGGAGCTCGAAACCGGTCGACTCGAGAATTTAACAAATAAAATTTGTGACTGCAATCTAGAAATAATTTATTAAATAATAATAATTTGTGTTGTAATTAAAGCATTTAAATTCTTGTGTTTTTATTATATTTTAAATATTTATTCTAATATGCGCAGTATACGTCAAAATATTTAAGTATTTTGTTTATACCTATACGATCATTTCAACCATTCATTAAATTTTAAAAAATACATTTTTTTTGTATTTCAATAGACACTTACAAAATTGACGTCACTGCAAGAGAGATATAGAAGGTCATGCATACAAACAAACCTCCCCTCGTTGTCTTGCGTCCCGTGCCCTGTTCCTATCTGTCATTGTATTCGCATCTGTTATTCAGTGTTAAACCTAATTCTTTATTGTGATGTGTACGTTGTGTTTAATAAAAATGAGATTAAAACCAGAAGATGTGTCTGGGACAACTTTTTTGTTTGATAATATTGAAGATAATACGATTATTCAACTAAAACGATGGCTAGAGTGTAAAGTCTACGGCTGATGACAGGTCTTTGTTTGCACGGGGTAGCCATAGAAACCTTGATTTCTATGCTTTGCCGTTAGAGGCGCTCGTGCAAATTGCAATTTTGTAAGTGTCTATTGGTCACGAACGGTAACGCTGGCGTCACGCCTAGAGCATTATATTGCGCGCGCACTTCCTTTCTGCCGTTCTCTCTTCAATAGTACAAGTTGGGGAGCAAGCAAACGTGTTTGTGCTAGTGATGGGCAAAACAGTTCCGCTTTCGGATTCATTACGAAGTTTCGCTTTATTTGTGCGGTCTAAACACACATTTTTTTTTTGTTACAGACGGTAGGCATGTTAGGTGTATATACTATTTCAATGATGTTAGTGCTTGCTGTACGATTCGAGGCCGTAGAAATGACAGAAGGCATCCTCTACCCTAGAGAATCAGAAACAAGAGAAGTCATATCGTTAGATGGAATTTGGAATTTTAGATTGTCACCGAGTACGGACCCTAATTTGGGGTTCGACCAATATTGGTTTAAGAGAGATTTAGCAGATGTAAGACTATAAAAATTTCATATTATAACAGTTTTTAAAAATGATTGGCTGCATTCTAGTATAGGTACCGAACCAGCCTTGAAATTCTATTTTTACCTCTCGCTAAGAGATTTTAGTAAATAAGCACGTTTTAATGTCACTAGAATCCGATTTTAACATTTGGTGTGTGTGTGTGTGTATGTGTGTGTGTTATATGTTGGAGGGATTGTTTCTCAAATTCTATAAGACTAAACACCAATTATTCCTTAATCTGACATTAATGGCAAGAGCTGAAAAGGTTTTGGTAATAATTGGACAACCGGTAGTAGTTTCTTTAAAAAAAGTTTCTAAATATTATTTTTTGGAAATTGATGTTATTACAAATATTGAAAAAGATAAAATTCTCTCTCCGATACATTAAACATTTTTTATATATACAGGGTGTTCAGAGTGATATGGAAGAAAACAAATAAATCAGATGTAGAAATAATTGCAAAAACTTTAATAACTTTTATTTTTATTTTAGTTGTGAATAATTATTTAATAATAAACATATGAAGACACAAATAATTTATTTATCTATAAAAATTGTTCAAAATTGGTCACCATTAACATGAATACAAAGTTCTAATCTTTTTAATAAACTAATTCTCACTAATGTATACTTCATACATATCTACAGTAAAATTTTGAAAGAAGTCCGATCAAGGCCATCTACGAATTGAATTGTATCTATGAATTAAGATTTTGTGCTGTCAAATTTAGTAGTCTTTTACTTAGTTTTTATGAGGGTACATAATATCTTGTGTACCTCATAAAAACTATGTAAACGACACTACTAAATTTGACAGCATAAAATCTTAATTCATAGATGCAATACGTAGATGGCCTTGATCGGACTTCTTTCAAAAATTTTACTGTACCCTATATATATATATATAACAATCCGTTGTAATGTATCTCACAGCTCAAATAACTCCATGGAAACTAATTGAAAAATTAAAATGTTTGTAATTGACAGAAAAATGTCAGTGTCAAAAACCCACCCAGATACATTACTGAAGGCTTTTTCTGGGTATATTTAATATTTTTTATCTATCACGATCACGTATGTAAAATTTTAGAGTGGGTACTTAATAGATTTTTGATACAAAAGCATTTAATTAATGGGTTTTTTGCACACAGGCGCAGAACGGTTTATACCATTTTCTCTGTTTAGGCTTTAATTTACATTATTTCTTAATAAATATATTTGACATTTTCTATATTATTGGCAGAATAGTTAGATTCCGTTGCCATGATAATTTGTATATTCAATGCAATCATAGCACACCAATCCCAAATAACAAAACGTCACTAAAATTCATTAAAGAATAAAGCTTCTTTTAGCATCAATATGCTTGCCAGAATATGACATTCTGCAGATAGAGATACACTATTTTTTTTTTGCCAGAATATGACATTCTGCAGATAGAGATACACTATTTTTTTTTTTTTTAGTCTGGCGAAGTGATTCAAATGCCAGTTCCCGCCTCTTATAATGACGTCACTCAGGACAGAGAAATACGGGACCATGTTGGCGTAGCATGGTACGACAGAAAATTTTTCGTTTCTGATTCTTGGAGGCTTGCAGAACGAAGAGTCTGGCTTCGATTCGGGAGCGTATCCTATAGCGCGCAAGTTGTAAGTTTCAAATATATTAATATATATTGAATATTGTTAAATAAACTATTTTTTTTTTATTTGTCAGTGGATAAATGGGGAGTTAGTGACTAACCATGAAATAGGACATTTACCATTTACAGTGGATATAACGAAGTTCGTTTTATTCGGTAGAGAGAACCTTGTAACCGTTGCAGTAGACAATACTTTAAGAGCTGATACTGTACCACAAGGTTCTGTTAGTGAAATGGAAACGTAAGTCGGTGTAATTTTTTATTTTACGAATAAGAGTGTTAAATATCATTTTTGAGATAACGCCTAGTCACCTTTCTCATGCTCAATTCTTCATGTAATACAGTGTGTTCAGAAAAAAAAAAACCCTAAGTCGGAGTAGGCTATGAACACAGAAACGTATATATGACGAATTATATTTCAGTTGAAAAATAAAGTTGTCAAAATTGATCGTAAAATGGGATTTTAAGGAGAAAAGATAAAGAAACAGAATATTGACATTTACCGTTTTGTAATTTATTTCTATTTCTAAAATAAGGATTCAAGAAAACAATATTTCGTGTCAAATTGATATTTATTTAAATACTTTCAAATTGATATGTTTTTTTTTTATTTATAGCCTACTCCGATAGAATTTTTTTGGAACACACTGTATATGATAAACGCATTTCTTCGATATGCATAAGAGGGATACAGAAAATAACCGGATTTATTGCAGCTCATCAGTGTGGTGTAACAGCCGTCTCTTTGCAGAGACAATCCACCAACTAGCCACAGCGAGAGATATACATCTCATAAAAGATAGATGGCTTAAGAGTTAACTTACCACATTTAGTGCCATCTTTCGAGAAGTCGCCGTAAAGCATTAGCAGCTATTGAAAAACAAAGACACCCCACTGATGAGCTGGAATAACAGTGAAACGCGTCTGTGGTTACTAGTTGGGCACGGCTGGCATTTGATGATGACCGAAAGGTTGATTCATAAGCTGAAATCTTATAAAACATGGCGAGTGTTTTATAATGGGCTACTTGCGTGGTATTAAAAATCCGATTTCTATCACTATATATATAATGTTATGTTCAAAACATATAAAAATATGAATTTTATTAAAAAAAAATATTTGATTTTTTAGTAAATTAAGAAAGAAAATTTATGTGACTTCATTATATTGAACCATGTTTAAGAATGTAAACGTATAGATGGCATGGCGTGCGAGTTTTAATTTAAATTTGACATTAGTTCAATTTTCTCTCTATCTCTCTGGTCTCTCAAATACATTAATTACTTTACAAATAAACACATAGGTAGTTACATGTAATTTAAAATATCGATACCAAAAAGACATACTAAAATACTAACCTCCAAACTATTGTTGAAACGTCAAACAGGAGATCTACATTACCCGCACAAACATGTCGTTGCTATGGGGCGGTACCACGCTATGGCTTTACGGCCATTCATTGGTGCGGCGTAATTCTACGTCATGTAATTCAAATAATCAAATTTCATTATTTTTTTCTGGCTAATTTTGCCAAAAGAGAATATATGGGTAGCAAGTTTTTATTTTCTCTTCAAAAATATTAAATAAAAAATCTGTTGTGGCCAGCACAAGACCTCTCGCCATTTCCATATTAGGCTATATAAGTATTGTATTGCACTTCGCTTTCGAACCGTCGTTTTATAACAAAATCTTACAGAACATTACCCAAATATTGTTTCTTACTATATTTAGCATGTCTTCTGCACACATATAATTCAAATTATATCTATTTTTCAATGTATGAGGAAGTTTCTAAATGTCAAATATTGTTCCAATTCATTAACCAGATTGGCGGTATTTCTGATAGATATATGCATTTTACCACAATTTTACCTATAATTTCAAATATTTAATTAATAAAACAATAAGAAAAGTAAAATATACTTCCCAGAAAAAGCTATCAGAATGTCACTAAAACTGTTGATATTTGACAATGACATGTGTCATGTTATAAACATTGGAATTTGTCAACTGGTTTCCTTAGTGCCTTGGCCTCTGCGATTAGTTTACTCTATAAATTATAGAGTCTTTTATCTCTAAATCTATACAAGATATAATAAAATTTTTAAGTGTATTAGATGGAGAATTTTATGTTCTTCAATATTTAATAAAAAAAAACTCCCAAAAAATTATATTTAGAAGATTTTTTCTAAGAAACTACTACTTCCGGTTGTTCAATTGTTACCAAAACCTTTTCAGCTCATCCCAGGAATGTCAGATTGAGGAAACTGCACTTAAATATTTTTTAAGTCTTATAGTTTTTGAGGAATCGTGACTACAACATCCAGACATACATACACACACACACACACACACACACACACACACACACACACACACATCCACACACACACACACACAGACATCATTTTAAAAATGTTATAATCGGATTGTAGGGACCTTAAATCGTGCTTATTCAATAAAATCTGGATATGCGAATTTTAGCATGAATCCAATACCTCTCTTAGCGAGAGGTAAAAATAAAGAAAATTTCAAAAATCCCTAAATGATGACGTAAACCGCTTGTTTCGCTGGATAGCCCATATTTTAAGCTAATTAAATAATAGTTTGACACAAATTAAAAACTTTATTTATGTAAAATACATTCGCTTTTCGTTTCTTGCAATTCTGAAATTTCTGTTTATTTCCTGAATGAACATTTTTTTCACGTCACATCTATTTTTGTCTTTCGGTTCTTTAAATGCTCTTTCTTCATCTTCAATTTCTTTTTGTCTTTCGTTTCTTTAAGTGCTCTTTCTTCACCTTCGATTTTTTTCGTGGTTTACCAAGGTGTTCTTTTATGTTTTTCTATGTTTTCGTCACATTCTTTAATCTTTTTATTATTTTACTTACATATTTAATTCTCTGGAGTATCTTTTATTTTCAGCAGGTTTATTATACTTGGTTTGTGGAAAATCTTAGCTTTTTCGGTAAACGTCAAAGCCACTATCTGTCCAAGCGAAATTTGACGTTTTATTACAAGTTTATCATATATTATTTAAGACTTGGTTAAATCTTCATAAAACGATGTTTGCAGGATGACAAGTTGCCGTTATGGTTTTTGTTGAAACATAATTAAGTAAAATTTTCGATTCGAGCTCGCACTACCGCCCAACAGATATAAACTACTCTATATTTTTGACAATGACATTATTTTTTTTCTTTTACAAACATTTGAATTTATCAACTGCATATGCATTTTACCTATAATTTGAAATATTTAATTACTAAAACAATAAGAAAAATTAAATATACTTCCCAGTAAAAGCTATCAGAATGTCACTAAAATTGTTATTTGACACTGACATGTGTCATTTACAAATTATGTTATAAACATTGGAATTTGTCAACTGGTTTCCTTAGTGTCGTAGTCTCTGCGATAAGTTTACTCTATAAATTATAGTGTCTTTATCTCTAAATCTATACAAGATATAATAAAAATTTTAAGTGTATTAGATGGAGAATTTTATGTTCTTCAATATTTAATAAAAAAAAATCCCAAAAAATTATATTTAGAAGAATTTTTCTAAGAAACTACTACTTCCGGTTCTTCAATTGTTACCAAAACCTTTTCAGCTCATCCCAGGAATGTCAGATTGAGGAAACTGCAGTTAAATATTTTTTAAGTCTTATAGTTTTTGAGGAATCGTGACTACAACATCCAGACATACATACATACATACATACATACACACACACACACACACATACATCCACACACACACACACACAGACATCATTTTAAAAATGTTATAATCGGATTGTAGGGACCTTAAATCGTGCTTATTCAATAAAATCTGGATATGCGAATTTTAGCATGAATCCAATACCTCTCTTAGCGAGAGGTAAAAAGGTACGCAAGTAGCCCATTCTTTATCTTTTTTAGTGATGATGGCGAACGACTTGTACAAAGTTATTCATTTGATTTCTTCAATTATGCTGGCATTCATAGACCAGTTTTATTATATACAACTCCCAGCGTATATATAGATGATATTATAGTAAATACAGATATACAAGATGACGAAGGTGAGTATAGTAAACATTTTACTTAATTATAAACATTATTAAACTCATTAATTTTGCAGGAATCGTATACTTTTCAATATTATCTGCTAGTAACGATTCGTCCGCATCTGGTGAAGAACTCTCTTGTATCTTAGCACTTCTCGACCAGGAAGGTGACGAAGTAGCTTATCACAACACCGGCAATTGTTCCGGAAGTCTTGTCGTACCGTTCGCGAGATTATGGTGGCCATATTTAATGGATTCTGATCCAGGGTATCTCTATACTTTGGAGGTATTATAAAGATAATTTCCAAAAGTTTATGAGAAGATATAAATCTTTGTTCTAGGTAAAAATGTATGATGATAATGGTCTAATAGATGTGTATAGACAGCCAGTAGGTATACGGACGTTAACATGGACAAATACTACGCTTTTGATAAATAATAGACCCGTTTATTTGCATGGATTTGGAAGGCATGAAGATTCTGATGTAAGTAACAACTAATGTCAATATTTTCATAAGAAAATAATTTATGATGGGAAAGAATAGTGTTGTTTCTAAAATTATTTCAAACAAAAATAGCATTTTGTTCATACAATTTATTTTTCCTATGACCACTGTTAAAAGTAGTCTTTTTAACGGTTGCTTAGCGAGTTAAAAATAACAGTTTATAATACAGTGAATACTTTTAAATCGTTGTCATTGACAACGGATTAAAAGTAAAAAAACAAATTTACTTTTAACACTAGTGTTAAAAAAGAACTAAATCTAGTTACATTTAGTGTTAGAAATATAACTAAATCTAGTTACATTTAGTGTTCATAAATAAATGTAGTGTCATTTTATATTTATTTTTGTACTGAAATTATTTATATAGGTATTTTATTAGAAGTACACATTATTTTGGAACGTTCATTGTTATAGTACAATTGTTTATAGTAAGTCCTTGCAAGGCGCTTGAAGAATTTGAATTTAAAACAGTATTGTTGGAAGTAGAGGTTAGAATTTTGTTGGAAGTAGAGGTTAGAATATCATGACCTGTCATAAATGTCATTCTATAATTTTTAGTTTTTACTAATACATAACTAGGGTCGTAGGAAAAATAGTGTATGATATTCGTGTTAAAAGTGATTTTATTTCGTTCATGGGGTTTGTTTTACTCGGCTTCGCCTCGTTTCACAAACTTCCCCACTCACTCATAAAATGTCACTTTCAACACTTATATCATAAATAGCTATTATATTTAATTTAATTTTATCGTTATTTTTCATTCTTCTTGAGCTATTGCTTAAATCTAATTTAAGCATTTTATACCTTCGTTTTTATAAATGAATGCCCTATTTTATTTTCACAGCAGTGCGACATTTTGTTTGGTTATGTAATATCGGTACAGAACATATGTCAAATTGACTTGTGAACGAGGTAAATAATATGTAATTACAGTGCCATTAATTCCTAATTAAATGTAGACAAGTGACATTTCTCAACATTGTATAGTTAGAAATTTGGACAGTGGGCGTTTTTTCTATTTTGTCGCGCATGAGCGGCAAAGTGACATTTTGCGTTGACAAAAGAGAGCGCAAATGGCTACTTTCCATGGTGACTGTAGAAAAAATGTATTTATTTAAATGTTTCTGATTATAAACATTACAGAAATATAGCAAGTTCTGAAGAAAATATGTCAGTTCGCACTTTATGAAGTCTATATGAATTATTACGAGCAAATAAATGACCACATGAAACAATTTCTGATCGAAATAATCTAAACAAATGATTCAAGTGTTGTTTCCGTCTCCTATATAAAAACTACAGAAACAGGCGCTATTTTCCTATACATTTTAACAAGTTAAACATCTTCTGTAACCTCAGATTTAAACATTAAAATCATACACAGATCTGACGCGTACGTAAAATCTTGGATAATCGGATGGATCTGATATATCTGTGATGTCATTGAACAGATTCGTCGGATAACTCCGACTGACGAAAACGCCTACAGACTCTGTAGTATAGAGTAGGCAAGGGTGTTCATTTCAACAGAGCGGCACAAATAATGGAATGTGGTATCAACTTGAAATTCAAAAATTCTTATTTTGCAGCTTCGAGGGAAAGGATTAGATATGACTGTAGTAACAAAGGACTATAATTTAATCCAATGGGTAGGAGCAAATGTATATAGGACGTCCCATTACCCGTATGCTGAAGAAACTATGGACATGGCCGATAGATTGGGAATTATGATAATAGACGAATGCCCAAGTGTTGATACAGAGTAAGATTTTTTTATTTTGCACCGAAATGTAATTTCAAATGAATTATAATATGTTGCTGTCAAAATGTCTATTTGCTTTTTTTGTTTAAGCCTAGCTTAAAATTTAAGCGTTGTTATTGTTGGTGCACAATGCATTTAAATTCAGTGAATGGGCTTCACAATTTTCAAAAAGGAATTTAAATGAAAGTTTATAATTTTTTTTTATACGAGGGTCACGCCAAAATTATTGAGATACAGAAATATTATTTGAAGGAGAAGCATGTAGTTTTACTGGTGTTCAAAGTAGTCCCCCCTGCTTCAATACACTTTTGTAATCGAATTTTCCAGATATGGAAAGCTTTGAGCCATTCATTTTCTGGAATCGTATTAAAATAGTCCATTATGGTGTTGTTGTTTTCTGACGAAAAATGACGATCACGTAAATGTTTTTTCAAATTAAAAAATAGCCAGAAGTCACACATTGCAAGATCAGGAGATGGTGGATGCTCAATGACTTTAATACCATTTTCTTTCAAAAAATTAACAGTTGTCGCAGCGGTATGGGAGGACGCATTATCATGGTGAAGCATTAAACCCTTAATTTTCATACTGCGAAGAACTTCAGGTAGACATTTTTGTGTGTACCAATTGGCAGTAATAGTCTTCTGTCCTTCTAACCTAATTGCTTTCAAAAGACCTGTACTTCTGAAAAATACAGCGTACATAACTTTTTTAATTGCACGTTATTTTTTTCACTGTAACTGGTGTTGGGTCATCTTCAAACACCCATACCCTACTTTCTTGACGCGTTGGAACATCATAAAAGGGTATGTAAGTTTCATCGCCAGTTACAATTTTAGAAAGAATACGATGACCACCATTATTTAACAATTTTAAAGTGGCGCGACTAATTGTAACACACTTGGCTTTTTGTTCTTCCGTTAAGTTGCGTGGCACCCAACGAGAAACAATTTTTCTAACACGAAGTTCTTCATTCAAAATTTTTGCTATTGCTGCGTTTGATAGGTGACACGATTGTCATCCTTTATCATTTGTCTGATGGCAGCTACATTTTCTGGCACTACCGCTGTACAAGGTCTCCCTGAGTGTTTCTCATCACGCAAGAAATTACGGCCTCTTTTGTATTTTGAAAACCAGCGAAATATAGTTGCTCGAGATGGAGCTTCATCTCAAAATGCCAATCGTAGACGTTCCTCGCACTGTTCTTCACGTAATCCAATTTTAAAGTCGTAGTAAATCATAGCGCGATAATGCTCACTTCCTAACTTCATGTTGCAGTTTATTTCCACTTCGAATTCCACCACAATAAATCACTTCAACCAGATGTTATTATTGGACAGATATTTTAAATAAATTGTAGTTTGACATTTGTGCACTAAAAATTTTCCAAAGCCAACTGTTTCCCAGCATCTCAATAATTTTAGAGTGACCCTCGTATTAATAAAAAATAAGAATAATTTGCTATTTTCATAAATAATAAAACAAATTCTTATCCACAAATGAACGTTAAATTAAGGATTATTAAATCCTTAAATAAACGTCCATTCACGGGTGAAAATACATCCAATCAATCTATAATTTTAATTTATAATTTGTTGTACTGTTTAGTGGATTTTCACAGTCTTTATTACGAAAACATAAACAATCATTGACAGAACTATATAAAAGAGATAAAAATAGACCTTCCGTTATAGCATGGACTTTAGCTAACGATCCAAGAACTCAAACTGCAGCAGCCGACTCATATTTTGGGTAAGTAATCATATACTGGCTATTAAACAATGAATTCTGTTTGAAACTCCATAATTCCGCAGTACATTGAGATATCGATTTCAAATTTTTATCTTTTGTAGAAAAAGGGTTGGAAAGTAATCCTACCAAATTTCAAACATTTATATTGAGAAACAAGTGAATAACGATGTTCTAAATTTGGCATTCAAATCTGCTAGTACATGTTGATAATAGTTTTGATCACAGAACAGTTTAAAACCGTCACAGGCATGCGCAGTTTCATAAAAGCGTACATAGAGTCATAAATTTCACACTCTGACTACTTGTTGGCTGTTGACAGAAGTTTTCTGACTGAATTTTTAGTTTGAGACAGGCGCATTTATATATTTCAGAAGTTTTGATATTCCTACATGTTCGAATTTGTTTTCGTTTGCAGAAAATTACGTTATCTATCAAAATTCTGTTTGATACATTAAAAATAAATTTATATTTATTATTTTAATAAATATTTTAAGGTAAGAATATTATTGCAAAATAATGAGATGGCGATTTTGAAATAATGAGTATTAGAAAAAAATCTGTTGTGGCTAGCACAAAACCTTCCGTCAATTCGATTTATTTTGTACAAATCCAATACCAAAAGTTCCTTAAAAAATATTCTATATATCCTGTAAAATTGTAACACGAATACACTATTTTTTACAAATTCCATATCGCAAGTTCCTTTGACAAGATTCTGTAAATCCAATAAAATTATAATACGCAAGTACATTTTGTAAATTGCACTTCACACTTCCTCATTCTTATCGAACGCATCTTCTTCACACAGTTCTTCCTCTCTCAAATCTTCTGCTTCACAGGCCTTCCTCGTACTTCCGGCATTGAAACTGTAAGACATTTACGAAGGACACTCTGTCACTTATATTACTTTCTGATCCTATACTTTCCACTTTGGTTTTCCACTTGACACCGACATTTGTCAATTAGAATTTTTGAATATATCTGCTGTTTCCATAATTTTAGCAAAAGCTGACTTTTGAAAGTTAATCTCTTTTAATCTCTCTATAACTCTATATCTATTGAATATGAAGGAAAATGTATAATCAAACCGTATAGAGAATAAGATTTTCTTTCATATTGTCGAAAAATGATATTTCACTTCAAATAAGGGTACTTTCGGTTGACCAATTATAACCAAATCTAACCAGCTCTTCATATGGTTGTAAAGAAGAGGATACGAAAGAATCATAATTTTTAGAATTGTAGTTTTGAAGTTATCGTCGGAGAAAAATTTGTCACACACACATACACATACACATACAGATGTCATCGTAAAACTAGTAAAATCGTATTCTGGGGACCCTAAAATGTGCTTATTCATTAAAAACTCACCATCGAATTTTTTGACCAAAGACAATGCCTTCCTTACCTAAAGGTGACGGAAGGTAAAAATCCCAAAAGTGAAAATTATGTTGTTAAAATGACAATTCTCTAGTATTCAGATTTTTTTGAACACTTTCAAACGAATTGCAAATGATATTGCAGTAAGATTTACAGTTTCACAGTATTTCCATTATCAAACTGAAGAAAACGTCACACTAGATGCTTATAAAAGAGTTTTCATTATGTGTTCACAGAAAAATTCAAACAGTTTGATTTGCAACTATGAGTTTGAAACCGGGCATACGCATTCAACCTTACATTCCAACCGGGTAATATGCCGTGATGATATATTTATTTATTATTTTATTTAAATCCTGCTTTGAATTTGACTTATTGTTTAATACTAGTATTCCTAATTATTTATTTCCCTTTTAGAGAAGTGGCAACACATATGCGAAGTTTGGATACATCACGACCTCTGACAATCGCTTTTACTCGCGGGTACTCCGAAGATACAGTTGTAAGCATCTATTTATCATTATTTTGAACTAATATTTATTTATAACAATTTTGAACAATTTTATAATAGTTTCAAATATTTAGGGAAAGCATGTAGACATTATAGGCATTAATAGATTCAATGGCTGGTTCTCAAACACTGGTCATGTTGACATGATCACACAAATAGTCGTACAAGACGCGGAAGCTTGGTTTAAAAAATACAACAAACCTGTGTTGATGTCAGCATATGGAGCAGATACTTATGAGGGCTTACATATGGTGAGAAATTTGACTTATAGCGTTTTCGATTCAATTGCTCTCGTGCAGTGCAAATGACGTCCATTGTTTTTTGTATTACACGCGTGTCGTACTTTGTTGTCTTAGAGCAAATTTAGTGCACTTTGAATGGAACATACTCAGTGCTTGTTGCAGACTAACATCAAACTTTTTTGACGTTATTTTAAAAGTCAGAAGTTTAATAAACAAAAATGACCATCCGCAATAATCAGAATATTCTTTAAAATGATAATATATTTGCTCCTGGCAGTACAAACCGCGTGTATTTTCTGATAGAACAGAATTTTGTAGGTTTTTTTTCACATACACAAACATCCATGCCTTAGTGGGATTCGAACCCAGAACCCCAAGCACACTCACGACTAAGAGGCGTTGCTCTAACCATTGAGCCACTGGAGCCGACAAATTATATTATATATTTGCATAAATAAAAGATTTTATAAGAAACGGTAGCAATTTATTTGGATTTTATTTTTTATTAACAGAACAGAAGAAAACGATAAGCAAAAAACATGATAGTGTGCTCAAAAAACCTAATTCGGAGAACACAGAAACGTATGTCTAATTATTATTCAATTCAAAAATCAAACTTGACCATGAAATGCAATTTTAAGGAGGAAAGATAATAAAGAAGAATACAGAATATTGCCATTAACCATTTTCTAATTTATTTTTATTTCTAAAATAAGGATTCAAGACGATTTCTCTAGATAACATTTTTGTGTCAAATTGGCATTTAATTAAATACTTTCAAATTAACATAAGTTTTCTTGTTCATAGCCTACTACGAATTTGGATTTTCTTTGAACACTGTATGTACTACAGTGTATTTTCAACGAATCTGCAAATAGTACATTTACAAATATTACTATATAAAAACCTAGAAATTGTATCGTCGCAGAAATTTATTCCTTTCCACCAATATTTTGAATTTATAATTTGAAGAATTTTTAAACAGTTTTAATTTTAATTTGCTGTTGACTATAATTTTCTTTAACCTGTAATTTTTAAGTAAATGATGTAATGTGTAATTTAATGTTCCTTGTGTTTAAAAATTACATATTTCTTCAAAAAGAATTATTTTATTCGCTAGTGAAATAGAGCAATATGACGTCTAGCGGCGAAAATATGAACTAGTACATGGTAGTAAGTCCTAGCCGAGGTAGCGGCGAACGCATCATTTCTGTCACTTATTTAACAAATAAATCACGAGTGGATTGAAATTTGTAGGCTATACTTCATTTTACGTAAGAAAATAGTAGATTACTCTTAAGAGCCGACCGTTTTTACATGCATTGAATAAATAATTTAAATTTGTGAAACCTAGCTTTGTCAATAATAAATATATTTATCTGTAAAAATATCAAAATCTAAAATTGCAACAAAATATGGTTAAACATCACTTAATTCTGTAGATTTTATTTGACAACTGACAGGCGATATTTGTTTCGTTTCTGTGAAATAGGTTTATATTCTGACCAATCAAAGGGTAGAATTTATATATCCCTAACTAAATCAACGCTATTCTTACGTGAAATAAAGTATAATAACAAAATCTAAAACTTCAAAACGTTTTAGTTGCGTTTAATCTATGTACGTCATTAGCACGCAGAAATCCAGAAATAATTAATTTCCATAATTTCCCGAAAACAAGAACCTAAATTCTATAGAAAAATTTATTAGAGAAATTTGCCAATTTGAAATAGTTGGTAGACGAAAGTTATGCATTCATCTTTTAAAAATGGGAAAGGAACCGAGTAAAAATAATGCTTGCTCCTTGCATTTTGTAAAGCAAGATTATATTTTGCCGGGTATAACTACAAGATAATAATTACTTAGTGTCTTTATTAAAATACTTCGCAATGAAATCTAAACTTGTAGACCTGCCTGCACAAAGATGACAATAAAATAATAATACTTATCTCTCCATTAATCTACCAAAGACTGTAATAATGCAGTACTATGTAGATTCAAGAAAACAAAGACTCGAATCATGTAAATTCAAAATTCGAGAGAATGCTGAACATAATTTTTATATGAAACGGACTAGTTCGCAAAATTCAAAATGTTATTCATACTAGAAACATTATTTTTATTTAATATTAACTATAACATTAATATTACTTTGTATTTCAAACGCCGCAGTGTATAAGAATACAATTGAGGGAAACGAAGCATCTACCTTAAACCGGCCATATTGTTACGTCACGCGCTAAGCTCCTCCTCTTCTTCACTCGCGAATACTACCAGTGTACCCGTTGCACTACCGTCTGGAGTCAGTGCAGACAAACGGCACTCAGTGGTCAGTGCGCACTAAGTTGGACGGTGTAGTTCGAATCGAATACGTTTTCTGTTGCACGCGTGCGATGCAACAGAGCAATCAAACACAACATTTTCACTCAGTGCTTGATGAGTGCGCACTAGTGCAGTGAATCGAAAACGCTATTAGCGACTAAGTTTGTATTATATTCTACATTTCAGAACCCAGATGTCGTGTGGTCGGAAGATTATCAAGTAGAACTAATGACCCGTCATTTTAAAGCCTTTGATGAACTTAGAAAAAAAGGCTGGTTCATTGGAGAATTTATTTGGAATTTTGCCGATTTTAAGACAGAGCAAGGTACGTATTTTAATTCTTTTGAACTATTAATATATTAATAAACTATCCCTTGCAGGAGTCGCTAAAGTTGGGGGTAACAAAAAAGGCATTTTCACTCGAAATCGGCAGCCAAAATCCGGAGCATATCACGTGAGAAGAAGATATTTCGAGCTTGCAAACGAAATTTACAAGTCGCCTGTTCCTTCAGACCTCTATACATACAATGATAATCAAGCCAAAAGAATAAATTCAGAATTGTAATATTTAAATATATTGTAAGATTTGTCAATAAATTGCACAAAATATATTTTTTTTAATATAAGCATAATTCCCATCTTCAGCCTTCAAGCTCTGTTTGAGTTTTCATTATTGAAAATGGAGATTTATGCACAGGAAGAGAAGCTGCAAATCATTGAGTAGTATTGACAACTGACAAGCTGCGACATACTGGGAAAAATATGAACTTTTCGGTTTAGTACTGTATTGTGACTGTATGCTTGAGTTACATGTGGTTTAATTATTTGATGTGAATAAAAATGGGAAAAAGTCGTACAAATGGTTGTGTATTCGGAAGCCACTCAAGATCTAGTCGAGACACAAGCATTGGATTTTATATTTTTCCGAAACATGGTCAAAATAAAGTTAAAATTACGACAAGAGCAAGTGTTGAAATGGAAATGGATAGACGAAAATCATGGGAATATGCAATTCGTAGTGCAAAACAAATAATAAAACATATGAAAGGTTATTCTCGTCATTTTAAATGGGGTCCTATACCATTTTTCTTTTATTTTTTTTCTGTAAGAACGGGATAAAATAAGAATTTTAGTGCAAACGCGACTTAAAAATTTTACGTAATAAGCGAGATATGAATTTTTAAAGTTTAAGAATTTGTGCGTGACGTAGCAGGTACTAACAAGTGATCGACAAACAATAAGACAAACTGTTAGTTATAGAGGGAACAATTTTTTTCATGTTTGCATAGCTGAAATATTTGTATATAAAAACTTATACGTTATATTCATGAAAATATTATTATTAAGTATAAATACCGTAAATAATAAGCATTTTTTCCTAATAAATTATAGAACATTGAAACAGTTTGACAATATTATTACACAAAGTATGACGACGGATGGCGCTAGTATTGGCTGTTTTGAAGTTTCAATATTAATTTAATTAATATTATTATTAATTTAATTAATATTACAAATTGATTTAATTATAAATATATTATTATTGTTAATATTACTAGATGATATAAATAAACAAATTCATCAAATACAAAATTGTTAAATGTTTTGTTAGGTTATAGAACAACATGACATTTCTTATTCTTTTAAAGGTGACTCAAAGGTGACCGCAGCAAACGCGCGAATCTCCTTTTTAAAATTAGGCGACCAATCAAATTCTTAGTACCTAACGCGTCATACCTAATTAGTAATCAGCTTCAATCGCTTATAGTTTGTGACCTAGTCAATATTTAAAGAAATTTTTTTCACTAATACTCATTAATTTATGTATATTTTCGTCTTCTTATTTAAGATAGTTAAAATATGACTATGGTATAGGACCCCATTATATGATTACATATTTACTAGAGAGTAAAAAATTAAATGTTCAGATTTTGTCTTAGAAGAGAATAAAACTTTAAAAAGAACTGCAGTACCATCACTTTGTCTTCCCGTATTTCAAGTAAAAGTTCCTGATAATAAACGTTTGCTACGACAAACCAAACGTGCAAAGCCAAAAGCAGTAAACTTCAGTGACATTGACAATGCAGTAAATGAAGTAGTAGAGGATAATAATACATCAGCACGAGCACCTAAATTGTCTGAAGAACTCTCTAAATGTATTTTAATTTCATATGGCTTTGCAGTAATTGCATTGGTTTGCAGACAAAATATTGTCTTGTACATTTCTTTCCTAATGCAAATAGATCGCCCTGTACATATCTGGGCGTGTAATTTTTATAAAAATAATCTTAAACAAACATAACCTAAACGCACACCAGAATTTAGGTAGACAGTGATTTACTGTTTAATTTTGGAAGCGCGCGAGAGATAAACGTTTTGATACGCGCCGACTTCAAGGATGAACGTTTTGTAGATTTGAACGTTATGAAACTAAACGAAGTGAGAATTGAACATGTTGATGAATGAACATTAGGACGATGCGTGTGTTCCCCATAAAATTCTAAAATCAAAAATCCCCAATTCAGTTCTATTCTAGTGGTAATCACCCTTCATGGCACACTCGATAACATCACTCTTTCCTTGATGCCTTTCGTGTTATTGAGAGACGTGGTGCGTTCCGCGTCTTTTATAACCGCGCAGTTAAAGTGCGCAGTCAGAATCGAGCTACGCGGTACGTCATACGTCACCGTGATTCATTTCTTTGTCATGGCTTGCTACGTGCAGAGCACGCTCTAACCCTCGCAAAGGAAATGGGATTCTTACAATTATCACGCGGAAATGAGGCTAGACGCAGGATGGAAGCCAGATAGAAAGTTACGACTTACCTGATAGCATGAGGAACACGGACGAGTGAGAATGTTTCCTGGAACAAATAGATAAAATTAGTAATTAGCTATAAACCAGGATAATAAATTCGTATTATGGTTGTAGTGGGTTAATGAAATGAAAGATTGCTTACTGGCGTAGAAGGGTTGAAATGCAAATGTGTTAGTGGTAGTGTTCTCGTTTAGTAAAACAAAAGTTCTGGGTTTAAATTCTGACTAAAGTATGTCTTCCACTATTTTTTACCTCCCGCTACCCTTGGTAAGGGAGGTATAGGGTTCGTGCTAAAAATCACAAATCGAGTTTTTGGTAAATGACCACGTTTAAGGTCCCTAGTAGAGATTTAGAAATTCACAGGCTTGGCTTGGTTTGGCTTGAAAATGCTCGAAAAAACAAGCCAAGTCTGCCATTCAAAAAAAGCTTGATTTTTCAAGCCAAGCCAAGCTTCTGCTTCATCAAGCCTAAGCCAAGCCAAACATTAAATAAAGTTTGAATTTTCAAGCCAAACCAAGCATTCTGCAATAAAGTAGATTGGTTGAAAATTCGCATATCCAGATTTTATTGGATAAGCACATTTTAAGGTCCCTATAATCCGATTATAATATTTTTGCGGTGATGTCCGTGTGCATGTTTGTGTGTGCATGTGTGTGTGCATGTGTGTGTGTGCGCGCGCGCGTATGTTTGTGTGTGTGTGTGTGTGTGGATGTGTGTGTGGATGTGTAGATGTTGGAACCACAGTTTCTCAAATACCTACTATAAAACAAAAAATATTTAACTGCAGTTTCCTCAATCTGACTTTGCTGGGAAGAGCTGATTAGATTTCGGTAACAATTAGACACTCCCAAGTAATAGTTTCTTTAATAAAATCTTCTAAATATAATTGCTTGGAAATTTTTGTTATTACAAATATTGAAGACCAAAATTCTCCATCTAACACACTTAAAAATTTTATTACATCTTGTATATATTTAGAGATAAAGGCACTGTACAATATAGAATAATTTAATATAGTACATTGCAGAGGCTAAGGCACTAAGGAAATCAGTTGATAAATTCAAATGTTTATAACATAGTAATGTTTATAACATAGTTTATAAATGACAGATGTCAGTGTCAAAAATCAACAGTTTTAGTGAAATTCTGAAAGCTTTTTCTGGGAAGTACATTTTATCTTTCTTATTGTTTTATTAATGAAATATTTAAAATTATAGGTAAAATGCATATATTCATCAGAAATACCGCCAATCTACTTAATGAATTGGAAGAATCTCTGACATTTATAAACTTCCTCATACAATGAAAAATAGATATAATTAGAATTGTATGTGTGCAGAAGAGATGTTAAATACAATCAAAACAATATTTGGGTAAAGTTCTGCAATAATTTTTTTCTGAAGCAATAAGTATTAATTTTGTGACATTTTAAAAAACGTCTATTCTTTCTGCCCAATCCTGTATATATATTTTTCTATTGTTTTGTATTTATTAGTATCTAAAGTAACCCTGTTTAAGTACCTACCCAATAAAAATTATAACAGCAATCAATAATCATATAACACCATCGTGGGATCATCTATCATTCAACCCCAATTATCGTATTTCTTATTTACATTGTCTTTATCGTCGTATTAACCGTTACGTCCACTGTGTCATTACTTGCCTCGATGCTCGATCTATTTTCCATTAATTACCATCGTTTGGTGTCAGAGTTACGCGATCATTAAAAACTAATAATTGAATAATACATCCGCGATGGCGTGACGATCGGAACATCAGACTCTCACTGGTCAATTGAACAGTGGTGGGGGTGTCACTTGTCATTTGTTTAGTGGGGATGGTTTAATGATAAATTAATTGAACGAAAAAAAGGATAAAAAAAAATCAAGGGCTTCTGGCGCCAAAATACCTTAATACGCCACTGATATTAGGCTATATAAGTACATATTGTATTTAACATTTCTGGTATACACATAAAAACTCCAATTACGTCTATTATTAATACAATTTTATTCATTCTCTAGATAAGTTTCCTCCTACTCTTCTAAATGTTCGAGATTCTTCAAATTCATTGACGAGATTGGCGGTATTTCTGAGGGATATGTAATATATGTATCTGTTATTTTAAATAATTAATTAATAATAAAATAAATAAACACTGACATTTTTCTGTCCATTACAAACATTTTAATTGTTGAACTGGTTTCCATGGAGTTATTTGGGTTGTGAGATTCATTTTACAATGGATTATTTTGTATATTTATAATTCTCTATCCAAATCTATAAAAGATATAATAAAAATGGTCAATTTATCGGATAGAGAATTTTATATACTTTCATATTTGTACAAATATAAATTTCCAAAAAATTAAATTTAGAAGATTTTTTTTAAGGAACTACTACTTCCGGTTGTCCAATTGTTACCAAAACCTTTTCAGCTCTTTCTATTAATGTCAGATTAAGGAATACGTAGTTCAATTGGTCTTTAGTCTTATAGGTAGAATTTGAGAAACTGTCCTTCCAACATCCACACACACACACACACACACACACACACACACACACACACACACACACACACACACACACACACACAAACACACATACACACCATACCCTCAATTTTTAAAATGTTAAAATCGGATTCTAGTGTCCCTAAAACGTGCTTATTCACTAAAATCGGGATATGCGATGTTTAGCGTGAATCCAATACCTCTCTTAGTGAGAGGTATACTAAAAAGATATCACTAATTTTCTAAACTTAAATCTAAAGGTTGTATTATTTTTATTGTTATTATGGGTTCTGAAAGATTTTTTAATAACTAATTTTCTATTATGAGGTCTCGTGACCGCGTGCCTGAGTGCCTGGGAACTGGGTTCGATCCCGACCGACGTCACATATTTCGAATTTTAAATGGCACAAAAGTGACCCCTCTGGTGCACTCTCCACGCCAGCAATGAGTGCTCTTGAGATGATACCTGGTAAACGCCCGCACGGTACAAATATGTCATCATCATCATTACCGATATCTGATCTGTGACAAAGCAGATTGGCACACCCAGAAATGGGTAATATGCCGTGATGATATATTTATTTATAACTTATTTATTTATTACCTCTCGCTAAGAGAGGTATTGGATTTATGCTAAAATTCGCATATCCAGATTTTATTGAATAAGCATGATTTAAGGTCCCTAGAATCCGATTATAACATTTTTAAAATGATGTCTCTGTGTGTGTGGATGTGTGTATGTGTGTGTGTGTGTATGTATGGATGTTGGAGGGACGATTCCTCAAAAACTATAAGATTTAACTGCAGTTTCTTCAATCTGACATTCCTGGGAAGAGCTGAAAAGGTTTTGGTAACAATTGAACAACCGGAAGTAGTAGTTTCTTAAAAAAATTCTTCTAAATATAATATTTTGGGAGTTTTTCTTTATTAAACATTGAAGAACATAAAATTCTCCATCTAATACAATTAAAATTTTTATTATATCTTGTATAGATTTAGAGATAAAGACACTATAATTTATGGAGTAAACTAATCGCAGAGGCCAAGGCACTAAGGAAACAAGTTGACAAATTCCAATGTTTATAACATGACACATGTCATTGTCAAATATCAGCAGTTTTAGTGACATTCTGATAGCTTTTTCTGGGAAGTATATTTAACTTTTTTTATTGTTTTATTAATTAAATCTTTGATATTATAGGTAAAATTGTGGGAAAATGCATATATCCAACAGAAATACCGCCAATCTGGTTAATGAATTGGAAGAATCTCTGACATTTAGAAACATCCTCATACAATGAAAAATAGATATAATTAGAATTAGATGTGTGCAGAAGACATGTTAAATACAATAAAAAACAATATTTGGGTAAAGTTCTGTAATATTTTGTTATAAAACGACGGTTCGAAAGCGAAGTGCAATACAATACTTATATAGCCTAATATCGAATAATAAGATAATAAGGAATAATTTGGTGTATGAAGAATGTATGGTTAGGAAGAATGTTGTTAAGAGAGTTGGAGTGAGTCAGTTGAGATGGTTTGGTCATGTGGAGAGAATGATGAGTGAACGACTTGTAAAACGCATATATGTTGGTAAAGTTGAGGGTGTTCGATTGCGTGGCCGTCCAGTGTGTAAGTGGATGGATGTGATTGGTAGTGTTTTGAAGGAGCGTAAGTTTCCGAGTGGAAAGAGAAGAAGAGCATGCATGAATACGATTATGAATGTGGCTGAGGCGAAAGAAGTGTGCCTGGATAGGAATGTGTGGCGAAGGATGATTGTTTTGTAAATGCTGTGGTGTGAAGATATATGGTTAGTAAGAATGTTTTATGTGAATGTAGAGACAGCTGAAGTTTTATGTGAACGTTGTGAACGAAGTATGTTTGTACAGGAATGTGTGGCGAAAGATGATTTTTTTTTATCCCTTTCCCTATTGGTAAGAGCCAACAAAGTGTCTGACATCTGGTGGCAAAATAAAACATATAAGTTGTAGGGAAAACGTTGTGCTTTCATATAGGGTTATAAGTAAACAACAACCAAAAATGACCAGCAAATCGAAGAAATATTGTTCTGTACCGCAGTGCAATAATTATGCAAGTACTGGCATATCCGTTCATTATTTCCCAAAAAGAAAAATATTAAAAAATAATTGGAAAATCGCGTTAAAAATCGGAAAGGACATATCACCGTTCATGAACGTTTGTTCACATTTTTACCTAAGCGATTTTATTCCATGTAAGTATTTATAAAAATTTATGCTTCAAAACATTATTAGATTGTTTTTGTTGTCAATAAAAGAAAAATATTAAAAAAAATGATATAGCAAGCTAAAAATTACAGCAAAGAAAATTCGACAAAACCCCTGTACAGAGAAGAAAAATAGAGAGACGTTACCTGCAAGTAGTAACTATTATTCTTTAATATTATATATTTATTTTAAATTGTTTATAGGAAAGACAGGGAAGAAGAAGAAACTACAAAAATATCAGAAATTGAGCAAGAGGAAGACGTGCAAAACAAAGAACTTGATGTGCATTTGTATTTAGTGTTATTACGATTGAGTGGTTAGCCCCTTTCAAATTAGATGTTTGAACACACAGTTAATTTATTTCTATATTATTCTGTTTATCTGTCTTATATCCGCAGAAGATAAAATGTCCAGCTAAAAATAATTAAATAATAGTTAACATGCAGATAACCTCAATTTTGAATCTTATTTTAACCTTATATACTGCTTCTCCTTCGGCCATAGGCCACACAGCATCATTTAAATAAATGTATATATCTGACATTATGTTAAATATATTTGATTTCAATTAAAAATAACAAAATATCCTCAAAACAAAGCCTCAAAATACAACTAGCACAAACGTAAAATATAATGTTTTCCCTATAAGTCGGGCATTAGTGCTGCCATCTCTAGGATGTGGCTCTCTCGGATTGTTAATATTTTTTTTCGGGTTTTTGCTAACCCACTAAGTGGGATACGCGTGATTTTATGTATGTATGTATGTATGTATGTATCGAAATGGCGAGAGGTCTTGTGCTGGTCACAACAGATTTTCTAATTTAAAATGGCACAATTTTACTCATTTAAACAGTCTGGCTCCTCTTCAAACAAAAAGTTACCAATAATGAGCGAACCTATTGAAATACCTTTTATTTATGTATAAGCTATTCTTTTGTAATTTTGTTCTAAATATAACGATAACATTAAGTGAGACATTCAGATCAAATTAGTTTCAGTTTCAGCGCTGTTCCTTATATTTTACCAACACCTACATATTAAATATACATCAACTTTCCCGGATATCCTCATTGCAGTCAACAACCTCTTTTCCCCACCTCCTAAATTGTTACTTTTGTTCCGGAACTAATCTGACCGCACAGATACCTCCAAACTCCGGATCCGGACTTTGTATTCCGGTCTCCCAACTCCAGTTGCTGCTCCGGGTAAAAACGGCTTGGCGAATCGATGTTGCTAGGAGATCCGGTGAGTGACGTCAGTGTCTGAACAAGCGGACCCCGTTGCCATGGCTACACCGCCGAGGAAGAGTTGCGATTCACACACAGAGTCAGCGACGAGTTCCAGCAGAGCAGTCCGGAGTATCAGATGGAGCGAGAGAGAGGGAATGAGTGGGAGGGAGAAGGAGAGAGAGAATGAGGATTGAGATGCTAAAAGGATAGAGGAAAGGGATTGTGGAATATATAAATGATAGGTGGGTGTGATGTGTAATGGATTCGAGTTCCTATACGTACCGCATGTGATTATTAACGAATATGTATGACAATGAATACCTACAGTGGCTCACAAAATTATTCGTACACTTTATTTTTATCAGTAAAATAAAAGAGATTTCTACAAAAGAAATTTATTTAAAAAAAAATCTGTTGTGGCCAGCACAAAACCTTCCGTCAATTCAATGTATTTGTACAAATCAAATACCAAAAGTTCCTTGGAAAAGATTCTATATATCCTTTAAAATTGTAACACGAACACACTATTTTTTGCAAATTCCATATTGCAAGTTCCTTTGAAAAGATTATATAAATCCAATATAATTATAACACGAATGTATATTCTGTAAATTGCACTTCACACTTCCTCATTCCTATCCAACGCATATTTTTCACACATTTCTTCCTCTCTCAAATATTCTGCTACACAGTCCTTTCATCTTCTCTTTGGCCTTCCTCGTACTCCCCGCATTGAAACTGCAAGTCACTTGCGAAAGACACTCTGTCACTTATGTTACTTTCTGATCCTATACTTTCCACTTTGGTTTTGCACTTGACACTGACATCTGTCAATTAGAATTTTTTGAATATATCTGCTGTTTCCATAATTTTTGCAAAGCAGACTGATTTTTGAAAGTCAACCTCTCTTAATCTCTCTATAACTCTATATTTATTGATTATGAAGGAAAATGTATAATCAAATCGTACAGAGAATAAGATTTTCTTTCATATTAATGATCATAAAATGTCGAGAAATGATATTTAACTGCGTTTTTTCCAGAAAAACTGTTAAGATTTTCAAATAAGGGTACTTCCGGTTGACCAATTATAACCAAAATCTAATCAGCTCTTCATATGGATGTAAAGAAGAGGAATACGAAAGAATCATAATTTTTAGAATTTTAGTTTTGGGGTTATTGTCGGAGAAAAATTTGTCACACACACACACACACACACACACACACACACACGGAGACACACACACACATACAGACATCAATGTAAAATTAATAAAATCGTATTCTAGGGATCTTAAAACGTGCTTATTCATTAAAAACTCACCACCGAATTTTTTGACCAAAGACAATACCTTCCTTTTGACGGAATGTAATAATCACAGTCTTCTTTCGATATTTCAGAATCAAACGATAGTCACTATAAGATATAAGACCTGTTTAACTATGAATTCCTCAATCTGACATTCCTGGGAAGAGCTGAAAAGGTTTTGGTAACAAATGAACAACCGGAAGTAGTAGTTTTTAAAAGAAATTCTTCCAAATATTATTTTTTGAAAATTTTTGATATTGCTAATTTTGAAGAACAAAATTCTACATCTGATATATTTAAATTTTTCATTATAACTTCTATAAATTTAGAGATAAAGACGCTAAAATATATATCGGGATATAACAAGTCGAGTAGGCGAAACTACAGTAAGGAAACCAGTTGACAAATTCAAATGTTTATAACATAATTTGTAAATGACAGTTTTCAGTGTCAAAATTCAACAGTTTTAGTGACATTTTGATAGCTTTTTCTGGGAAGTACATTTAATCTTTCTTATTGTTTTATTAATTAAATATTTGAAATTGTAGGTAAAATGCATACATATATCCATCAGAAATACCGCCAATCTGGTTAATGAATTGGAAGAATCTCTGACAATCAGCAACTTAGTCATAAAATGAAAAATAGATATAATTAGAATTATATGTGTGCAGAAGACATGTTAAATACAATAAAAAACAATATTTGGGTAAAGTTCTGTAATATTTTGTTATAAAACGACGATTCGATAGCAAAGTGCAATACAATACTTATATAGCCTAATATGGAAATGGCGAGAGGTCTTGTGCTGGCCACAACAGATTTTTATTAAACATTTTACTGATAAAAGTGTATGAATAATTTTGTGAACCAATCTATGTCAAACATTTAAAATATATATCCAATAATTTCTTTCTTGAGTTAAATAAAACAATTTTTTATAACATGTAGTCATCCATGTCTCTCCCTTTCTTCAAAACATAAAACAAACAGCCCATCATAAAACATGTAACACAATATTCACAGACACACTAACTTTTCTTATATCCTTTGAAACATAACCTCAAAAATTTTAATATCCATAACCCTACTATAACTCACACTTCCAATCCTTAAAATCTAACTATAAACCTAAAATACGACTTTATTCTACGTCCCATTTGCTTTACTCTTTGCTCTTCTCGGAACCTCTTAGTTCTGACTGCTGCCGCATCAAGGAGGCGTTGCTAGAGCCGATGAAGCATCGAAGGCGGCGAGTTGAAACAAAAAGCGGCGAGAGCAAATGATGCTGTGATGTGATGTTGGCGAAATGCAGCTGGGGAGACACCTGGTGGACAAAATGGGAAGGATGCATGGGTGTTAGGATATTATATGCTCGATTGATAGTTGGTTAAGCATGGGGTAGATGAATTAGAGCTTGCCGACTGGCAAATGACAAATTTGTTAAATGGTGGAAAAGGTTTTTTATTTTAAGTAAAAAAAGATAAAAGGATATACAGATTTATTTAAATTTTATTGGATAGCCCTAGTTCCTTTCCCATATCTTATATTTCGTACCAAAATTAGGTACTGGAGAAATCAATGGAAAATTATTATTTTTCATATAACAATAATAATATCAATACAAGATAGATGAAAACGATGCTTATATACAAAAGTATTTTACATTCTATTCGCAAAACACTTAAATTTGTATAATAACACAAATATAAGAAAAATTACGTAAAAATATTACAAAGTAAACAAGAGATTGACAGATGTCAAAACCCCCCAAACAAGTTCGCTAGCGGCGCTGACGTCTAAACTTGCATCGGCGAATAGCGTGTGCGTGTGTGTGTGTGTGTGTGTGTGTTTGTGTGTGTGTGTGTGTGTATGTGTATATGTATGACAAAAATTTCTCCGACGATAACTCCAATTCTAATAATTATAATTATTTTCGTATTCCTCTTTACATCCATATGATTAGATTTGGTTATAATTCGTCAATCGGAAGTTCTCTTATATGAATTTCCTAACTTTTTTTGAAAAAGCTCAGTTAAATATCATTTTTTGACATTTTATGTGATTATCAATATGAAAGAATATCTTATATCTTATCTTATGGGGTCCCGTGACCGCGTGCCTGAGTGTCTGGTCGCGAACCTGGGGGAACCGGGTTCGATCCCGACAGACGCCAAATATTTCCAATATTAAATGGCACAAAAGTGACCCCTGTGGTGCACTCTCCACGCCAGCTATAAGTGCCCGTGAGGTGACGCCTGGTAACCGCCCACACGGTAAATATATCGTCATCATTACCGATGTCTACATGTGTTGTAGATACTGGCACACCCAGAAATTGGTAATATGCCGTGATTATACCTATATTTATTTATTTAATTTTATGTTTTTCAATATTTGTAATAACAAAAATTTTCAAAATATAATCTTTAGAAGAACTTTTTAAAAAACTGCTGCTTCCGGTTGTCGAATTGTTATCAAAATCTAATGAGCTGTTCCCATTAATGTCACTAATGTCAGATCGAGGAAATCGTAATTAAACATATCTTATGGTATTTGAAAAATCGTGGTTGCAAAATCCACTCCCATACACACTAGGGATTCACCAAGCCAAGCTACTTGGCTTGAAATAAAAAAGCTTGGCTTGGCTTGAAAATTCAAGCTTTTTTTAATGTTGGGCTTGGCTTGGGCTTGATGGACACGAGGCTTGGCTTGGCTTGAAAATTTCAAGCTTTTCAATTTTTAGGCTTGGTTTGATTTTCAAGCTTTATCAAGCTTTTTCAAGCCTTTTCAAGCTTTCAAGCTTTGTAAATGCTCATGCGCGAACTTATTTACGCACGCAGATAACATGATAGTTTTATTTCATGTACAGTATATTAAGTAATATAAAGGTATTGATATGTGAAATTAAACTATTAGTTCGGTATTAAGATTTGAATATTGATATTCGATGTGAAATTAATACCGATATATCGATATATAAATGTTTTGTAATACCATTGTACCATGTTTAGTTTTACATAAATTCATTCTGGTAATACTGAAGAATAACTATTTGTAAAGATGAAATAAGACGGTAAAATATGACAATATTGATATGAACATTTAATTGAATTTTATATTTGACAGTAAACGATCAACATAATTTATTATTTTTTATTAAAAGTAAATCGTATACATAGATAAATATTTTTCTAATAACGACAAATAAAAATATTTTACAATTTTTAATGTTTATTGATATTTAGAATTTTATTTTCGAGTTTGAACCCTGCAATTTTTATGTTACTTTTATAAATTTTATTTACTCCATTCATTCATTATAGGTTTATGTTTATACATTAGTTTGACTTTATTGTATTTTGGTAACATGACGAAATGACCTTCTAAAAACTGTTAAAACTCGTTCATACTCATTTTGCATAATTAAAAAGAAACTCAAAACCCGGAGACAGAAAATTACGACTTACGGTAGAACAGTGTTTCAATACATATTTTTGGAATTTAATAATGGAATGTAACGGTCAACCTATTTCTTTTACTTCAAATACATCTGGTAATCATAAAACCCTATACAGATGGGAATTTCCTTGAAATACTCACTCTTTCTTTTGTTGTTTATTTTAAACCCATAGACAAAATCAGTTTATTAGGGGTAGGTTAGGGATTTTGCTATGAATAGTATTGAAATATATGTTTACAAACAGAAATTTTCTCTTTCCTACGATTTGGAAATAGTAGAATAACAAAGCATTGTAAATTCTTTGCTACCAAAAATAAGACTCATTTGTGAACTATTTAACAAAATATAAGTATAATATTTATCATAATCATCATACGCAGTCTTTCACCCAAATTACTTTTCGATGTTAAGTGATATTAATAATAAAAGTACAATAAAATTCATTATGATGGTGACGGTTAAAGTAAGATATTTAAAAATATCACTTGACATGTTTCATAAGATTTCAGTCTCTGAACCAGCCTCTCATCTGTTTGCTTAGCCTTACTGTATCCTAGATGCGTCAGTACACCACACTGTAGAGCTCCAATAAGAGCGACACGCGTCTGTGGTTCTGGTTGAGTGACCCAGTCTCTGATAAATGACTGAGAGGTTGATTCTGAGACTGAAATCTTATGAAACATGTCAAGGGATATTTTTAAATATTAAATTTTAAAAACGGTGATTTTGTATTTCGTCAAAAATGTCTTGCCGACAGGGCGTTTTGTTCCGGCGCGTTGTCTTCGTGGAGAATCCATCACATTTCAGCCCTTTTTCTTCTCACCCGTGCATGAAGGGTTATCAAAACCTTCTTGTAATATGCTTGGTTAACGAAATGCCCCTCAGGCACCCAATCCATGAGAACAATCACTCACATTTCGAAAAAACAATGTCAGTGCACGGCCGAAGCGCTAATCGTCTCCGATCTCTTTTCTTCCTTCTTTAAATCTTCTAAACTGTTCGAAAATTAGGTAGACCCTCATCACCATAAACATTCTTCAACAATTCATACATTTCTGCAGCGGATTTTTTAAGTTTCACACAGAATTTCGTATTGACACTAACATAATTCCGACGGAGTACGGGAAAGTAGTTAATTTCAATCAAAGGCTACTACCGAACGGTTTGCCTAATTATCATGAAATTTTAACAGTGAATGGAGGGAAGATGACAAATTAATATGACATAGCCTGTAAATTCTACGAAATTTACAGGGAAGCCGGAAAAATAAAAATCTCGTTATTTTATTGCTACACCTTATACTACTTGCAATGTTATTATTATTTGAGTAGTCAGTGGTTAATAATAATCCTCTTTACAAATTTTGTAAACTAAATAAACTGACAGGTAGTGAAGCTGGTCCTTTTCGGAACCCCAATTCTCAGAAGTTTGCAAATTACGGTTTTGTCGGACTCCACAATAATTTTATGAAAAGCTTGAAAAAGCTTGTTTTCAAGCCAAGCTACTTGACAGTCAAAGGCTTGGCTTGGCTTGAAAATTCAAGCTTTTTTTAATGGTAGGCTTGGTTTGGCTTGGGCTTGATAAAATAGAAGCTTGGCTTGGCTTGAAAAATCAAGCTTTTTTGAAAGACAGGCTTGGTTTGATTTTTCAAGCTTTTTCAAACCAAGCCAAGCCAAGCTTTCAAGCTTCAAGCCAAGCCCGTGAATCTCTAATACACGCACACACACACACACACATACATACACACACATCAACTTAAAAATGTTATTAACGGATTCTAGGGATTTTAATACGTGCTTATTCACTAAAAATCTGGATATGCAATTTTTAGCATAAATTCAATACCTCTTTTAACGAGAGGTAAAAAGGAAAAAAATTCTTGTTAGAATAATTTATTATGTAGTATATAAAAGAATAGATGTAATTAATGTCAAGTTTAGAATTACATATCCTTAAAGAAAATTTGCAATGTTCGAAAATTTTTGTTCTATACACTATTTTTCAAATCAATAATTACATTGTAAATAATCTCAGTTGTTATTTTTATAAATAAATAAATAAATCGTCTTTTCCTTTAATTGTCTAATTCATTCTGTCCTCAATATTTCTTCACCCGCCATTTTGTTTGTGTGGGCGTGTCGGGAGATGTTCATAGGATGCGCTTGTATCTGTGCTCATCGCGCTCGCCAACGAGCGACGTTATCTCCCACAGCCAATCACAGCACGGGGATTCCCTCTACGTGAGGAGTGGGGGAAAGAAGAGTTGTCTCACGAGAGGACGACTGAGTATTGACTGGGAGGGAAATAAAGGATTTTGAGAGGGGTTTTGTTTGGCGAGATAGCAAGGCAGCAAAGGGCATGGATAAGGGAACGAAAAATAATTCAAACGTTTGTGAGGATATACAGTGTGTCCCATTTAGAAGTGCCACCATTGGGATCTCGAGAACTATAAGAGATACGATGTCGGTTAAATGGAACTTTTTGTGCGTGTTTGGGAGGCCATCTCAGATGTGCTTTTGTTTTTCCAAAAATTTTCATAGGGCACTAGATAATGACGAAAAACTGAATATTGTTGTTTTTTACCTCTCGCTAAGAGAGGTATTGGATTCATGCTAAAATTCGCATATCCAGATTTTATTGAATAAGCACGATTTAAGGTCCCTACAATCCGATTATAACATTTTTAAAAAAATGTCTGTGTGTGTGTGTGTGTGTGGATGTATGTGTGTGTGTGTGTGTGTATGTATGTATGTATGTCTGGATGTTGTAGTCACGATTCCTCAAAAACTATAAGACTTAAAAAATATTTAACAGCAGTTTCCTCAATCTGACATTCCTGGGAAGAGCTGAAAAGGTTTTGGTAACAATTGAACAACCGGAAGTAGTAGTTTCTTAGAAAAATTCTTCTAAATATAATTTTTTGGGAGTTTTTTTTATTAAATATTGAAGAACATAAAATTCTCCATCTAATACACTTAAAAAATTTATTATATCTTGTATAGATTTAGAGATAAAGACTCTATAATTTATAGAGTATACTAATCGCAGAGGCCAAGGCACTAAGGAAACCAGTTGACAAATTCCAATGTTTATAACATGACATATGTCATTGTCAAATATCAACAGTTTTAGTGACATTCTGATAGCTTTTCCTGGGAAGTATATTTAACTTTTCTTATTCTTTTATTAATTAAATATTTGAAATTATAGGTAAAATTGTGGTAAAATGCATATATCTATCAGAAATACCGCCAATCTGGTTAATGAATTGGAACAATATTTGACATTTAGAAACTTCCTCATACAATGAAAAATAGATATAATTTGAATTACATGTGTGCAGAAGACATGCTAAATATAGAAAGAAACAATATTTGGGTAATGTTCTGTAAGATTTTGTTATAAAACGACGGTTGGAAAGCGAAGTGCAATACAATACTTATATAGCCTAATATGAAAATGGCGAGAGGTCTTGTGCTGGCCACAACAGATTTTTTCTTTTGCAAATAACTTCTAAACTATTAGTAATTGAGAAAAACGTTTCAAATATAAAAGATAGATATTTTTATTAACCAACCAGTGGCGTAGGAAATAAATTTTTATATCCATAAATTTTCGAGATATAACACAAACTTATATTTTTTTAAATAGAACCCATATCTTATTTTAATCTCAAAAAAATAATTATTTTTTTCTCTTTTCAATGATGTAAGGGTTATTATATTTTATATTTGTTTTTCCTTCAAAATTATTATTTTTTCCTTATTTTTTACCGACGCCAAATATTGCGAATTTTAAATGGCACAAAAGTGACCCCTGTGGTGCACTCTCCACGCCAGCAATGAGTGCCCGTGAGGTGACGCCTGGTAAGCGCACGCACGGTACAAATATGTCATCATCATTACCGATATCTGCGATAAAGCAGATTGGCACACCCAGAAATGGGTAATATGCCGTGATGATATATTTATTTATTTTATTTATTTATTTTGTATTAAATTTACAATTATTTTGAAAATATTAGTAGATTTCTATTTAGAAATACTACTTGTATTTAAATAATTATTTCGTTAGAAAAATTTGCTCAAAACTCGTATCAAATTAATTTTTATAATATTTTGTATCAGGTCGCTCTTGGCACATTATAGTGTAATTTGTAATTATAAGTCTAGAATAAAAATATTAAGTAATAAAGGCATAAAATAAATTATATCGATCAAATACAATATAATTAAAAATAATAATAATAATTTTTTTTTGAGAAATAATAAGGAAATTCACAAAAATAAAGAAAAAAATTAATTTTAGGAGCAAAACAAATATAAAATATAATAACCCTTACATCATTTAAAAGAGAAAAAAATAATTATTTTTTTGAGACTAAAATAAGATATGGGTTCCATTTAAAAAAATATAAGTTTGTGTTATATCTCGAAAATTTATGGATATAAAAATTTATTTTCTAAGCCACTGGTTAGTTAATAAAAATATCTATCTTTTATATTTGAAACATTTTTCTCAATTACTAATAGTTTAGAAGTTATTTGCAAAAGAAAAAATCAACAATATTCAGTTTTTCGTCATTATCTAGTGCCCTATGAGAATATTTGGAAAAACAAAAGCACATCTGAGATGGCCTCCTAAACGCGCACAAAAAGTTTCATTTAACCGTCATCGTATCTCTTATAGTTCTCGAGATCTCAATGGTGGCACTTCTAAATGGGACACACTGTATATACATAATATTAAGACGAATCTATAGCGCCAAGGCAATTGCTACGCTGAAAATATGCAGATGATTCAACTAACATCCAGAACACACAGTGTTGATACGTCCCCTACTGTCTAGCTGAGGTAGAGAAAAGCAACGAAGTAAAAGTAGCGCGTAGCTAAGATTGTACTGAGGAACTATGTGGGCAAATTATTAAGAATTCTAGAAAATAGTGTTATCGCGCAAAACTACTCAGCCTTTATTTCTAGTTATTTGAGTATAAATTTTTAGTACCTACCTATGTTCAGGGTTGAAAAACCCCGGTTTTTTTTTATAAAAAACCCAGCCCATCTGGGTTTTATTAAATAAAAGCGGGTTTTATTGACAAACATCGAAATATAGTATGTATCATTTTCAACTTTAGTTTTATAAAGTATCTTAATACACATACACAAGTCGGCGTAATAGATAATTAATATATTTATTTTTTTTAAGACTGTAATGTAATAAACAATAAATTAACTAGAGAGTGTACATGTGTACACGAATTAATATTAATAGTTGCAAGTCTGTGCAATGCAAATGTGTACAAGAATTAGATCCTAGTATCACAACTAATAGTAGTACGTTTAATATACAACTCAAAAAATAATGAAAATGCTGACACCAGAATTGGAGTAAAATATAAAAGAAAAAGAAACACTGTGTTCAATTCGCACAGCAAGGAAAAATATATTAAAAATGATTAAACACGAAGTACCTATACAAAATGAAATTGATTGTAAAATGTTGCCGGTGACAAAAATTTATGTATATATGTGTGTACCATATAAGTATGTACCATATTTAATTAATAAACTATGATTTCATAAAAGTGGGTTTTTAGATGGGTTTTTTTAAAAGACCCGGGTGGGTTACAACAACCCTGCCTATGTTACTCCTAACACAAAACACAAAACCAATGAACAATATGTTCCAAACGAAATTTTGAAATTTTGCAAAGGATTTATCATATCAGCTATAAAAAAAGCTGTTTTTCAAGTAGTGGCACATTAACTTCAGTCAATTCTATGTATTTTGCACAAATCCCATACTAAAGTTCCTTGGAATTGGAAAAGATTTTATATGTACTTATATCGAATAAAATTGTAACACGAACATATACTATTTTCTACAAATTGCGTACAGAAAGTTCCTTGCAAAATATTCTATAAATCTAATAAAATTATTACACGAATATACATTTTGTAAATTGCACTTGATACTGACATTTGTGAATTAGAATTATTTGAATATATCAGCTGTTTCCATGATTATAGCAAAGCTGGCTAATTTATGAAAATTAATTAATTGATAATTACATAAAATGTCAAAAAATGATTTCATTTAACTGCATTTTTTCAAGAAAAACTTTTAAGAACTTCAAATAACAGAACTTTCGGTTGACGAATAGGGTATTCCACAGTAATCAAAAATAGTAAAAGTTTATTGAAATTATGAACGATAATAGTTAAAGGATAAGGAAAACCATATTTCTTTTATTATAAATTATTTCTTCTAGAAGACACGGGGAGTTTTGCTTTTGATGATGCAGGACATGTGTACGAGTGTTTGAACAAATAGGATCCAAGTATGACCTCCGGTTTTGAGAAGCCCCGCCCTAACTAGGAATATACTTCTTCGGGTGTGTCGGATCTGTTCGGTTGCTGTCCGGGTGACGTTCTAATTTCTTTGTTTTTATAAAATGAGAAAAAAGGTGAAATAAATTAAGTATAATAATTTATTTTATGTCTCTAATAATGAATTATAATATTACAATTTAAATATACATTATTTTGTAGTTTGTTTAACAGTTTTTTGTGGCTTGTGAAACACTGTTTGTTTACTTCTGGTATATCCACATTACCTACGTCACAAAGGTAATTTAAAATTCGGACCTTAATATCTCGCTTATTTGGAGGAATTAGTAACTCGGACTTTCACATGTGGTCTTATATTTTTATGTACTTCAAGAAAAAAAAATTAAAAAAAATATCGTGGAATAGCCTATTATAACCAAATCTAATTAGCTCTTCATATGGATGTAAAGAAGAGGAATACAAACGAATTATAATTATTAGAATTGTAGAATTGGAGTTATCGTCGGAATTTTTTTTGTCATACACATACATACACACACACACACACATATATATATATATATAGACATACAGACATCATCATAAAACTAGTAAAATTGAATTCTAGATACAATAAAACGAGCTTATTCATTAAATACTCACCACCGAATTGTTTGACTAAAAACAATCAGGCCTATTCTGCAACTCAGTGATAATTTCTAACAACTGGTTAAAAATTTAATTTTATCCAACCGCGATTGATTTGAGATTTAAAAGTCCAATTTTTTGCTATATATCAACATACTTTGATTGGTTAACTTTTTTAACCAGTTGTTAAAAATTAACCATTGAGTTACAGAATAGGCCCGAATACCTTCCTTACCTAAAGATGACGGAAGGTAAAAATATTTCTATTTGATGAAGAGTTCTAACTTTATCAGTACCACATAAATAATACTATTAAAATTGCCCCATTACCTTAAAATTTAATTTTAATAAAACTAAAAAGGTATAACCATGGCAGGAGTTCTCGAAATATGCGTGTATGTATCACGATTTAAAATATACTGGTTATGCCACTTGTCATGTTTTTCATTGTTTCTGACGGTCCGCTTGATACGTGTTTCCTTGAATAATCCACTAGACGCGCTACGTGAGAACGACCCAACCACAGCAAACTATTTTTACATAAAATATAAAAAATGAAATGCATAATGAATTTATTTTTAATATAAATTTATATATTTAATGGAAACCTGAATCAATAAATTAATAGAACCGTACGCTTCCAGGTTTCATTCGGTAATAATATCTTCTTCCCGAAAATGTTTTCGACAAACATCATTCAATCTTAATTCGCGATCATCTCTACTAATTGCACATTGCCATTTCTTAAAAAGTGATATATTGAGTGGAGCAGCAAACAGAGATTATTTTTCAGTGGATTTCTTGTAACCGGTTTCACATCAAAAAATGAAACATTTTCTATTTAATTTTCTTTTCATTTTGCATTAATTGCAATATCTTTCAACAAAATATTTATATTACATTACATATACTATGAATATGTACTTCAAAACCTGTTTTATTTACCTTTCTATAAGATATAACATGTAATATTTTCAAAATGACGTGCAGATGACAGGTGTTAGTTGGGTCGTTCTCACGTTGCGCCTCTAGCGGAAAAAACGAGCAAACACGTATCGCTTTGGACCCTCGTTTTGTGCAGAGTGGCACAACCAGTATATTTTAAATCGTGGTATGTATTTAGTTTTATTAAAATTGAATTTTATAAGTTACAGGTGTTCGATCTTGACCAGCGCCAAATATTTCCAATTTTAAATGGCACAAAAGTGACTCCTGTGGAGCACTCTCCATGTCAGCAATGAGTGCCCGTGAGGTGACGCTTGGTAAACGCTAGCACGGTACAAATATGTCATCATCATTACCGATATCTGTGACAAAGCAGATTGGCACACCCAACAGTGGGTAATATGCCGTGATGACATATTTATTTATTTTATTTATAATTTAACTTTATACTCCTTTTACTATTATCAGTACCCAACGAGCTATAAGTAAATATAGAGTGGCGTATCGCATGCTAAACTCGTACTTTACCCGTACACAGTTGAATGCTTAGGTCGGCGGCCATTACTATAACTGAGCGCTCAGCTCAGACACTATACGTTGTTTTTCTCAGCCCTTATTGCACTATTTATTAAAAATGCCCACAAAGTGTGTTGTTCCTCAGTGTGGAAACAGACAAATTAGAAATAGTTGCAAGTCGTTTCACAGGTAAATTTTATATCCAAAAATTTTAACTCAAAGTTTTAATTAGCGATAGATTTACGATTTTACCGCCTGTAGTCTGATAATAGTTTCTCGCCTAAATCCAACATCGAATATAATCAATTTATTTTTATGTAATTACTGATATGTAATTACTGATATTTATTATTACACTCAAATTTTATTTATTGAAACAAAAATTTCTGTTGTAATTAAAATAAATACAAGAACTATTATTATAGGTAATCAATTTTTTGTGTAAATAGTAGGACTGTTTCTATAGATATTCAAGGAACTAACATTCGACAATTTTTGACCAAAACAATCATATTTAAAGGTCAATAAAAACATTATTTTCTATTTCATATATGTAGTGATTATTTTCACAATTTTGTTTATTTTATTTAAAGAATATGTTTTTGTTATTGTATTTTATATGTTATATTTTTTATATACGTTATTATTGTCATAATAAAATATATAATTTAATTTCACTATTTTCGTTTTTATGTATCTATCTACCTACCTTGCTACTTTTTCAATATATTGTATTAATGCAGTTACATTTTTCATATTAATTGTTATTTATTATCGTAAAATATTATAACAAAATAAGGATTCACAGTAAAAATTCTTAAATTATATTAATTTATCAATAGTTTCACATCATCCATATTATATATCTGTGAAACTAAATATGTATTAATTTATTTATTTATTTTGAAATATGATATATGTCAGAATAAAACTTTTCGCCACAAATTTTATTTATTTATTTACTTATAGCTCGTTGTCAGTACCACATAAAATGAATTTAAATATTTTCTGTTTCTAATAATCTTCCTGCCTTTCCCTTTTTTCTGGAATCAATATCCCCCAGCTCAGCCGCCCACAGTTCCATCTTTCTGGGCTGGTGACACGCGAGTCGGCAATGAGCAGAGGATCGTTAGGGCAGATACTCTGGTCAGTGGCCAGGGCCCGCGGTTATGAGCGATTGCGGTGACGCCTAGCGTGACCGGAGGCACACAGTGGCGTAACGTACTGCACCAAAGGCAGATGTGGCACGAGTGGAGAAATTGGTTGAGAGAATAGCTGCTGGATACTGTCTTGAGTCTTGGAATGTGGAAAACTGATCTGATGTGGTTCAGCAGGGTTTTAACGCCTTGCAAATTTAATCTAATCTGTTGAGAAAATACTTATACCTTTCAATTATTGTAAGTTATCTATAATTCTTGGTTTTGAATTCCTTCGAAATAAATTGTTTCAAAATAAGATTAAAAAAAATCTGTTGTGGCCAGCACAATACCTCTCGCCATTTCCATTTTAGACCTTATGTATAAGTAGATATATATTGTATTGTATTTAATATATCTTATGCTCCCAAGGAATTCCAATTACATCTATTGTTTAGATATTTTTGTATTTTTTAATTCATTTTATGAACAATTTTTCTCCGACTCTTTTAAATGTTCTACATTCTTCCAATTCATTGACGAGATCGGCGGTATTTCTGAAGATACATAATATATCTATAATTTTGAATATTTAATTAATAATAGAATAATAAATATTAAATGTACTTCCCAAAATAGCCTACAGTAGGTATTGTCTCTGAATTTTTGACATTGTAATTTTTCCGGCAATTACAAACATTGTAATTTTTCCGGCAATTACAAACATTTTTATTTTTCAACAAAAGATAAAAATATTAAATGTATCAGATAAAGAATTTTATATTCTCTAATATTTGTAATAACATAAATTTAAAAGAATAATATTTATGGGGTCCCGTGGCCGCGTGCCTGAGTGTCTGGTCGCGAACCTGGGGGAACCAGGTTCGATCCCGACCGACGCCAAATATTTCCAATTTTAAATGGCACAAAAGTGACCCCTCCCAGCAAACACACAATCTTCTAAGAATATTTTATAAATGTCTATAGTGAATATTCGTCATATATATATTTCGGGAATGTTCGTAAAATATTCTGCTTTCCGATTTATATTCTATGTATATTTATTTTGGAATATTCTTTTGAAATTCTAGCATAAATATACTTAGAATATTTTCTTGGGAATATTTTTCTGCATTATATTTTATGAATATTCCATGCATATTTGTTGAATCATTTTCCCAGAAATGTTTTCATTGTTTACTTTTTTAGTAGTTTCACTTCTGTATTATAGTCTATATAATTGAACTATTAACTTTAAGAAAAATAAAATTCGGATGGCTTAAATAAATGAATGAACAAACTTCACATCAATTATGCAAATTAAAAATTTATTATTCAATAGACAAAATTTTGTTTTTAATATTTTAGTGCTTAAATAGAAAGGGAAAAACGAATATGCGAATTTATAAAATAAAATGTATTTTATGATGTGGTTTTTTGTTGTAAAATTGGGGTGAAGTTAGATATATTAGTTTGACATTGCAACCAAAAATATTATAGTAGTTAACAGTAAATTATTTTATTGAAATAATTATACACGGTATTTGTTTATATATAAATTGAAAATTATAATAAATTTAATGCACATTAAAAATATAAATAAATAAATAAATATATCATCACGGCATATTACCCATTTCTGGGTGTGCCAGTCTGCTTTATCGCAGATATCGGTAATGATGATGACATATTTGTACCGTGCGGGCGCTTACCAGGCGTCACCTCACGGGCACTCACTGCTGGCGTGGAGAGTGCACCACAGGGGTCACTTTTGTGACATTAAAAATATGCATCCAATTTCACGCCCAGATGTCAGGCTAGTCGTCAATGTCGTCATCTGATAACAAAGTCAAGAGAAGTGAACGAATTTCAGAGACGAATTTGTTGCTGTTGCGAAGACTGCTGTTTTGTGTTTCATTTTGACGTGGGCAAATCTTTCTTAATATTAAATAAAAAGAAGAATTTATACTTTATTGTAAGTACTTTTAATTAATTCACTTAATAGCAAAATAAGGACATATTACACATGTAGCGTAAACATAACCTTAAAATTTGTTTTTATAAAACTATTCAATGTATATTTCTTTCTTTATAATACATTTTAGTTGCCAAAAAGATGAAACGTAGACGAATTTCTTATCGTCACTTCAATAGAGTTGTACAGCAACAAACTACAGATACAATGTACTTCCGAGTTTTATTGCTAATTTAAAAATTATTTTATTTCCAGTTTTCCATTTTCCCCTAGACGCAAGTGCCAGAGAAGACACACTGATTTTGGTTTGAAAATAGATATATACTCGTTATTTTACTTCTTGTGTAAAGGTATATACAAATATTGTTTTAGTATTACATGATCTATATGTCTGTTTCTTTTTTTTAGTTGTTTGAAAGATGTATAATCTTATATAAATAAATATTAATTGAAATAAATATTTTATTATTTCTTAATTATATATCTTGAGAATATTCCTTAAATAATCCTATTCATTTGAAATATCTGTTTTCAATATATATGTAATATTTATAGAATTACTCGAGAACTTTCTAAAAATATCCTTAGAATATTCCGCCATATATTCCTGGAATGTTCCTAGAATTTTGTAAAGTAGGACATCGGAAAATACAAGGAATATTCTCTGTATATCTACAGCGATTGTAGGAATATTCGAAATATCCCAAACATATATTATAAGAATATGCAGCGATTATTTCTGTGTTAGCTGGGCTGTGGTGCACTCTCCACACCAGCTATGAGTGCCCGTGAGGTGACGCCTAGTAAGCGCCCACACGGTAAAATATATCGTCATCATTACCGATGTCTACATGTGTTGTAGATACTGGCACACCCAGAAATGGGTAATATGCCGTGATGATATATTTATTTATTTATATTTAGAAGATTTTTTTAAGAATCTACTACTTCCGGTGGACTAATTGTTATCAAAATTTAACCAGCTCTTCCCATTAAAGTCAGAGTGAGGAAACCGTAGTTAGACATGTTTTAAGTCTTATGTTATTTGAGAAAATGTGGTTCCAATTTCCACACACATACATACACACACACACGGAAATTATCGTAAAAATGTTAAAATCGGAGTGTAGGGACCTTAAAAAGAGCTTATGTCCCAAGTATTCATAAAACTTAAAAATGACAACTGACAGTAGGTATAACTATACCGAGAGTTTTTTTTATCAGTGAACATGGCCGTATGTTATTACCATAGTTACATTTAAAATGATTGACAGCAATGTATTATCGCGTTTTTTTTAAAACTGAACATAGGACGTGACATTTAGTGTAGTTGTCAAAGTCATCAAATTGTTATACAATCAAAATGTGTACAGAAACTTGTCGTAGACTCATGTTATAATTATACCAATTGACAATTTGAACTTTTTCTTCAACTGTATACATTTTGAAATGACAATTTGATGACTTTGACAACTATAATACATTCACTGTCACTCTCTATGTTCAGTTTTAAAAAAAACGCGATAATACATTGCTGTCAATCATTTATGTAACTATGGTAATGGCATATGCCCATGTTCACTGATAAAAAAAACTCTCGGTATAAATAGTTATTTATCTCACTCATACACACACACACATACAGCCATCATCGTAAAACTAGAAAAACGAATTCTAGCGACCCTAATACGTGCTTATTCATTAAAAACAACACCGAATTTTATGACCAAAGACAATAGCTTCCTTACCTAAAGGTGACACGGAAGGTAAAAAGTATTGGAATGGACATCTTCAACGAAAAATTTCCTACTATCAAATTTCCTAATTGAGCATTAAAATAATCTTCATTAATTTTCATTTTTCCAAAAATCTAACAATTTTCTGTAATATTATAGTATTTTCTTTTTAAAATCAATTAATTAATAAATAATAATATCTTAATACTTTTATTCAAAAATTTAAAAAATCTGGTACGGCGCTTTGGCACTCACAAAAAAATTCCGGAAGAAAAACATAATAAAGAATAAAAAAATGCGTGTACGCCAATGATTGTGGTCATGTGGTTTTCGACGAAGCTTGAGCAAAATATGGAAATTGTAAGTGAGTTACCCCCTTGGTATTAGATATAATTACAGATATTTTGTAAGAATAATGAAGGGTTATTTTTTTTACTACTATGTATTACTCTTGCTAAATTGTCAAATCATGATAAGTATGGGAAGGTGAACCCAAATATTACAAGGATACATTTATTTCTATTATACAGAGGGTTTTAATACTTCAGGAAAAACTTGAATGTTAGTCAAATCACAAATAAAAAAGATTTTTTAAAAATTTTCAAACCTGATTATTGTATTAAATATCACTGGTTCTACGTAAGTGCGTACAATATTTGACCAACAGGTTTACCCTTACCGATGACTTGGACAATCACTTCTTTGAGGATTAACACATACTTTCACTTAACATTTATAGAGGTTAGATGCATACTGTTCTGGAGACGGACACACTTAATATTCTTATATTAAATTGTATTTACATATTAACATTATCAAACAATGGAGAAGAAAATAAAGTAATCGGAAACTGCAGTCAGTACGCTTTTATTTGATTTGAAACCTACGTTTCAACCATTACAATGGTCTTCTTCAGGGTTAAATCAAGTCATAAACAATGATGAAGATATTTGTAACTACTGTTAACAAACATCGAAATACACTAGTGAAATACCCGTTACAATATTGATGAAAAACAAATTTTGTTTTATATAAATATATAATGTAACGGACCAGATAGAATGTAACAATTTTATAAAACTGGCAATGGTCGAAACGTAGGTTTCAAATCAAATAAAAGCGTACTGACTGCAGTTTCCGATTACTTTATTTTCTTCTCCACACATCAATTTCCAGTCGATCATCATTACTCCAAATAATTATCAAACAAACTAAACATGTCTAAATTGTTACATAGTAACTCTAAATACGCGTACTAGCAAAACGAAACCACAAATTACAAGTCTTATCGATATGAGTCTCAACCATAGACTCCATGTCCTTCCGACATGAATCTCTAACATAGACTAAATAAAACAAACGGTTATAATTTTTAGAAAAGCATATCTGAGAGGTGCAGGTTGAAAGGTTATCATACAGTATCCATAGCTAAATATCAACCCTACACGTAGGCTGGCAGTAACTTAAAAGTCAAAGCGGCTGACATTCACACTAAACAGAGAGAGAGAGAGAGAGATGTGAGAAAAATGATAATAATTTCTTATCAGAATTTTGACTTACAAAGAAAATTTTTTGTTAAAAAAAATATCCAATTGAATCCCTGTATTTCTAATCACGTGTGCGAATGTAACCAATCAAAACAAACTTACACTGATAATTATCCTAAGACAATGGGCTACTTGCGTGGTACTGAAAATCCGATTTCTGTCACTATATACGTAATGTTATATTGAAAACATATCAAAATTTTAATTTTATTTTAAAATAATTATTTGTTTTTTACTAAATTAAGAAATTAATTTTTCTGTGACGTCTTTATATTGAACTGGGGAGGGGAAGCATGTTTAATAATATTATCAATAGATGGCATGGCGTGCGAGAAAGTTTTAATTTGAATTTGAAATTAGTTCATTTTTCTCTCTCTCTCTGGTCTCTCATACATTAATTAATTTATAAATAAACACATAGGTAATTACTTGTAATTTAAAATATCGATAACAAAATGATAAACTAAAATACTAACCTCCAAACTATTGTTGAAATGTCAAACAGGTGATCTACACACCCGCACAAACATACCATTACTTTGGGACGGCACCACGCTGTGACTTTACGACCATTCATCGGTGCGGCGTAATTCTACGTCATACATGGCGGGAATTCAAATAATCAAATTTCATTATTTTTTTCTGGCTAATTAATAAAAATTTTGGCAAAAGAAAAAATATGGGTACCTTCTCTTCAAAAATATTAAATAAAAAAAAGGTACGCAAGTAGGCCATTATTACTTATGTCATTAAGTGTCTGTTTTTCAATATTTGGTTCATATTTTAACTAATAGTTAAATAAACAAACCTGAAACGAAATGAACTGTCAAATGACAGATTTATCATTGCTGTCAACAAAACGATGCAATAATGTTTACTTAACTAGAAGTTAAAATTTTAACCAGAGATTGAAAAACCGGCCCTAAGTTGCTAAATAACAATCACTTTTTGACAGATAATTAAAGATTAATTGTTTTAATTTGGAAATGATGTTTTGAAGGTATGATAGTGAAAATAACGCATCAATTAATAAAATACACACTCACACTCACAATAAATCACTCTATTATAAACCAAAAATTAGAAAATATTATTCTATTATTATTTCTATTAAACGTTTGTATAATAAAAGTGAAAAGTGTCTCGGCATCTCGTAGTTTCAATGTCAATCTTATTATCGTTACACAGTTCACGCTATAAATACATATTCTTCATAAATTTAATTAAAACTACAAAAAAAATTCTCACCGAATACCCCTCGATGATAAATACTTATAATTTCATCACAATTCCCTCAAGCACGTTGTTTTTAGGTAACACCACCTCCGCCTTCGGCGTCGGGCTGTTACCAAGAAACGCGCTTTCGGTAACTATTATAAAATTATTTCGTAATTATCAATGTCCTCGGGATATTAAGATATTATAGCTGATAACAAAGTTGAGATATTGATATTGAAACTATAATTTAGTAGAGTTTTTGCCTTCACCTTGTCACAGTCCAAATGGCAAAAAGAAAGGGTCTAATATCAATAGAGACCATATTTTGTAATTAAGATGTTATAAAACTTTTCGTGCATTTCAAATTATGAATTCCGTAACCTAAATACCATTAAACAACGTTGTTTTTTCTTCGTTTTTGTATTCTTGTTCCCACAATTCCAATTCCAATATCGACTATCGAATTTCACATATCGGTACGTGATGTCCGCTTGCCAACAGCTGCATCCGGCGATTTATCAAACTCCTGCTGCCGGTCTCCTGCTGCTCGCGTCCTGCACACATCCGAGTGCGGTCATTTATTACCTCTCGCAGGATCCGACCTGCTGGATCGGATCGCCGATCGCCGCCTGATCGCCGGATCGCATAAAACAAACAGTTATAATAATGGTCGGCGGAAAGTTTGCCAAATTTACGACCGCAATTCCAAGCGGACAGCGGTGGCTGCTGGCGGCATCTGGACCAGATTGCAACGCTGGAAATCTAACGGAGATATAAACAGTTGTTGTTTTCTGTGGTGAAGTATTGAAGTATTGGAGATAAACAGTGCAAGTTGCAACCAAAGGAGACTCGTAATGTTTATATTGCCTTTTAAAGCTATTTCTTGTATATCCGGTAAAACGGAAACAATTTCTATGTAACAGTGGTGGCTAGGTTAAATCTTAAAATAATTTTAAGAACCATTCCATAAAAAAATTGAATTACTACATTTACATACGGTTGATCTCACAATCTCAAATTAAAATTTTAACTGTCGCACTGCCACTTAATTGAACAAAACTGAAACGATATGACAAATGTCATATTTAACACAGCTATCAATCCGATTTAATATGGTTTTTCATAGTCTTAATACAAAGTAGCCATTTGCGCTCTCTTTTGTCAGCTCAAAGTGACACTTTGCCGCTCATGCGCGACAAAATAGAAAAAACGCTCGCTGTCCAAATTTCTAACTATACAATGTTAAGTGTATATAATGGAGTGCTGGTGCCTGCGTATGGAAGTGAATGTTGAGCATGGACGAGAAAGCATAAAAGGAAAGTGACTGCTGTGGAAATGAGGTATTTACGTGGTGTTTTTGGGTATACAAGACGGGATCGCGTGAGGAATAATTTGGTGTATGAAGAATGTATGGTTAGGAAGAATGTAGTTAAGAGAGTTGGAGTGAGTCAGTTGAGATGGTTTGGTCATGTGGAGAGAATAATGAGTGAACGACTTGTAAAACGCATATATGTTGGTAAAGTTGAGGGTGTTCGATTACGTGACTGTCCAGGGTGTAAGTGGATGGATGTGATTGGTAGTATTTTGAAGGAGCGTAAGTTTCCGAGTGGAAAGAGAAGAAGAGCATGTATGAATACGATTATGAATGTGGCTGAGGCGAAAGAAGTTTGCCTGGATAGGAATGTGTGGCGAAGGATGATTGTTTCGTAATTATTGTGGTGTGAAGATGTATGGTTAGTAAGAATGTTTTATGAGAATGGAGAGACAGCTGAACTTTTATGTTTGTACAGGAATGTGTAGCGAAAGATGATTTTTGTGTAACTATTATTGTGGTTATTCGCTACCGAAATCGGTCACTTTCATATGTTATTATGTATGAATACGTTTATGAATGTGGCTGAGGTGAAAGAAGTGTGCATGGATAGGAATGTGTGGCAAAGGATGATTGTTGCGTAACTGTTATTGTGGTCCGGATGCGGTTATTCGCTACCGAAAATCGGTCACATTAATATGTTCTTGTATGAATGTTATGATGATTTTGGACAAGGCGAAAGAAGAATGTTTTTAAAGAGTTAAGTGATTCAGTGGAGCTCTTACTTTAATCCCTTTTCTTATTGTTTTCGGGTTTTTACTAACCCACTAAGTGGGAAACGCGTGATTTTATGTATGTATGTACGTATGTACAATGTTGAGAAATGTCACTTGTCTACATTCTTCTTGAAAACGTTTAGTTAGGAACTAATATGGTACTGTAGTTATACATTTACCACCTTCACAAGTAAATCTGACATACAGCTGCTCTGTCGGTATAGTACATAACCAAACAAAATGCAGCACAGCTGTGAAAATAAAATAGGGCATTTATTTACAAAAACGAAAGTATAAAATGCTTAGAGTAGATTGAAGCAGTAGCTCAAGAAAAATGGATAATAACGATAAATTAAAATTAAATATAAAATAAATTGTGTGAATAGTTGTGCTGCGACCTACAAAAGTTTGGCGTGCACTGCACTAGTTTAATGTACTTGAAATAAATAAATTATATAAAAAAAACTTACAATATCCATTACAAAATTATCATTAATTTTTTTAAAAAACGAAAGCCAAAATAATATCTTGAATTCATATTTGAATAAGTTCCTATCTTCACTGCAAAACTCCATACCGAGAGTTCCTTGGAAAAAATTCTATAAATCCAATAAAATTATAACACGAACAAACATTATGTAAATTGCACTTGACACTGACATCTGTCAATTACAATTATTTGAATATATTACCTGTTACCCGTGATCCTTAAGGCCTAATTCTTTCATTTACAACTTCTGGTAGGATCAAAAAATTAATTTATTTCAACGATTCTGTGTGACAGGCTAATTATTCACACTTCTATATGAGTATATATCCATACCGCTTAGGATGGTGTACTCCTATACGACACATGAAAAAGAAATTGTGGAAGATTCACTGTCTCTGCTTGATCACGGATTCTGTGGCTCAGTTGGTAGAGCGTCACGCTAGAAATGAGAAGGTCCGGGGTTCAAATCCCTGCAGAGTCATTGAATTTTTCATATTTTCTTTCGTCGTTTATTTAATATTCTCCGTGATCCTTAAGGTCTAATTCTTTCATTTAATAAATATAATAACAAAATGTAAATATTTAACTGCGTTTTTTAAAAAAAAACTGTTAAAAACTTCAAATAAGGGTACATCCGGTGGATTAATTATAACCAAAATCTAATCAGCTCTTCACATGGATATACAGAAGAGGAATACGAAAGAATTATAATTTTTAGAATTGTAGTATTGGAGTTACCGTCGGAGAAAAATTTGTCACACACGGACACATACACACACACACACACACACACACACACACACACACACACACACACACATATCATCTTAAAAATAGTGAATTCGTATTGTAGGGACCCTAAAACGTGCTTATTCATTAAAAACTCACCACCGAATTTTTTGACCAAAGACAATACCTTCCTTACCTAAAGGTGTCGGAAGGTAAAAAGGCCTAAGGTTGTTTTTGTCACGAGCTCTTCAATTTTAATTCAAAACAATTAAAAACTCGTTATTTTCACGATTCGTTATATCAGTATCACTCTTGTTGACAACAATGACTCAGTTCATTTTTATGACACTTCCCTCCTTTAATTACTAGTAAAAATTAACCCTAAAAGTGACTTTCCCACTTTTGAAGTACAATTTCCCAGATGTGGTTTCCGATAGCCACGAGACAATAATGTTTATGAGTGTCACACCGCTGATAGCATCTCCCTTCCGAATATGACTTAGGTTGCGTAAACCGTGACCCTGATAACGCACGCCACTGTCCACTATCGCCTCTTCGCGGCCTACTCGATTCGAGGGCGATTACGGTCGTTATTATGCACTGATCATAATTTTATTTTTTCTTTATAGCGTGATGGCAGGGATTTGTCGTGTCAACATAAGGGAAGGGTACGGGTTTGGGTTACAATACCGACATATTTAAATATCGACAACCACAATAAGGGCAATCAAAAGGTTACTATTTTTATGGCTATTTACAAGGTGTTAGTTAAAACGCAGGCCATAGGCGTTTAACATGGAAAATTAGTTTTTCCTTGCGCAAAACTTCCCATTTAATTTTAGGCAAAATTGTTTCAAATGAGAGTTGTAGATAATAAAGTTCTACATCTAAATCATTAAACAGATTTTATTTTACATGATTAAAATCTGCAAAATTCAATTTAAAATTTTACAAATATTGCCCATTTATAGTGACAGCCTTGGAATTTAAACAAAATTACAAAGAAATGCATATCGTTTGAACTGTCAGAATTCGATTTTGACAGATTTTATTACCTTCCGTCACCTTTAGGTAAGGTAGGTATTGTCTTTGGTCAAAAAATTCGTTCGTGAGTTTTTAGTGAATAAGCACGTTTTAGGGTCCCTAGAATAAGAATTTGCTATTTTTAAGATGATGTCTGTATGTGTGTGTGTGTGTGTGTGTGTCCGTGTGTGTGTGTGTGTGTGTGTGTCCGTGTGTGTATGTGTCCGTGTGTGACAAATTTTTCTCCGACGATAAGTCCAATACTACAATTCTAAAAATTATAATTCTTTCGCATTCCTGTTCTTTGCATCCATGTGAAGAGCTGATTAGATTTTGGTTATAATTGATCTACCGGAAGTAACCTTATTTGAAGTTTTTAACAGTTTTTCTTGAAAAAACGCAGTTAAATATCATTTTTCGACATTTTGTGATTATCAGTATGAAAGAATATCTTATTCTCTATACGGTTTGATATACATTTTCCATTATACATTTTTCTTCAGATTCAATACATACAGAGTTATAGAGACATTAAGAGAGATTAACTTTCAAAAATTAGTCAGCTTTGCTAAAATTATGGAAACAGCAGATAATTCAAAAATTTTTAATTGACAGATGTCAGTGTCAAATGCAAAACCAATGTTGAAAGTATAGGGTTAGAAAGTTATATGTGAATGTGATAGAGTGTTCCTCGCAAGTGACTTGCATTTGCAGACTCGTCTCAAGATTGGAATTTTCAATGCCAGAAGTACAAGAAAAGCCAAAGAGAAATGGAAGGAGTGTGTAGATATGAGAGAGGAAGAATTATGTGAAGAAGATGCGTTGGACAGGAATGAGTAAAAGAGAAGAGCAAGAAACAGCGACCCCTAATAAAATAGGGAAAGGAACTTTCGGTATGGAATTTGTAAAAAATAGTGTGTTGGTGTTAAAATTTTACAGGATATACAGCATCTTTTTCAAGGAACTTTTGGTATGGGATATGTACAAAATACATCGAATTGATGGAAGGTTTTGTGCTGGCCACAACAGATTTTTTATTTTTATTTTATAACCTGCTATGTATTTTTTTGTAATTTTGTTAAAATTTAATGGATATCACTACAAATGATCTGGGTGGGATTCTGTAACTCGTCCGTTCTCAAACGGTACTGTTATCACTATGGTTACATAGATAATCACATTTCATTTGACAAGTATGACGTAAACACACCAATCATCTTATAAAAAATACGTTTCTATAGTGATATGGGACCTTTTTGATAACGGACGAGTTACAGAATCCCACCCCTAATGTGGCCAGCAAAATACCTTTCGTCCATTCTATGTATTTTGTACTAATCTTATACCAAAAGTTCCTTGGAAAACATCTATATAGCCAATAAAATTATAACACGAACATATATTTCCTACAAATTCCATACCGAGAGTTCCTTGGAAAAGATTCTATAAATCCAATAAAATTATAAAACGAACCTAAATTAAGTAAATTGCACTTAACACCGACATCTGTCACTTAGAATTATTTGAATATATCAGCTGCTTTCATGATTATACCAAAGCTGGCTGATATATGAAAATTAATCTCTTTATAATTCTTTAACTCTATATCTATTTAATATGAAGGAAAATGTATAATCTAACCGTATAGAGAAAAAGATATTTTTTCATATTAATAATCACGTGTCGAAAAATGATATTTAACTGCGTTTTTTCAAGAAAAACTGTTAAGAACTTCAAATAAGGGAATTTCCGGTTGTCCAATTATAACGAAATATTAATCACCTCTTCATATAGATCTAAAGAAGAGGAATACGAAAGAATTATAAATTTTAGAAATGTATTGCAGTGGAGTAACCGTCGGAGAATTTTTGTCACACACAGACACACACACACACACACACATACACACACATACATACACACACACACACACACTCACACATACAAAGAGAGAGAGAGATCGTAAAACTAGTAAGATCGTATTCTAATAACCCTAAAACGTGCTTATTCATTAAAAACTCAACACTAAAGTTTTTGACCAAAGACAATACCTTCCTTACCTAAAGGTGACGGAAGGTAAAAAGCCTAATTTTAATAGAACTGTAGAAAATAGCAATATGATGTAAATGTTAAAAGTGTAACATTATTTTGTAAAAAGGAAATTTAGGCACGACGCGTAGCGGAATGATCCAACACTTCGAACAAATAAAATCACTTTTAACATGTACATTCCTTATTTTATCTACAAACACTATTTTTACTTCAGAAATATGATGTCGATTCTTTAAGTATGTCGATCATCCGTCTTGTCGACATTGTAACATATTTCATTTTTAAGGGTTCAAGACATAAGGTTGATAGTCGTTCGCTGTGGAATATAAGATTGCATGTCATTTTTGGACGTTAATAGTATTTGCATATGTATTCTGACATAGTTCCGCTCATTAAGGGGCACTGAATATTTTTTAATGATGTTATTTAAATGGAAATTTCTCCTGCAAATGACGATGTGGCCGAGTGTCATATGTGTCTAATTTATATCTTCGAGTTCTAATTAATGGCCAATGCTACAAATGAAGCGTGGATAATTGTTACTTTGTTGCTTTTTCTTATTGCAGACGTTGCGGACTATATTAGAATATAATAACACAAAGGAAGTACTTATTAGAATTCATATTGTGTGCTATATTATTTTGATTTTGCGTCAGATATATTCTAAATTTGTTCCGTCAATAAATTCGGGAAATAAAAATAGAGTTATTTGTCACAAATTGGGGAATTTATTATCGATCAGAAAATTATTTCCAGAAAACGTAATGTCTTCTTTTATTAATTACATGCTTATACATATAGTTTATAAGTCATTTCTTTTTACCATCTGTCAGTTTGTATGTATGTATAAGAAGTGTGTATGTGTGTGTGTGTGTGTGTGTGTGTGTGTGTGTGTGTGTGTGTGTGTGTGTCAAAAATTTCTCCGACGATAACTCCAACTCTACAATCCCAAAAAATATAATTCTTTCACATTTCTCTTTTTTACATCCATATGAAGAGCTGATTAGATTTTGCTTATAATTGAGTAACCGGAAGTACCTTTATTTTAAGTTCTTAACAGTTTTATTGAAAAAAGCTGTTAAATATATTTTTTTCATATTTGATTGTTTATACGGTTTAATTACACATTTTCCTTCATATGCAATATGCAATAGAGTTAAAGAATTTTAAAAAGGTTAACTTTCATAAATCATTCAGCTATGCTATAACCATGGAAACTGGTGATATATTCAAATAATCCAATTGACATTGTCAAGTGCAATTTTCATAGTATATGTTCGTGATATAATTTTATTGGATTTATAGAATCTTTTCCATTGAAATTCCGGCACGGAATTTGTAGAAAATAGGTATTTATTTAGATTTATTTATTTTATGCAATTTTGACGTTTTAAACTGTCATTATTAACTCCATAGCAACAATTATAAGTAACACTTTTTTACTTTTTTCACAAGTGAATTAAAATTTTTTAAATCACTCTCACATAATTTTTAATTCACTCTGCAACAAATAATGCATTAAAAATAACTTCAGACACGAAATTAACACTTACCATAGTATTTATCAGACATTATCAGCCATTTTCATTATTTCTCACGGCAAAAATGACAGACAATAAAGCATTTTAAATAGATGACTTGACATATATCATCGACGATTGTCATGCACAGTCTACTAACTGTTTAGTTGTTTGTTTTGTCAAAATTACATATTATAATGGTTTTTATTACTATTTCATCAAAATTGAATAAAATATTGTACAAACCACGTGAGCTAAGATTGTTAATTCACTTACGGGCTCGTGAGCTAAACTTTCTTCTCATGAATAAACATTAGCTTAGCTCACTTGGTGTGTAAATATCTATAATTTTTATTTATTTATTTAGGCAAAATATTTATTTTATGATTTATGCAAAATACATAGAATTGACGGAAAGTAATGTGCTGGCCACATTAGATTTTATCTATAAGGGAATACTTTGAAAGGGATAATCGCCCCAATTCTGTAAGAATGTTATTAAAACAATAACAATGCTATTGCAAATAACCAATAATAATAGCGAACACTGAATAAAACATGAAAATGACAGCCTTTACATTTGTTTCTATTCGTTATAACTTTTAGCAACGTTGTTAAGACTTAACAACTTCGTCACAGAATTGGGGTGAATATTAATAAATTATTATTCTTTGAAACAAATGAAATTTTATCAATCCTTGTAAATTTAAAAACTTGATCAGCTTATTTATTAACTCAAAAATGATTCACTATTATTCATATTAATCGTTTTATAAAGTGAAAAATTCAAAAATAAAGAAGAAATATACATATCTTTCATATATGCACGAAATCGTTTACATCCTCGTTAAAATTAAGTTATATCTTTCTCAAATTAAGCAATTAAATTTGTCATTCCCCTTAGCTAAAACTGTAGAGTGACGTGCAAATAGTACACTACACCGTAGATTCAATTTCTCATTTCGCCAGCATAGCATGGTGTACTCTACTTGTTGGTTTTGGTAAAATAATAATTATCTGTATATTGTTTCCCTCATGTGGGGTGTAGTGTAGCAGAGCACACCACAGCGTTCTAACAAGTCTCTACCTATTTGTCAAAGCCGAGACTACTTTATCAAACAAAGGAAGATGCAAATTTCTACCGCGACCATTATTAAGCGGGTAGAGGAAAGCTAAGACCTGAAGGCGCGAATACAAAAGCTACTTTAGCTAAAATTAGAAAAGACGAAGATGAATTTATATTTGTAGTACCTATATGTTGGGTGTCGCACGGATTAACGACATTTAACTGTACAAGTATAAGTATGAGTAAGGGCTATACCGGGTGATGCTTGAAATCCGTTACAGAGACATTTATGATGGGAAACCAACAATTTCTTAACCACTGCTTTAAGGATAAACACATACCCTTTCACTTAACATTTATAGAGGTGATTAATGATTGATGAACAGTTTTATGGAGACTGACACAATTCATATTTTTTATATTGAACTTATTATTAACGATTACACTAAACACAACTAAACGAAACTAAACATAACTAAATCCCAAAGATGCCGATACATCCCTAGGCCAAAATGCTCGCGTTACGTAGAACGAGAGAGAGACCAACACAGACTCTATGTCTTTCCAGTGTGACTCTCTAAACTAGACTTACTAAAAACAAATGGATATCATCAGTACAGCATATACAGGGTGTTAAAAAATAAGTGTCACAAATTATGAGGGCATATAGTACCGACCAAAATGAGTAAAAAAAGTTTAATCAACATGGGTTCGATCTTCAACTGTTTTTGAGAAAGAGTTATTAAGATATAAGTCGGACAAAACTTTATCTTCGGCAGTAAATAGACTATAAAATAACAATAACATTTTATATGAAACATTTTTTTCACTTTCTAATAGTTACGAAGTTATTTGAAAACTAAATACTGGCAAAGGTCGTCACAACTTTTGTCTTAGTACAAGTATTTGATTTTTTTTGAAAAACAAAAATACATCTAAGATGACCTCTGAAAGGCAAACAAAATGTCTCATTTAATCAAAGTCATAACTCTTACAGTTTTCGAGATAGCAGAGGTAAACACCGAAAAAACTAATTTTTCATTGCCTTTTGTCTCAGAAACTATTGAAGATCGGACCCATGTTGATTAAACTTTTTTTGCTCATTTTGGTCAGTATTATATGCCATCATAATTTGGGACACTTATTTCTTAACACCCTGTATAAGGGGTGCCGGGTGAAGGGTTAACATACGGAATCTATAGCCAAATATCAATCCTACACGTTGGCTTGCAATAACTTATATACTTAATTGTCAACACACTAAATATCTTAGCAACTGACATCCAGACTAAACAGAGACAGTTTATGAGAATCCCTGACTTACAAAGAGAGTTTATAATAAAGTTACTTAGCATGTTGTTATTATGCACTCGCCTTGTCACAACAGTTTTCCCTTGCGCGTTGTTTTCCAAAATATTTCAAATAGAAGGTTCCAGAGCATAAATTTTGCATATAAATCAGTAAATAAAATTTATTTTGCATATTAAGAAATTGCAAAAATTAGATATGAAAATTTCGAATTTCCAATTTAATAGTGCTAGCCATGTTATTAGAACAAAAAGACAAACAAATATATGAAGGTTTCTCTGTGATAAATTCCAACGACTAGTTTTTAACCAATCATGATGCAAAACACTTGAAAATTCAACCAATGGGAACAATATTATACTGATATCGTTACCCCGATAATTTTTCGCTACCAAGTAAATAAACAGTTGTTATTGTTTATAACTGTCAGTGTGACAATTAATGTGTCAAGTTTCATTTTGCGTTGTCTTTGGAATTTATCTCACCAAATACCACACGACCTTTCAGCTTTTTTCAGATAAACTTTTATTTTTAAGCATTCATTTTTTGCTTTTAAGCAAAATCACTCAAGCAAACTGACATTAGGTAAAACCCCTCCTCCTTCGGAGACGGGATTTACCATGCAGTTTGCTTTCGTGTTTGTTGCTAACCAAAAAAAAATTCGTGCAAAATAAAAATTTATCCATAAAATCAGGAGGTCTGGTGATATTACTTCTGATAAAAGCAAATGCTGTTTACCACGTAAAATGCCTGTCAACGATATATGTAGGTATCCAAATTTATAAAGACTTATTATTGTTCCTACCTTTTCTGAGGCCATCCTATTTAGCCCTGTTCTGTTCTCCATTCTGTTGAATTTGGAACCCTGCAACAAGAATTTTCTTTTTTGAAAAATAAGCAACAAACATTAATGTTATGGATCATTGGTCTTCATTTCCTCAAGTTTTAGTTCTATTTTATCCAAATTTGACAAGAGCATTTAAATAACACGAATGATAATATTTACATATTAGAAAACAGGATATATTTTCGTTCTCTAGATCCGATTGCTCTTAAATTCACGTAAATCAAGCTACTAAGAAATGTTGTTGTTCTCGACAAGTTCTATCACTGGTTAAATTTAATGTAATTATTTCTGTATGTTTCACTCTCGTATTTTTTCCGTCTCATTTAATCAGTTGCACCAAAGCACTGGTACGACACTACCGTGTACGTGTGTATTTGAGTCTGGTGACCTTCAACAGGCTCGCTTTACGCAATCTTTGCTCGCTAGCTACGGCGTAAGTAAAATATCTGCCTAGGTGTCTAGGAAGAAAGATTATTTATTTTGATATCAATGTAAATACTATAAAACAAATCTTTAAAGCCATTTACGCAACAATATATAGCACCCGGCATTATGTCTAATAGGTTAGTCTGGTAGTTGTAATATTCTTGCGCTAAACTGTCCTACACACGAACGCCGTCACTCCGTCACTGGCACAACCAGGCGTACTGGAGTACGCTCATTCTCCTTGCGTTACCCCTCCCTGGTCTAAGTTCACGCACACATAGCCATGAGCACACGGACGGCAATACATACAACAGTGTCGCTTCTGTTGACATTAGTCATGTATATTCTGTAACCAAAGTAACTTAAAATTTAAATGTTCCTTAATTTCACAATATAGTCCAGTCAATAGAGGTTTTTACCCTACAAAAGGTGGGGAAAAAACGATTTTAACATATGTTGTTTGGGTCGATACGGGGATGAAAATTTCAAATTTGTGACCTTGGAGAGGTTTAGTGTTCATTTTTTTTCTGAAAATTGGACACGATTAAAGATAATCTTTACTGTGCATTTAACAAGTGCTGAAATTTCAGAAGAAAAATTAAACTAAGCCGATTTGCAGATGTTTAAAATTTTAGTGAAATTTCATATAAGTTTAAATTGTTAATAATTCGTTAACCGCTCATCGGAGCAAAAATCGTTTGACATGAAGGAGAATTCCAAACTGAATTAAAATTTTTAAACCGCGGTACCGTATCTTTAACCGGGTCAGAGTGGTTGATGAATTTGTGAAAAAGCGCTGACAAAAATTATTTAAAAATCATCGATAATTTACTTCTTTTAATGCCACGACAAATGTAAACTTTTACAAATAACAAAATCTATTAGACTTGGTATTAAAAAATTAATATTGTGTATATTTTGAGTGATTAAATCTTATTTCTTAAATTGTTGTTCTGGTTACCTAATTTTGAACATAACTCTTTGAGAGTTCATGCTAGGTAAAAAATGCAATAATCCTTTTTGTAAAAAAAGTAACGAGCTTAAAATTTGTATTCTTGTAAAATTTTGATACGGGCCACTGTTTTCGAGATAATAGCAAAAAACTCAATTTTTGAACCTTTGATCCAAGATGGCGGTTCACGCCGAGGCTCCCCAAGGTCACAAATTTGAATTTTTTTTCTCCGTCTCGGCCCAAACAACATATGTTAAAATCATTTTTTCCCCACCTGTAAGGCAAAGGTCTTTTTTGGTCTCCATTGACTGGACTAATATTGCATTGAAATGTAATAATCGCTGTCAAAATTTCAATTTGTGTTTCGCTTAATGGTGCAACTAGGCATTACCATTTCAAATTTGACTTTTTACCAAGTATTTCTTGAGGTATAAGTTTTGATCGCGCGTACCGGTTTGCATAAAGCAATCCGTCACGTCTAAACTCAAACTCCCTCAACATCACAGCAAGCAGCAAGCGGACTACATTTCATTGCGTGCAGTGCGCTCACACTTTAATTAATTATTATGAAAATTTAACGCATTATTCACAAATGGAGTTGTTCGTTAATTAGCATACAGGTAACTAAACTACTGCATTCTGGCTTTCAAATCGCCACTCGGCTCCCTGTTGCTGTTAATATGCTACTACTGCTCAGCTGTTTTTGTGAATCATACTACTCAATTCACAGAAATATTTGTACATTTAATACTAGCTGGTAATTAATACACAATAAACTAATATTAAATCGTGTAACTACTATAATGAAGTATTAATAATAAAATAGCTATGAATAGCGATAATGTGATTGCTACAATCATTTATTAAATATCTAATAACTAGTGTTGAATACAGATTAATATATTAGTATTTAGTAAGTACCTACTTCAACATATTTCTACTTATTGCTAGTAAATTTTATATGTAAATATTGTGTCTCAAATCCGGAAAATGCCACTTTAAAAAGAATAAAAACAATTGTAGTGACAATAAAACAAATGAAATCATCAGTTAGATATTTGGGCCTATTATACAGGATGGTTGATTTGTCATTGTCCAGCTTATATCTTCTGAAATATTAAAGATACAAAAAAAGTTAAATACAACAGTTGTTTAATACAACTAGATCTATAATTTAGCATAAACAATTTTTTTCCAAGGCCTACCATTGTTTTGGAAAAATATTCTAATATATATTTTTCATTATATGAGGAAGCTCCTAATTTTAAGAGATTCTTCCAATTCATTAACCAGATTGGCGGTATTTCTGATGAATATATGCATTTTACCTACAATTTTAAATATTTAATTAATAAAAAAAATAAGGAAGATTAAATGTACTATCCAGAAAATGCTTTCAGAATTTCACTAAAACTGTTGATTTTTGACACTGACATCTGTCATATATAAACTATGTTATAGACATTTGAATTTGTCAAGTGGTTTCCTTAGTGCCTTAGCCTCTGCGATTAGATTATTCTATATATTACAGTGCCTTTATCTCTAAATCTATACAAGATATAATACAAATTTTAAATGTATCAGATATAGAATATTATGTTCTTCAATAATAGTCGTAACAGAAATTTTCAAAAAATAATATTTAGGAGATTTTTTTAAAGAAACTATTACTTCCGGTTGTCCAATAAAAATGTTTTAATCGGATTATAGGGACCTTAAAACGTGCTTATCCACTAAAATCTGGATTATAGCATGATTCCAATACCTCTCTTAGCGAGAGGTAAAAATTGGTACAGTCTTTTTGGATTTGCGATTTTGTATTCTATATTTAACACTTAGTCATTTCTCTTGAAGCAATCACTGCAGCACACCGTCGAGGGATTGATTTTATTAAATTTGTAACAGAGTCTGTTGGTATATTTTGCTACTCATTTTTCAAATGTTCCACAATTCACCGTTGTTGGAGTGTTTTTCTTTACCCACGCGTATTTTTAACTCTTGCCATAGATTGGCGTGGCCAGTCAAGAATTCGGACATTTTTGACTTAAAAACTCCTTTACTAGTTTTGAAGTAGGTACCTATGTTTGAGACCGTTGCCCTGCTGAACAACCCATCCCCGTGCATAATATTGTCGGCTCCGGTGGTTTAATGGTTAGGTTAGGCCTCTTAGTCATGAGTGTGCTCGGGGTTCTGGGTTTGAATCCCCCTAAGGCATGGATGTTTGTGTATGTGACCCTACTCAGTAATGAGCCTGTTTCATATTTTTCAAAAACTATTCTAAATGGAAGTCTATGCAATGATTTTCTTAGAAATAATTTTTATTTTAATAATTTCTTGTTATTTGTGGAAATAATTAAATAAAAAGATTGGCGTCCTAAAAAACTACCCCCCACTCCTGTGACGTAGAAGTACATACATTTCCATCACCTACGTTCTACGTTTATTCATATTATGAGTATTCCCTGCATATTATTTATATAAATAAACGTAGGCTTATAGTTTGTCACATGTTAATAAAAAATCTTTTAATTTGACATTTGACGCTGACATTGCTCATTGTAAATGAATAATAATTACACTCAAAATAAGTCGGACAATTTACCGAAGGTCGATAGCTGAATGGTGGCTGAATTTATATCAGAGAATGATTGTTTTACTGCTAGAGAAATAAGGGGTGTTAAAGATTTGAAACAAAATAAAATATAAAAACTGAATTTATTATATAAATTGATAATATATTTTACTTCAAGGTTCTGGTCATGATTCTTACATTGAATCTGCTATAGGATATGTAGATCTACGTCGAGATAAAATAATAATTTTTCTGACATTATCAGCTCTTCGACCTACTGCTTCTAGCCACAATTTTCTTTTCATCGCATCTTTTGACAAATTTATAAACTCTATAGTAGGTTTGTTCCTAACAGTATTTTTGTAAAAAGGCACAATACAATATCGTAAATTACTCATTTTATTTTGAACTTTGTATTACCTACATATTATACAACTTGAACCAATCTAAAAAATTGACATTTGTTTGACAACTTTGACAATACACTTGACACCTTAGAACCGCTGGAGATGTATGTACTCTGACGTCACATTCTGTTTCAGATCACGTGACTTATTCAAAATTTTATCCAAATTTCAAAAATTAATTGTAAAATATCTAAAGAATATTTCGTGATATTTTCAAAGTTGAGCTCTTTAAAGATCAATATCTTTTAAAATTTAATACTTAGAAGTCATATAAAAATTCTTGCAACAGCCCTATTGGGACTTTTATTCTGGACTAATGGACCTACACCATTATGAGAATATGCACAACATAAAATCTGCCATTACTAACTGTATGGCTTTGGTATCTAGCATTTTATCTTGAGAATAAAAATGCAGATTAGCATACTCAGAAATAAGTAACAAGCCGTGATGATAAATTTATTTACTTTAACATCTTCCAAATGTACCTCCAACCACTATTAACCATCTCTTTCTACTTAATTTTTAATTCTGATCACTGCTCCATTCCACAATCTTTGTTTCTCGTATTCTTTTTGTTGGTGTTGTTGCAGATTCCGTTTATCCTGGCGATGTCAGGGTTTGGTAAGGCGTTCAGGCGAACGTGGTTCGTGTCACCGTCGCGCTGTAAATCAATTAACGCCGCCTGGTGGACTCCGAGCAAGGTGAAGTTGCAGCTGCCAAGCAGGAGGTGGAGGTTGGAGATGGAGGAACAGGAGGAGGAACAGGAGGAAGAGGAGGAAGAAAAAATGGAAGGAGGAGGTGTGTTTATTGCAAAACTAAGGAAGATGTAGATGTGCTATTAGTGCGTTTCAAGAAAATAGAATTGAAACCCAAAGGATCGCAATTATAAGACTTACATCCTAATGAGATATTATATTTTCGATATATTTAAGAAACTGATAAAGTTTCTAAACTAAATTAGCAACTAACTCGTATTAAATTTTCCTCTACTATTTCATATTTACCCCATATAAAATATGTTATAAGATAAACTTAGTTTTGATACTACTTCTCTACTATACAGTGTCCCACACTCTATCTTCAGTGTAGCGGAGATAGCCAATGTTATTCTTATGGACGTTTTCTGTACCATGTTGTCAATTTTTCAATGTAATGTAATATTGAAACATTCATAAATTTTCATTGCTATACCAAAATTAGTTAACACTGTACAATATAAGTTTTATGAGGGTCTCTTATTTACCCAAGGGCTTATTGTATTTACCCGAAATTTGTCTGCAATTCTAAATAGTTTTATATACAGGACCGCGAAAATATGCGTTGGAACCGGGGTGTAAAAAACATGCTGAAGGTATTTGTACCTGTAATAAGTAATATTTCAATATCATATTTTAAAACCGCCCGGCATACTAATCTTGATCAAATGCATTAGAGATTAGAATATTGAAATATTATAAATTCAAATTGGTGATTATAAAGAAAAAATAAAGACTTATGAACTATGTAAAATATATGCACTATTTCTTTTTATACCCTACTTATTTTGTGTTTGTATTATTTTATATTTTTTGTAAATTATTAAACAGACCAGTTTATTATTTAATTTAATTTTTATTCTTTTCACCCACCTGTTTAGCTGTTTAGAAGATACACTGAAAGTACACCAGTCATAAATACATTCAATGAAGTACCCAGAATATTTCATCTCTTTTTGGGAATCTATTGTGCTCTTTCTATCTTATAGACTTTCAGCAGGTAAATATGGCAACATGGTACTCCATAAGACCCTATACTGAACATAGAATGTAGGACACTGTATAGTGAGATTCATATTATTAAAAAAACAAAATCATGTGGCAATCGTGGGTTTCAAATTATGATGACGAAGCTGGTGCAAGTGATAATACTAATGAACTGGACATTTCTATGAGAAAATTCAATGTTTGAAACTGAACCAAAAGAAGATACGACTGAAGTGGCATATCACAATGAAGTTGATAAACTTAATTTGAATAAAAAAATTTTATACGAATATGCTCAGCAGATTGTGTTAAATATTTATAATAAGTGCGTAGTTTCATAATATTTTTATTATGAAATTCCATTTCTGTGAATAGCTGTAACAACATTCCCAGTCTTATTTATGAGGGTGGAAACTTGGGTCTCTTTATCAACTGAAGTAAGAGGCGTTCCAAAGTTTTATGGCGATCCTTTGGGTTTCGATGAGACAAAGTATAGATAGGGAAATAAATTCTGCCCTGTGATTGGTCAGCATACGTACAAAGTTCACGTCACCAAAAATTAATTTAACAGCTTTGAGGGTTTTTAAGTCTTCCAGAAATTAGTTTGAAAGAATTCCTAAAGAAAAATGGTTATGGAAGCTTTTAAGAAGTGCAAGGAAAGAATGGTGAAATGTATTGTTAAAAGAAAGTACTCTGAACATATTTAACATAAAATTCTATGGGGTATAATCTTGCAATCCGAAACGAAACGAACTGACAAATAATAAATTTATAATTGCTGCCAATAATCCGATTTACAGGCCTATTCTGTAAAACATTCGCTTATGAAAATCGTTATTTGTATTTTACGAAAATCGTTATTTTTGTATTCTGTAAGATCGATCGTTAAAACATTATCGTTGAATTTAATTCATAATGAAAACGTTATAATTTTTTTACAGTTGGTACTATTGTTTACTCAATTCACTATTAAAACTGACATTTAAATTTCATTTTGAAAATTGTTGGTGAGGATTTGAAGTATGTTATATTATTATTTCATATTATTAATGGCATATTATTTTCATTCTCTATTATAATAGATATAGATAAGAAAACGAGGGGCTCAAAAACTACAAAAGAGCAATATAAATATTATGTAGACTTTCTTGAAAGTAATGTCGCTCTGAGAACAAATAAATATAATCCAGAGAGTCCAAATCAAATTGAAGAAGCGTATGCTGAATTGGCTATGGGATTAAATGCCAATGATGGACCACAAAGAAGCGCAAATCGTGGAAGAGATAATAGGTCGAATTCAAATATCTAATTATCAAACAATGCACTCAGTAAAATAAAGCATATGTAAAAGTATGATTAATGTAGGAGTACTTTTAGGAGATTTGGTATAGCAGTATCCTTGTATTTGCTTCCAGGAATGGCAACAGTTGTAAAATCTCTAGCGGCAGCTTCTGATACCTAATTTTCTAAAATTTTCCTCTAGGAAAGTAAAAGGATCACTTTTATCTCTTAAAACCCTATGAATTTTTCGAAATTTTTCTTCTTAAATATATGTAGTAAAGTTGAAATATAATCTGACATATTTTTAAAATATATAATTACCTTTCATTATTTTCTTCGAAAAAGTGAAGAAATAATAATAATTCGGGATCACTATTCATTATAATGACATTTAATATTTCAAGAATATTGAAATGTGATTGAAATGCAACAAATCGTTAACATAACGACTAGTTTTTTCTTGTCGTTAAAAAATAACGATTTTACGAAAATCGTTATCATCTTGTCGTTATAAATAATTGAATTCTTGCTTACAGAATACCATTTTAACGATTATCGTTATTTTAACGATATAACGATTCGTTATGTCATAACGATCACTTACAGAATAGCCCTATTAATATTGTTTATTTAACTGATTGTTAAAATTTTAACAGGAGATTGTAAGATTAATGCCCATATTTATAAACTCTTGTAAAAAATTCAACGGTTCGTTATAATTTTTATCCTGTAAAAGCAGTCGACACTCCAAGAAAAATCGAAATTGAATTTGTTAAGTTTGATTCTATTTGTCAAAAATTGTCACGAGCCGTTTCAAAACTTTACGACTGTTTATGAATATGGGCATGAGCCTATAATATATGAACCTTGAATCATTATAGCTTCGATATTTTCGTATTTGGTTAAACTGTATTATAGCTACCAGTTAAAAGAAAAATATAAGAAGAATCCATATTAGGTTTGTTCGTACAACAGTCAGAAACTGTGACAAACCATTTTGAGAATGAGCATCGGTTTAAAAATGTTCGCATAACAGAAATTTTAAAATTACGATTAAAAATCATTTATTCTTCCAGCAAAATACTTTCAACCGTCAGATTAGTCCGCGGATTCTAAAGAAATTTTTAGTTTGTGGCATACGTACTGAAACATCTGGCTATTAGTGAGCATTGTTGTTCCTACATGCACTTGTACTAGCCAAAGCGAGAGAAAAAGAATATTAACATTTGTTATAAATTCTTCCAAACCACTAAATTTTTGTTATATAGTCATGTAGATTCTCAAGTAAAAATTTAAGAGAACCAGAAATAAACGCAGGAAGTAAATTATAAATAATAAAGTAAGATAATAATATCAGTATGAGACAATAACAAATGCCAACAACAACAATCAACATAAGATAAAAACCTTTCTGTTCACTCCAGATGGTAGTAATAACAATAACCTTTTTAGTCGACCTTAACAAAAAATTGAATTTTTAGTACTCAAAAGCGGATGAAAAGTAATCGTTTTTCGTCCGTTTACTTTTTTGTCCGATTTAAAGTATCGCCAACTATTTATAATTTTCTACATTACATCATGATTCCGACATTACCGATAACGTCAGAACAGAGTGTGTAAATGGTCTGTGAGTTAAACTAACTATCAATTTTTGTGTAAACTGTAATAAATACACCCCTCCCGAAGTAATAAACGAAGCCAACGCTGCTAGGTTATATTTGCTACCTAGAAAATAATAAATAAATAAAAATCAAAGAAATTTGTAAATTTTATAAAGAAGGTCGACTAAAAAATTTTGTGTGTACCGCTGCCAAAAAGATTCTAAAATCCAATACAATTATAATACGAATACGAACGTATGTACATTATATATTGCACTTAACACTTCCTCCTTCTTCAACTTTTCCCTAGTTTATTAGACGTCGCTGTTTCTTACTCTTTTCTTCTACTCATTCCTGTCCAACGCATCTTCATGACACAGTTCTTCCTCCCTCAAATCTTCTGTTACACAGTCCTTCCATCTTCTCTTTTGTCTTTCTCGTACTCCTGGCATTATAAGTTCCTATCTTGAGGCGAGGCCGCTAATGAAGTCACTGGCGAGGGACACTGTCACTTATATCACTTTCAGATCATATACTTTCCACTTTGGTTTTGCACTTGACACTGACATCTGTCATTTAGAATTTTTTGAATATATCTGATGTTTTCATATTATTCGCAAAGATGACTGATTTTTGAAAGTTAATCTTTCTTAATCTCTCTATAACTCTATATCTATTGAATATGAAGGAAAATGTATAATCGAACGTTATAGAGAATAAGATAATCTTTCTATTGATAATCACATAAAATATGTATAAACATAAAAAAAATCAAAAAATGTTCGAAAATTTTCAAAAACCCTTATTAGAAAAATTTTGCCCTACGCCCTTCAAACTTTGGTATGATGTAATTTGACCCTATATTACTCATTCGAATCCCCTTGAGGAACAGCGATTTAAGGAAAACGCTGAAAACCGAGTCGTTTTCGAGATATGGGCCCTTAAAGTTTTTTGAAAATGATATTTAACAGCTTTTTTTCAAGAAAAACTGTTAAGAACTTCAAATAAGGGTACTTCCGATTGACCAATTATAACCTAAATCGAATCAGCTCTTCATAGGGTTGTAAGGAAGAATAATACGAAAGAATCATAATTTTTAGAATTGTAGTTTTGGAGTTATCGACGGAGAAAAATTTGTCACATACACACGGACACACACACACATACAGACATCATCGTAAAACCAGTAAAATCGTATTGTAGGGACATTAAAACGTGCTTATTCATTTAAAACTCCCCATCGATTTTTTTGACTAAAGACAATACCTTCCTTACCTAAAGGTGACGGAAGATAAAAATCACTTTTGGCCTTGGTAAATAACTATTAATTCTGTTTGCAGAACCCAAAAATTGCCAATCAGTTTGAAACTAGTTTCAAACTATGTGCGCGTACTGAAAAATTAGCAAATTTTGTTGTGCGAACAAACCTAAGTTGTAAAAGCAATATATGTGGCTTTATTCTTAATAATTCTAGCCTTTCGATTATAGGTTTAAGAGATTCTAAATACTCAGGAAAGGAAATTAAATTTTCACAAAACGAAGAAGAAAATTGTAGACAATTTGTTAAGTAATTTAAATTGTTGCTACTATGTTCATAATTTATTGTTAATATGTATTGTAATCATTTTAGTGTCTATATTTAGCTCTATTTTATAAGAAAGTTGTCAAGTCTTAGCAACGTTGCTAAAAATTTTAAGCAATAGAAACAAGTGTAAAGCCTGTCATTTTCATGTTTTGTTCAGTGTTCGCAATTAGTATTGGTTATTTGCTATAACAATGTTGCTAAGATATAATAAGTTTTTTTTACAAAGCGCACTCTCCACGCCAGCAATGAGTGCTCGTGAGGTGGCGCCTCCCCTGTGATAAAACAAATTGTGGCACACTCAGAAATGGGTAATATTCCGTGATGATATATTTATTTATTTATTTATTTAAGAACAATTTTGTTATGTGTATGTTGTATTTATTTTACATAGAATAAACATCTTAAGAATCTAAACTTTTTTCTAGAGAACAAGGTGTACGATTGTTGATTTAAATTCGAAAACATTTTCCCTTCCTTCAGATCCATATATCCTCCCCGTTCTATTTTTCAATCTCTTTCCCCTTTTCTAAATCAGGTCATCCGTCAGTTCGTCACGTCACCGTAAGTTGTCGCTATCGTCTCTACATCCCTTACATTTTTACACATACACCCTCTCATATACACACATACTCACACATTCTCAATGTCACACTGTGGAAAGAGTATTCTCCAGTATACAATATAGGTTGGGAACGTTGGATCGCTCCGTTTGGCTTGGCGCAGTCGGTAGGATACAGATCGGATTCTGGGTGAAATAAGCAAAACAGTGGCGTCTCATAGTTTTGCTTTGGAGAATGTATCGCTGATTTCACATGTTCTATTAGGAATTCAGGTTTATTATTTGAGTGATAATTCGTCATTATCAAAGACTAGATAACTCTTGAAGGACTCAAGACTCAAGTACTCTAGGTACTTGAGGTAAGACACGCAAGAACTCGTTTCTTGTTTTTCCGGAAAATTTATCGCAAGAAAATTGATCTCGGAAAATTAATTGCGGAAAATTAAGCAACAAAAAATTTGCAGCATAGAAAATTCACTACTAGCAAATTGATAGCGAAGAAAATTGATCGTAAGGATAATAGATAGTATAAAAATTGATCTCAAGAATATTTGTTGTCGAGAAATTAATCCTGAAAAATATTGATCTAGGCAAATTGTGAAGTAAATATATGGACATTTTCCTTTGTTATACAGAGATTAAGAGAGGTTAACTTTCAAAAATCAGTCAGCTTTGCAAAAATTATAGAAACAGCAGATATATTCAAAAAATTCTAATTGACAGATGTCAATGTCAAGTGCAAAACCAAAGTGGAAAGCATAGGATCAGAAAGTAATATAAGTGACAGAGTGTCCCTCGCAAGTCGCAAGTGACTTGCAGTTTCAATGCCGGGAGTACAAGGAAGGCCAAAGAGAAGATGGAAGGACCGTATAGCAGAAGATCTGAGAGAGGAATAACTGTGTGAAGAAGATGCGTTGGATAGGAATGAGGAAATGTCAAGTGCAATTTACATAATGGTCGTCCATGTTATAATTTTATTGGATTTGTAGAATCTTTTCAAAGGAACTTGCAATATGGAATTTGTAAAAAATAGTATGTTCGTGTTACAATTTTACAGGATATGTAGAATCTTTTCCAAGGAACTTTTGGTATCGGATTTGTACAAAATACATCGAATTGACAGAAGGTTTTGTGCTGGCCACAACAGATTTTTTTGTATTTTTTTCAATATTTAAAAATATTGCATTTTCAATTTCTTTAGGGGAGGTAATTATCCCTTTACCTTTCCCATAGATCCAGCACTGGTTCTATTAATTTAAATAGATAATATTACATTTGATCATTAATATAGTAACAAGCTTCCCCTGATCGCCCAGAATGAGGTCATGCACGACTTTTTTTTTATAATTTTAATCGATAGATTAGTGAAAAATAATAGACCCGTATTTTTTATTTTTCCTCAAATCGATCTTTAATCATGAAAAAATTGTGATTGAAAATGACATTCTTTAAAATGCGGCTGAAGACCCCCGCTTCGTCCCTTGTCCATTGACGTCACAGAGTGAGAAGCACGACCATTTTGATTTTCACATTGTCTTAAACGTCAAAGTGACATTTAAAGATAACCTAAAATTTATGAAAGTAAACATGTCGATAGACCGTTGTTTCGTGCCAAAATAAAGAATAAAATAATATTCTGGAATATATTCAATGTCTCATATGCGTTTATAACCTCCTACCGTCTAATTCAAAGATTCAAAAGTGAAAGAAACATCTGATGTAACGTAGATAATTTCACGCCAAATGAAAATTATATTTATAAAAATAAATAGAACGATATTATATTAATATAATATAGCATATTTAGATATGTAATCCTCAATTTATAGTTTATATATATTTTTCTTTTAGAAATTATGTGTCCATATAAAATGTCTGTTTGAAATGAGTCTGAACTTCGTTTGTAACGTTGTGACGACAACACATGGCTGGTTTTTGCAACTTTTTAAAAATACCATACTTTAAAACGATTTTTTAAAACAAAAAATATATATGAAAAATAATTTAATCATACTGATCGATGAATTAGACTATCCTTTTTCGATTTAAACAGAAAAAAGGTACAATTATTTTTTTTTGCATGACCTCATTGTGTTCGGAGAGCGACTGTGGCGACACTGACGACAGAGAGTTGTACCTACTGTTCCGCAGAGAGGAAATGCACGTGGCAAGCGAGATGTGAAATGTAATTGCAAGGTTAGCTTTTTGTCAGGCTAAATATGGATTGCTTTTAATTTTATGTATTGATTTGTTTGAATAGAAATGTCAAACTACTACAGAATACAACGTTTTTGCTTTGCACCGAGGAATTTGTTTTGTTCTTTTCTGTCTAGTTGACATGGTTTCGCAGAACGGGAATGATACGGAGAATGGGAATATTGTTTCATGTAGTTAATTTTAACTACGTGACATGTAATCATGTAAATGAAACTATAAAAAATAAAACTATGGATTACGTGGCTAAATATTTAAGCAGTCATTTGTAGTTATGAATTCTGACTTCAGTTCAGATGTACAAACAAGTATAAAAGTATCATCACTGTTTATTACATTATTACATACAGCGGCGTTCGAAATCCGATACATAGGCATTTAACATGGGAAATAAGAATATTTTGAATATTTTCCTCCCATTAATAGTACATTACATCCAAGGTGGGACTTTACAGCCGAAAGCTTATGTATATTATCGAGAGGCGAAGCCTCGAGGTGAGATAAAGCGCGAAGCTGTGATGAAACACCAACCGAGGTTATGTATACTATTTTATTCACAATCATCCTCATTTTAAATCAATAATTTTCTAAATAAATCAATGAGTTATAACCTAACCTTAATTTTATTAATATTTTTGACAGCTCCCTTAAAATTTGTTTAGCCTACTTAATTATAAGGATCTATGGCAATGTTATTAGGCAACCCCTACATAAACATTTCCAACCCAAGAGATGGAAGTGAAATCTGTTATTTCCAACCCAAGAAATTGTCATTAAAGTTATGAACGACGTATTTCTCAACCTCCAAAAGGTTAGGAATCGGTATATATTGTGAATAAAACTTATTGTAGTAAAACTTTCTACACATGTTTGGGAACACTTATTGGGTCATATTAATAGCAAACTGTTCAAAATTAGTAAAGAATAATTAAAGAAAATAACAAAATGTAGCAATTTTAAAGTAATAGTTATTATTATTATCGGTAAACGAGAAACCAGTACACAAATACTCCGTAGCTGAATGGTAGCGTCCTAGCTATTTGTTCCAGTGGTCCTGGGTTTAAATCCAACACAATTTATACGTTTCTTACCTAAAGGTGACCGAAGGTAAAAAAATCTGATGTGGCCAGCACATTACCTTCCGTCAATTCTATGAATTTGGTTCAAATTCCATAACAAAAGTTCCTTGGAAAAGATTGTATATCCAGTAAAATTGTATCACGAACATATACTATTTTCTACAAATTCTTTACAGAAAGTTCCTTTGATCTTTGAAAATATTATCTATTATTGAATATAAAGGAAAATGTGTAATCAAACCGTTTAGACAATAAGATATTCTACATTTTGATAATCACATAATTAAAAATTATATTTAACTGCGTTTTTCAAGAAAACCTGTTAAGAACTTCAAATAAGGGAACTTCCGGTAAAGAAGAGGAATACGAAAAATTTATAATTTTTAGAATTGTAGTATTGGAGTTATCGTCGGAGAAATTTTTGTCTCACATCCTATTTGTTAAAACATTCATTTCTACTTAAACCAATTTGTTACCAAATTTGAAGTAATTTATGATAATGTCACAAGTCACAAGGGCTTTTAGAAATGAATATTATGACAAATAAATTTTATTTGAAATCATGACTAAAGTTTACAAAAACTGTCATTAAAAGCTCAGCGACACTAAAGTCCATTTTACGAAGATTTCATGCAATAGCAGTGTTGCCAATCTTATGATAATTGCTGGACATATAAGATAATTTGGGCAGGTGTACGATGTACAATAGTAAATTTGTACGTAAAATGACAAAAATGTGTACAAGAACTAACTAAATAATTCCGAAGAATAAGTTTCAGATAAAACACGTAATTTTAGTGATCTTTACGGTAAATTCAATAACAGAGGTCAGCAACATTGACTGTCAGACTGACAGATTATTTTTACCCGTGGCCGCGTGCCTGAGTGTCTGGTAGCCAAATATTTCCAATTTTAAATGACACAAAAGTGGCCCCTGTGGTGCACTCTCCGCACCAACTATGAGTACCCGTGAGGTGACGCCTGGTAAGCGCCCACACGGTAAAATATATCGTCATCATACCGATGTCTACATGTGTTGTAGATACTGGCACACCCAGAAATGGGTAATATGCCATGATGATATATTATAATTATTTATTATTACCTATAAAATAAATATTACTTATATTTTCACAATTTTTCGATTTCAAATAAAATTTAATATGCATCTCGGCACTGAAGTTCCTTTTTATCTCTCATGCGGTTTATTTTCCACATTCGTGGTAAAAAATAGAACTTCAGGGCCTTAATACATAAATAACTATTAGGTAATTTGTCACAAATTAATTTTTAAAGTATTATATATATATTTTTGGTAATATTATATTCACCTTGTCCAGCAGTCTTAAGAAGCTAAATATCTAGGTTTGTGCACGGTAAAAAATTACATTAATATTCCGGACAAAATTTAGTTAGTTTGTATTTTAAGTTTCCAAAACTAAACAATTTTTGTTGTGTATAAAAAGTATTATTTGCTGTAAAATATGAGTCATGGTAGCAATTATTATTGGTTGTACTGAGCAGTTATTTTGTTACTTTGTTCAGATTACAAAATCATTTTGCAACAATTAAAAATATTTGATCTGTTACTGGGACTGTGACATTATATTTTGTAAAGAATACAAATTCTTCTTTCCGCCATATATTTTGTAAAGGTAACTAAAACTTTTGTGTCGACAGGGTATTCCCTGGTATACAGTATAATGGGGTCATACCAAAAAAAAAATATATTGATTTTTTTTATATAATTAAAAAAATTACATAATTTTATACATATATACATGAAAAATATGTAATATTCTTATACTTTTCATTCATGATTTTCTTTCTAAACATTTTGAGTCTTATTTTGTGACGTCATGGTTTTGTACACACATACAATGATAGTCACGCACACATGTACTCGTACACGTACTGTACATGAATGTCAGCGCAGCGCAGAGATGTCACATTTTTCGAACATAACCAACATTTTCAAAGTAAATATCTTTGCAACAAGTTGTTTTTGTTTAAATGTAAGTACACATAACGAAATGTTCTAATAAATACAAATTATGTGTGATTTAGATATTATCATGGTTGTATAATATTGTTCTGTGCCGTCTTGCGAGAACATCTCGTTGAGAAGCAAAAATAAAGTTTTTGTTCGTATTCCTAAACCTTGAGGTTAATTTCCAAAATTAAATTATTCAATATACAATAAAAACAAAAGCACCAGTACAAAATAACTTTCTGTCACGTTTGCTTTCAAATCAAATAACATAAACGTCAAACGTAGTTCCATTTTTATTCGATAGGAGGGACTACGGTCACGGTCGCAAAACCATGACGTCATTGGAAATTTAATATAAACTTTAAAAAATTATTCCTGTAAAACTAGAAACTTATGTGACATAAAATATATATTTCTGTAAGTGGTTTTAAGTATACTTTCAGAAAAAAAATAAATTGGAAAATGTGGTATGACCCCATTCACTGTTCGTGTTATACTATACTACGTCGTGTCGCATTTGCTTGCGCTGTTCAGTTTTAGCCTGTCGAAAATTGTGTTTTAAAAGTGCTTGTTTCTTGTACCCGTCAATAAAAATGGATGATTTTGTAAAAGATATTTTAAAACAATGGCAATTAGTGTCTTATTGAGAAATTTGAAGGTATGTATCGATTACTGATAAATCTGTATAATTTAAGTGACTGTTTCATATGTTATTTTTGTTTATATACTATTTGTTACATGTATATAGATTATAATTATAAATAAATAAAATTATTATAATACGCATTTATTTAATTTAATTAACTTACTACCTCATTAATGCATTTGTATATCTATCAAAATTTATTAGTTTCCAAAACAAATTCATAGTTATTAATGGTAACTTATTTTATTTGTTCGCATAACAAATTTATATTTCTTAATAGTAACTTAATTTATTTGTTCGTATAACAAATTTATACTTCTTAATGGTAACTTATTTTATTTGTTCGCATAACAAATATCTTTCGTTATATATAACAAAACTCTATTTGTTGCCACAAGAATTTTTTACCAGCAAATTTACCTAGGTAACTGTAACAATATATTTGCTGGTCCTATGTTGACAAAAAAAATTGCTGCTGGAACTCATTTTTGGTAATCACAACAAAGTTTTTATTTACCGTGTGATTCCTATTACATTTGTATAACGACCGCAACAATATAAAACCCTCCTATAAAGAAGTAGCACAAGATATATAGGACAAACAATTATTTTTCCTGTAACACTTTCCACATTTCTCCCGCCCTGCTCCGCTCCTGCTGATGGATGATGCGTGGTCGAGAACAATAGGATTTGATGTGGTAAAAAGGCTGGTGGAACAGGCCAGCGGTTTGGATGTGTGCTGTGTATGTGAAAATAAGGAGTCACGTTCACATTATGCATGCATCAATCTTGAATTAATCAAATAACCTGGAGCGAGGACGGCAGAGCAGCGAGTTGCTCAATACAGGGCAGGAATCGGCTAAATTCAGCAGGGAGACATAATAAAGATTCATATGAGATTTTATTATAAGAGGAAAAGATTTTGTGCTTAATAAATGGTAAGGAATTCAAATGAGGGATCACGGTTTGACGTACCTTTAAACTGAATTGATATAAGGATTAAGGCCCAATATTTTCATTTGTGGTTAACCTATTTGTTATAAAAAAAAGTCTGGACGATATTACTTGGCGAGCTGAAGTAATAAAGGATTTCTCTGTGGTTACGGTAAAGGAATAAAAACCATAGGCGCGCCGGAAAAAAATTATTTTAATAAATGTACAAACAGTACAGAAAATAATAATTTATTTATTACATTTAAAAAAAAAATAATACAACAATGTTAAGTACGAAATGCAAATAAAAAATCTGTTGTGGCCAGCACAAGACCTCTCGCCATTTCCATATTAGGCTATATAAGTATTGCATTGCACTTTGCTATCGAAACGTCGTTTTATAACAAAATATTACAGAACTTTACCCAAATATTGTTTTTTGTTGTATTTAACATGTCTTCTGCACACATATAATTCTAATTACATCTATTTTTCATTGTATGAGGAAGTTGCTGATTGTCAGAGATTCTTCCAATTCATTAACCAGATTGGCGATATTTCTGATGGATATATGCATTTTACCTATAATTTCAAATATTTAATTAATAAAACAATAAGAAAGATTAAATAAACTTCCCAAAAAAAGCTATCAGAATGTCACTAAAACTGTTGATTTTTGACACTGACATTAATATATATTTCATTTACAAACTATGTTATAGACATTTGAATTTGTCAACTGGTTTCCTTAGTGTAGTTTCGCCTACTCGACTTATTATATCCCGACATTCTATATATTATAGCGTCTTTATCTCTAAATTTATAGAAGATATATTAAAAAATTTAAATGTATTAGATGTAGAATTTTGTTCTTCAAAATTAGTAATAACAAAAATTTCCAAAAAATAATATTTAGAAGATTTTTTTAAAAAAACTACTACTTCCGGTTGTTCAGTTCTTACCAAAACCTTTTCAGCTCTTCCCAGGAATGTCACACTGAGGAATTCATAGTTAAACAGGTCTTATAGTTTTTGAGGAATCGTCCGTCCAACATCTAGCCATACACACACACACATACACACATACACACATCCACACACATACACACACAGACATCATTGTAAAAATGTTAAAATCGGACTCTAGTGACCTTGAAACGTGCTTATTCATTAAAATCTGGATATGAGATTTTTAGCATGACTCCAATACCTCTCTTAGCGAGAGGTAAAAATAAAATAAAATACATAATATGTATTGATATTATTCGTATAATAATCATATTGCATAATTTATATAAGGGTTTTTCTTGTAATTTGTGTTTAAATCTTGGTCTTTAGGTTTAGATTATAATTACGAGCAGATTTTAGCTTATTTTATAATGTACATTACAAGTTTACTACTAGCTACAAAATATAAATATTTGTCAATACGTTTACTTTACTAACTTGTTATATGTAATATCTGAAATAAATATTCAAAAAATTGAATCTTTTGCAGATTTCTTATTGTCAGTAAGAAAATTTATGCACGCCTTAGTGCAAAGAGAATTGTTTGAATATAAGTGTCATAAATCGTGCGGTTCGGAATGTTTTTCTATTGTGTTAGGCCATAAAAGGTCGTAAAATCACTATTTTACTTTTAACGCAGTGCGGTATCTAAGAAAAAGTATATATTTAACATACCGCATCGTAGGAATTGTGAATCGACCTGCATTCCTAAGGCTTGCCAAGATAAATCGTCCAGACTATAACTGTCAGTTAAAAGAAAAATACAGCATCGGTATTACAGCAAAAGATGTAAATATAGGGTCTTTTAAAAAAAAAAATATTTTTTTTTGTTCATAATGTAATTTTAAGTCATTTCAATCATAAAATATTTCTCAAAAATATTAAACTTTTACTTAATAGTAAATTACATTGCGAGAGTAGTAATAAGCTTATTATAAGCGAATGGAAGAGTTACTTGCGAGCCGTTAAGGCCTATTTATAATGAAGTAACGCAAGCCGTAACGCAGTTGCAGTAAGGTAACGCAAAAGATAAATGTACGGTACAGCATATACCGTTTTATAATGAAACGCAACGCAGAGCCGCAGAAGTAACGTAACGCAACGCAACGCCAAAGCTGACCAACTTTCATCTTTCTACCTTACTTTTTACCGCTAGCCAATCAGAGTTCAGTGTTTCAGTTTTATTATAAAAATCTGTATTATCGACATGTTCGTGAACAGTCAAAATTACATAATAAATTCTACATTTTGTGGTTAGATCGGTTAGATTTTCAAAGCGATACGAAGAATAATTATGGATGATAGAAAATTAAATGAATTAATCGAGAATCAGAGTCAGAAACAACATTGCCGCTGCTATATCGTCGTCACTGCCCATTTCTATTCAAATTATTTTATACACTTATTTATGTCATGTGTCATAAAGACTATAAATAGAAGCTAGTTGAATTTCAACGATATATACAGAATTATTTTGATTGGTTAGAAGTTCTATCTTCGGCATTCATTATAAATCACGTATTTTATGTTTGCGTTACTGATTACGTAGCGTCGTTGCGTTGCGTTTTACGTTACTTTATTATAAATAGGCCTTTAGGCGACTATGTAATTCATTCGCACGTAATTGCTTTACAACTCGAACGATGTATTATACTTTTTCTTCGACCATAATTTTATTGAAACTTATGATTTTGTATTTAATTTTATTTTTTGTAGAAAGAGGTTATGTTCACGATATGACAGTTGTCTATTAAACGTAATAGTTATTTACATATAGAGGGTCGCAAGAAAAAGTTTACGCCTGCGGACGAAATTTGTTTATTCGTCCAAGGGTGTAAACTTCTTTCGGCCCGAGGTATGTACAACGTTTTACGCACAACTGCAATCAAATGAAATGATTTTAAATTATTTTTTAAATACATTTAAAGCTTGTTGCTATATAAAAATATTACGTGGCCAGGTGGCCATGTCATAAAACAATAAGGCGATGCGTTGCATTGCTAACTATTTGGTTATATGAATATTTTTTTAAATGTCAAACTTAGAGATTTGAAGCAATTTCTGAAGTAATTCCTTAAGCAATTCCAATAAAATCTAGTGAAAATTTAGCGGAACTGATATCTTTTTTTAAAAATAAGAATCTTGATTATATTTCCAATTGTATTTTTGACGTTTTGTTTATCAGTAGGCGGGCTCTTACTGTATTTTAACGCCCGCATATGCTACTTTACCACCCGCAGGTTGTAATCTTTCAGTTTCCGCTATGGTAACTCCGATGTAAACAAACAATTTTAAAGCAGTTGTGCGTAAAATTAATTGTTTGCAGGTAATGTTGCCAACATGATTCTAGGTATAAACGGAAATTCGCTTGACTATTTTTATAAATATCACAGCCTTGACACATGTCACAAATGTCACTGTGAAAAACAAATTTCTTCAAACTACCGTAATAAAACTGATCCTGATGTGTTTTTGACAGATTTCCCCCATTTCCGAAACTCAAAAACACCTGAAGTCAACGATTTTCGTCCACTGAAGAAGTTGTAATAGCTGTATTTTGTAGGCCAGGACACTGTAGAGAAATAAAAGTCGAGTATAATATGGTAAAAAAAAATAATAATAAATGAATTCCTACAGTGCAAGGCCTCGAATTCTATCTACTTTTATTTGTTAACGTTGCAAGTGGCCTGACGTGTCGCCCTGCATTAACTAGGATGGCGGGGATCCATCTCCAGAAATTTATACTTCAGCAAAATCGTAGCACATAATTTGCTTAATCTATCATCTCTGATTGTTGACTGTGAAAATTCATGTAAAATCTCGCGAAATGTATTGCTCTAATATTTTCTGCTTCCCTGATACCAACCTAAAGGCAAGTTTGTTTCTCATGCCATGCCAGTGATTTTGTTATCGTTTTTAGTGCTGAAAATATAGAATCCAAGTATATACCTACCTACCTAAAAATATTCGGATTCACTGATATTCGATATTCCGCTATTGGAATGAATACTATCTTTGTTTTGAATTCGATACTAGCTTCGAGCATATACTGACTAGAGAAGTAATTCCCTATACCAATGCATAGTATGAAGTGATCAGAAACATGTAGGCAGGGGGCCGGAAGTCATGGTGAATTGCGGGCAGTGTTTTGTTGTGTTATATGTCACTGCTTGTCATTTTACTGTAACCAAACCTTATTTTTTGCTTGTAGTTTGTGAGTATATCTCGGAGTATATCAAATTGTAATGAAAAATACAAAGAAAGTAAGGATATTTCGTTTCATGTGTAAGTAACTGGGATTTGTTTTACAAATAATATATTAAACAAAGTGTAACTTTTAGGTTTCCTACTAATAATGACGTAAGAGTAACGAGACTGAAATTTATTGGAAATAAAGGTGATTGACATATTTCAAAAGCAGCAATTAGTCATTACTTTGTAGAAAAGGTAGTACAAATATTAAGATAATACGCAGTCTGCAATACACCACGGCTTCAATACGCAGCCCGCAATACATCATGGCTTCCGTATGTGTTCCGATCACAACAAACACCGTAAGGCGGCCTCTAGTCAGTATATGCTCGAAGGATACTAGATTTAAAATAGATTTCAGATCCGGGTCCGAATGCTACTCCGGTTTGCACTCTTATTATTTCGGCAAAATATTTAGACCTTTAAAAAAAAAAAAAAAAATTGAGGGGCCAAGTTATGACTACTTGAAAAAGAGCTATTTTTGATAGCTGATATTATCAGTCCTTTGTAAAATTTCAAAATTTCGTTTGGAACATATTGTTCATTGGTTTTATGTTAATAATATACAGTGCGGGACACGAAAGAAGAACTGTGGAAAATATGTTAGCACAAATCACTATCTAATATATGCGCTCCGTTTAAATCCACACGAAATAAAATTAATTTACTTCCCGCATACCTAATACAACATATAACAGTTGCCCAAATAAGTTTTAACGTTACGCAGCCTTTCTTATATTGGCAGTTGGTCTGTGAAATTGGTACACAATTCGTGTTCGTATCAGTTCCTGTCTTGTTTACACTCGGATTATAACCGTACACAAATGAGTTAGAAGCACAAAGTTACTGCAATTATTGCTATTTGACGGCGTCTATGGGATATCACGATATGCGCATTTCTTTCCCTTGCCCCTCAGGTTAAGATTCGAGTCCCGCACTATATTAAAAATTTACACTACATTTTATAGAAATAGAGGCTGAGGAGTTTCGCGCGATAAACAATATTTTCTAGAATTCTTATTAATTTGCGCTCATGGGTCAGTAGTACAGCCTTAGCTACGCGCTATCTTCACTTCGTTGTTTCTTTACTTTAGATATACAGTAGGGAACGTATAAATACTGGGTTGTCTTGACTGTAGAGTTCCCGTCAGCTAAGAAAAAGCCATTTACGACATCAGCGCAGAAACGAATTTTTGTCATTGCCCTTGGTTGTCATAGCAACGGCTTAGCTTGTTCATGGATACCCCAGTATCGTTCGTGTTATGTTCTGACGTTTAGTTCTAATGAAAATGTATCATTTGAAGTATCATATGATTAATCAACATATCAGGTGTATTTCTAGGTTTAAATATAAATGTATTAAGAACAAATGTAGAAATTGTACTAGGCTTTGCAGATTAATTTCTAACATACAATTTACCCAGATGTTGTACCTGAAAAAGTTTAAAGTTAATACCAGAAGAGGTCAAAGATGTAATTCAACTGAAATTATTACACCGACTTAGGATTACTTATGTTATTACAGTCTTATCCATTAGGTATAAAAGATTAACTGAATCTAATTGTCGTATGTAGTTGTGTACCGCGCAATGATGTTCCATAAGTTTTCAAACAGAAAAATTAAAGATTTGAATAGAGAAGGGATAAGTATTCGGTATAAATAGTACAACAATTTGTTAATTTAGTTATATTTCAATTTACTTCTTCCTTATCGAGTGTTTATGAAATATTTTTATGTCAAGTCGTTTGTGTTTTTTTTTTTTGGTTTTTTTGTGTACGTGACAATTCCACAGTTGAATTAATTTCATTACTGGTATTGTTAGTACAGTGGGGTCGATATTTCAATCTTTGAAGAAATGTTGCTTATAAAGTTCCCTGAAATAGACGAAAAAAAGGGGTTGAAATAATTTTTTAAACTGCAATTTTCAATGCTATATTTTTTATTTGTTACAATCACCCCAATTCTGTAACATAGTTGCTAACTCTAAGCACCATTGCTGTAGCAAATAGCCAATAGCAATGTTGCTAAGACTTAGCAACTTTCTTATAGAATAGGAGTAATTAAGTTTTTAATTATCAACTTAGTTGCGAGACCAAAATATCGGCTCGCACTAAAATAATATAAAATTCCGTCGTGTGATGGCCTAATGCGCTTCCTAAATGAAAATCAAAGCAGACGCAGTGAACAGGTATTTAAAAATGTCTCTTTAGTAAATTTACATGTCATTTATCAATAATTTGTGATAATCAACTAAAATAAATAGAAAAAATAACAAATGAGGTGCGCTTTTACTATTTGGCAAAGAATAAGATGGCACGCCACTGCCTACAAAATCTATGAGCCTACGTCATTGCTTCGCGCGTCTATTGATGACGCAAATGGCTTTTTCTTAGCTGACTAGCACTCTAGTTAAGACGTCATCAAATGGAAATGCATAGATCTTACAAAGAGATTTTCTTAAATACGATGCCAAGATCCAATACTCAGATCCGGATTCAAGATCTGATTATAAAAGCTGAATTCGTGATCCAATACTGAGTTCTGGATAAGAGATCATAGTAGATCAACATTTAATTCGTTGGGTACCTAACCAAATATTTTGGGATCCGAAAGGGAAACTATTCTCATTTGAATGTCAGCATTAATAATTTTGGTAGAGAACTCACAGTTTGGAATTAGAAATCCGTGCAAACATGTCGTTTTCAAATGGGTTTAAGTTAAGTCCGGTACTGCTGAGTTTAGCACACAACACAGACCTTCCGACTGATATCGATTGCGCGAGTTGTCGCTGGCTTGGGGGGCTTAAGGGGGGACTGGGGACGCGTCCGTAGAGTGCAGCGTCTTGTCTCGCTCCCCCCACTCTTTTCGCGGGGGTGGCGGCGATCGTGGCGGCCTTTTAGTAGGCGTACCTCTGCGCCATAGCAATGCGCGGACCACCTCACACAAACACCAACATACGATTCACAATCCACCGCATCCTTTCGCACGCATTGAACAAAGACAGACAGACTGAAAAAGAGCGTAGCTTCGGTGGTGATTCAAATCAAAAAATCCCGTGCTCACTTCTCCAGTTTACTTGCCGCACTGATAAAACATGACAGCGAATCCCGCGCTGTGATTGGTCCAGATACGCGGAGATGAAAAAAGAGGACGAACTGTGATTGTTATTGTCTTGGCAGGTTCAGGTTCGGGCTAGTGTGCGGTGCTACGTTTACTCGTACGTGTGAACTCGGTTCCGGTGATGAACTAGTGCAAGATGAGGTACAAACCCGTAGCGCGAAAACTTGCGGCGCAAGGTATGTGCAGGCTTAAACACGCACAGCTTTTAGGTTAGATGCTTTGCACCCTTGCCTTGCGATAAGATGCGGAGCGACGCTTGAATGCCCTTAGTCTAAGGAGTCTAACCCTACTTCATGAAAAAATCCTGCTTTTAAGAATTATCAGCCCGATTCTAAAAAAGTTTAAACTAATCATCATTTTTTGATTAGCTAATTCTACTGTAATTTTGACAGTTTATATCTTAAAATATAGTCTAATCTATTCCTAGTGTCTACCTTTTTTGATAATATTTCAAATATTAAAATTTTAAAAAAAATTAAACTTTTTTGAGAATCGGGCTGTATATGAATGACGTTATGCAATTTTTAAATACTTATTTAAGTTGAAGTTATAAACAATATTGCTGTTAAAATGTAAATTATTGGAAATTAAATATGCATTTAATATTTTGTTTATATGTACTCTTTTGATAATGAGCTGTACAAGAGAGCGTTACATATAAAAGATGTATAAATTATTATTGTATTTTATTAAATTTTGACGTTTTAAACTGTCATTATTAACTCTATAGCAACAACTACAAGTAACACTTTATTCACAAGTGAATTAAATTTTTTTAAATCACTCTCACAAAATTTTAACTCACCCTGAAACAAATAATGCATTTAAAATAATATCAGGTACGAAAATAACACTCACCATAGTATTTATCAGACATTATCAACCATTTTTATTATTTTTCACGGTACAAATGACAGACAAAAAGGCATTTTAAATATATGACTTGACGTCTGTCAGCGACGATTGTCATACTCAGCCTATTAATCAAAATTAAATATAATGATAATGATTATTTTGTCAAAATTTAATAAAATATTGTACAAACCACGTGAGCAAAGAATGTTGATTCACTCGAAGAATTTAGCTAAACTTTCTTCTCATGAATAAACATTACCTTAGCTCTCTTGGTGTATAAATATCTATTAAGTGTTTAAAATTAAATAAAATTGATATTAATCTAAAAGCCCTATTTTTTTAACTTCTCCGATATTCTATGTCTGATGTAACAAACAAAATTTTTCCCGCTAAAAGAAATATTATCATTTCCTATAAAAAAGGATAAATTATGTTTTGTGACACATTTATCTGTTAATAACTTACCTTCATTTGAATTGAATGCCTACGATAGTTCTTTTTCTACCATAAACATAGGCTAAAGACTTTTTGGGTCGGTTTCATAAACATCCAGTTAAATTTACTTCCAAAGTAAATTTAATTGTACGAGCCCTAATTCATATTAGTTGGCCTATTTATAAAATTCATTTATCGTGATTTAAATAGTATTATTTCTAATAATAACAATGGAGGAAGTTTTAATTTTTTATTTAAAGATATTTTCACATTATAACGTAACTTTAAATTATATTTCTAGCTAAACATAAATATTTAACAGTATAATAATAACTCAAATTTATTATTAAATTTCTATTATTTATCAAGATTGGACAATTCGCCGATTATTCTTAAAAATTGTCGTAATTTTTAAAAGGTCTTGTATATAAACGCTGACAAACAAATGACGTCATTTCTTTTCAAACTTTATTTATTTTTCTTGTATTGTTAGTAAAGCTATGAATTATTTCGTTTGACATTAAAACAACAAAATATTTCAGAAAATATATCTTGCTAGGTAACACAAGAACTACAAAATATTTAAGTATAATATTAAAAAGAAAATACCGATGATTACGTTAGTTATTATTTGTATTATATACATATGCGTGAATAAAATAAAATTTTAGCGACTAGGCCAACTAATATGGATTAGGGCTCGTATGAACAAATTTATATATTTCCAAGTTCTTGTAACATTAAATCCTTTACTGTCAAAAAATCGTGTTGCATTTGTTAATTTTTTTAAAATTTACTTTGTTTTTACCGCTTGCATTTAAATTTTAAGCTTCATTTATTACTTAATTAAAAAAAAATAGAGTAAAAATTTAAATCGAAATTATGACAGTAATATTTACTAAATTATTGGATCACTTAATTCAGTAAGAAAGATGATAAATCTTAGCAACATTTATAAAAACTGTAACCAATAAAAACAAATATAAAGCTTGTTATTTTTATATTTTATTTAGTATTTGCAATTGTTATGACAATGTTACTAAGAGTTAGTAACTTTTTTAAGAATTGCAGTGAATATTGCTAAGGTCCGACGTATTTAGTAAGCTCACCGCGGAGATTTTTTTTTTGTTTTCCTGTATTGCGACTGTTTATGATTGGACCCAAATGTAGTAATGTACCAAGTCCAATTATGCTATGAGAGTTATTTTGTCTCAAATTTTTTATTTTATGTACTTACATCTAATGCTATCTATAAATGAAGACACTGGTGCAAAAAGGGGATGTTACATTTTTTGAAAAATAGAGATTTGTGTAGAAATCAATTCTACAACAGTATCTGCGTCTATACTGCAAGAACGGTCTATGTATTGTGGGGCATACGAGAACTACAACGTTAGGAAACATATCCCATTTGTAGTTTAGGTGCAAGAATGAGATAAGTTTTTTCATATATCCCTTTCTTGCACTTAAATTCATTTTCACAGACAAAATTTTACTGCACAAATCCCCTTCATGTGCCAAAATATTAAAATCGCGAAATGTAGTTAAAAAATAAGTTTATAATAAAAAAAAACAACAGCATATTAGTACGAATACATCAAATTTGGAATTAAAATATCAAAAATTGGACCTAGAACAAAACTTTAAAAATGTATCTTGTCTCCATTTTGCACCAGGGTCTTCAAATATTGACTGGCGTACTGGAGGAATGGTTTTAAGTTTGGGAACTATTAGGGCTGGTTTATGATGAATTTAATTTATTAATTTACATTTACAATTTTGATGTAAAGTCTACAATTTTCTCTCTGGTTTATGTTTGATTTTGAAATACTGGATCTGACCAATCAGTATCTATCACGTGATTTGTCACTGATTGTCATTTGACATTTCACCAGTTTCATTTCATATTTTAGGTTATAATTTTGTTTTCAAAGCCATGAATTTGTTAGACGCTAATGAACAAGATGCATTTTTAATAATATCGGGAATGTTTTTTAGTTTTTACTGTTGTTGATTTGTATAATAAAGAAATAAAACAAACACAAACTTAAAAAACGTAGATGGTCTGTTAGACCGTGGTTAGGCCTATGAACATATTGATTTGTCAACGGGCAAGTTTCATAGTTTCTGAAAGTGAAATAACAAGATACAAGATCATGAACAATTCTTCAAATAAATTCGTATGACTGTACACGTATTAATGCTGGGTTTATGCAGCATGTAAATTATGAAATTAAATTAAGCCACTAAATTAAGGAACTATACTAAAATAACGTCGTTTATGCAGTAAATTAAAATTCAGAATTTTATGTTTGACATTTCGTATAACCTAACTTTATAGGTGAAATCGCGATACATTATATTTATATAGGATAAAAAAATAAGGTAAATAATTTGTTGAATAAGTCCAAATAGTATTTCGTCGCTCTTTTCTGTAGAAATTTTGTTACCATCGTACATTTTCATAGGTTAGATGCGAAAATCTGTCATACATGCGCGAATGGCACAGGCGCAAAACTAAGAAAAACTAAAAGTTGAAAACAGCCAACTTTTTAATTTAGTTTCATTAGTTTAATTCTTCAGTTCAGTTGCATAAACGTTGTCATTGATAACAATGGATTCTACTTATTTAGTTTAGTTTTATAATTAAATTTTTTAATTTAGTTGTCTGCATAAACCCAGCATTAGTTCCTTGCATTGAAATTACGCAAATGTTTTTATTTTTGCACAAAATAACTTTGGAATATTGGCGTTATGGAGGATGAAAATATTGCCATACACACAAATATTTCAAAAGTAGAAAAATCGTATTCTAGGGCCGCCAAAACTTTCTTATTTTTGTACGTACTTATGAAAATGAAATACAAAACTAACTTCTAAAAGAAAAATTTCCGGAACTTTTTACGTTAATATATTTCCTTAACACAATCTTGAGTAATTATCGAAGAAAGTTATTAAAACTTTAAGTATGATTTACTTGTATTACTTCAGACTGCAGACGTTTTTATTATGTGACTACAGGCAGAGTTAATAAAACAATTAATTTTGAGTTATTTATATATGCTAGTAGCACATTAAGAAATGTATAGGTACATTATTAATATAAATGTACTCGTATATTATTTCTAATGCACAATTTACTGGAACTAGAAATTGTAAAATTGAAATTTAATCATAAGGAATAAAATAAATATATATACGAGTACCTATTTATTATCTATTAAGGAGTGTGTCAGTTAATTAATATGTTATAACTTAGGTAAACTTGAAGTTATTATTTAATGTTGCGCGAAAAACAATTAAGTTCAAAAATTAAAGTCAAAATCAGAACAGGTTATATAGTTTTTTAGGTTTAATTCATTCTATAAATAAGTTTCCTCCTACTCTTCTAAATGTTCGAGATTATTCAAATTGCGTATAACATATATAATGTAATATATATTAATAATTGAAATAATACTACCTTTTTTTTAGTTTAAGTTCTGTATTTATTTATTATTAAAACCCCACGTTTCGGCACCGAAATTAGAAAAAGGGAAACTACACATTTGGTTTTCATTAATTCAAACTAAAAGTTATTTTATCAATTTTTAAAATAACAATACAATTTTTTATGAGTTAAAATATGACACACTTGATTAGGGATGTTACGGATGAACTACCTTAAACAATCAGAATAAACAATTGAATTCCGTTATTATGTTGAAGTCGCAGAGCGTAGTCCAAACGTCCAAACTATTTTTGAACTATCTAATGAGCCGTTTTCACATTTTTAAAGAGTATTTTAAATAAAAGTTTGTGCAATATTTATCAAAGTAATAACAAAAATAATAATAATTTATTGTTATTTCCGTAAATAATTAAATAAAAAGATTGGAGCCAAAAATACAAACAACTCCCGCCCCCACACTCCCATGACGTCAGAGTACATACAGCCACTTCATAGCCAATAGGAAAACAGTTTACGTTATTTTAATAAAAGTAGGCGGTAGTTTATCACATGTTTCAGATCACGTGACTGTCAAAATATTACACAAATTTCAATATTTAATTGTGAACTATCTAATGGATATATGGCTCTTAAGGAATAATATCTTTTAAAGTTTAGTGCTAAATCTTCATTCATAAATCGAAATTAGTTATAGTTTTCTGTTTTAAGTTCTTGTCTTAAGGACATTGGAGTCATGTTATCTTATGTAGCTTACAAACTCCAAACTTATGTATTGTATTTAGAAATCGAACAATAGGAAGTAGCCTAGAATGATGTAGCGATATAGTTGTCTCTTTCTAGCAGCTGCTAATCAATCATAATCAAATTCAGTTTTATAGTTATTACTTCCAGAATGAATACTAGAAAGATTGTATTATGTACCACCACAATTTTATAAATAATATTGTTCATAAATAAGAAAAATGAAGGAGATGGTGAGTAAGACCCATAAATAATATAATAACTGTATTATTTATTTATTTATTTATTTATTTATTTGAATATATCTGTCCTACAGAGAAACCAATTACAGGACAGGTAGATTGAATGAAAAGAACAATAACATCAGTCAAACCCAAACATTACAAGTTATAAGTAACAAAACAAATAACAAAATAGACAGTTTAAATTTAAAGCGGCAAGTATTAAATAAATAAGTCTGGTTGGTCTTGAAGAGAGAGAGAATTATAAAGTGCACACATGCGGTGGATGGGAGATTTGTATAAAATATTGGTGTGAGGTATGGGCAGGTGAAATAAATTAGTGCTCCTAGTTCTTACGGGAGTGGCTTTAAAACATATCAAATTAAGGCACAAAGGATCATCCACTCGGTTTTTGATAAGTTTATTAAGAAACAGGATGGAAGAATGTGTCCTACGGTCACACAGCTTTGACATTGAAAATATGTTGATGAGAGTATCATAAGACAAAGTTTGTGGGGGATAAGGGCGCATTATTTTGAAATAAACAAATTTCAAAAATTTCTTTTGAATATTTTCTAATAAAGTAATTTGATTAGTATAAATTGGGTTCCAGTTCCAGATTAAGGCACAGTAATCAAGTTTCGATCGTATGAAAGCATAGTATAAAGTAAATATACTATGAATGTTATTAAAATTGCGACTGTTACGCATAATAAATCCAAGCATTTTTAGAGAAGAGGATACAAGGTTTTGGATATGTGACGTAAAAGTAAGTTGAGGATCAAATATGATTCCTAAATCAGTCGATTTCATACATCTTTCAACAGAACTGGATGACACATTGTAGTTGTGAGTAACATATTGCTGTTTTCTAGTGAACGTCATAACTTTACATTTTGAAATATTAAGTTGAAGCTTGTTTAAATCACACCAGTTACTTAAATGATTCAGATCTTGTTGAAGGGAAAAGCAATCATCAATATTATCTATATTTCGAAAGATTTTTAGATCATCAGCGAAGAGAAGTTTATTGTTATGAATGCACTCCGTAATATCATTTATAAAAATAAGAAAAAGTAAGGGACCCAGGTTCGAGCCCTGTGGTATACCTGAGGTGACCCGAAGGGACTGAGAGGTGCAACCAAGAACATATGTAAAAAACAATCTATTATCAAGGTATGAGGCTATTAATTGAATGACGGAGGTGGAAAAACAGAAGGAATTTAATTTATGCAGAATAATTTTATGGTCTATACGGTCAAAGGCCTTTGCAAAATCGGTATAAACAACGTCAACTTGACCGTTTCTGTCTAAGGAATTTGATAAAAAATGTGTAAAGAAAGTTAGGTTAGTAAGGGTCGATCTTCGTTGCATGAAACCATGCTGTGAAAATGATAGAAGATTATGTATGTGGGAGTAAATTACGTTATAAATGAGAGATTCAAATATTTTACTAAAAGTAGGTAAGACAGAGATTACCGATCGTCTTCATAAATTTTGCACTAGATATCACTATTAAGTAAAACCGAAAACTAAATGTTATTTGTGAATGCTAATCGTAGTAAATGTAAAACTAAAACCTAACACAAGAATTAATTTCGATTTGTGAAAGAGGCTTTAGAAGTTATTTAAAAATTGTTGCAACAGCCCTCCTTCGTTCCCCACAATCCTTATCCCTACTAACCACTAACCCGCTCATTCCCATTCGAACCCTGACCCTCTGCTTCCCTAACTAATCCTTAACCACCTAGCCACGAGTGTGGTCGCGATGCGGCGGCAATTATTCCTAGTCATCAGCGTTGGCGTTGGTTAGCCATTGTGCGATGCGGGGTATAAATAGCTCGCGATTCGAAATGTACATCGTGAGGAAGCTATAACTTTAATTTTAGTTTATACACGTGCTATTACACCAGGAATTTCACTAACTAGCAGCCAGAGGCTACTGATCGTTTGTAGGTTAGACGTTAGGTTAGAAGGTTGAAAATTTCACAATAGAATTGAAGACCCTGCTGGAAAAATTGATGTTTGGAGATAAACGAGAGTTTCATTCCGACATTTGTTACCTTAATGAAAATATGAATATAACATTTTATTTATAAAGGCAAAAGTTTAAATATCGAGTAGATAATAATTAACAATATGTTCTTATAAATAATTTATTTAGCAACAAATTGTGGAGCTACCTCTCGTTCTTGCCAGCACAAATAATAAAATAAATAACAAACTTTAATTGAACAATATATTTTTTTATTATTATTAAATTATTTGCGTGTGTATAAAGTAAAATTAATGCAAGTATAACTTAGTAGTACCAAATAAAAGACGAATTTAGTAGTGATAATTAGTAGCAGCAAAAGACAATTTTAAGCACTATTACCTGTCAATCAAAAGACTTTCGTGATAATTAATAATTATTTAAAAAGATAGAGATGTACTCGTAAATATGTGAAATGCGCAAATTAAGAGAAAATCACTTGCCATTTGCCAATGGAAATATAGAAAGAGGAAAAATAAAATCCATTTCAAAGATTTATAGATATTGAATTTAAGAAAATATAGGTGCATTTATTCAAAAGATGAATTTAATCAGAAAATATATGAAACCAATATCTAGAAACGCAAGTCCGGCAGGAAGCATGGGCGACCGGGGCAGCAATAATCATTATTATAATTTTTGTAAAATTAGTAGTTTTCATTATTGTAATCAAGCATTTCTTTGTAGCAATCAATGACTTTTTTAAAAAACTATGGTACATTTTCCCGAGTTAAAGTAAAAATTTACAAAAATTAATATATTTGCTGTAATCAAAACTTTTGTAAAAAGAACCGGGTTAAAATAATGTTAGTTCCTAATAGAATTTGATAAAATCAAGTGTTGAAAACATCTGGTGTTCGTTATCATTAATACATTTTTGGAGCCTTTTAAACACTCTTTCCAACATCGCTCTGTAAATTTGGGCGAATAACTACTTTCGGTTCTTCCAATGTGCGGGGTTTGTGTTCGTATGTACGTATAATAGAAGAACAATAAGGTTTTATTTGTATACTTGACAGTGCGTAGTGTATAAAATATTGCAAAGAAATAAATGGTTAATCGAAAAATCAATTTATTTGAAGCTTTTGGTATTCTTTTTGCAAAATACTTTTAAATGTCGATTTGTTACAATTTAATTTGTACATTATTTTTCCCTCTCATCATTTCTATTTTATTATACATAAAAATCACAATTCAACATTAATTTACTCTACCAAGAAACAAGAAACCATTTCCATATAAAAAATCCATACTGTCATTCCCAGCCACAGCCACCTATGACGTATTTTGTGGGTGTGTTCAGTTGTTTCGCGGCCTGCTAGATATTGGAGGCGTCGCAGGACGAGTCGCGGTGATAAGATAACGGCACATGCGCAGTGGGACAAAGACGCATCGCGATGCGTGCGCAAGGAGACAACGAAGTTGGCATTGGTGGAGCGTCTCCAGATATTTTTGGAAGATTTGAGGTGGTTAGGACTTAGGAGTCAGGTGTCTCATAAGAGGCGTGTACTCCGATAGCAGGAATATGTTATAACGAATTTTACATTCATGTGGCAGATATTGTGACTTGCAGTATTCATTGGCAACGATATAATGCATTTGTCATGGGGTCTGTTATAATTTTTCAAATTTAGGCGAGTTTCTTTATTCACCGATGAGTAGTGCGCATTAATGCGCATGAATCGTAAATTCATCACATCGTTTCTTTATTCAGTGCTGAATTGCAGATGAAATTCATCATACCGTTTCTAATTAGCGCGCACTATCCATCGTAAATTCATCGCATGCATCGGCTTTGACTACCGATGGATTTTACGATTTCCGATGGATCGGTAGTGGGGGGGTCCAACGAAATGTTTTTAGGTTATATTTTTGACATTTACGTTTGTTTCATGGTTGCAGGTGTAAGATTATGGAAAGAAAAAATGCATGATTCAAATAAAAGAAACATATCTCGGTCAGAACGGAAAGTAGATGGTTACAAATGTACATAGATAATTTTTATTATAATTATGAATTCCATATCACTGCTGCTATTTGCTGTCATCAGATTCTTCATTGTTAACTGGTGTGGTGGTTAACTGTCAGTTGATATTTAAGGTTAGGAGATTCATCGCAATTTTCAGCAACCCGTTTCTTTATTCGGTTGCAGCAGCTATCCATCGGATCCATCAGCTATCCATCGTGACGTCATTTTCAATTGCTGATGGAATTCAGCGCATTAATTGTTGCTGAATAAAGAAACTCGCCCTTTGTTTACATTTTGACTGAGAGTATTTTCTAACACAAGTATGTTAATAATTTAACATGTAACATGAATTCTGAGTTTATATGAAAACATAGTTAAAATGCAACAAGTCATAAATTCGGGTCGGGAGTAATTACTGTATGTAACCCGACTTACAAAGATTCTGATTTGGAACTGCAGCCTGTTTTAATAACTGTTTCACATGTACCTATATTCAGCACAATATTAAAAATCTGATAAGGCCAGAAAATGACCTGCCGTCAATGGGGAATTCCACTCAATTTTTTTTTATTATTTTAAATAAAACTTCATTCGGTTTTGAAGCAATTCATAGTATTAAAAAATCTTAATTGTTCCCAGTTTAACAGTATTTTATTTTCGAGAAATCAGTGTAACGTCACATTTCCCCTATACTTGTCTTTCTCACACACACTGCTCTGAGTACGCTGCGAGAGAAAGATAACAATTGTATGACGTCAATTTTCCCTTTTAGCAAATGTGAAATATCTCGTAAAGTAATTATTTAAAAAATGTTTTCATTGTTTTAACTATTTTGTACTGAGCCACCTTTATGTTAAAATGAATTTTTTTAATTTTTTTTTGTTATGGTGGAATACCCCATTCTATGTATTATGTACAAATCCCATACTACAAGCAAAAGTTCCTTGTAAAAGATTCTATATATCCAGTAAAATTGTAACACGAACGTATACTATTTTCTACGAATTCCATACCGAAAGTTCCTTGAAAAAGATTCTATAAGACCAATAAAATTATAATACGAACATATACTTTGTAAATTGCACTTGACACTGACATCTGTCAATCAGAATTATTAGAATATATCAGCTGTTTAGCAAAGATGGCTGATTTATGAAAGTTATAATCTCTTTATAATTCTTTAACTATATCTATTAAATATGAAGGAAAATGTATAGTCAAATCGTGTATACAATAAGCTATTCTTTTATATTGATAATCACATTAAATGTGAAAAAATGGTATTTAACTGTTTTTTCAAGAAAAACTATTAAGAACTTTAATTAATTTTAATCAAAATCTAGTGAGCTCTTCATTTGGATGTAAAAAAAGGAATACGAAATATTTAGAATTGTAATACTGGAACTATCGTCGGAGAAAAATTTATTACACACACACACACACACACACACACACACACACACACACACACACACACACACACACACACACAGACGCACATACAGATATCATCGTAAAACTAGTAAAATCGTATTCTAGGGACCCTAAAACCTGCTTATTCATTAAAAACTCGCTACTAAATTCAGGGCCGGCTCAAGATATATAGGCGCCCTGAGTCAAAATTTAATAATACAGGAGAGGTATATATTCCATACATTTATTTATATATTTGTCTTTAGTTTTTATATTTTTTGGGCGCCCCAAAAAGCTAGGCGCCCTAAGCCAGTGCCTAAGCGGCTCACGCCTTAAGCCGCCACTGACCAAATTTGTTGACCAAAGATAATACTTTCCTTACCCAAAGGTGACGTAAATGCTAGGAATACATTATAGCTGTTTTATACTTCACAATAAATTGTACAATTTTGTGAACTTCAATTTATTAAAGATTTATCGACAAGTGTAATACAGCAAAATTGTTTAATTTATTTTGAAAATAAATCGCATAATAAAGTGTGAAAATTAAAACATGTTCTATTTTCTCCGATTTTCTTAAAAAATTTTGGTTACTTTTCCAGTGCCAACTGTATAATAATTGACATATTGAACTCTTTCTGTTTCACGTTTATGTACTTTGTGTGTATCTCGGAAGTTTTTTTTTATTCTTGTCAAATGTAAAAAAGAATAGAAACGAAACAAAAAATTGACTTTAAAATATATCTGTTTATCAAATGCAGTTGGTATCCCTTCTTCCAACAACAATAAATTGATTAAAAATCAAGAAGTGTAAAATGCTTATATTTTCAAAATAAATTGTGCAATGTATTGTACGAAGTTTTAAACACTTACAAAGTTTAGAAAAAATAAGTTATAAGCTTACAAGTAATACATGATAAATCGTTGGATCATGAAATGTCTGGTTATTTGATGATTATGCGAATATCACGGTTATACTCTTATGTAAATCAAAATGATTAATGATACTAGATTTTTGCACAAAAGTTCATTCCAATTTATTTTATTGTTATGACTATACGCTACTCTTTAATTAACAAAAAATTGTCAAAAAGAACTACCTATATAATTTTAATCGTATATTCAGATTCCACTGAAATATAGAACCTAGCGTGTACACTGTACATCTAATATTACTACGTACACCCACTGTAGTTATTACACGAGTAACTACCTATACATATGATTTTTTAATTATGTGTTTGAGTTAGATTACTAGAAACTAATTGAAACAAAAATACGCATAACGTACATAAATTAACATTCATAATTTGATTTTAAACTTGATATTATAATTAGGTTCATAGGTGGACAGATGGTAAATATAATTCTAGTATAATTATGTGTGTTATGCAGTTTTATAACTGAAAATAAATAATTTATAAGGTTAACATTTACCAAACACTGTTTCACTTTACTTTACTGAGAGATTTTAATCATGGAATTACTGCAGATACTCTAATTTATGAATTAACCGAAAATTCTGGGTTAACGAAAATGTGACATAAATTAAAAAAAATCTGTTATGGCCAGCACAAAATCTCTCGTCATTTCCATATTAGGCTATATAAGTATTGTATTGCACTTCGCTTTCGAACAGTCGTTTTAAAACAAAATATTACAGATCTTTGCCCAAATATTGTTTTTTATTGTATTTAACATGTCTTCTGCACACATATAATTCTAATTATATCTATTTTTCATTGTATGAGGAAGTTTCTATATGTCAGAGATTCTTCCAATTCATTAACCAGATTGGGGGTATTTCTGATGGATATTTGCATTTTACCACAATTTTACCTATAATTTCAAATATTTAATTAATAACACAATAAGAAAGATTAAATATACTTCCCAGAAAAAGCTATCAGAATGTCACTAAAACTGTTGATTTTTTGACATATGTTATTTACAAACTATGTTATAAACATTGGAATTTCTCAACTGGTTTCCTTAGTGCCTTAGCCTCTGCGATTAGATTACTCTATATATTATAGTGTCTTTATCTCTAAATCTATACAAGATATAATAAAATTTTTAAGTGTGTATTAGATGGAGAATTTTATATTCTTCAATATTTAATAAAAAAAACTCCCAAAAAATTATATTTAGAAGAATTTTTCTAAGAAACTACTACTTCCGGTTGTTCAATTGTTACCAAAACCTTTTCAGCTCTTCCCAGGAATGTCAGATCGAGGAATCCATAGTTAAACAGTTCTTAAGTTTTATAGTTTTTGAGGAATCGTGTCTACAACATCCAAACATACACACATACATCATGCTTATTCACTAAAATCTGGATATGCGAATTTTAGCATGAATCCAATACCTCTCTTTGCGAGAGGTCTCTCAAATAGGGGGACATGGCTTAACCACAGATTCCTGAGGCTTAAATAAGACGATTTAACTAAACTTGCTTCTACCGGAAAGTGCACCATTTAGCCAGAATTCTGCTTCAAAGTTCTTCGAAAAAAAATTAATTTTGCTTATAATAACAGAACGCTTTATTCGATTTGGATGAAATTTGGTATGATAATGATAGTTCATATGGTTATAAGTCATCTTTTAAGATAATACTTGTTATTATTAGTGAACCACTAGTGTATAAAACTTAGGTGTTCCAACATTGATTAGATCGTAACTTTTTAATGGCCACGTCGATAACGTAAAATTACTTTTTTTCAGAAAGATACATTCAATAGTAAACTTTTTTCTATCTGTGTAATTTGTATCTGTTACGGTTCAGACAGAAAAAGATAAATTGTTAGTGTCTGCACCGTCAAATTTTTAAAATAAATTTTATCTAGCAGTTTGTCCAAATTTATGGTTAGGTATTACCTAACCCTAAATTTTTAGAACATTTTTGTACTTTTCGGCTAACATGTAACAGTCACACAATATTTTTTTATATAAAAAATAATAATATAAATAACATTATGTTTATGTATTGTCAATATTTTAAATAACATGTAAATTAGTGTAAGATAAAATTTAAATAGTTAGATGTTTCTGTTTTCTAACTTTTTGTCAAGTAACGATAACAATTAAAACTATTTGTAAGTTAACACAAATCTATTCATGTAACTTGCTTTTATACAAAGTTATTGTTCATTTTAGTTTTCACTGATGAAGTTACAAAACATGTAACGAAATACTGGAAATTTAAATAAAATTAACTACTTTATTAATTAACAATAATATAATTCCTTATAATCGCAGCTGGGAAATCCGTTTTTACATTTTATCCATCAACAAATACGGCGTTATTTCCTCCTAACCTAACATTATATGTAATATTGGACAGTACTTTATTTGATGTTTATTAATAAATTATGGTAACTTCATATGTTCATCACGAATTTTTTTTGTATGTATCATATCAAATGTGTGTACATTTACAATGAAAAATAATAATTATGATATTTTCCTACCTGTCCTAGGTTGGGTTGACGCGAAGATTTTATCGATTTCCAATGTCAGTTCACCGTAAAACACTGTAAAAATACAATAAAAATATGTTAAATAATAAAAATATACATTTTAGTTTTGTTCAAATGTTCATGAATGTTTTATATACCTCAGTCACATGTTTCTCTATCTCCAACATTAATAATTTGCACATAACCCCAAACACTAGCACTTTTCTAATATGAAATTTATATTACGATAAAGAGAATTAAATTTTAAACATGATACAATATATATTGTTCAATAAATATTCACATATTTACAATGAATTTTTGATAAAAATCACGACACAAACAACAACATCCGTCTATCGTAAAAACAAACTAATGACTGGCCATAGCCCGCTGTGTGAATCTTCGTTACGAAATGCTGGAATCAACAAGCCTACTACGATAAAAGAAATAAAATTCCTACTACATATATCATTTTAGCATTGGCAATGTTTTATTGATATTTACACCAAGTAAATTAAGATAATGTTTATTCACGAAAAGAAAGTTTAAAGATTACATTCTTTGAGTAAATAAACATTCTTAATATAAAATATTTTATTCAATTTTGACGAAATAACCATTATAATATTTAAAATATTAATAATAAATAACCTTTCTTCACAAAATTTCTTCTTGAAATAATTTGACATTTATAACAAAATAAAAATCAATTTAACTTAAAGTATGGCTCAATAAATAATAGTTAAAACAATGAAAACATTTCTTAAATAATTACTTTACGAGATATTTCACATTTGCTAAAAGGGGAAATTGACGTCATACAATTGTTATCTTTCTTACGTAGCGTACTTAGAGCAGTGAGTGTGAGAAAGACAAGTATAGAGGGAATTTAATAAAATGTTATAAACAAATTAGATGGAAAATATTAAAAATTGATTTACATACGTATGATGTTTTACCTATTCTATATTTTTATTATTTAAGTTAAATATCCACAATTATGTTCAATTTAAATTTATTTAAGTATCAAATTTTATTTCAATAACTTTTATATGATTCATTTCATATGTTTCAATACGATACGATTTTCATTTATGGTCATAAAAAAATAATATTTTAATCAAAAAATAGTTTAGTAGAATTAGAAATCTGAACTGTAAAAAAATTCTTTCTCGGTCAATTTGAATATTTCTCTAAAAGACAATTTAAAATATATTTAAAAGCATTCTCTATTTCTGTATAATAGAATAAAATATAAAATAGGCCAAATTGTTAGAATTTTATTATTTTTGTGTCATATTACATTTATGTACCATAGTTTTATGTTTTCCACTGAACAATTGACAATACTATAAAAATAATCAGTGCTGCATTTATTATTTCAATAAAATAATAAATGCAATAAACATTTCATGACGCAACATAAAACAAAAATGACCTCGCATAAATATCATTGTTTTTAATTAATCAAATTTTTAACAACAATTTTCTAGATCAGTAATTTCGTGTTGTTTAATTGATTTAAATATAAAATATTAAATGCAGTTCACATAAAAATATTCAATATTATGAAAAGTATAAAAGTAAAATTGTTAGGTAGCAATTAATTATATTTAATAGCCATGTATTTGTATGAGTAATATGGGACTTTATTCATATAAATAATGTGAGGACTATACGATTATTACGTAGAGTATTATTTTCTCATATTAGGCGTTTTCATAGTCAGTCGGAGCTATCGGACGGATCTGTTCAATGACGTCACAAATATATCAGATCTATCCGATTATCGAAGCTTTTACGCATCTGTATATGATTTTGACATTTAAATCTGAGGTTATAAAAGAAGTTTAACTTGTTAAAATGGATAAGAAATATTGCTTGTTCCTGTAGTTGTTCATAATTTTATATACGACGACTCAAATGAGACTGAAAGGCCATTGGAATCGTTTGTTTAAATTCGGTCATTTATTCGTTCGAAATAACTCATAAAGACTTCATAAAGTGCGACCTGCCGTATTTTCTTCAGAACTTGTTATAATGCTGCAATGTTTATTATCAGAAACATTTAAATAAATACATTTTTTCTACAGTCACTATAGAAAATAGCCATTTGCGCTCTCTTTTGTCAACGCAAAATGTCACTTTGTCGCTCATGCGCGACAAAGTAGAAAAAACGATCGCTGTCCAAATTTCTAAGTATACAATGTTGAGAAATGTCACTTGTCTACATCCTTAATGAAAATGCTTAGTTAGGAACTAATGGCACTGTAATTACACATTTATCACGTTCACAAGTCAATTTGACATATGTTCTGTCGGTATTTAACATAACCTAACAAAATACCACACTGCTGTGAAAATGAAATAGGGCATTCATTTACAAAAACGAAAGTATAAAATGCTTAGATTAGATTGAATAAAAACTCAAGAAGAATGGAAAATAACGATAAAATTAAATTAAATATAAAATAAATTGTATGAACAGTTATGTTTAGTAATAGGAATGATTGTACATGTATGTATGGCGGTAGGATAGTTGCGAGTCGTACTGACATCTGATCTCTAGTTAACTATTTATTTTGATTACAATAAAGTTATTAGTTATTTCGTTACTTAAATAATTGCGAGAAGTCAGTCAATGCACATACATGTCTATATAATCACAAATTCCTTGAAATATTTGTTATTTTTTTCAGTGTGACAGGCGTGACAACTAACCACACATTTTGCTACAAAAACTCATCAAATCATCACAAATCCTTGCTTCCACACTCTAATTTTGTTTTTTTTTTTTTTATGGAATAGATGGCTAATGTAACGATATAATCATTTAAAAGCCTTTTTCAGTTTAAACCGTATCTTTTGTATTAGCCAATCGTTATTTATTGAGCAGTACTGTAAGTATAAAGCGTACATTTTATTATTTTTTATGGTGGAGGGCCCCATTATGGCGACTGTAGAAAAAATCTTGTGTGTGTTTCGAGCGCAAATGGACATTGTCGATTTCGAGAGAATGTCGCGCTCCTTCGTCGCGCGGCAACAACCTCTCAATCGACAATGTCGCATTTTGCGCTCTTAATACACAAATAGCTATTTCCCTATTGTGAACTTGATTTGTTTAATTAATTACAGGGTAGAAACTAATGTCTATGATTATTTTTTAACTAAAATAATGTGTACATAGTCATCTATGCTAAAAATGAATAAGCGATATTACATTAAATATACGAGGTGTGGCAATTAAATAACGAGATTTATTTTTTCCGGCTTCCCTGTAAATTTGGTAACATTGCAGGCTATGTCATATTAATTTGTCATCTTCCCTCCATCCACTGTTAAAATTTCAAGATAATTAGGCAAACCGTTCGGCAGTACCCTTTGATTGAAGTCAACTATTGTCTCGTACTCCGTCGGAATTATATTAGTGTCAATACGAAATTCTGTGTGAGACAGTGAGACTTAAAAAATCCGCTACAGAAATGTACGAATTGTTGAAGAATGTTTATGGTGATGAGGGTCTATCTATTACTCAAGTTTTCGGGCAGTTTAGAAATTTTAAAGATGGAAGAAAAGAGATCGGAGACGATTAGCGCCTCGGCCGTGCACTGACATTTTTTTCGAAATCCGAGTGATTGTTCACATGGATTGGGTGCTTGAAGGGCATTTCGTTAACCAAGCATATTACAAAAAGGGTTTGAAAACCCTTCATGCACGGGTGAGAAGAAAAAGGGCTGAAAACCTCTTCTTTATATCCATATGAAAAGCTTATTAGATTTTGGTTATAATTGATCAATTGGAAGTACCGGTATTTGAAGTTTTTAATAGTTTTTTTTTTAAAGTTAAATATCATATTTTAACATTTTATGTTATTGTAAATATGAAAGAAATGTGATTGTCTATACGGTTTATATATTTTCTTTCATATTCAATAGATATGGATGTTAAAGAATTATAAAGAGATTAACTTTCATAAATCAGCCAGCTATGCAATAACCATAAAAACTGCTGATATATTCAAATAATTCTAATTGACATATGTTAGTGCGAAGTGCAATTTACATAATAAATGTTATGCTATGCTATTATAATTTTATTGGATATATAGAATCTTTTCCAAAGAAGTTTCGGTATGAAATTTGTAAAAATAGTATATGTTCGTGTTACAATTTTACTGCTTGCTGAGACTGAGAAAAATTGTAGCAAAAATATAGCAATCATTGAAGTTATAATTAAAACGAAAAAATCTGTTGTGGCCAGCACAAAACCTTCCGTTATTTCGATGTATTTTGTGCAAATAGCTATTCTGAAACACAAATGATTACAATTTTAAATTTGCGCCCGCAATCTGTACTAATCCTGCACTTGGATCAGGGTTGAATATTTTTGATCGAATCGCTCGGTTGAGTGATCGGAGTGAGTTTACGAACGCATCGCGTCAGATTAACCCGGTAGACTTTACGAACGCTTTAGATTTCATCGGACTTCGGATCAATCCGATCGACTTTATGAAAACACTTATTAAGTACGGTCCGGGACACGAATGATGGACTACGAAAGAATGTTAGCACGAACCACAGTCTAATATATGAAAATATGATTTAAGTATTGATATTATTACTTTCCTAATTTAGAAATAAAAAAATAAAATTGACAAGGTCACCTATTTCTCCTCAACCCTGACACAGAATATTGTGTATAGAACTAGCTATGGTGTGTCTGTACAAAAGGATGAATAGGAGCAGATACGTTTAAGGGATAAAGAATGAAAGAAAAAGTGAATCTGTGGTGATGGAAATACAAATACTCCCGCCCAATTCATGCCAGACACAAAACAAGTGCCTGCATACACTTCCGGTTATCAACGTGTCACGTGGCATAAGGACACATGGGCGGAGAAGGTAATTATTTTTTTCAACTTATGCCCAGTTTTATAAAAGATAGATAAGTAAATTACTAGCAAAGTAAAATTTATTCTCGAAGTAAAATAGTTTATTCCAGAGATTTTCGTTTTATAAAACAAGAATAAAAATACTAGCTAAGTAAATCTATGGAATAAATTACTCCACTGATTTTCGAGGAAGTAAATTTTATTCTGTAGAATAAATTTGACACATGTCAAAATTAATTATTTTATAGAGAACGCAGAAATTTATAGAAACCGAAAAGGATGGTTTTCTGTGAATTGTCAAATGGTATGTTCAGCAAATCTAAAAATAACGGATGTTGTTGCTAGATGGCCTGGTTCCGCACACGACAGCAACATATTTAACAGTTCATTAATAAGAGCAAGGCTTGAAAACGGAGAATTTGGTAATTGCTACTTGTTAGGGGATAGTGGATACCCTTGTAAAAATTACTTATTAACACCTGTACGAAACCCAACTACTCCAAACCAACATAAATACAATGTGTCATATAACAGTTTCATTTGAACACTATTCCGGGGTCCTATTTGTGAAACTGCATTAAATTCTTTACAAATCTCATCCCATGCACTATTTTTGCTTTTGACGCTTGCTACGGTTGTCTGCTTGTTTTCAATATTACTAGTATATTTTTTTTATTTCTAACATGTTCGCTTTATCTATTTCAGTATAATTCTTTCCCCATTCTCTCTTTTTTTCCATTTTTAATGAGAACTGACACTTTATGACACTTTATTTTGACGTTTGAATAATAATAAACGATGTCTCTGTCGATAAATCACTAGAATAAAATATTTACTCTGCAAGTACTTATTTTACTCTGCAACTTATTTTATAAAACAGACATTTTTATTTACTCATCGATTAAATTTACTTTCAAAGTAATAACTCAGCAAGTTATTCGATCTTTATAAAACTGGGCATTAATTATAAAAATCTGACGTGGCCAGCACATTACCTTTCTTCAATTCTATGTATTCTGTACAAATCCCATACCAAAAGTTCCTTAGAAAATATTCTACATATCTAGTAAAATTGTGACACGAACACATACTATTTTCCACAAATTTCCTCCTGAGAGATCTATAAATCCAATAAAATTATAATACGAATATCCACTATGTAAATTGCATTTGACCGCCCCTGACATCTGTCAATTAGAAATATTTGAATATATCAGCGTTTCCATAATTATAGCAAAGCTGGCTGATTTATGAAAGTGAATCTCTTTATAATTCTTTAACCCTATATCTATTGATTATGAAGGAGAATGTATAATCAAACCCTATAGACAATAAGATATTCTTTCATATTATCTGCATTTTTTCAAGAAAAACTGTTAAGAACTCTAAATAAGAGAATTCCGGTTGACCAATTATAACCAAAATCTAATCAGCTCTCATATGGATGTAAAGAAGAGGAATACGAAAGTGTAATGGGAACTTTACAATTGTATACACAGCAAGTGTAACCTACATTTTACGCTTACTGTGTTGTAACTTGTCTAACTATGCGGTAAAATAATCAAAATACACTGGACGTTTATAGGCATTTAGAAAAGAAATCATCTTTACTATAATAAAGTTCATGTAAAAAAGTACTACCTACATAAGTTATTTTTTTACTTTAACATTTCCCATATTTAAAATTTATTTATATAAACCAAAATCACGGCATCGACATCTGTCATTATTGTAAAAATCCGCCGTTACCGACATAGTCACCGATCGATATACCTGTCAAATACGCGAGGCGAAAACTGCTGAAATGTCAAATATCGAGAACTACCTATTATTTATTACGAAGAAAACATGAGCAAATAAATATATTATCAGTCATAAACAACGTTTATTATTACAAATAAATTTTCTCTAGAAGAAGTACTCTAATGAAGGTAAGTAAAATCAAATTTGGAAATTGACTTAACCCCAGTATTTTAAACTAACCCTTTTCAGAAGTATAACCTATCTCATTAAAAAGAAGTGATTTTCATTATCGTCGGCCAAAAAATTTAATACAATTCTCGTGCGTGAAGTATTTTACAGAGGTCCAGCTAATAAGGCACTCGCCTTAAGGGCTCGTGCTTTAAACAAAGCTGTCGCGCTGTAAAATACAACTTACACGCACGCGAATGTAAATAACTATTTTAGAATTGTATAGTATTTGAGTTATCGTCGTAGATATGTTTTGTCACACACATATAGACACCATCGTAAAACTAGTCTTCTATGTTGCCTAAAAAATGCTTATTTATAAAATACTTAACACGTAATTTTTTAATCAGAGACTTAAAAGTGACGGAAGGTAAAAAGATTAAATTAATATGACCGAACTGCTCTCCTTCAGAAGTACAAAACCCCTTGAAGTTGTCCTTCGAGGAGTATAATTTCTTTTATATTATCTGTAAAATTAAGTAATCTTATTTTCATAGTACGTTTAAAATTACCGTTCTTACTAAAAAAGGCGAATCTTTTGCGAAATTTTTGTTTGGATTTCGTGAATAATATTCTCATATATCATTTGTGTAGTGGCAAATAAATGAAATAAGGTCCAAGATCTCCAATTTCTTGTGTCTGGAACAACATAGGCTATTATGCCATCCGGAAGTGGTGGCTATTGAAGCACAGATAGCACAAGAGATGAATGCGAGGAAAGATAATACCTGTCCACAGAACAGGATGTGCTCAGATCATATCTATCTATCTGAGATGAGGAGACTGCAGCAGAGAAAATCTGGCATGCCATCAGTAGCGCAGAAGAGAATTATTTATGACTTTAATAAAACAAACATTTCAAATTATTTATATTTTATAATTTCTGACAGGTAAAATGTCATAAAATTTGTTTGAAATTTTATATTAATACCACAGCTAACACTAACACTATAAAGAAGTAAGTTTTATAAAATTTTAAATTCAATTTTCTCGGTTATCGAAGATGCAGAAGAAAATATGACTATTGGTTAAGATGCAGAATTTAATTCTCTACAACAATGATTTCAAGCATATTTGTCTAAAATTAATAGGGCACTTTTGGGCAAGGAAAAACTTTATTCCCCATGTTAAACGCCTATGGCCCAGTTTTCGTGTTACACCCTATATATATATATATATATATATAGTGTGTATGTAGTAGTGTAGTGTGTGTGTATGTATGTGTGTACGAGTATGTGTATTGTGTATGAATTTTGTCAACGCTTTAACGCAAACACTTTTATTACAAAAATTAAAGTTAACGTTCATAAAGGGGGATATAAAGATGATGATGCCTGCACATGTGGTGTTCTTCAGACAATGGAGCACCTGAGCACCTTACCTGCACAGTCCAAGACTTATGAAAGGGTACCGAAAACGCGGTATTATGTGCTAGATATTGGATAGATATTTAATATTATTTTTAACATTATATTTTTTTTGTAACCAGATACTATTAAATAAATAAATTACAAAAATTCTGAAATTTTGTATTTCTGCCTTATTCTAATATGCAAAGAAGCCATTAGATTTAGCGTAAATCAGGTAACCGAAAATGGCACTTGAAGCTCAAAATAATTTTTCTTCGATAAATCCCTTTAAACATATTTTTTTTTGTGATTTACGCTTCATGGTTCAAATTTCAAATGTATGTAACTGCCAGATAAATGTCACTGTCAAAGAACTTATCATTTCAAATTATTAATGGTAACGTTTTAAAAAGAAAATTGTAATAGTAAATAAAACAATTGTTATACGAATGCAAAAGAACATAATTTAGTTTGCAGCATCAATAAATATGTAGGTATACATTTAAATCAACAAAAGTTTTTAAAAAAAATAACACTTGGTTTAGTTTCACAAGAGATGTATATTTTTACTTTATTGTATAATTTCGCCAGTAGCGGCATGATTAGAAGTACTGGCAGGAGGTATTGAGAACTGACATGTCCGATGGCGGCAGCACCATCGGACCGATCAGCTGTTTCTGAATTAGTACTCGCAATGTTGTGACATATGAATGCAAACAACAAGAACAATTTTTTCATTTAAAATGAGGCTAGGTATCATGGAACATTTTAGATATTTGGAAGCAACAGCTAATTCTATATGTTTATGGAAGGTATTTATAATTTTATATATATTTAATCAATCGAAATTGATGATTGCAGGTGAGCGAATTATAAACGCTCACCACATACTGTTTATAACTAGAGCGATTACTGCGAAGCCACATGAAATCAAAATTCATTTAGCGAGTTCCTCAGACAATTTAGATGCTGGTGCTGATGTATTATTAATATTATCCTCTATTACTTCATTTACTGCATTGCAATGTCACTGGCGTTTACTGCTTTTGGATTTACACGTTTGGTTTGTCGTAGCAAACGCTTATTATCAGGAACTTTTACTTGAAATACGAGAAGACAAAGTGATGGTACTGTAGTTCTTTTTAAAGTTTTACGCTTAATTGTATAGAAAAATACATAAATAATTTGAACGAACACAACAAAACAAAATCTGAACATTGAATTTTTTACTCGCTAGGAAATATGTAATCATCCGATTTAAAATGACGAGAACAAACTTTCATTTGTTTCGTTATTTGTTTTGCACTAGGAATTGTATATTCCCATGCTTTTCGTCAATCCATATCCATTTCAACACCTACACTTGTAATTTTCACTTTATTTTAGTCATGTTTCGGAATATTATAAAACCCAATGCCTGTGTCTCGACCAGATCTTGAGTTGTATCCGAATACACAACAATTAGTACGACTTTTTCCCATTTCTATTCACATCAAATGATTAAACCACATGTAACTCAAGCATACAGTCACAATACAGTACTAAACCGGAAAGTTCATATTTTTCCCAGCAGATGGTATACCGCAGCTTGTCAGTTGTCAATAATGAAGAGGTCAATCTTTTTCTCAAGACTTTTATAACATACGTTATGCAATAACCTCATTCTTTTAATAAATAAATGTACATTTACTCGTAAATGCCACAAATAAAAATAAAAACAAATAGTAAACGTAGAGAATTATTTCAATCCTGATAATTTCATAATTAAAAAAAAACCTTTATTTGTGCCGTGGGACGCGTAGGTGTTTCATTATAATCACTGATAATACAATAACGGCAATATAGGAAAGGTAAGCAAGCATATAATCATAGGCGCCGCTAGAAATTTTTCCAAGGGGCGGCAAAAACTGATACATCTTTTTTCTAAACCTATTTATTTTTATTTGCATGTTTATATGAAGCGTAGGTAACATTTTTAGTTAATTTACTTGCGTATTTTATTAAGATACTGATCTCGATACTGATAATATTAAAAACATAAAAATTACCAATGTTAAAACAAATATTTAAATTTTTAAAATGTAAGTTTAGGATATATAATGAATTTGTAAATAATAAACACAGATATTGGATTATATTTATTTATTATACATGCGGGTTAATTGTTTGTTTAAGAGCATTGCCGGTCGCTCAGCGAAATCAGTTTTGTAGCTAGTATGACACTAGTGCAGACAAACTTCTTACGTTCCCCCACTACTTTTAAGATTGCTAAGTATATTTCTCTCTGTCTGCTTTTATATGTGTTTGTCCTTGTTTAAGGCATAAGGGGAAAACTCAGCCCGTGTTGTGAAGCAAATTGTTGGAATGAGAGAGGAAATGTGTGTAGTAGAGGGGGAACATATTCTCCTAACACTTTCTCCTCCATAGTCTTTAGTCTATCGTTCCGATTTCTGAAATAAGCTGCAAAAAGGGGTTTAGTAGAAATCAAATCACAGCTAAACTAAAAGAGATAATTTAGATTTTTTTTTCACAGACTTACTACTAAAGGTGGGCGCTATGGAGGTGACCCAAACATTTTTTGTATAAAGTACAGTTTTCGTGTTAAAAATAAATTTAAAAATAGCCATTTTTATGATGTTTTTTGAACTAAATTTAAATGCAATAGAAATTAATAATTATGAAAAATAATTGGTCAGCCCCATGCATTGATCCGCCTACTATACAATGGTATCAAGTTTGAAGTTATAACTTAATATTTACGAGTGTAGTTTGATTTCTACTAAAGTGCTGTTTAGCGTAGCACCGGCAATCGCCTTAATAAGCGATATGTTTAAGCTAGCGATCGCGGAGCGCGAGCGTCTTTATCCCGCGAGTTAAACATTCATTTTAACCGAGAGTGCAATACAAATATAACTGCTTATTTAATTTTGCCCTAATAAACTTCTCCGATTTGAATGTAATAATTTTATAAATGATATCAAGATTTTGAAATGTCGCTAATGTCTTACGGTGATCTAATCGCTCACTGAGAAAAAGGATTATTAGTAGGAACAAAATATGTTGTTTTGGGTATGATTTATTTGTTATAAAACTGCTTTATTCACTATAAATACGCTTTCCGCGCTGCAAATAAATTGTGTTATTTGCAATAAGCATAAACTTTATTTGGAGCATATTTATTTTCACTTAACAAATATATACTATTAAGAAATACAACAATATCTTTACGGTATTTCAATAAACATTTGTTTTGCTATAAATATAATTATATTTTCAGAAAATATATACGTTGTTTTTTTATAATAAATATCATTTGTTTCAAAGAAAATAATCTTATTTAAATATAATAGCACATTAATTAATACAAAATAAGGTTTCTTTTTAATGAAATAAGAATTATTTATTTGTCAGAAAGAAATCTTTAACGAACAAGAACGAACAAGTCCGTTGAAGAAACAGTCGTTCAGTGTTTCATTTACGATATGTGAAGTACTTCTGTTGTTACTTGCGGTAGTACGATATATATGTACATTGAATATAATATGTAAGTGATTGTGAAATGGCAGATAGTAAAGTAAAAGAACTGTTAGTGTTGTGGGAAATGCCGAAATTAACTGATAAGTTTACAGGTAAACAAATTATTATAAGCTTATTAATACACATACACATATGTAATTTTTATTTAGAAGAGGGAATAACATACGATACCTGACGGCAATGAAGTACTGGCGAAATTAATTCCCGGATTAGGGCAACAAATAAAATTTAGATCATTCTTAAAATCGCGTATTGCAAATACTTCAATAGAAAAAACCTCTACGCCAACTGCCTACATTCCATCATGTTAAATATATGTACTCGTATATGTAAGTCCTTTTTCATATTTGTAAAAATACTGTCTTTTTTATATTTATATTTTTAACACTAGAAAATATACAGTTATATTATATATCTATATGTTATAAGGTAAGAAATACGTTATATTTTTTATATCGAATAAATATTTATTTATGTAAAACAATACATTCTTTTCCTTTAACCTTTTCTATATTTTAAAGAACAAAATAATAGCTTTCAAAAAAACGGATAAATATTTGTAGATATAAAACATTTATTTGTGACAAATATTAAGAATTTTATGGAACCATGTTGCTCTTTTTAAAATAATAAATATTTATTTACAATAAATAAATTTGTTTGAAATATTAATGGAAACTATTTAAACAACATTTATTTCCGTCAAACAAATTACCTCAAAAAAATAATATATTTCGGTACAAGAAACATTTAATCCGCTGAATTCAAAAGACATATTATTATTATATGAAATGAAATTGATTTATATGAAACGATCCTTTTTCTCAGTGCTGAGTGTGAGTTTTTTTATGCGTTGTCATTGTAATCTGTGGTTGCCATTAGTTGAATTTTTTTATAATAGAGTTTGAAATAAATAATTCTGAAACTGTTGTTTTTTTAGAGGTTAACATCTCAATATGACATAATATTTTATTTCAACAATCAACGGCATACGTTATTACAAAATTGTAATATTCTTATTCTTCTTGTGGCGAAATGGCGGGTATACGTTGAATATTTGAATTCATTACAATAATTTTGTTTGACATTGACATTTTAAAACCTCTAGTGAAATAAAATTCATTAAAACGCGAAATAATAGTATATTATACGCCAAGGTTGAGAAGATAATCATTATTGACCCAGCGCCAAGATTGGGGATACAAGGCGCCTGGTCAATAATGATCTTCTCAACCGTGGTTTATATACTATTTTTTTCACTACTAGCACATAAACCCTATTTGAATTTTTTTATTGATAATAATTATTTTGACATGAATAATTACGTTACTTGTTTGTTAACATTCACAAAAACAAAGTAGGTTGCATTTGTTTTTATATCTGACGTTTCGCTCATTTCGCTGGTTTGTTAACCTCACTTATGAGTCTTGATTTGTTTTTGATTTAATTATTTAATAAAAAAAAAAAACACTTTGTACTGTTACAGTCAGCAGCGTAATTAGTTTATTATTATTATTTTTAAATGAATCTATTGAAATGTATGTACAAATACAAAAAAAGTGATTTATTCATTGCTACATCTACACATCTGTTTGACATCTTCACCAAAACAGCCCAGCGGCCATGCGAGGTGAGCCGAGGCGGCAGCGTAGGTCAATTTAAAATTAAGCGGCAAATTTAAATTATATACTTTTCTTGAGTTTACTGAGTTAAATAATATTTGGATTTGGAGGCTTGAGTTTGATTGAAAAGTGACAGTTTGCATTATAGACCAAGGTTAATAATAAATTATTATTGACCTAGGTTACCATGGTTACAAGCAAGCGGTAGTGAAAAACAATTTCTCATGTCAAATAAAGGTAAATAATAGTGGGTTCCTAGGCTAGTAGTGAAAAAAATTGTTTTTAAAACAACAACTTTAATGGTCCATATCCAAGGAAACAAACATGACTTTATAAGGCAAAATTGGATAAAATCATTTAATACTAGCGGGAATTCCGCCGATCTGACAACACTAAAACGAGGGTGATGCCCTGATGCCTATAGACGAAATGAAAATATACAGTGCATCGCATTAGGCATTTACGAAAATTCTACCGGTAGATACCGCACGTACCGACTGCATTTGAAAACACAATTGTTAATATTTATTAGTTACCGTATTCGAAAATTGTACCATATCTACCAAATCCATCTACCGGATCCATGATTTGTGGATCGAGTAATTCAGCCGGTAAATGAAGAATCTAACCTCAAAAAAGGTCGAGATGACAAGCGAAGTTGGAATAGGAAATAGGTTTCAGATAATACAGAAGACAAGACGAGATAATGTTTAACTACGTCAAATTTCAAATCTGTTTCATCTTTCAACTGCTTTTCATAGGTTATAAATTTACCCTGTTTACCACTTGCTTTCTTAAAATATCTATCCCGCTAGCTGTAACCTGATGAACAGCTGTTTACCGATATATACCGGTAAGAGTTCACCGGTAGAATTTTCGTAAATTCCTATTGATGTGATCAAACAATGCAATTGTTGCAATCAATTTTAGCATTGTTGTAATCAAGTTTTTTTTTAAGTATTTATTTATTTAATATTAAGTTCAGGAAGATATTCTAATATATTAAAAATATAACAATGTAATTTATGCAGTTTTATAATTAATGGTAGAAATACTTTTTGTCGCTTCTTGTGTCGCCCATGCATATAATACCGTTAGCACAGAAGTTCAGAACTCCTTCTTAGCAATACAGAAGTGGAACTATTGTGGAAGGAGGTTAGAACATATAGCGGCTTATCGCTCTGTTATCAGTTCAACCTATACCGATCCTCAATAAATAAAAGCATATCTAGAAGCGCAGCGAGCAGAAAACGCAAAATGACTTTTGTTATTCATCTGCGTCATAAAATGTATTATTAAACTTTAATGACTGGCAGAATTGATAAAACTGATAAAGGAAAATGGCGAATGCATTTGTTTGTTATACACTTGTAGATATAATACATCAGAAGGCAGAAGAATAGAATGAGTTTCTATAGGTAGATTTTATACTAGTGTGAGAACAATGGAGAATACAAAATGTCCCTGAAATCAAAATGGGAGTTTGGTGATTCATGTGTTTTAATTGGCTTGAATCTTTTAAAATTAAACTTATGAAAATCACGAGGTATATCGTAAATAATATGCATATGGAAATGTAAAATTCAAATATTTTCTCACATTAAGGGCCGGTTTTTCAATGTACTGGCAAGTGTCTGTTAAGTCTCTGTAAAATTTATCCTCATGGTAAACACCTATTTCAGTTTTTCAATGTCATGTTAGCGTTGCCAACAGGATAAGTCTTAGCTAAACAAGAGGATAACGTAACAGACACTTTGACCTACCGATAAAATTTTACCTGTAGGATAAATTCAGCTGTTCTGACATATTGACATTGACAGTTAAATAATATTCGTAGAAAATTATAGAAATATGTATACAATAGACTTATGTAAATGTGTTTTTTGATAATAAAGACAAGGACAAGGAAAAATTGGAAGATTTCGTTTGTTATTATAATGGTAGTGAATCGAAAACCACATATTGAATGACGTCGACCAGATCTCGTTGACTTCTAGTGACGATAAATATTTTGAAAGGTTCAAATTTAGCAAAAAAATACTGCTATGTATTCAGAGAATACTGATATTTCCAATGGTATAAACATTTGTTCCAAAAATGTCTTGTATACCAATGAATGTGGCAAAGTACTTTTCACGGCTTATTAAAAAATGTATAAATTTCATTAAATTATAATACATAATCCACTTTATAATAATTTATTTTGATTACAAGAATGAGAAGAATTAATAACAAGCAAAACGTGTACATTTGAAGGCAAAATCTCAGTACAAATTTGCAACGGCTTGATGCTCGAAGCCCGAAAGATGCATACATGTAATAAAATAAAATCCATAATTATATGACAGTCAGTAGAAAAATAGTTTTTTCCAATCTTCAGTTCATGTATTCTTACCACATATTGCTACAAACTAAAGCAAACTTTAAATTTGCTTGAACGTCACAGATTCAGTTCTGTCAACAACTATAACTGTCAATCATATTCGAAACAAAATGTGTGGAAATTATGTTCAACATGACACATGAATCGTTACGAACACAGCAAATATCAGCTTATAATTATTGCCAACCTTACAGTTGACAACCAAAAGTGTCTGTTACCGGACAGATAAATTCGTATTGAAAAACGCATTTTCATTACCATGGAGTTTATCTGATGGATAAATTTAATCTGCTAGGTAGTTAACAAACACTTTAACAAGTGATTGAAAAACCGGCCCTTAATTATTTTCATGCAAAAATTAATTATACAGGTGTTTTAGAATTAGGGGGACATGGCTTAATCACAGATTCCTGGGACCAAAACAAAGTGCACTGTTTAGCTAGTATTCTGCCTCAGAGTTCTTCTAAAAAAAATTTTACCTTTAATATTATTATTATTCTTGCATAACCGGCTTAGAATCTACATATTATATATATTTTACAATAAATTGTGGTACTACATCATAAAATAACCTCCCGTTTCTCGATGACTTCCTTCATCCAATCTTGTCCCGACCATATATCGTCTAGCAGAACCGTTTCTTTTCTTCCTTCTCTCGTAACTTCCCTGCACGAAATCCTTAAATGCCTGATAGTTTCCTCTTCCTCTTCTCTCCCGCGTAGCCTGCAACTTCTCTCATCACGTAATTAGGAATACGAAATCATTTAACAATATACATGCCATCATATTTACTTCTCTTTTGTACGGTCGAAGTTAGAATATTGTAATATAGTGTGGCATCCGATCTATGAAGCTCATCAAATACTATTGAGGCAGTCCAAAAAAAGTTTCTGAAATTTTTATATTTTACGGTTTTTAATCTTTATGCTGATAGAACAATCTCTAATCTACAACTTCTGTCTATGTTTAATGTGAAAAGTCTTTATGAACGGCGTGAACTTAATATAGTGAGTTACCTGTCTAAGAGTCTAAGTTGATAGATAGTACCGTTGATGACCCTCAATGCCTGTCCCTTCTTAATTTCCAGTTTTCCTCTATTCGAACTAGATCAACTTTAACATTCTATCTTCCTTTTGCTCGCTCTAATGTTCTGATGATCTCTCCTATTTACCGCATGTGTTTCTTGTATGAACATAAGTACTTACATGTGGATATTTTCCTTCACAAATTTAGTTACTTTAAAAAATTAATTGCTTAATTTCTAATGTTTCTTTTTAACTCTAATTTCTATGCTTTAAATTTATGTAGTTTTTACTTTCAACCGTATTATTGGGCTTTGCCTGTTGGGTTTTGTATTTAAATAAATAAATAAATAGCCAATATTTATTGTTCCTGTCTTCATTACCACATCTGAACCCGGCAATCATCTTGATGTTTTTCTTTTCATCCAATAAATACCTTTTTCTACAGCCACTATAGAAAGTAGCCATTTGCGCTCTCTTTTGTCAACGCAAAATGTCACTTTGCCGCTCATGCGCGACAAAGTAGAAAAAACGCTCGCTGTCCAAATTTCTAAGTATACAATGTTTAGAAATGTCACTTGTCTACATTCTTAATGAAAATGTTTAGTTAGGAACTAATGGCACTGTAGTTACACATTTATCACGTTCACAAGTCAATTTGACATATGTTCTGTTGGTATTTAACATAACCTAACAAAATGCCACATTGCTGTGAAAATGAAATACGGCATTCATTTACAAAAACGAAAGTATAAAATGCTTAGATTAGATTGAATAAAAACTCAAGAAGAATGGAAAATAACGATAAAATAAAATTAAATATAAAATAAATTGTATGAAGTTATGTTTAATAATAGGAATGATTGTACACAGATGGCGGTAGGATAGTTGCGAGTCGTACTGACATCAGATCTCTAGTTAACTATTTATTTTGATTACAATAAAGTTATTAGTTATTTCGTTACTTAAATAATTGCGAGAAATCAGTCAATGCACATACATGTCTATATAATCACAAATTCCTTGAAATATTCGTTAATTTTTTCAGTGTGACAAGCGTGACAACTAACCACACATTTTGCTAGAAAAACTCATCAAATCATCACAAATCGTTGCTTCCACGCTCTAATTTTGTTTTTTTTTTTTTATGGAATAGATGGCTAATGTAACGATATAATCATTTAAAAGCCTTTTCAAGTTTAAACAGTATCTTTTGTATTAGCTAATCGTTATTTATTGAGCAGTACTGTAAGTATAAGGTGTACATTTCATTATTTTTTGTTATGGTGGAGGACCCCATTGTGGCGACTGTAGAAAAAATCTTGTGTGTGTTTCGAGCGCAAATGGACATTGTCGATTTCGACAATGTCGCATTTTGCGCTCTTAATACACAAATAGCTATAGTATTGACGTCGTTTGTATTAGTTTATATCTCTTGTTGTAATTTGAGATGTTTATCTTACTCTGTTGTTCTTGCCGCTGTATGTCCCAATCTCTCTGGTGTAGTTAGTAATGTGTGATTTCTCCATTTATGCGTAGCCTCTCTATTTGTACTGTGGAATATCCATTTCTTTCATAATAGGCTTTTCTTGCTTGTCCCCATTTTGTTAGCTTGTTGTTTTCCTCTGCTTGTCTTATTACTCGCCAGCATTCTTGCAGAATTTAGTTTTGATTGCTTCTTACTCTTTCCTCATATTTTACTGCTCTCTTTCCAGTTTCTACTCTAATTTTTAATGCTTTCATCTCTTCTATTACTATATATTCTGGTGTGCTTCTATCCAGACCCAAAATCCATTTTATGTACCGTATTAGTATATCCTCTATTTGTTTATATTCTCTCCATCCATTTTTTTTTTTTGCCTTTAATAACGGAACGCTTTGTTCAACTAGAGAAATTTGGTACGACAATTCATGTGGACACAGTTCATCTTTAAGATAACCACTAATGTATGAAACTTGGATTAGTCTATAACTTATTAATAGCAAAGTCAATAACGTAAAATTATTATTTTTGAGAAAGATACATAGTAAACTTTTCTGTCTCTGCCTAAATTGTGATATAAACATATACCTTCCTTACCTAAAGGTGACGGAAGGTATTGTTTTTGGTCAAAAAATTCGGTGGTGAGTTTTTAATGAATAAGCACGTTTTAGGGTCCCTACAATACGAATATACCATTTTTAAAATGATGTCTGTATGTATGTATGTATGTATGTATGTATGTATGTATGTATGTATGTATGTGTGTGTGTGTGTGTCCGTGTGTGTGTGTGTGTGTGTGTCCGTGTGTGACAAATTTTTCTCCGACGATAACTCCAATACTACAATTCTAAAAATTATAATTCTTTTGTATTCCTCTTCTGTACATCCATATGAAGAGTTGATTAGATTTTGGTTATAATTGATCCACCGGAAGTACCCTTATTTGAAGTTTTTAACAGTTTTTCTTAAAAAAACGCAGTTAAATATTATTTTTTCACATTTTGTTATTATATATATTAAAGAAAATACTCTTCTCTATACAGTTTGATTATACATTTTCCTTCATATTCAATAGATGTAAATTTAAAGAATTAGAAAGAAATTAATTTTCAAAAATTAGTCAGCTTTGCTATTTATCATGGAAACAGCTGATATAATTATTCAAAAAAATTTAATTGACATATGTCAGTTGCAAGTGCAAAACCAAATATGGAAAAAAGTATAGGATCTAAAATTGGTATGTCATAGTGTTGCTCGCAAGTGACACGCAGAGAAAGGCCAAAGAGAAGATGGAAGGACATTACTTAGTGTAGTTTATGTTATAATTTTATTGGATTTAGACAACCTTTTGAAATGAACTTTTGGTATGGAATTTGTAAAAAATAGTATGTGTTTTTACATGATATTATATAGAATCTGTTCCAAGGACTTTTTGGTATGGGATTTGTACAAAATACATGGAATTGACGGAAGGTCTTGTGCTGGCCACAACAGATTTTTTTATAATATATCTATCCCATTCTATTCTGTACTGTGATTGGCTATTTCTGTTAACCACTAACAAGAAAGTTTGGCGTTTACAAACACTTGCGCTTACCATAACTACTAACACTAAGGGCCGGTTTTTCAATATCTGGTTAAAATTTTAACTACGAGTTAAATAAACAAAATTGAAACGAAATGAACAGTCAATGATCATTACTGTCAATAAAACGATAAACGATGCAATATTGTTTACTTAACAAGAAGTTAAAATTTTAACCAGAGATTGAAAAGCCGGCCCTAACCATCTTTTTGTGTTGTGAATGAGGCTTTACTCTCTGACGGTGTAAACCAGGCGAATTAAAAATCAATTTTATATTCGCTTAATCAGTAAGTGCATGAATGTAAGATAACCTGTATTTACTTTTATAATAAAATTCTTAATATATTTGCAGTTTACTTTCAAATAGTTGCTTGACAATAAAAAACAGATTAATTAAATGATAAGTACATAAAGATTGATTTGCATGTTCACAAAAGGGAAAAACCAAATCATTTTTAAAATGACCCAGTTAATTTTTTCGATAGTAACCAGCCACTTACGTATCTTAATTCAACGAGTTTAAACATTTTTCGTGAGGATTGGGCATAACGCACGATCTGATTGGCTATGCAAGAATGGCTGGTCGTGTCCAGGCTTGGAAAGTCCCAGCTGGTCACGCAAAGAACGAGGACCTATCTGATAGGGATATCGGAACCTACATTTCAATCATACCTGCAGCTTACTACAATTAAAATGTGATTTACTACACTCTGTAATCGGGAGTTTTACATATTATCTAGCAAGTAAAGGGCAAGCGAATTATAAATTGATTTACTAAGGATAAGGATCAGGGAAGGAGCATTAGTGTTCTAATGGCTAATTGCAACCTGTAATGTTCTCTTAGGCCTGTTTTACAATAAGTCGTTTGTTGTTGTCGGATGTCGTACGCGTGCGTAATACGCTGAAATTTGACTGTAGGAGTTGTCAGATGACAGCTGTCGGTGTCGGATCTCATATTGGACATTTCCCATCTTTCTACGACAACGACACTGAACAACACGGCGACAGTAACGTGAAAATCTGATGTGGCCAGCCCATAACCTCCCGTTGGATATTTAACCACGCAGAAAGCAATCATTATGTTCAAATATTTTTATATTCACACATAACAATCTTTACATTTAACAAATATATCATACACAAAATAAATTTCATAAATATTGACGAAATTAATAGAAAAACTTAACAAAAATCAAAATAGTACTCGCATCTTTACACAAAGTCATTACAGGGCCGTTCCCTGGAAGACAATGAAGCAAATCAATTGTACTTCTAATATTTATGTATGATTGAAAGTATATTATTTTTACAAACCTTAACTTCATTAGAATTAAATATATTACTATACCCAAATCATTCAGTCAGCCAATGCACGTCATTAATAAAAATTGAATAAAAGTAACTAGATGTATGACGTCATGTACTGGTACGTTTGCAGAAGTTTTAGAATCTTTATGTAAAGAGTAATACAGGTTGCAATCTGTATTATCGACATGGTCATGAACTGTCACATCTACAAAATAAATACTACATTTCCGTCATTGTCCATTTCTATTTAAATTATTTATTATACTAACCTTATTTATACTTATGTATGCCATATAAAGGTAATAAATAAAAGTGAGCCGAATTTCAAAGATATATACCGAATTCTGCTGATTGATTAGAAGTGCTACCTTTGACAGATTCACAGATTTTGTGTTTGCGTTAACAGTCACGTTGCGTCGTTGCGTTGCGTTTAATATTACTTTATTATAAATAGGCCTTTACAACGCACAAAAATGTTTCAAACACGATACAAATATTTTTCAAATAATAACTTTGACAGTATGAACATACAAATTATCAATGTTGCCAACTATAGCATCAATTAAATGAATAATATGACGTTGATGTACATTATTTATATATTATTCATGTTATATACGATAAGTAATGAACTGTACTATTCATCTTAGTAATAATTATGTAAGGCTATACACTTTTTGACGGCTAAAAATGATTAAAATTTTATTTCATTTTTCACTATTAGTGATTTTAATGCATTCAGGTTTTACACTAAGTAATGACGCGCATTGGCTGCTTGAATGATTTGGGTATAGGTATTATATTCTCCTTAAGACGGTTTCATTATTAATTTTGATGTAATTGCTTCCTGACAGTGATATTTGTTTAAATATGTCAAAATTGTTATTAACATATTATGTTTTTGTTTGACGCATAGACAAGATGATGTATGAAAATAAATAATATTATAAATTTATATTTAAAGTTATTTAAAGTTATTTACTAAATGCTATTATAGTAAAATTGATGATTGTACCATTATATTCAATTTTTATTAGTAAAAGTTGCTGAAAAATTATATTCAATTTATTTTTTTCAAGAAAAACTGTTAAAAGCTTGTAGAAGTGGTACTTCGGGTAATCCAATGTACACTAAAAACCAATGACCTCTTCCTACAGCTCAGAGCTTCACCTGTCGCAATGGTGATATCTTGTACAGTTTTTTCTTCATCGTTCCTATTATGATTACCAATAAAATCTAGAGTTGATCTATTCGTACAACTTATAAAAATGTATCGATAATTGGATTTCAAAAAAGAGATAAATTTTATTTTTACCTATTGCTGGAGATGGGCTAATTCTTTGTCCGAAACGTAAAAATAATTTTATGTAAATGTTGAAATAAATATATGGAACATTAAGACCAAATTCACTTGACTTAAAAGGAAAATAGTTCATGATTTTGTCTGTATTATCATGTCGCTTTTTTGAAACCCCCCCTTAACATCGCTTACAGAATCTTTTACAGCAGCCCTCGTACCTGCTGAAATAGTTATTTACAACACAAATGCTGGAACATGAACTTCCGTGTATGAGCCTTTGTATGAAGTACGAGCGAGCAACGCGAGCGGGTGTTTCATTTAGGCGAATGCACGGAAGGTATTTCCGCATAAGTATTGTACAAGATTTTTTGTATTTTTAATATTGTGTGCAGCATACAGTATGGCCGCCATATTCTTCATTCTAGTTGCATTAGTTTCTAACAGATGGCGGTAGTAGTACTAAATGTCAAAATTAGTAATGATTCTGATTTTATTTAAATAATTTTTATTCTTTCAACTAATTTTCCTAAATTATTATGTTCTTATATTAAATTTGTTGTAATGTACAAAAAAATTAAAAAATAAAATAGCACTTTTAAGCTACTCGATGAAAGTAGTTTCCATTGAGACACTAGTGCGGGAAGTAAAACAATAGCGCGGGAATATGGCCTTTCGGATTGTGAGTTGGCTGCGGGAAACATTAGTTTCTAGGCAGTGAGTACGAAAAAGAGTTTAACATCGAAGCAAAATCATGAAGACATGGTAAATATTTTCGCATCATCTTGTTCTCATTACTTTATTACCAAATCTAAGTGGGTCAATCTTAATCATAAATTTCTACGTCGCGGATAGTAAAAATGATTAAAACTGCATTTAATGAGTTTGCTGAAAAGCCAATTTAAAGTTTATATTCTTCGTTTCTAAGATAAATTGAGATAAAATTTAATGAAAGTAATCAAATCTAGTATCACTGATCGCATAGCTGCCTACGTACTATTGTTTGCTTACCGTTTTATGATCAGAAATCTGCGATTCGATTCATACAATTCTTTCTGCCGCATTTTAATTACACGAGGAAATTGCAGATATTGATAATGTATGAAAGCTTGTATTGTTTTCGACATCACAAAAGACAATTATAATACAAATCTTGTTTATTCTATGTGGGATTTTTCATTTAAATGTTGTAAACTTCGTACCTAAAGAAATGTAACGCCCATCTTTGCACTATGAATAAAACGGGATCATTGTTTATATTAGTTTGAATAAAGTTATGAAAAGATATTACAATAAATATTATTTGAAATAAAATGCAAGTGGGAGTGGAACACACATATTTATTTTAAATTTGATTTAGACTTTTGTTTTTTACCAAATGGCTCGCAGCATTATGTGTTTCTTAGTTTTAATATTTTTAAATTGGAATTTAATATATTTTATTGAATTATTTTTTTTCAATTTGATACTATATCTACAACATACTATGATGTCCGTGTGTATAAGTGTATGTATGTCTCTCTCTCTCTCTCTCTCTCTCTCTCTCTGTGTGTGTGTGTGTGTGTGTGTGTGTGTGTGTGTGTGTGTATGTGTGTGTGTGTGTGTATGTGTGTGACAAAAATTTCTCCGACGATAACTCTAATACTACAATTCTAAAAATTATAATTCTTCCGTATTTCTATTCTTTACATCCATGTGAAGAGCTGATTATATTTTGGTTACAATTGGTCAACCGGAAATTCTCTTATTTGAAGTTCTTTTTTTGAAAAAACGCACTGAAATATCATATTTTGACATTTTGTGGGATTATCAATATGAAAGAATATCTTGCTTATACGGTTTGATTATACATTTTGCTTCATATTCAATAGACACAGAGTTAAAGAATTATAAAGAGATTAACTTTCATAAATCAGCCAGCTTTGCTATAATCATAGAAACAGCTCGTATATTGAAATAATTCTAATTGACAGATGTCAGTGTCAAGTGTAATTTACATAATGTATTCGTTTCATAATTTTATTGGATTTATAGAATCTTTTCCAATAAACTTTTGGTATGGGATTTGTAAAAAATACATAAAATTGACGAAAGGTAATGTGCTGGCCACATCAAATTTTTTCATTACCATATTTAACATATGCAGCACATATAACATTTTTAAATTTCATTTGCAGTGCATAAAGTCCTTATTAATTAAAGGAAGTTTACAAGGAAAATGAATAAATTTTAATCTATAATTATGTTGTTAACATAACCTACCCTAACCTAATCTAACCGGTGAATTTTCTTTTATACTGACACCGTATTTTTTCCTGAATTACCCTTTACTTTAAAAATTATTTCGACAGAACCAATTTCTTTAAAATAAAGTCTAAAAATCTGATGTGCCGTACCCTGGACGAAATTAAGCAAATCAATATACATATAATATTTATGTATGATGGAAAATATATTATTACCCATTTCTGGGTGTGCCAGTATCTACTACACATGTAGACGACGGTAATGATGACGATATATTTTACCGTGTGGGCGCTTACCAGGCATCACCTCACGGGCACTCATAGCTGGTGTGGAGAGTGCACCACAGGGGTCACTTTTGTGCCATTTAAAATTGAAAATATTTGGCGTCTGTCGGGATCGAACCCGGTTCCCTCAGGTTCGCGACCAGACACTCAAGCACGCGGCCACGGGACCCCATAAAACCTAAATTTTCTTATTACTACTATATTCTTCTTAACACGGTTTCATTATTAATTTTAATGTAATTGCTTCCTGACAGTGACATTCGTTTAAATATGTCAAAATTGTTATTGAAATATTGTTTTTGTTTGACACATAGACAAGATGATGTACAAAGTAAATCATTTTATAATTTTATATTTAAAGTTATTTTCTAAATACTATTATCGTAGAATTGAAGATTGTGCCATTATATTCAATTTTTATTAGTAAAAGTATTATATTCAATGTATTTTTGTCACGAAAAACTGTTAAAAGCTTGTATAAGTGATGTTTCCGGTTATCCGATATACACTAAAAACTAATGAGCTCTTCCCACATTAATATAGAATGGATATACAAAATTTCAAAAATTTCTGATTAATTTTATTTGAGTAACCGTGTCTACAGGATCCACATACACACACATTTATATACACACCTACATACATACCTACAGCCATCATTGTAGAAATGTTAAAATCGGATTCTGGGGACATCAAAACGTGCTTATTCACTAAAATTTCTATTTGTGATTTTTAACACGATCCCTATACTTCCCTTACCTAAGGAAGCGGGAGGTAACAATGAAAAAAATATTTGAGTAATACTCATTATCAAGAATAATATATTATTCTATTAACAAAATACAATCTTTCAATGCAAAAACTCCCTATCTTTATCAATTCTCTCTAAACAAAACCTACCCCAACTTATACTACTCGCTATAACAATAACAAACTCTCGGTTATCGCATGATTTAGTTCCGATCGCATTCGTTGGCTCCTTGAGGCCACTCAGGTATATCTTGATTACTGACTTGCTGTGAAGTGAATACGGACTCAATGCACCGACCGTTGACACAAACAATGAGTCTAAAGTAGGAGAGATTGAAGTTAAGGGTGGGATTGTTAGGAGGGTGGTGTGGGAAAATTAGTAAGGGATGATAAATAGAAAAATTAAGCGATCTAAATTACCGGATGTTGTATGTTTGGGAACGTATTTTCTCAGGCTGTGTCTGATGACGCGTTTTGCTATTTAGTTTTTAGGATGTAGGTCTTATTTTAATAAATACAATTCCGAATGGCACACTAATGACATCCATTGGTTTGTATGGCAACGCTTTGAGTAACAAAAGACTGATATGGCCAACATAATACCTCCCGCTATTTAATTTTTATTAATTTTAATATATACCAACATGTAGAGCGGGACACCAATCTTGACCTGAGGGGTAAGGGAAATAAATGCTCATAGATGCCGTGAAAAAATAATAATTACAGTAACTTTGTAGTTATAACTCATTTGTGTACGCTTATGATCCGAGTGTAAACAAAACAGGAACTGATACGAACACCAATTGCACAGATCAACTCCCAATATAAGAAAGGCTGCGTAGCTTCAAAACTTATTTGGGCAACTACTACGAGTATATGTTGCGGAAAGTAATTTGTGCTAACATATTTTCCATAGTTCATCATCCGTGTCCCGGACTATACTTACTATTATTATTATTATTATTATTATTATTATTATTATTATTATTATTATTATTATTATTATATTTATTTATTTTTACCTAACCGGCTTCGACCCTACATATTATATACCGGGAGTTTATTTTATCAGTAAACATAGGGTATATCATTGCCATAGTTACGATATGAATGTTTGACAGCAATGTATTGAAGCGTTTATTTTATGAGTAAACATAGGCGTTTAACATGGGAAGCAGTTTTTTGTAAATACAAAGTGTTCGGCAAAAATTCAAGCCATGCTATTGAACATGATAATAGTACATTACATCTTGTACATTATTTAATATTAATTAATTTAATAATATTGCAAAAATTGCAATAAATTACAGAAATTGTCAAATAAAAAATTATTCTTTGATTATCCTTTGATATTAATAAAAATAACTGAATTATAATAAATTTTTGTAGATATTATGTCTCTACTGTATTTATCAAATAAAATACAATGCATTATTATTGTATCAATATTTTGATTATTGTAATCAATTATTCTCAATTATTTTCTCTTTATTTATTACAATGTAATTATTATTTTTAAATGATTGTAATATAGAAATTAATTTTTAAAAGTTCAACAATTTTTACGTAAAAAAAAATAAAATAATTACCCCAACGGGGAATCGAACCCCAACCAAAAATTTCAAACGCCACTGTTATAACCACTGTGCTACCGGAGACATTTGTTAACCTTTTCATATTGCATAATAAAAAAGTGAAACAATTTTTTATTTGACAATTTCTGTAATTTATTGCAATTTTTGCAATATTATTAAATTAATTAATATTAAATAATGTACAAGATGTAATGTACTATTATCATGTTCAATAGCATGGCTTGATTTATTACCAGACCTTTGTATTTAGCAAATACTGCTTCCCATGTTAAACGCCTATGTTTACTCATATAATAAACGCTTCAATACATTGCTGTCAAACATTCATATCGTAACTATGGCAATGATATACCCTATGTTTACTGATAAAATAAACTCCCGGTATATACAGTGTGTTAACTAAAAAACTGACCATAGGCGTTTAACATGGGAAAACAATTTTTCTTTGCGTAAAAGTCCCCAATTAATTTTAGACAAAATGTTTCAAATAAGTGTTACAGATAATTATATTCTACGCCTAAATCAGTAAACAGTTTTAATTTTGCACGTTTGGTAACTTGTAAAATCTAATTTGAAATTGTGTAAAAATATTGCTCATTTCTAGCGATACCCATGGAATTGAAACAAAATTACAGAGAAATGCGTATCGTTTGAACTGTCAGAAATTCGGTTTTCAATTAAAAGTTGCAGATAATTCAATTCTGCACCTAAATCACTACACAGGTATTATTTTTAAAATCTAACACTTAAATAACTTTTATTATTATTATTTTTTCACATTCTATCTATAAAATTAAATTTCTGACAGTTCAAACGAAATGAATTTTTTTCTAATTTTGTTTCAATTTCATGGGTATCTCTACAAGTGAGCATATTTATACAATTTCAATTTGAAATTGTATAAATTTTCAAATTAGATTTCCAAGTTACCAAACGTGCAAAATTAAAACTGTTTACTGATTTAGGCGTAGAGTATAATTATCTGTAACATTTATTTGAAACATTTTATCTAAAATTAATTGGGGACAAGATACTAAACGTGAAAAATTAAATCTGTTTAGTAATTTAGGCGTAGAATATTAATATCTACGACATTTATTTGAAACATTTTTGTCTAAAATTAATTGGGGACTTTTGCGCAAAGAAAAACTGTTTTCCCATGTTAAACGCCTATGGCCAGGTTCTTAATTAACATATTATATATATATTACAATAATTGTGGTATTACATCATAAATTAACCCCCCGTTTCTCGATGACTTCCTTCATCCAATCTTGTCCCGACCCTATATCGTCTAACAGAACCGTTTCTTTTCTTCCTTCACTCGTAACTTCCCTCCACGAAATCCTTAAATGCTTGATAGTTTCCTCTTCTCTCCCGCATAGCCTGCAACTCCTCTCATCACTTGATAGCCAGTACTATACTTACTAATGCTGCAAACTATATTAAGTTTTTTTTGGCATATAACTATTGCTTTATTTACCCTTTTCTTTAAAGTGATGTATACAGTCATCCCTCCAACACACTTGTTGCTGACAAAATGGCGGTTAGGCCACTTTTTTTCGTTTAAACAATTATTATTAAAATTCATCGTATTTTCAATGTAACTTTTTAACATTTCTTCATGTTCTACATTGGGTGCTAGCGGGATTCCCTCAGTACCATGTTTGGAGAGAGGGCTATATGCATCATTTTATTTTTTTACCAATATTGGGAGGTTTTGCAACTAAATTTCGTCCAGGCCAACTATTTCCCCTTTAAAATTCGACGAATTTATTAAACCATGCACTTTTATAATTACTTAGAATGCTCTGATTTTTAGCTTCCGTCACCTTTAGGTAAGGAAGGTATTGTCTTTGGTCAAAAAATTCGGTGGTGAGTTTTTAATGGATAAGCACGTTTTAGGGTCCCTACAATACGAATTTACTATTTTTAAGATGATGTCTGTATGTATGTATGTATGTGTGTGTCCGTGTGTGTGTGTGTGTGTGTGTGTGTGTGTGTGTGTGTGTGCCTGTGTGTGTGTGTGTATGTGTGTCCGTGTGTGACAAATTTTTCTCCGATGATAACTTCAATACTACAATTCTAAAAATTATAATACTTTCGTATTCCTCTTCTGTACATCCCTATGAAGAGTTGATTAGATTTTGGTTATAATTGATCCACCGGAAGTACCCTTATTTGAAGTTTTTAACAGTTTTCCTTAAAAAAACGCAGTTAAATATCATTTTTCGGCATTTTGTTATTATACATATTAAAGAAAATATTCTTCTCTATACAGTTTGATTATACATTTTCCTTCATATTCAATAGATGTAGATTTAAAGCATTATAAAGAAATTAATTTTCAAAAATTAGTCAGCTTTGCTATTTATCATGGAAACAGCTGATGCTGATATATTAAAAAAATTCTAATTGACAGATGTCAGTTGCAAGTGCAAAACCAAATATGGAAAGTGTAGGATCACAAAATTGGTATGTCATAGTGCTCCTCGCAAGTGACACGCAGAGAAAGGCCAAAGAGAAGATGGAAGGACTGTATCGCAGAAGACTGAAAGGAATGCCTGTGTCAAGAAGATGTGTTGGACAAGAATGAGTGGAAGAAAATAGGAAACAGCTACCTCTAATAAAATAGGGGAAGCTGAAGAATAAGAAGAAGTGTCAAGTGCATTTTACTTAGTGTATGTTTATGTTATAATTTTATTGGATTTATAGAATAGAAATAGTATGTGTTCGTGTTTGATTTTACATGATATTATATAGAATCTGTTCCAAGGACCTTTTGGTATGGGATTTGTACAAAATACATCGAATTGACGGAAGGTTTTGTGCTGGCCACAACAGATTTTTTAAATATGTATGTAAATTATTGGCTGATGGAAGTGATTCCTACTTTGAAATGTCCCGACAGAACATGACTTTATAAAAATGTTAAGCTGTTTATTTATTTTCCCACCTCGAGAAGGCGTTATATATCGTATTAATGAAATATTTGTACGAGGTATATAAACTACAAAACTTTATGTATTTAGAAATATTGTACAACCCTCCTAGTTTAAACTTAAACCATCTTTCGTCTTCCTTTTCCTCTGGACACCATCGCCTCCCACCCACCATCATATCCCCTTTTCTCCCCCCCCCCCCCCCTCACTGCCCGCTCCTCATCTCTTCAGCATCAACATCAGCATCGCATCTCCGCGTTGTTTTGTACGCGTTGTGCGTTGGGTTGTTTGACTTTACGACCTGGCTGCAGACGCAACATGTAAGACGACTCTCGTCTCCGGCTCCGGCTTGCGCTCAGGCTCTCCTCTCTCCTGCTGTCTCGCGAGAGAGAAGAGCTGGACGCAGGTTTAACAACCCCGTGCGGTAAACAAAGATGTGGTATGGTCAGTAGCCGGCCATCTTGCCGTCCAAAGGATGTGTGGTAGCACAGGAGTAATTATGGTCTATTGTGTTCATAGTTCTACGCAGGTTGATATGGTATGGGATGATATGAATGGTATAAATATTAGGTTTGTTCCAATGGGAATTAGAAATAGTACATGACGATCAGGCGCATGCGCATTTCTATGTGAACTTTTCTGACTGTTACACTTGCACTGTTTGTTGAGGGTTTGCAAACCGTGTGTGTGTGTATGGATATGTGGATGTTGGAAGGACGATTCCTCAAAAACTATAAGACTTAAGACCTGTTTAACAATGAATTACTCAATCTTACATTCCTAAGAAGAGCTGAAAAGGTTTTGGTAACAATTGGATAACCGGAAGTAGTAGTTTCTTAAAAAAAATCTTATAATATTATTATTTGGAAATTTCTGTTATTACAAATATTGAACATAAAATTCTCCATTTATTACACTTAAAATTTTTATTATATCTTGTACAGGTTTAGAGATAAAGACACTAAAATATATAGAATAATCAGATGTAATACATAGCAGTGGCTAAACTACACTAAGGAAACCAGTTGACAAATTCATATATTTATAACATATAACATAAATTACAGATGTCAGTGTCAAAAATCAACAGTTTTAGTGACATTTTAAAAGCTTTTTCTGGGAAACATTTGTTTTTTATGGTTTTATTAATTAAATATTTAAAATTGTATAGTTATCAGAAATACCGCCAATCTTATTAATGAATTGGAAGAATTTTTGACATTTAGGAACTTCCTCATACAATGAAAAATAGATAGAATTGTATGTATGCAGAAGATATGTTAAATACAATAAAATACAATATTTGGGTAAAGTTCTCTAATTTTTACCTCCCGCTACCCTAGGTAAGGGAGGTATAGGGATCGTGCTAAAAATCACATATAGAGATTTTAGTGAATAAGCACATTTCGATGTCCCTAGAACCCGATTTTAACATTTTTACAATGATGTCTGTGGGTATGTGTGTGTGTGTGTGTGTGTGTGTGTGTGTGTGTGTGTGTGTATGTGTGTGTGGCTCTGGTGGACACGATTACTCAAATACTATCAATCAGAAAATTTTGAAATTTTGTATATCCATTCTACACTAATGTGGTAAGAGCTCATTAGTTTTCAGTGTATGTCGGATAACCGGAAGTGTCACTTATACATGTTTTTAACAGTTTTTCTTGAAAAAAATTGATTGAATATAATTTCTCAGCAACTTTTACTAATAATAATGAAATATAATGGTACAATCTCCAATTCAACTACAATAGCTTTAGTAAATAACTCTAAATAACTTTAAATATAATTTATTTTAATATATCATTTTGCCTATGCCTCAAACAAAAACAATATTTTAATAACAATTTTGACATATTTAAACAAATGTCACTGTTCACTGTCAGGAAGTAATTACATTAAAATTAATAATGAAACCGTGTTAAGGAGAATATAGTAATAATATATGTATTTGAATTTAATAAAATTAAGGTTTGTAAAAATAATATATTTTCAATCATACATAAATATTAGAAGTACTATTGATTTGCTTCATTGTCTTCTAGAATACAAATTTGAAAAGATGTCAAGATGTGAGTACTATTTTGATTTTTGTTAAGTGTTTCTATTAGTTTTGTCAATATTTGTAAAATATATTTTGTGTGTGATATATTTGTTACATGTAAAATAAAAATTGTTATGAGTGAATGTAAAAATATTTGATATTTGAACATAATGATTGCTTTATTTATACTGCATGGTTAAATACCCAGCGGGAGGTTATGGGCTGGCCACATCAGATTTTTTGTTATAAAACGACGGTTCGATGGCGAAGTGCAATACAATACTTATATAACATAAAATGGAAATGGTGAGAGGTATTGTGCTGGCTACAACAGATTTTATATATTCATTTTTTGACATTGACATATGAGGTTCGCAAATTATAAATAATTTAGAAATATTTTTTATCAATTTGATATTGAGAGGTATAATAATAAATATATATTCCTTATGCATACTATAATTTTAATATAATTAAAGACTTCTTTATTTGAATTATTTATTATTACATAAATTCATACAAAATGTGACATTTGTCTATTTGAACTGCGTCATTAATAAATTGTGTTTATCGATTTGAGCTTTAATAGAGTGCCATTTCCGGTTATCCGATTTACACCAAAATCTAATGGTTTCTTCCATTTTAGAATAGGGTCGAAATTTTTTCGATTGATGGCATTAGAGTTAGAGGTTCCACAAACACACACACACACACATACACACACACACACGCACACGCACACACACATATACACATCATCAACGTGAAAATGTTAAAATTGGATTCTAGAAATCTGAAAACGTAGTAAGTTTTAGTAAATATGCACTAAAATCTTGATAAGCGATATTTAGCACGATCCCTATACCTCTCTTATCAAGGGTAGCAGAAGGTAATATATTCAAAATTCAGATGACGTTAAGACAGTAACAGGGAATTCTGTGTGCAGTATGACGAGATCCCAGATCTAATGGGGTCATTTCAAAAAAATAATTGTCGATTTTTTTTATAAAATCATGAAATCCATCTCATTTAATAAATATAGTAATAGAAAATAATTTGAAATATGCGACTTTTCATTCATAAATTTGCTAATAAACTTTCGCGCTTTTAAACACGGACTAAATTTGTGACGACACTTATTCATACTCACATAAAGACAATTCTCTCTCACACACACACGCTTCACAACATGAAACAGTAACCTTACCTAAAAGTGTGACAACTGACAGCAAAATATACAAGAGAGAAGATTATTATTACTTTCTATTTCTTTAAAAGTACTAGTGCAGTATAAGGTATGTAAATAAACCATTTATTTAAATAAATACCAAACCAAATAATCATAGTTCTAAATTAAACCGGTAGAGCTCGACTGTCGCATCCGTGAATATGTGTCGTCAGCCGTTGAAATATTTGAAATTAAACGCAACTTTTAAAAAATCAAATCTCTGATTCTAAAGACTTGTAAGATGTAAAACATACACATACATGTTTAATTTGACCTATTTTTTCAAGAAAAAAATAAATCAGAAAATGTGAAATGACCCCATTGTCTGATTTCAAGTGAATCTGACAGATTTGAAACTATTTAGTGATTTAATTTTCAGTGACATAAAAGGGTATATCACTTGTTCTGTAACATATGAATGTAAAGTTTATTATGACTATTACAGCTATAAACTACTCTAAGAATTTTTATTACGCCCATAAGCTCTTATTTTATCATTCCATTTTTTAAAACATCCTACTATAAATTACTAATTACACAGTAATTAAAATCTATTTCTTGATAATGCATAAAATACGATTATTGCATTCAGATACTATAAATAGTAAACAACTTCATTATTTAACATGTTATTAATAGATAACACATTCTTTTATCAACTCTATACACTGCACAAACATGTTTAACACCAATAGACACGAAATCCATTCCCCACATGTGCAAAAAATCAAAACAATTCATTTTTGTCTTGTGGAAATTACTCCAAAATCTGAAAATCCACTTTTCTTGTCATTTAAACTCAAAACAATGTTTATTTATTTACATTTGGACATGATAACAAATATCTGCTGAGTCTTTTGACGTTAGAGCACGAATCGAATGGAGAAAATAATAAACAGTTGACAATCTTCGTCGCGATGGTGATAAGGAGGCTGGGAAGGAGATAGAGACAGAGACACAAGCAGCAACTTGTTTTTAATTCCGGCACGTAGGAATAATTTCAGTTTGGTTGCATTGCTTTGTCTGATCGGAAAATAAACTGAAGCGAATATGAGAACGTAAGAGAGAAAAAAGAAGAATAAGGATCATATGTGTAAATATTGTGAACTATAATATAAAATGTCCTTAAACTTCGACTAAATTACTTATGTATTGTACATTAAGGCCAATTGCACACTGTACATATACAATATGGGCCATAAAGATTGCAACTTAAAAAAAATTCAATTGCTCTAATGTAAAAACTGAGATTTCAGAAATAAATTACTGCAGTATTTAGTGTCTTGAACCAAGTTTAATTTACATTAAAATAATTTGCATTATATTAACAAAAATTGATTCACTTGATAACAATTGGAGATTTTATCAACCGAAACTTTGTGTAACTCAAAAAAAATAAAGACAATGAAAGTTCGAAATACTTCTTTTATTCTTAAAAATTGATTTATGTGCAAAAAAAATATTTTTATTTGGACATAAAAATAAAAATAGCAACTTTTATAAAATTAATATAAAAACTAAATTTTCTAATATTCTTCAAGTAATTTTGTTATTACATTTCTATCAATTAATCTTAGTTCATCACTAAATAATACTCTTTTCCACATGTCAGTTGTCCAGTTTGCATGATTTTCTGCAAAAAAATAATCCGGCCTTCACGTTCTTCTTCGAAAGAAGTGGTTTCTTTGCAGGCCGACGACTATAAAGTTCTCCGGCAACTAATATTCTTCTTCCCTGTCTTGAAGATATTTTATCTTTAACATTACTTAGTAGAAAGCCTAAAATTTTCTTTGATGATAACAACGGATTTTTAACGATATGTGTTTTATCATTCTGTTACTTCGGTTTGATGTTTTTTTTGTCTACTAGAAATTGTAGAAGGCTCAATATTACCCTTCCTTTGAAAATGGATTATTATTCGTGCTATTGTTGATTTATGCAAATTAAAGTTCTTCGACATTTTATTCCGCGAAGCACCATTTTCATATGATTTAATTATTAAATTGCGAAATTCTTTAGTCAAAGTCTTATTACGACCCATAATTTTGAAGTACTAATTTATATTTTTTAAACAATTATACGATATAAACATTGAAATTGAGAAAATAAAGACATTCATTATGTAGTTGCTATTTTTATGTCCAGACAAAAAAGTAAGAATTATGCAAATTAAATAAATTCTATAAATAATATAAATAATTTTAACATAAAATAAACTTATTTTAAGAGATTATTCTTTATGTAATTTATTTTCAATATTCTTATGTTCACTTCAGAGAAATAGAAATTTTTTAAAAGTTGCTATCTTTATAGCCAATACTGTACATACATACAGGGTGTAAATCGAAAAGTGATACATAGGCGTTTAACAGGGGAAATCAGTTTTTCTTGTCGCAAACATTACGTAATTATTTCACGCAAAAAAACTTCAAATAAAAGTTATAGAGATTTAAATTCTGTATCTAAATCATTTGATTATTTTAGCTCTTTATGTAAGTTAGTTTTTATGCGATATTAGTCTAGGCAGCCATGGTTTTATGACAAAAAATAAACAAATGCTTAATTTTTAACTATCAATTATAACTAAATTTGGATTAGAGTAGTAAGTTAATACAAAACACAAAAAGGTAAAGTGTTTTACTTAAAAACAATGCATTTGTTTATTTTTTTTACCATAAATCCATATCTGCCTTCGACTAAAAATTCATAATAATTGAAACTTTATAATTAATTTTTACGTTTGTATGGAGAGCTAGTAAAATTTTATCACATTGAGAGGTATAAATAAATAAAATTATTTAAAAAATCTGTTGTGGCCAGCACAAGACCTGTCGCTGTATCCATATTAGGGTATATAAGTATGGTACATATTTGACATTTCTGATACACACAAAAACACATATCTTCTTTATATATTATATTTTTTAACTCATTCGATGCACTCTTATTCTTCTAAAGTTCAATCCAATTAATAGATGAGATTGGCGGTATTTCTTAAGGGTATATGTAATATATGTATCAATAATTATAAATATTTAATTAATAATAAAATAAGAAATATTAAATGTACTTTCCAGAAAAGTCTTCAGTAATGTCTCTGGCTTTTTGACACTCACATTTATCTGTCATTTACAAACATTTGAATTTTTCCATTTGTTTTCCATTTTATATATTTATATGTCTCTAACTTTAACTTCATAGAAGATATAATAAAATTTTTAAATGTATCAGATAGAGATTTTTATATTCTTTAATATTAGTAGTCCAATTGTTACCAAAATCTAATCTGCTCTTCCCAGGAATGTCAGATTGAGGAAACTGCAGTTATATATTTTTTAAGTCTTATAGTATTTGAGAAACCGTGGGTGCAACATCCACACATACATCCACATATCCAAAACACACACACACACACACACACACACACGGACATCATTGTAAAAATGTTATAATGGATTATAGGGACCTTAAAACGTTCTTATCCACTAAAATCTGGGTATGCGATTTTTAGCATGATTCGAATACCTCTCTTAGCGAAAAATTAAAATAAACAAAATTAATAACTAAACTGATAGGTCAAAGCCAACTAAAATTAAGGTAGATAATTATTTTTTAAGAGCCTGTAGCTCGAAAACAGTTTGTTTCCGGATGAGTTTCTTAGTAAAAGTTAGCTATTTTGTACCCCCTACATACCCTATAAATTTGTAATATGTAGTCATTGTATGGAAAATTACAATTTTTTTTTATTAATTTCAATATTGATTTATCTATCTATGGGGTCCCGTGGCCGCGTGCCTGAGTGTCTGGTCGCGAACCTGGAGGAACCGGGTTCGATCCCGACCGGCGCCAAATATTTCGAATTTTAAATGGCACAAAAGTGACCCCTGTGGTGTACTCTCCACGCCAGCAATGAGTGCCCGTGAGGTGATGCCTGGTAAACGCCTACACGGTACAAATATGTCATCATCATTACCGATATCTGCGATAAAGCAGATTGGCACACCCAGAAATGGGTAATATGCCGTGATGATATATTTATATTTATTTATCTATCTGATTGTAGAAAAAAATGTATACCTCTGGTTGAAAGAATCTTTGCAGAGCTCAATCTCGCTACGTCTCTAACCTCTGTTAGCAAAAAGCTACTTTCAAACTTTTTGGTATACGAATAACTATTTTAATATTCAGTTTTTAAATAATCTCGCCATCACTGTGAAAATCGTTACCACTGCCAACTTTATGCATACAAAACATCTTGATTGACATTATCCAAAATTCAAAACCACCATTCTTCTATTCTTTTTCTTTCACTTCTCGACATCTACTTCTACATCTATATCAGCAGCTGCAGTCGCACGCGCCTTACACAACCTCTTAATAAATATATTTGTTAAGAACGAGCACTTGAGTAACGGACAGATCTATAGATGTATATCTCCGCGGTTAGGTTAATGCTCGCTAAATGCAGATTCAAGTGCCGCCACAGACGTTATGAGGAGTTACTTGATTTATTGTCTTTTAACTTTATTTAGAGTTGACTTGAAATTGTTTAGAGGGAAACGTTTGTATGACTAACGGATTGGTTTTGTTTAAATTGGATTAGTGTTTGAATTATAATAATTCTGTCTACAACTGCTTAAGTGTTTACTAATGTCATCTATTTTAAAATATTTTTTTAAATCTTCTAAAATAGTATGTTTTGTAACAAGAACAAGAGATATCATTTAACTTTTAAGCGGTACCCGAGAAGTGGGCGACGGACAACTAGGTGATGCTCAATTGAGCGGTAATTAATTGGACGTAGTTAAGTGTGCGATGGTTATCTTGGCGACAGAATTTTAATAGTTATTTTTTTACGCCTAATAAAAAAGTAGACTTTTTACCTTCCGCCACCTTTAGGTAAGGAAGGTATTGTCTTTGGTCAAAAAATTCGGTGGTGAGTTTTTAATGAATAAGCACGTTTTGGGGTCCCTACAATACGAATTTACTATTTTTAAGCTGATGTCTGTATGTATGTGTGTGTGTCCGTGTGTGTGTGTGTGTGTGTGTGTATGTGTGTCCGTGTGTGACAAATTTTTCTCCGACGATAACTCCAATACTACAATTCTAAAAATTATAATTCTTTCGTATTCCTCTTCTGTACATCCATATGAAGAGTTGATTAGATTTTGGTTATAATTGATCCACCGGAAGTACCCCTATTTGAAGTTTTTAACAGTTTTTCTTAAAAAAACGCAGTTAAATATTATTTTTCGACATTTTGTGATTATCTATATGAAAGAATATCTTATTCTCTATACGGTTTGATTATACAGTTTCGTTCATATTCAATAGATATAGAGTTATAGAGACATTAAGAGAGATTAACTTTCAAAAATTAGTCAGCTTTGTTAAAATTATGGAAACAACAGATATATTCAGAAAAATTTAATTGACAGATGTCAGTGTCAAATGCAAAACCAAAGTTGAGAGTATAGGGTCAGAAAGTTATATGTAAATGTGATAGAGTGTCCCTCCAAAGAGAAGAAGATGGAAGGACTGTGTAGCAGAAGATTTGAGAGAGGAAGAATTGTGTGAAGAAGATGCGTTGGACAGGAATGATTAAAGGAGAAGAGTAAGAAACAGCGACCCCTAATAAAATAGGGAAAGGAACTTTCGGTATAGAATTTGTAAAAAATAGTGTGTTCGTGTTACAATTTTATAGGATATACAGAATCTTTTTCAAGGAACTTTTGGTATAGGATATATACAAAATACATCGAATTGACGGAAGGTTTTGTGCTGGCCACAACAGATTTTTTTCATTAAAATGGATTTATAAATACATCTTTTTTAACACAATATAAGTGTGAAAAAGTGCACATTTTTTTACACTTTTATTGCAGACGTAATAAAAATTGTATACAACTCGAGTAAAAAGGGTCTTATTTCACTCGTTCGGTCAATCTTTCCTATTCGTGAAATAAGACTATACTATTTACTCTTGTTGCATAAATAACTATTATTCAACAAGAGTAAAAAGTAAAGTCTTATTAAACAAGGCGGGTTAGTCAAACCCTATGAGTAAAATAAAATACTTTTTACTTGAGTTACATACAATTTTTTTTTCGTCTGCAATAAAAGTGTGAAAAAAGTAGCATAACGTTTCTTATTTCACTCACCTGCGTTAAAAAAGTGCACTTTTTCACACTTTTATTGTGTTAAAAAAAGACATACTTTATAATCCTATTTTAATGAAAAAAATCTTATGTGGCCAGCACATTACCTTCCGTCAATTCTATGTAGGTATTTTGTAAAAATCTCATATCGAAAGTTACTTGGAAAAGATTTTATATATTCAGTGAAACTGTAAGACAAACATGTACTATTTTCTACAAATTCCATATCAAGAGTTCCTTGGAAAAGATTCTATAAATCCAATAAAATTACAACACGAACATACACTATGTAAATTGCACTTGCCACTGACATCTGTCAATTAGAATTATTTAAATATATCAGCTGTTTAGCAAAGCTGGCTAATTTATGCATGTTATAATCTCTTTATAATTCTTTAACTCTATATCTTTTGAATATGAAGGAAAATATATAATCAAACCGTACAATAAGATATTATTTCATATTGATAATCACATAAAATGTCAACAAATGATATTTAACTGCGTTTTTTCAAGAAAAACTGTTAAGAACTTCAAATAAGGGAACTTCCGGTTGACCAATTATAACCAAAATCTAATCAGCTCTTCATATGGATGTAAAGAACAGGTAGGTATACGAAAGAATTATAATTTTTAGAATTGTAGTATTGGAGTTATCGTCGGAGAAATTTTCGTCATACAAGGACACACACATACAGATAAAATCGTAGAACTGGTAAAATCGTATTCTAGGGCCCCTAAAACATACTTATTTATTAAAAATTCACCACCGAATTTTTTGATCAAAGACAATACTTTCCTTATCTAAAGGTGATGGAAAAAAAAATAGTGGGGCACCCAATATTATTATTATTATTATTATTATTATTATTATTATTATTATTATTATTTCTTTGAAGTTGTAAGACAATGTTTCATTACTAAATAAAACAGAACTTTGGACTTCCATTGTCTTTATTATTGATAAACAAAAAACACTGTTATAACAATATTAACACAACGTTTCGGTAGCTATATATCTGCTGCCGTCATCAGGTGTACTACTGTAGTAGTACTACTGTAGTAGTACACCTGATGACGGCAGCAGATATATAGCTACCGAAACGTTGTGTTAATATTGTTATAACAGTGTTTTTTGTTTATCAATAATAAAGACAATGGAAGTCCAAAGTTCTGTTTTATTTAGTATTATTATTATTATTATTATTATTATTATTATTATTATTAAGTTTGGTTATGGCTGTTGTGGAATAAAAAAGGCATTTCGCGATAGAAAGGCTATACAAAATTCACTAAATAACAAACAATTCATATGCTCAAATTTAAGAATATAGTTGTATTTTAAAATTGAATAATTCCTATTTACACCGCTAAACATTTACAGCCCGATTCACAAAAAAGTTTAAGCTAATCCTCATTTTTGGATTAGTGAATTCTATTCTATTCCGGTATTTAAAATTTAATTTTCATGATATTATCAATAAAGGTAGATACTAGGAATAGATTAGACTATATATAAAGATATAAACTATCAAAATTAGAGTAGAATTCGCTAATCCATAAATGAAGATTAGCTTAAACTTTTTTGTGAATCGGGCTGTTAAGTTTTAAGCTAGGCATAATGATATAGTGATAACATTATTCAATTTCTCATTTGACATTTAGTTTCCATACGATATTGGCAATTTAACGAACATCTAAAATTTTAGCGTCAGCGGCCGATCGGGCATAGAACATTTAATAACAATAAATTTCTCTAAAAACGCGCTATTGATAAACAGAGTTTGGCGGTAATAGGAAATGAGTTTTTCATTTTATGACTTGTGAGAATTCCAAGACATATTCTAATATTTTATTCTGATAAAAGGAGGAATAATTATTGCGTGAATGTATTACAAGTGTTGAATATTTTCATGAGATTTTTACATAATGATGCAGTCTATTGTAGCATGAATAAATCAAGAGCACCTGTATGAATGACTAAGTAACTTGAACATTTTTATTGCTAAATTAAGATTCATTACTTTTTATCATTAGGAAGCTATAACAAAGACATTTGACATTTAGTAGTAATTACATAGTTAGTGGTGTCATATTTGAATTTATGCATTTATTTCAGTTGTAATTGTGCGGTGGAATTATAAGTAGGTACCTATTTTAATTACGTTGAAAGTAAAAGAAAAAAATATTATAGTGTATTGATAGTTATTAATATTATAGACTTATAGGGATAAATGTGAACCAATGAGACTTTTAATTGTTTTTCTGAAGTTATGTACTGAAGTTTTCAAATTTAGTTGGTAAGTATTTTCGTTATTAATTTTTAATTTTCTAGTTACGACTAAAATCTTATCTGAATTTTATAGTGTTCATTAAATTATATTACCTTAAATATAGTTCTACAAAAAGATATAAACAAGTTGAACCTTTTACAAGAAATATTCATTACCAGTTAAAAATTTCTAAACAAACAATTATTGTTATTCAGATCGATAAACAAAATAAGGTTTTATTTCAAAAAGTATTATGTAATATTAAAAATTTTGATTAGATAATACCAATACAATGGCTGTGTCCACGATTTAAAATATACTGGTTGTGCCACTCTGCACAAAACGAGGGACCAAAGCGATACATGTTTCCTCGTTTTTTCCGCTAGAGGCTCAACGTGAGAACGACCCAACTGACATCTGTCATTTGTATGTCATTTTGAAAATATTACATGTTATATCTTATAGAAAGGTAAATAAAACAGATTTTGAAGTACATATTCGTATTATATGTGATGTAATATAAATATTTTATTGAAAGATATTGCAATTAATGCAAAAAGAAAAGAAAATTAAATAGAAAATGTTCCATTCCTGGATGTGAAACCGGTTACAAGAAATCCACTGAAAAAGAATTCCTGTTTGCTGCTCCACTCGATATATCACTTTTTAAAAAATGGCAATGTGCAATTAGTAGAGATGATCGCGAATTAAGATTGAATGATGTTTGTCGAAAACATTTTCGGGAAGAAGATATTATTACCGAATGGAAATCTGGAAGCGTACGGTTCTATTAATTTATTTAGTTTTTCCAATTTTAAATTCTAACAATGTATTGATTCAGGTTCCCATTAAATACATAAATTTATTTTAAAAATAAATTCATTATGCTTTTCATTTTTACCTTCCGTCACCTTTAGGTAAGGAAGGTATTGTCTTTGGTCAAAAAATTCGGTAGTGAGTTTTTAATGAATAAGCACGTTTTAGGGTCCCTACAATACGAATTTACTATTTTTAAGATGATGTCTGTATGTATGTATGTGTGTGTGTGTGTGTCCGTGTGTGTGTGTGTGTGTGTGTGTGCGTGCGTGTGTGTGTATGTGTGTCCGTGTGTGACAATTTTTTCTCCGACGATAACTCCAATACTACAATTCTAAAAATTATAATTCTTTCGTATTCCTCTTCTGTACATCCATATGAAGAGTTGATTAGATTTTGGTTATAATTGATCCACCGGAAGTACCCTTATTTGAAGTTTTTAACAGTTTTTCTTAAAAAAACGCAGTTAAATATTATTTTTTGACATTTTGTTATTATATTTATTAAAGAAAATACTCTCCTCTATATGGTTTGATTATTCATTTTCCTTCATATTCAATAGATGTAGAGTTAAAGCATTATAAAGAAATTAATTTTCAAAAATTAGTCAGCTTTGTTCTTTATCATGGAAACAGCTGACATAATTATTCAAAAAAATTTAATTGACAGATGTCAGTTGCAAGTGCAAAACCAAATATGGAAAAAAAGTATAGGATCTAAAATTGGTATGTCATAGTGTTGCTCGCAAGTGACACGCAGAGAAAGGCCAAAGAGAAGATGGAAGGACATTACTTAGTGTAGTTTATGTTATAATTTTATTGGATTTATAGAACCTTTTTAAATGAACTTTTGGTATGGAATTTGTAAAAAATAGTATGTGTTCGTGTTCGATTTTACATGATATTATATAGAATCTGTTCCAAGGACCTTTTAGTATGGGATTTGTGCAAAATACATGGAATTGACGGAAGGTCTTGTGCTGGCCACAACAGATTTTTTATATTTTATGTAAAAATAGTTTGACGTGACAAGTGGCATAAACAATATATTTTAAATCGTGGCTGTTTCCGATGTCGCTTTTTGGCATTCAGTATTCAGTCTCTGAGTTATACAGATCACTTCTCTGCCAGTTTTTGGGACCGTTTTTCCTCTGGCAAAAGGAGATTTTTTCCTGAGAAGATGCATGTTCGCCGTCCATCTTATTGCCGGGCATGCATATATTGTCAAGAAAATTGTATACATAAAAAAGGTAACATTTATGAACATTTCTTGTTACCTTGGTTACTTGTTGTTTTTGTTATTTCACATATTTATGTCAATGTATCCCCTGAAGAAGGCACCACTAAAACTAAAAAAAGGTAGCATTATTCCAATTAATAATATGAGTTCTGAAAGATATTTTAATAATATCAAGAAGATTTTTTAAAGAAACTATTACTTCCGGTTGTCCAATTGCAGTAAAATATTTTTTAAGTCCTTACAGTATTTGAGAAACAGTGGTTTCGACATCCACACACACACACACACACATACACACACACACAAACACACACACACACACATCATCGTAAAAATGTTATAATCGGATTATAGGGACCTTAAAACGTGTTTATCCACTAAAATCTGGAAATGCGATATTTAGCATGATTCCAATACCTCTCTTAGCGAGAAGTAAAAAATATTGACTTTATTTCGTAAAATTTATCACCTCTAGAAACAGTACGGAAGAAAGAAGATACATTTATTATCTATCTAATTTACTCAGACTTTCAATTCTTCTCCCTTATCCTAACCTAATACTTCCTGCCGATTTCCTCTCCCTGTCTCCACTTCCTTTCCCTCGTACTTTCCATTCCATTATCTCATCTCCTCATTATCCTCCCTATCTATTCCTTTTCCTGCGTTTAGCTAAACAACGTTCAGGTGTCTTCGGCTTCCTGGTAATTACTCCTGCTGGCGTCAGCGACGTCGCCAGCAGGGCGCTATCTGCAGTCATCACGCCGCAGGAAGCGCCGGTAGCCGGACGCCAGCAGGAAAGGAACAGGAAGAGAGAGAGAGAGAGGGAGAAAGATAGAGAGAAATAGGGAGAGAGGATACGGGGAAGAGAATGAATAATGCAAATGGCTAATTGCATTCAGAGATATGGATGGGAGGATATGGTTTTATAAAGTACTATACTCCATTTTAACTAACTGGCGTAAATTCGTAATTCCCCTAGAACGATTTAAACTAAAATATACAGAGTGATCAAAAATAACTGATTCAGTTGGCAATACATGAAATTGGTAAGATTGATAAAAAAAAGCATTTCAATCACTCACTCACTTCTGACTATCTCTAAATCTATAGAAGGTATAATAAAAATGTTTATTCACAATCATTATAGTATACAGATTCCTAACCTTTTGGAGGTAGGAAAATTCGTCATTCCTAACTTTAATGACAATCTCTTGGGTTGGAAATAACAGATTTCAGTTCCTTCTCTTGGGTTGGAAATGTTTATGTAGGGATTGCCTAGCAACATTGCCGTAGATCCCCATAATTAAGTAGGCTAAACAAATTTTAAGACAGCTGTCAAAATATTAATAAAATTAAAGGTTATAATTCATTGATTTATTTTGAAAATTATTGATTTAAAATGAGGATGATTGTGAATAAAATAGTATATATAACCTTGGTGGGAGTTTCATAACAGCCTGGCGCATTATTATAAAATGAGAAATCGTCCCGCCAACATCCAGCCACACATGCACAGAACACACACACACACACACACACACACACACATACACACACACACACACACACACACACACATCATTGTAAAAATGTTAATATCGGATAGTAAGGATTTTAAAACGTGCTTATTCACTACAATCTGGATATGGATTTTTAACATGATTCCAATATAACTCTCTTATGGCCGGTTCCACAACACTCAATTAAATTATTTAAGTGGATGTTAGAAACTTAACAATTGTTAAAATAAAATTTGCGTTCCACCAACCTTGATTTATTTAAGAAAAATCAATTTAATGGCGTAATTAGAATCACGGATTCTAATTTGCTGTTAACGTTTATTTTGCGTTCCACCAACCTTTGTTAAACATTAACATACAATTAAACATACTGTTAAAATAATTGATAGATTCTCAGCAATTAGTTTAATTTTTGAGGTTGAACTGTCAAAAAATTTCGAATTATAATAAATACATTTGCGTGTTTATTGTTGAAAATGTCAGATATTTCTTCATTATCGGACTTGAGTACTAGTGATGAAGATGTGGAACACATTCCAAGAAGAATATACAGGGACAGGCAGAATCATTTTGAAATGTTTAACGACGCAGAGTTTAAACAGCGGTTCAGATTTGCAAAAGGTACAGTAATGGAGCTCCTCCACACATTTGGCCACCAACTGGAGGCACCTACTAACAAAAACAAACCTTTATCTGCAATGAATCAACTGTTAATTGCTCTTCGCTTTTATGCTACTGGGGCCTTTCAACAACTATTAGGTGACCACAATAATGTCGCCAAATCAACAGTTTGTCGAGTGATACACAGAGTTTCTTTGAAGATAGCAGCACAAAAGCAACAACACATTAGAATGCCTATAGGACAAGAGATTTTTGCCACTAAAAGCGACTTTTATGCCATAAGACAATTCCCCAATGTAATAGGTGCTATTGATTGTACTCACATACGAATTCAGTCACCAGGGGGTCCAAATGCAGAAGTATACAGGAACAGAAAAGGCTACTTTTCCTTAAATATACAAGCAGTGTGTGACGCTCACTTGCGTATACGAAACATTATTGCTCGATGGCCTGGATCTGTGCATGATAGCACCATTTTTAATGACAGTCCTCTACGAGTAGATTTAGAAAATGGGGTGTATGGAACCTTTTGGGGGATAATGGTTATCCCTGTAAGAAATACTTGCTTACCCCAATCCTTCGACCCAACGGCGTTGCCGAAGAGACGTATAATATTGCGCACATAGGAACAAGAAACACAGTTGAACGATGTTTTAAAGAGACGATTCCCATGTCTTCATACGGAATTAAAAACTAGGATTGATAATACTTTGATAATTATAATAGCATGTGCGGTGTTACACAACATTGCAATCAATATGAGAGACTTGCCGCCTGAAGAGGCTCTGGACATTCCGCAAGCTGAAGTAAATCTTCCAGTTAGGCAACATGAAAATGAAAACACAAGCACCAGGTCTGCTTTGTTACGCACAAGATTTGCTGTTCATCATGGATATTAATTAGCCGATTAGAACAATCATTGATTACAACAGTAGAGCAATCATCAAATGAAAAGTATTTTAATTAATAATATTATGCAGTGTTGAGACAATATTTTGTCAATGCCGATAAATAAAATATAAAAATACAATCAAATTTTATATGAAACATTTTCTCAATTTCTAATAATTAACAAGTTATTTGAAAATTAAATATTGGTCAAGGTCAAAGTCGCTGCAAAATTTTACTTGTAATACAATTATTTGATTTTACCGATTTATATAAAAACACAAAATTTATAGCAATTAACAATTTAATTTATATTTACTAAATAATTTCATTGCAAACAAAAAATAAAAACTATTTACTAACTTATAATTTAATATTTTCATTTTTTGCTTTAGCATTTAAATATTTAATTTGCTTTCGCCGGTAAATCATTTCTAGTCGGCTGCATATGAGCTTATTAGTAAAATATCTTCTTTTTATTTCTTTTATTGGTAGTTTCTTGATATTTTTATTTTTTATTTTTTACCTTCCGTCAAAAGGAAGGTATTGTTTTTGGTCAAAAAATTCGGTTATGAGTTTTTAATGTATAAGCACGTTTTAGGATCCCTACAATACGAATGTACTATTTTTAAGATGATGTCTGTATGTGTGTGTGTGTGTCTGTGTGTGTGTCTGTCTGTGTGTGTGTCTGTGTGTCCGTGTGTGTGTGTGTGACAAATTTTTCTCCGACGATAACTCCAAAACTACAATTCTAAAAATTATGATTCTTTCATATTCCTCTTCTTTACAACCATATGAAGAGCTGATTAGATTTTGGTTATAATTGGTCAACCGGAAGTACCCTTATTTGAAGTTTTTAACAGTTTTTCTTAAAAAAGTGCAGTTAAATATTATTTTTTGACATTTTCTTATTATATTTATTAAAGAAAATACTCTTTTCTATATGGTTTGATTATTCATTTTCCTTCATATTCAATAGATGTAGAGTTAAAGCATTACAAAGAAATTAATTTTCAAAAATTAGTCAGCTTTGTTATTTATCATGGAAACAGCTGACATAATTACTCAAAAAAATTTAATTGACAGATGTCAGTTGCAAGTGCAAAACCAAATATGGAAAAAAGTGTAGGATCTAAAATTGGTATGTCATGGTGTTGCTCGTAAGTGACACGCAGAGAAAGGCCAAAGAGAAGATGGAAGGACATTACTTAGTGTAGTTTATGTTATAATTTTATTGGATTTATAGAACCTTTTCAAATGAACTTTTGGTATGGAATTTGTAAAAAATAGTATGTGTTCGTGTTCGATTTTACATGATAGTATATAGAATCTGTTCCAAGGACCTTTTGGTATGGGATTTGTACAAAATACATGGAATTGACGGAAGGTCTTGTGCTGGCCACAACAGATTTTTTATTTTTGTTTCTTTTATATTCTGTAGCATGTAATTGCTCTAATAAGGGGGAGGGTTCAGGCGGGGGTAGAGCTTCTGGGGAGAGTAAGGCTTGTGGTGGAGAGGAAACTTCTGTAGAAGGCACTAGTTCCAAAGAAGATGGAATTTCGGGTGCAGTTGAAGGGTTTCTGGTATCATCTTAAAGAAAATAAAATAATTTTTATCCTAAGTATAAGGCCGTTTTATATTGTTCGATAACGATGTAATTTGTTCGCCACAATGAGCCTCACTCTAATTCAAATTATATGAATACAAAATATGCTTACAATCAAAAATAAAATAATCATCAAATTGATTATTTAGGGGTTCGATTTGTTCTCCAATTATAGCTAGAACTTGTGCTCCAGCTTCTGTTAATTGAGGAACGTAAGTACCCCCTCCAGTTTTAAATAATTCTTTCTAAAATGCAAATGCTATAGTAAGTTTAAAAATCTACATTTTTATCTAAATTTTGCTCACTTTATCACCCGCAGCCAGTTTTTTAATTTTTTTAATTTCTTCCGATTCTTGAGCCAGATATTTTCTTTTCTAAATGAAATAATAATAATAATAATAATAAAAATAATAATAATAATGATTTAAATATTTCATAAAATTGTGAATAATATCCTACATGACTTTCTGCTAGATCTCCTCTTGCTTTTCTTTTTAAATTTTGATATAAGATTTTTAATTGCTGGGAAGTTCTTACATCCTCCCCCAGAGAATTTGCATTAAATTCGGCAGAAATTTGCTCCCATATATTTGCCTTTTCTTTAAGCGAAGCACCATCTGTCTTTTTATTCTCTATTATGTTAGCATATCTGCAAAAGTTTAATTAAAAAAATTCAAATAAATGTCATTTTTAACATACTTTTGCACAAGTCGGGTGAGTTCATATTTGTCTTTCTCAATAAAATTCCTTCCCCTTTCTCTTTTCTTTTTATTTTCTTCCTTATCACTCATTTTCAAATTTATTTCAATTTGACAGCAAAAAAAAATAGGCAGTTGTTATCAAAATTGACATATATTACAGTTTTTTTACCGATATCTCATGCCAACTATATAAAAAAATAACTAAATCATAATTAACAGCCTGTTAGTTAATAGAAACATAAATTGTCATCTGTGGAACAGAACTAAATTTAATTGAGATTAAAATTTAACATAATATTAATTAACAGCATGTTAAATTGAAGTTGGTGGAACCGGCCATTAGTGAGAGGTAAAAATTACATCAAAACATGGTTGAATATTACTTAATTTTGTCGATTTTATATATTAATTGACAGCTGATAAGTGATTTTTTCCGTTTTTGTGATGTAGGTTAGCATTTTGAACAATCAAGGGCACAATTTACTAAACCAGTGCTATTTTCTTACGTGAAATGAAAAATAATTTTAGGGCTCACTGATTTTGTGCAATTAATTTTGAATGCAGCATTACTTCATATAGGAAAGTTGACTTGACTCTTCCAAATATCAAATATCTATATACAATATTGAATATGAATACCAATATAACACATGTTTTTAAATGAAGTTTATGAGGAAAATGATTAAGCCAGGTTATACATAAATTACATTATTTTGAGTAGATAACTAAATATATAAAATAATAATTTTGAGTATATAAGTGTATTGTACATAGTCCAATAAAGATTTATAACTAATTAAATTTTATTTTATTATAAATTTAATAGACTAATTAATCTTAAATTTGATTGATATATTTTCGAAAATTTTTCATTTTAATGTCGCAAACATATCACATTACTAAAATATGTATTGTATTAACGTTATGAGAAAACTGCAGACCGCTTATATTAATTTTAATCATAAAATATATTTATAAATATCTTCAATATAAAAATCACGTATGGCCACCTTTCCAAAAAATATTTTTATAAAATTTTAATTATACTTGATATATAATTTTTATTAATTTAATCTTTCGTAAACAGGTTTAAAATATTTTATTTATAAATCATTTTTATTGCGTCATGCACAAAAAAGAAAATGAAAGACTTTATTATTTAAATTAATGATTAGAAGAACCAAACGGGACCTTCTCTGGTTTAAGTTCGATTTTAAAATTCTAGATCTAACCAATCAGTATCTATCACGTGACTTGTCACTGCTTGTCATTTGACGTTTCACCAGTTATTATTTCAGATTTTGGGTTACAAATTTATTTTCATAGCCATGAATTCGTTAGACGCTATGAACAAGATGAGTTTTTAATAATATCAGGAATGTTTTTACCTTCCGTCACCTTTAGGTAAAGAAGGTATTGTCTCTATGGGGTCCCGTGGCCGCGTGCCTGACTGTCTAATCGCGAACCTGGGGGAACCAGGTTCGATCCCGACAGACGCCAAATATTTCCAATTTTAAATGGCACAAAAGTGACCCCTGTGGTGCACTCTCCACACCAGCTATGAGTGTCCGCGAGGTGACGCCTGGTAAGCGCCCACACGGTAAAATATATCGTCATCATTACCGATTTCTACATGTGTTGTAGATACTGGCATACCCAGAAATGGGTAATATGCCGTGATAATATATTTATTTTATTTTTATTTAGGTATTGTCTTTGGTCAAAAAATTCGATGGTGTGTTTTTAATGAATAAGCACGTTTTCGGGTCCCTAGAATACAATTTACTAGTATGTGTCCGTGTGTGTGTCCGTCTGTCCGTGTTTCCACTTCTTTACAACCATATGAAGAGCTGATTAGATTTTGGTTATAATTGATCAACCGGAAGTACCCTTATTTGCAGTTCTTACCAGTTTTTCTTGAAAAAACGCAATTAAATGTCATTTTTCGACATTTTATGTGATTATCAATGTGAAAGAATATCTTATTCTCTATACAGTTTGATTATACATTTTCCTTCATATTCAATAGAGATTAACTATAAAAAATCAGTCAGCTTTGCTAAAATTATGGAAAGGCAGATATATTCAAAAAATTCTAATTCACAGATGTCAGTGTTTAGTGCAAAACCAAAAATGGAAAGACTTTTGGTATGGGATTTGTGCAAAATACATCGTATTTTATGGCCTTTGACGTGTTTTTCCGCCGCAGGCCCTAAAACCCTCCTTACGCTCTTAATACATAAATAACTATTATTCAATTTTGACGTTTTAAACTTTCATTATTAACTCCATAGCGACAACTATAAGTAACACTTTATTCACAAGTGAATTAATTTTTTTTAAATCACTCTCAATCAGTATTAACTAACTCTGCAACAAATAATGCATTTAAAATAACATCAGGTACTTTATAACACTCACCATAATATTTATCAGACATTATCAGCCATTTTCATTATTTTTCAAGGCACAAATGACAGACAATAAAGCATTTTAAATACAGGGAATTTATTTTAACATGCAACATATGGTCAATCACTTCCATGGTTACTCACTATTGTCAAAAAATGATAGCAATGTAATATTTGTCCATTTTAAAATGCAACATACAAAATTTGTTGTTTTGTATTATCAAAACAAATTTCCAATAAATTAGCCTACATACAATTAACAAAAAAATCAAGATATGAATGTTGCACATATTAACATACTTTAGCTTACAAAAATTCATCTTTCATGTAATAAATGTTAAAAAATGCCCCAATTCACACTGAGGTAATATTCTAGTCGGTCGTTATAAGAATTGACACCATTTGTGATGTGTTCTGGAGGTATCTCCTGTGCTGCAATACTATTTATAATTTTGCATTTTAAAATGGACAAATATTACATTGCTGTCATTTTTTGACAATAGTAAGTAACCATGAAAGTGATTGACCATATGTTGCATTTTAAAATAAATTCCCTGTAGATGAGTTCACGTCTATCAGCGACGATTTCAAGCTCAGCCTACTAACTAATCAGTTTTTTATTTTGTCAAAATGAAATATTATAATGGTTTTTATTATTATTTCGTCAAAATTGAATAAAATATTGAACAAACCACGTGAGCTAAGAATGTTTATTCATTCGAAGAAACTTTCTTCTCATGAATAAACATTACCTTAGCTCACTTGGTGTTTAAATATCTATTAAACTAAACAGAAATAAATTAATTCTCCTTTTCAAAAATATTGAAAAAATGTTTGTCCGAAAATATTGAACGTTACTGTTTGATGCAGTATGAACATTGCAGAAAGTGAAGTTTGCTATCAAATATCACTTTAGCTACACTATAATGTCGTCCATAAATCTCTTGTATATTTTGTAGTGATTATCCAGGTTGAATGTGTAATATTCCAAAGGGCATGCGATTAGGCTTGAAGGAATAATTTTTCTTTTGTCAGGCAGCAGCAAAACAAACTCTCGCAGTGTCCTAATCTCAGATCATTAATCATTTGTTTTGATAAATCCGCTGATTAAACAGCGACAATTAAAAAAGAATAATGGCGGCCCAAGCCACCGGTCAGCGGAGAATGATGCATGCACAGCGGGTATTATAAAAATAACGCGAACCGGCCCTCCTACCATCGCAGGGACGGATCCAGGAAGATTTCAGATAATGGTGGATAGATGCGCCATTCAGAAAGAAAAGCTATAATAGAGAATATTAAAATAGTTATTTTTAGATTTTGCGTGCATAATGAACGATACGCAATTGCATATCGTAATGGCTTTTATTTCGACATTTACTTAACCTTTTTTACGTACATAATTTATTTTTTAGTTAATTGATTTTTTAGGAAGTAGATTATTTACAGTGGTCTGAGCTATATTACGTAGCTCACGCGGAATGCAATAGACACTTACAGAATTGACATCACATGCAAGAGATAGAAGATCATGCTTCCAAACAAACCTCCCCTCGTTGTCTTACGTCCCGCTCCGTGATTCTATCTGTCATTATGTATGCATCTGTCATTCAGTGTTAACCTAATTCTTTGTGATTTATTCGTTGTGTTAAAAAAAAATGAGTTTAAAACCACAAGATGTGCGAGGGGCAACTTTTTTTGTTTGATAATATTGAAAATCATTCGATTATTCAACTAAAATGATGACTGGAGTGTAGAGCTCTATGCCTGACAGGTTTTTGTTTGGTAGTGGTAACCACGGAACCTTTAGTTCTATGCTTTGCCGCAAGATGCGCTCTTTCAAATTGCAATTGTGTAAGGGTCTATTGATTTCATCTTCCATGATTACACTAAATTGACATAATTTTTTTGTACGAATTTTTTTAAATTTTAATTTCCAATACACCTAAATTTGTTTGTAAATATGAAATGACATTAACCTTTAAATAATAATTGAATGTGGTCAATTCAGTGTTACCAACTACATTTCACTTGCAAAAAATATTATGAAGAACTCATTTTATAAGACTTTTTTTCGCACTTGTCAATTAGAAATTCTAAATTTTGACATGGGCGAAAAAAACATGTCTTATAAAACTATACTATTATGCAACTATTCGGTCAACAATTTTCGTGCCCTCGTATCATAAAGTTTGTTTACGATTGAGTTACATATACAATATTTTTTATAGGTCCTTATATAATATTTCTGAAAAAAAAATAGAACTTTAACAGACAACAATTTGAACACACCAAATAGCAAGTTCATATTTGATAGATAACAGCTGAATGCTGCATTTTGCCACTATTACCAACATGAATGTACAGAAAAAACTAAATTCAGGTTAGACAACTTAAATTTATACATTGGAGTATAAAAAAATATATTATGGCTTAACAAATAACAATAAAGATTTTCTAAAACTACAAATCGCTTTCAGTTTAGATGACGTTTAATAAAAATATTAAAAAAATTATAGTAGAGGACCCCATTGAATTAATTTTAAAATTTGAGGTTAACAACTGTCCTTGACACAAAATTTCATTTGGGTAATGTAGGCTTCACTTGTTGCTCCGATACAAAACGAAGCGCGTTCGTCTATCGTCGTTTTGTGCCTAACGGGAATTGTATGCAACGTTATGCACTCACGGGAGTCTTACAGAATATAGAAATAGCTTTTTAAATTTACCGCGTTAAATGTACAAAAAAATTGAAGGGCTGACGTGTTCAAGACCACAGATACTCAAACTACGAGAATAAAAGTGTAAACAGAGAGTGGTGTTTTTGTAACAATACAGTGAATAAATAGGGGGTACATAATGTGGAGCGGGAGATTTAAATAAAACCAAAGAGATTTTTATATTAAACAGTGTACAAAGTCATGTAAATAAAATTCTGCTCTTCCCTTTTTAAAATAGGACATGTAATTATCAAGTTTTACCTTTCTACCTTTAGATAAGGAAGGTATTTTCTTTGGTCAAAAAATAAGGTGTCGTGTTTTTAATAAACAAGCACGTTTTAGGGTCCCTAGAATACGATTTTACTAGTTTCACAATGATGTCTGAATGCGTGTCTGTATGTCCGTGTGTGTGTGTGTGTGTGTGTGTGTGTGTGTGTGTGTGTGTGTGTGTGTGTGTGTGTGTGTATGTGTGTATGTGTGTATGTGTGTATGTGTGTATATATATATATATGTGTGTGTGTGTGTGTGTGTGTCCGTGTGCCACGTATATGTGACAAATTTTTCTCCGACGATTACTCCAACACTACAATTCTAAAAATTATAATTCTCTCGTATTCCCCTTCTTTACTTCCATATAATGAGCTCATTAGATTTTAGTTATAACTGGTCAACCGGAAGTTCTCTTATTTGATGTTTTTAATAGATTTTCTTGAAAAATTGCAATTAAATATCTTTTTTGACATTTTATGTGATTATCAGTATGAAATAATATCTAATTGTCTATACGGTTTGATTATATATTTTTCTTCATATTCAATAGATAAAGAGTTAAAGAATTATAAAGAGATTAACTTTCTTAAATCAGCCAGCTTTGCTATAATCATGGCACCTGCTGATATATTCAAATAATTCTAATTGTCTGATATCAGTGTCAAGGGCAATTTACATAGTGTATGTAAGAACTTCCAATAAGGAATTTGTAAAAAATAGTATATGTTCGTATTACAATTTTACTGGATATATAGAATCTTTACCAAGGAAATTTTGGTATGGGATTTGTACAAAATACATAGAATTGACGGAAGGTAATGTGCTGGCTATATCAGAATTTTAAATATAACGAAAATGAAAGATATAAAAGTATGATTGAAAATAATGAGGTTTTAAGTAAAGATAAAGAAGAAGCATGAGGCAAACTGACAACTGTGTACAACAGCCAGAATTCTGGCATAGGTATAAATGTGAAAATTCACCAATGGGTCTTTTTATTCAGCGCTTTAAAAGCAATGAATTTCAATATAGCGTTCCTATTTTCATCGGTTAGTTAAACAGAAATCTATCTGATCCATCAGGTTTAAGTGTCGATGGATTTGATAATTTCTAATGAATTACCAGTGGGGGTAGAGTTTTCAGGTTATGTTCACAAGTTTGTTGACGTTTTAGCCGGTAGTCAGCGAAGAAAGGCGTGAATCATTAATGTTGCAGGAATGATTTCATTGCCATTATTCATAATTTTATTTTCTTTTTTTAATTTTTTAATAGAGTTTCTAAATTGTCACTACTTGAATCAGTAGAATTTTGTTCATTAGAAAAGGAATCTGAATCGGAACAATTTAGTAATTTTCCCAATAAAAAAACCCTCCATGACTTCTCTAGTGACAGCGACAATTCTTACTCTAACCTACAATATGTATAACTTCCAGCAACCTTTCATTATGTAGTTTTTATTAGCTTTGTTCCAGTCGGTAATTTTGGACAAGTTTGCAACATGTTTCTGTTTTTTTTAATGTGCATGCGTGAATACAAACTTGTTGCTGACAAGTTGGAAACATGGGATGGTTGGAACGCACAAACAGTGATCTGCAGTGATGATCTGACAGATAACTAACCTTAAAAATTAACATATAATAACTTAAAATATGGATTTTATACAAACTTCATTTATTTTACTTTTAATTATAATTTATAATTATAAATACAAGTGGGACAATTAAATTTAACAGAAAAATGACATGTATATGTCACGGCATGTCAAATTTATCAAAATTTGCTAAATATGGATATGAATAATATAAAATTATTGAAAGAATTGTATTAAAACCACAAATAATTGTACTACTTGCTTATTAGGGGACAGTAAGTATGTACTTTTAAGTATGACACAGGCACAACACATTTTTTAAAATATAATTATAATTTCAAAGTATAATTTCAGCGTTGTGAATGAGCCTTAATTCTAAAACGTCTAAAACTAAAAAGTACAAATTCATCTTTCATTGACGTAAAGAAACCAACTCTGAATTTGTATTCAATGCGCAGGCTCTGACTTCTAGTCAGCAGAAAAAGTTCTGACTGTTTAGACTGTCAGCAACTAGTTTGTGATAGTCCAACAATATGTGTTGAAACATCTAACTAGTAGTTGCAAACTTGTCAGTGGTACGTCTGGAACAGTATATTGGTACTGCGCATGTGTCTGACAGTCACAAACTATCAGCAGTGAGAGGCTGGAACAAACCTATTTTCACCATCTATCTGTTCCATCACATATCCATCGGTGACATCATTATCAAATTGCAATGAATTTCACAGATGAATTTGTTGATGAATAAAAGAACTTTCCTATTATTTATATCAAATCAATTAGAAGCTAATATCCTTATTTTATTTTATTTTTTTTTTTTTGTTGAGAATGATATCTAGTCCGTGCCTGTGCACGGACTCCACCACGCCCAGCCATACTTCAGCATAACCTCGCGCGACAACGCCTAAATCACTGCAGACATGCAAGCAACAGCAGATAATCTTTACAAGACCTCCAGCAAATCTTATCACTAGCGACACGAATGACACAAAAGGACAATATGCAAGGCTTATCTTGCGTGTCCGCCTCTGTGATGACTGTATCGCATGACACCAACTCCCTAACGAACGAAAGCTTACGGCCAAGGAAATTGGGATTGCTGAAGTCGTAGTGGGTGCAAGTAAATGTGGATTAGATGGATCGTAAAAGGAGTAATGCGCATTCTACTAATATTAAGTGATAATAAGATAATGGAAGTTGGATTACGCCTTCTTGATAATTAATTTCAGAAAATATGTGGTTTATATGAGATTAAAGACCTATTTATAATGAAGTATCGCAAGCGGTAACGCAGTTGCAGTAAGGTAACGCAAAACATGAGCGCATGGTATTCCTATATGCTGATACTTATATAATGAAAAGTAACGCAGCGCAACAATCAGCAACGCAATATACAGAAAAAAATTGAAAATTAGATATTATTTATTAGGCAAGGTGTCTAATAATTTAGGATAATTTACAAATCTTAATTTAGCATTTTAACTAACCCGAAATAGATAATAAATATTTTGTTAATGGTCGTTAATTTAAATATGTAAATAATTATTTTAATTACTTATTTTATTTAATGTTACATGTAGACATCGGTAATGATGACGATATATTTTACCATGTGGGCGCTTACCAGGCGTCACCTCACGGGCACTCTTTTGTAGATACTGGCACACCCAGAAATGGATAATATGCCGCGATGATATTTTTATTTATTTAATGTTACTGTATTTTGGCTTCATTATTTTTGTCTTACAATTTTCGGTGATTTATCTAATGAATTAGGTAAGTAAATAGATAATTTAAATATATATTTAGTTAATTACTTTATTTACATATGTTTAGGTCAATACTAAATGTTATCATTTAATCTAATTTTGTATTTAATTTTGCTATTGTTATTACAAATTTAGAAAATTTAACTAAATCAACTTAGATAATTTAATGAAAATATATTAATAGGCTGAAAATTACAGATATGTTTAGTTAATGTAACTACAATTTAGATGATTTTTTTTCTGTGTAAACGCAACGCAGAAGATTACCAACTCTTATCTTTCTACCTACTGATGTACCTTTAGCCAAGCAGAATTTAGAGATTCAGTTTTACTATAAAAATCTGTAATTTCGACACGCTCATGAACTATCACATCTACAAAATAAATCCTATATTTTTGTCACTGTCCATTTCTAATTAAATTATTTTCTAATACTACCCTTACTTATACTTATGTGTCATATAAAGAAAATAAATAAAAGTGAGCCGAGTTTCAAAGAAATATACCGAACTCTTCTGATAGATTAGAAGTGCTATCTTTTGCGTTTATTACAAATCACAGATTTTATGTTTGCGTTAACGATCACATTACGTCGTTGTGTTGCGTTTAACGCTGCTTTATTATAAATAGGCCTTTAGGTCCAGTTGCACCGCTGTCACTTGAATTTTAAGCTTGTCTTAAATAAAAAAATGAAAATCGAAATTTTGACAGCAATATTCAATTACTCTATTTGGCGTTTCGTTTCGATACGATATTGTCAATTTAAGGAAAATTTAAGCGTAAGCGGTGCAACTGGGCATAAATTATCAAATTTGGAAAATAAAGGCTGGTTTATGATGAATTTAATTAATAAATTTATATTTAGAAACATTGATTTAAAATTTACAATTTTCTCTTTGGTTTATGTTCGATCTCGAAATTCAGGATTTGATCAATCATTATCTATCACATGACTTTTCTCTGCTTGATATTGATGTTTAACCAGATATCAGTTCAGATTTTAGGTTACAACTTTATTTTTATAGTCATGTATTTGTTAGACGCTAATGAACAAGATGATTTTTTAATAATATCAGGAATGTTTTTATTATTCTTGATTTGTATAATAAAGAAATAAAACAAACACGAACTTTGAAAAACGTAGTTGGTCTGTTAGGCCGTGGTTAGACCTATGAACACATTGATTTGTCAACGGGCAGTGTCCTAGTTCGTTTCTGAAAGTGAAATAACAAGATCATTTTGCTATCTCCCGTTGCATTCAAATAACGCAATCGTTTTTATTTTTGTACAATTCATTTGCTTTGTTGTACAAATTACGATTTTCGCAAATACTACTTATTAATAAAGGGCTGGTTTACCTATGATGAATTTAATTTAAAACATATGCTCACTTAAAACGCATACGATAGTTTATGAACGCTTTAGAAATTCAGATTTCAGTTAAAACTTTTTAATTCACTTGTGAATAAAGTGTTACTTATAGTTGTTGCTAAGCAGTTAATATTGACAGTTTAAAACGTCAAAATTGAATAAAAATAATTTAATATACCGGGTGATAGAGCTGGTTTATGAATTTATGATTTATATTTTCAAATATAAACTCACTAAAAAGTATGGTTTTATGAACGATTTACAAATTTAGAAATTTGAAATTTAGTTTTGGATTATAACTATATTTTATATTTCCAAATGTAAATTTCAATGTATAACTATGCTTCATACGTTAGCTGTCTTTGCTGTTGGTGAGTTGTTGACATTTTGAAGATGGATTCAAAGGAATAATTGATTTTTTTTTTTATTAATAAGCAATATTCGCGAACATCGTAATTTGTACGACAAAGCAAATGAATGAGCCTGTTTCACATTTTTCAAAAACTATTTTAAATGAAAGTTTATGCAATGATTTTCTTAGTAATAATTTTTATTTTAATAATTTGTTGTTATTTGTGGAAATAATTAAATAAAAAGATTGGCGTCCTGAAAAACTACCCCCCACTCCTGTGACGTAGAAGCACATACATTACATCATTAATAACCAATAGGAAAATAGTTTTTCCATCACCTAGGTTTATTCATATTATTTACATAAATAAACGTAGGCTTACAGTTTGTCACATGTTAATAAAAAATCTTATAATTTGACATTTGACGCTGACATTGCTCATTGTAAATGAATAATAATTACACTCAAGCTAAGTCGGACAATTTACCGAAGGTCAGTAGCTGGATGGTGGCTGAATTTATATCAGAGAATGATTGTTTTATTGTTACCGAAATAAGGGGTGTTAAATATCTGAGATAAAATAAAATATAAGAACTGAATTTACTATATAAATTGATAATATATTTTACTTTAAGGTTCTGGTTATGATTCTTACATTGAATCTGCTATAGGATATGTAAATCTATGTCGAGAAAAAATATCTGTATAGTCAGATGTAAAGATTGCCCTGAACATAAAGTGAAGCAACAAAAATATACTGTTATCCTGAAGGTGGATGAAAGTTGAAATGATCTTCACAAACATGAAAACACCATTTTTCTGACATTACCAGCTCATCAACCTATTGCTTCTAGTCACAATTTTCTTTCCTTCGCATCTTTTGACAAATTTATAAACTCTATGGTAGGTTTGTTCCTAACAGTATTTTTGTAAGAAGGCACAATATAATATCGTAAATTACTCATTTTATTTTGAACTTTTTATTACCTACATATTATACAACTTGAACCAATCTTAAAAATTTGACATTTGTTTGACAACTTTGACAATACACTTGACACCAAACACAAACATTTTTACATTATAAACGGACCAATTAGAACCGCTGAAGATGTATGTGTTCTGACGTCACATTCTGTTTCAGATCACGTGACTTTTTCAAAATATTACACAAATTTTAATATTTAATTGTAAAATATCTGATAGTTATTTCGGGATATTTTCAAATTTGAGGCTCTTTAAAGAACAATATCTTTTAAAATTTAATACTTAGAAGTCATATAAAAATTCTTGCAACAGCCCTATTGTACAAATATAAAAACTTTTGCGTAATTTCAATACAACGAGGGATATTAAAAATATACGAGTATATTTGAAGAATTGTTCATGATCTTGTTATTTCACTCTCAGAAACAAATTATGGTACTGCCCGATGACAAATTAATGTGTTCATTGGCATAACCAAAGCCTAACAGAGCATCTACATTTTTAAAGTTTTATTTCTTTATTATACAAATCAGCAATAGTAAAAAACTTTCCCGGTATTATTAAAAAATAATCTTGTTCGTTAGCGTCTAACAAATTCATGGCTATGAAAATAAAATTGTAACCTAAAAATTTAACTGATAACTGGTGGCATGTCAAATGACAAGCAGTGACAAGTCACATGATAGTGATTGGTCAGATCCAGAATTTGAAAATCGGACATAAACCAGAGAAAAAAAGTAAGTGTTAAATAAAAATTGCTAAATGTAAATTTATAAATCAAATTCATCATAAACCAGCCTAAGTTTTACAAGATCTGGAAATCTGAACGAGAGCTAATAATCTTGTGCGTAATTTTACTTTAATCAGAAAATATAAATATGTTCTTCATTATTTACAATAGTACAAATTTGTTTTGCAGTTTTGAATAGAATACAGCCTTTAAATCAAAAGTATGAGATTTTAATTTTCATATAAATAGAATTTTCAATTCTATTATCCTCCGTCTGATCACTAGACATCTCGCCCATAAAACTCCCCAAATTTATATATCCTTTCATCAGTATTTAATTACTTCTGCGAAATGCGGATCAAAGTGTCCTGCGTTTAATGAATGAAACAATGGCTCGTGACGATGCCGCTATATCTGGCGATTAACCACGGTGACCATCGGACAGTCTGCGCTGCACTGCAGGCCTTAGTGTAAAACAACACGGCCACGGAGCTAATCATCTTCCGTACGTCCGGTCCACAACCCTCATCATGCCATGAAATCAAAAACTTCATTTGGGGACACGCGCGACGTGGGAAATACACACGGACAGAGACAGAAAGAGAAAGAATCATGTGTACATGTGTGGGAGATTAAAAAAGATGTTGCCTTTTTCATCAGTTGTACTTGTATGGGATTTAATAAACTAAGAAACAATGTGTGCAGTCAGATTGAGAGATAGTCGTGTGGAAACACAATTTTCCGTTGATATCGATTTTTGGATCTAATTAAAATAAAAACCTTCGGATCTATATTTATGAAATACCATAAGAATAGAATTTGCGGAGAATGATTCATAATTTTACATAGGTAATATTTATTTATCAATAGTCAAAGGCAATAAAAATTCCTGTCATATCTATACCGTGAATATTTTTTAACGTGAAACATTGAGTTTATCATATCCATGGTTACGACTTGATATTTGATTGACAGCAATGTATTTAAAATGAAACATAGGGAACGAATCTGACAGAAGTATTATATTTATATATTGTAAGAAATTTAGCGGAGTCAGAAAACCACTCGAGAGCACAACATATTTCGGGCACAAGGTGCACATAGTATTTTTTCTACATCTAAATTTAGTTTTTAGAAAACAGGTATAATTATTTAAACAAAATTAACCTCTAATGACATCTTGTCAATATGACAGATAACCGTTGAATTTTCCTATAAGTTATATTTTGACATTTGATTGACAGCAATGTATTTGTCTGTCTAATTTAAAATGACACATGGGGAACGAATTTAACATAAGTATTATATTTAAATATTGTAAGAAATTTAGCCGAGTGAGAAAACCACTCGGGCACAAGGTGCACACTATATTTTTTCTACAACTAATTTTAATTTAGAATGCAGGTATAATTATTTAAACAAAATTAACCTCGTTTGACGTCTTATCAAATGTCAAATTCGTTCCCTATGTTTCATTTTAAATGGAACGGGAAAATACATTGCTGTCAATCAAATGTCAAGTCGTAACCATGGATATGACAAACCCAATGTTTCACGTTAAAAAATACTCACGGTATTAAAAAATCTGATGTGGCCAACATAAAACCTCCCGCAATTTATTTTTTATTAATTAAAATACATACCTATGTATTTATTAATGCTGCAGACTGTTCCATTGCATATAACCATTGCTCTATTAACTATTTTCTTTTTAAGATGTCAGTATTATTAATTTGAAGTGATTAGTTTTTTGACAGTGACTTAATTTTTATTAATTTAAATACATACCTACATATTTATTTTCTGAGGAAAAACCATTATGAGCTTCAGATAAAGTGCCATTTCCGGTTATCCAATTTACACTAAAATCTAATGGCATCTTTTCATATTAGAATACGGTAGAAATACAAGGTTTCAGAATTTTCTGAATGATAGTACCCTTGATAAGGGAGGTATAAGGATCGTGCTAAAAATCACATATCGAGATTTTAGTAAATGACCACGTTTTAAGGTCCCTAGAATCCAATTTTAACATTTTCACGTTGAAGTCTGTATGTGTGTGTGTATGTGTATGTGTGTGTGTGTGTGTGTGTGTGTGTGTGTATGAATTTTGTCTTCGCTCTAACTCAAATACTATCATTCAGATAATTCTGAAACCTTGTATTTCTACCATATTCTAATAAGAAAAGAAGCCATTAGGTTTTGGTGTAAATCGGATAAACGGAAATGGCACTTTACTTGAAGCTAATAATGGTTTTTCTTCAAAAAATACTATTAAATTCCATTTTTTCGCATTTTATGTCATCATAGATTATTGAATTTTGTACAGGTATACACATACATTAATACTTTTTCTATATTAAAATCATTTTTCTTTTTTCAATCCCGAAGCCTAAGGTAAACGCAATTCCTTTGTTACACAGTTTATTTTTCAAATGAATGTAACTGACAGGTAAACGTTATTGTCAAAAAACTAATCACTTCAAATTAATAATAGTGACATATTAAATAATAAAGAAAATCGTAAATAAAGCAATAGTTATATGCAATGGAACATAATATAGTTTAAAGCATTACTAAATACGTAGGTATATATTTAAATTAATAAAAATTAAATAGCGAGAGGTTTTGTGTTGGCCACATCAGATTTTTTTCATTGTGTTCACAGAAAAATTCAAATCGTTTGATATGCAACTAGTTTGAAACAGGTCATGCGCATTCGGTCTCAAACTCCAATCGTTTGCAAACATAGTTATGTACATACGAGTATAACATTAATCCTGCTATCATCCGATTCAAACTACGTTCTACTAAACATACTTATTTTCCTTTTCCACAATTTTGTCTAAAATAATCTTTTTCCTTCATATCCAACGCACAACAAAGTATTGTCCTTTTTCCAGCTTTCGTCCTGATTGTGTAGTGTATATCCTTTCATCGTTCCCAGGTTAGCGAGTCACGCGAATCTTATCAGGAGTTGACGCAGTGACCACACGCATTACACCATGGGGGGAGGGGGGTACACCGGATAGAAAGGGTGACATGCGTGCGACGTGAAAATGGTGTAGTATTGCGATTTATATACGAGAAAGTTGTACGAAGCCAAGGGTTGGAAGACTAATAACATACATATTATAGTGCAGGAAAGATTGTAAACAATATAAAATATGGCAATAAAAAAATGTCTTTAGAAAGACAAGGAATAACTTTGCAGATAGGAGCAAAAAAATCCTGTTGTAGCCAGTACAATACCTCTCGCCAATTTCATATTAAATTGAGGGTTCTCTGCATTTAAATTATATCTAAAATTTTGTCTGCCTGTAATTCTAGGTACTGTAATGCGAAAATCAACCCCTATGTAATTTCTTCACAATTTTGAAAATATCTTTGAAAGCTATTGAAGCACTTGCATTTTTCATAACAAAAATGTTATGAAACTAAGCAATTATTATAAATATTTAACACAATCTGCTGCGCATGTTCGTGTATATAAATTTTATTCAAATTAATTTCATCGACTTTATTGTGATGTCTCACTTCAGTCGTATCTTCTTTTGGTTCAGTTTCAAACATTGAATTTTCTCACAGAGATGTCCAGTTCATTAGCATTATCACTTGCACCAGCTACGTCACCATCATTTTTCAAACCCACGGTTGCCACAGGATTTTTTTTTTTAATAATGTAAACTTTACTAGTAGCGAAATTGTATCAAAACTAACTTTTTCCTATAATGTATATTATATGGAGGAAGTATGAAATAGTAGGGGAAAATTTAATCCGGGTTAGTTGCTAATTTAGTTCGGAAACTATCAATTTCTTAAATATATCAAAATTATAATATGTAAATACTATAATCGGCATTCAAAACTGACTACGTTAACAGGGTTTCGAGTATACCGCGAGTATTTTTTACCATGAAACATTGGGTTTGTCATATCCATGGTTACGACTTGATATTTGATTGACAGCAATGTATTTGCCCGTTCCATTTAAAATGAAACATAGGGAACGAATCTGACAGAAGTATTATATTTAAATAATGTAAGAAATTTAGCGGAGTCAGAAAACCACTCGAGAGCACTAAACATATTTCGGGCACAAGGTGCACACAGTATTTTTCTACATCTAAATTTAATTTTTAGAAAACAGGTATAATTATTTAAGCAACATTAACCTCTAAAGACTTCTTGTCAATATGACAGATAACCGTAGAATTTCCCTATAAGTTATGATTTGACATTTGATTGACAGCAATGTATTTATCTGTCTCATTTAAAATGACACATGGGGAATGAATTTGACAGAAGTATTATATTTAAATATTGTCAGAAAACCACTCGGGTACAAGGTGCACACTATATTTTGTTCTACAACTTACAACTATTTTTAATTTAGAATGTAGGTATAATTATTTAAACAAAATTAACATCTATTGACGTCTTATCAAATGTCAAATTCGTTCCCTATGTTTCATTTTAAATGGAATTGGCAAATACATTGCTGTCAATCAAATGTCAAGTCGTAACGATGGATATGACAAACCCGATGTTTCACGTTAAAAATTACTCACGGTATACGTTTAATTCTTGTGTTGAAAATTGACATATCACCAGAACAGTAATGTCAGCTTCTCTTTAAGACTTACCTACAGAATAGACATTTATACAGAAGCGACAGTCAGAGAGAGAAACGAAAATTAGAGAGAGAAAGAGTATGCCAACAAATTTAAAGGACTAATCGGATAAAATCGGATTGTTTCGGCATATCTTCGTATCTTCCGATTCTTTTTTCTTTTCATTACCTCGACGATAACATTTTCTGTTAGGGATCAATAATAAAAGTATACTGGAAAACACAAATTGGTTTCTAATAAAAATAAATAAGTTATTTTTTCAACAAACGATAGGGAAAATCGTTATCATAGAGAAAGTCATAATATATTGCATATTCTGTAGAGCTGTTGTCTCAGCTTGTCACGCCCATGTATTTTAGGGTTATGGTTAATTCAAGCAAACCAAACACGTCTTCTCACTTTTGACATATGTCGTTTTGTGAACTACTTGCGAATTTTAGAAGTGGTGTTAGTTTCTAATAAAATGGAACAAACGAAAACGGTAGAATCGGGAGGACTTGTTTGTTCATATAAAGACTGTAAAAGTAGATTTAAAAAATGGAGAAAGGGAAATGTAGGTTCTTTCCGTTTCCGAAAAATCCAGAAATGCAAGTTATGCAAAACGATTACCATATCATGTAAAATGTATATTCATTTCATAAATATATGTGTAAAATGTGCCTGAAGGCCTGTGGAAGAGAAGATTTGATGGAGAAGGATATGGGACATATTCATCGTGTTTGACTTTTGTTTCACACATCAAAGATATAGAAAATTTTGCATTGTAATGAATTTGTAAAATTTATTTAGTAAAAACATAATTATGTGTTTATTTTATCTGATTTCTTTTTAATTCGTTAATAAAATTAAAATTTTAGTACTTTTATGTTCTAATTTTTCTTTTATCCTATAACAATTTAAATTTTGCGCGTAACTTTGCCAACAAATTTAAAGTTCAAGGTCATAAACGTCAAATCGCAACAACAATGGTGCCAACAAGGAGTGTCGCTTCTATATAAATGTCTATTCTCTGACCTACCTTTGTAACAGTGTTTCCGGAGGATTCCTACCTTTGTAACAGTGTTTCCGGAGGATTTGGAGTTATGTAATACTATCTACTTATACCGGATAGAGGCACAAAACAATTACGAGACATGTCAAATTTAAATAAAACCCGTATAAATCGCCTATCTCACAGATTCTTATATTCACTTTAAACGGCTTGTACAAGCCTGCATGTCTACAATAAAATGCTGATAATAAAATATGATTTAATACATCTTCTGCAGTTAAAAATAAAAACAAAGTATATGAATGGAATGAAGCTAAGAATAAACCATTTAATTTTCTATTAATATTGTTTAACGAAGAAACGTTCGTTTAATTATCTTTATAAAATGATTACAAAGGTTGAGTGACAGTGATTACTCGGTCGATTGAAATGTCATAAAAACTATCATTCACCACTTTACCACGGTTAGAATGTGATTACGGCAAGTGCTATACCACACACCATATGGTTCAGGTTTAATGTCATAAAGCCATTACGATTATCTGTCTTTCAAGCGTGGGAACTTTGACAATCACGGCGACATGCAGGTTCGTAACAAGAAAAATTACTCAAAGAATCAAATATAATTTATTTTCAAATTCTATGTACATGAAAAGTACAAATAAGTCTTTCTTAAAATTTATTTTATTACTCTATTATTGTCTATGAATAAACCGGTAAATATCTCGCCTAGTAGGGATGTATTCGGGCCGGGCCGAACCGGGCTTTAAGGTTTGAATCGACTCGGCCCAAAAATAAAAATTGCCGGCCCGACTCGAAGATCGACTCGACAAAGAATTAGCTGGCCCGGCTAGAAAATTTACTCGCAATCGGGCCGGGCCGGGCCATAGCTCGAAATTTGATTTTTATGTGAGGCGAAATATTTAACTTTTTTCGTGTCAAACTTTAAAAAAACCTCTATATCCTTATAACGTTCAACATTAATTAACATAAGTTGTTAAAAAAATAGACACTTTAGTGTAAGTTCGTTATAAGAATTACAGACCTACAAATATTTAACACATTGTGACCTCCCGCAAATTCCATGTTTAAAATAGTAATGAGCTTTAAGTAAAGTATCTTTTTCCGTTCCGGTTGATCGTTTGTAAACAAAATATAATTTTTTGTTTTAATAAATAGAAGTCTGTAATACGAAATTAATTTCGTGCCAAAATTAATCGATTATCATGGGCCTATAGAGCTCACCATCAACTATAACAGTTCGACCTTCATCATTTTCGAAAAAGTAAGCTCCAATGACGCCACCTGACCATAGTGCGCACCAAACAGTCTCATTTGGAGATGAAATGGTACCTCGTAAATCACATGAAGATTTTCCTCTGCCCATATCTGGCAATTTTGCTTATTAACATACCCAGAGAGGAGAAAATGTGCCTCACCAAAGAAAAAGATAATCCTCGAAAAATCATCATCAACTTGCAAGTGCTCTAAAAACGCAATCTGTGTAAATTGTTTGCTGTACATGATCCATGTCGTAAATATGCAGTTGTAAACCAATATTTGACATTTTGAAAACACGTAGGTACTTATACTGACAGATTTATATTTACAAATCAAATATATTTCTTCTAAATTCTTCTTAACACGGTTTCATTATTAATGTAAATGTGACAGTAACATTTATTTAAATACGTCAAAATTTTGTTAAAGTATTATGTTTTTGTTTGACGCATGGGTCAGATGATGTACAAAAATAAATTATTTTATAAATTTATATTTAAAGTTATTTAAAGTTTTTTAAAGTTAAATTATCGTAGAATTGAAGATTGTGCCATTATATTATAATTTTAATAGTACAAGTTGCTGAAAAATTATATTCAATGCAATTTTTTTAAGAAAAACTGGTAAAAGCTTATATAAGTGATACTTCCGGTTATCTGATATACAATAAAAACTAATCAATTCTTCCCACATTAGTATAGAATGGGTATACAAAATTTCAAAATTTTCTGATTGATAGTATTTGAGTAATCGTGTCCACAGGATCCACACATCCACACACACACACACACACACACACACACACACACACATACATACCCACAGACATCATTGTAAAAATGTTAAAATCGGATTCTGGGGACATCAAAACGTGCTTATTTACTAAAATCTCTATATGCGATTTTTAGCACGATCCCTATACCTCCCTTACCTAGGGTAGTGGGAGGTAAAAATATCATTTACATAATGATTTTTTTAATCTAACTTTGTTTCTGCTAAAAAATATGAAATATAGTGCCTGAGGGGCATTTCGTTAACCAAGCATATCACATGAAGGTTTTGATAACCCTTCATGCACGGGTGAGAAGAAAAAGGGCTGAAATATGAGAAAACGTCTCATGGATTCTCCATGAAGACAACGCGCCGGAACAAAACGCCCTGTCCGGCAAGACATTTTTGACGAAATACAAAATCTCCGTATTGGTACATCAACCATACTCACTTGACCTAGTGCTATGTGACTTGCTTTTATTCCCAAATTGTAATTCTGCGTTAAAAGGCTCCAAATTCGGGGCCGAGATGTAGTTATAGAAAAGCGTCAGACCTTATGAATAACCTAACAAAAATGGCCTGCAGGCATTGCTTCCAACAATGGAATATTCGCATCGGGCGGTGTAGGGTTCGGGGAGGAGAGTAGGTACATTGAAGGTGGCAATATTTGTTTTGTGTAATTTTATACATTGTCAATGTACTAAGATCAATCTTCTTATTTTGTAGCCACACCTCGTAGATATGAAATTGGTAATATTTTTTTCCAAAAATAAATTGCGTTTATACAAAAAAAGTTACTAAGAAACTGGTTAAATTTTAGGTATGTACTTATTTGTGATATACAGCGTATAAGTATTTATTTACTTATCAAAAAAATAAGATTATAAAGTCCTACTCACAAATTCCAAACAAACCTTAATAGTCTAATAATTTATCCATTATCTTTTCCTCCATGTGTTTACAAACATCCTACTCGTACTCTGATACTCATTCCATCATACTTTTTACTCATGAACTTTCATTCTGTCCACTTCATCTCACTGGAGAGCAGCAGTAGAGCAATTCCTAATGCATACGGTGTTTGAACCCTAGTGAATGCAGTACATTTACATGTACTCGTAGTATACGAGTCCTGCTTTATCTAGTAACGACCCGGTAAGAGACATACCATGTCTCTTGCGAGCTACAGAGCACCAGCTCTTGAGATCTATGAGAATTGAATAATTAATTGAAGAGGAATGAAGAAGGAACAAAGGAGGTCTGTTTTGAGAAATGTAGAGTTAGGGAAATGGAAAAGATTTGATGTAGTAAATGTTTCGTGGTGTATGGTAATCGTATGGTAAACATACTCAGTAGATGACACTATTTTACTACAAAATTCTTTCGGCTACTTTAAATATACACTTAAAACTTACAAAAACTCTCGGCCAAATGACGGGTGATAACAATTCGACCGCAGAATCATTTTCTAGTCCAGAATTATGTTTTAGTGAAACTCTTTAAAACTTATCTTGCTATCTTGCAAGAGATATGGCACAATACTCCAACAGAAGAATGAGTCGGCGTCTGAATATAGTGCTTAATAAAATTAAAGCTGTTATTTTTAATAAAAGCAATGTAACCGAACCCAATATTAAATGGCGGAATACTTGAATACCATTCAGTTTTGGAAAGTTTAAAATTTATAGTTTAAACTAATAGAAAGAAATTTGTAGATTTGCATAGTTGCTTATATTTAGACTCGGCTTGAGTCAGGTGTGAATGGTGCAGGCGTATCGGGCCCCGCAATTCAAACGGCCCCGCGATTTTTAAATAATTCATATTTGTTTACTACTAAATAAATTCTTTAAAATTTTAAGGCAGAAGTTATATTCCATAGCTTATAGAAAGAAAGATTTGATTGCAACAATAAAATTATTGATTACAATAAAGAAAAGTTGATTACAATAATGAAAATGACTAATAAAATAAATAATTATGTACTTTGGTTTTTAATTTTTGACGCACTTCTTAATTTGCCGTCCTTAGGAAATGTGTGAGCTGCCTAATTTGACCCTCGTACATTTTTGTTATTTCAAAGACCCCGCGGTAAAAGCTTGTAACCAAGAAATAGTAAATTAAATAAAATACATGATTTTCCAAACAAATTATATTTTAATTTTTTTATGGTGCTTTTCTGTAACGTTCTATAAGCCCTATAGGCTCTATGAACAACCGACGTTATAGTATATAAGAAAATAGCTATTCTGTAACAAGGTTACAGTACTATAAGGGCTATAGTCTTACAGAAATTTCTATAAATCTTACAGCGCCAAATTCTCGACTGTAACGTATTTATAGAGCATAGTAAAACGTCAAAAATATTTATATTAAAAAAATATTGTCAAATGTTACGAAATATTGAAATGGAAAATGAAAGAATTTGTTGTGCCATTTCATTTTAAAAAAATTCATTCTGTTCTTCACTTGTGTTTGGAATCATTTTTCGTTTCGTGTTAGATTTACATAAAAAATTAATTAAAGCGATTTTAAAACATTTTCTATGACATAAAATTGAATCATTTTACGTAGGTATATTTGTCACAAAATATATTATATTAGAAAGGTCAAGACAAGGGGAGGAATCAACATTGGTGTTCATAGCTTCATAGAATATGTAAAATAATAATTAAATGATGTCAATAATTAATAATAACTGGGGTCTCGTAGCGCCTGAGTGTCGGGTCGCGAATCTGGGGAACCGGGTTCGATCCCGACCGAAGCCAAAATAATTTCGAATCTTAAACGACTGTATGGTACGAATATGTCATCATCATTACCGATATCTGCATATAAAGAAGTTTGGCCCACCCAGCTATACGCCGTGATGGTATATTTATTTTAGTTTGACATGAATAACAACCAGAACAACTCTATAGCCAGACTTGATACAGAGAAAGTTACAGAATAGGTAATTTTACTATTCTATAAGGTGTGATCTTATAGAGCTCTATAGCCCACAGAGCGTATAGAGTTACAGTGTTATAGAGCAAAGTTACAGAATAGCACCATTTAATTTATTTCATTATACGTTTTACAAAATAAAATAAAAATAAAAAAAAATAAACCAAGAGCGATTCGAGCTTTTCGATCTAACCAACTCGGCAATGAATTATAAGTAATAACTATCAAATAACATTGTATTTTTGTAAATATTGTAATGATAAACCATTAAATTAGGATTATTTAGATACACCCGCTATAGACTTACGGACATATGATATTTGAAAAAATTGTTTTCTGATGTTAAACGCCTTCTCACGGTTTTCATGGTTCACACTGTATATTGATTTTTATACAAGAATTTTGCTTACAACAAAAATAATGTTTAATGACAATAAATAAAATTTGTTTAAAATGATGAAAATTACCAATATTTTTAGTCTAATCCGGACATACACACAAATATGTGTATCAAGCTTCAGACTACAATAATAAATGGCTAATTACAGTAAATAAAATTTGATTACAATAATGAAAATGACTAATCCCAAATTTAGGCAAACTGTTTACTGTTTGTTATTGTAGTTAATTTTTATAGCTGTTTGTTTATCGTTTATGTACAAACCTACTAATGAGACAAGAATTTCTTGTTATTCGTATGCGAAAAATAATTTAAAAAGTATTTGAGGAATGTATGTAAATGTTTTCGTGAAATAAAATGTATTGTCTTGACGTTAGGCATATACATATGTAAGATGATAGTTATTTATATAACAAAGTATTGAAGTTTTACTTTTTATCACAAATGTGGAATTTAGTTGCCGAGGCCGTAAAGCCGAGGAAAATAAACCATAGGATTGATAAAATGGAACTTCAGCTCCGAGTTGCATATTAAATTTTATTTGAAAACGAAAATGAAAAGAATATTTTATTTTTATAGGTCATGTTTGAGTAACTCAGTCTGACACTCAATGTCGCTAACCTCCGAACATTGAGGTTATCGAAAAAACACTCAAAATTATAATTATTTCAATATTCTTAATATTCTTCATCGGAATTGATAATTCGTTCTTCCTGCACATATTTTTGTCATTTATATATCGTACACCTATCCAAATTATCTTACATGTAGAATAATTATTATAAGGGTGGCAACATTGCATTTGCTTGAATCGCCGTATAATAATATCGTAGATATATAATAACTTTGTGCCGATTTCTGAACTTGTAATAACCATTTTTGTGCACTTTAGTGACGATTTCAAATAAAAGTAATTTTTCTGATGAATCCAAATGCCCGTGAGGTGCGTCTGGTAAGCGCCCCCACGGTAAAAATCATCATTACCGATGTGTTGTAGATACTGGCACACCCAATAATGGGTAATATGCCGTGATGATATATTAATTTTATATTTACATTTAATCAGGAATTATGGTACACAACTTGATAGACAATGAGGTCATGCACGACTTTTTTTTATAATTTTAATCGATAGAGTAGTGAAAAATAATAGACCCGTATTTTTTATTTTTCCTCAAATCGATCTTTAATCATGAAAAAATTGTAATTGAAAATGACATTCTTTAAAATGCGGCTGAAGACCCCCGCTTCGTCCCTTGTCCAATGACGTCACAGAGTGAGAAGCACGACCATTTTGATTTTCACATTGTCTTAAACGTCAAAGTGACATTTAAAGATAACCTAAAATTTATGAAAGTAAACATGTCGATGGAACGTTGTTTCGTGCCAAAATAAAGAATAAAATAATATTCTGGAATATATTCAATGTCTTATATGCGTTTATAACCTCCTACCGTCTAATTCAAAGATTCAAAAGTGAAAGAAACATCTGATGTAACGTAGATAATTTCACGCCAAATGAAAATTATATTTTTAAAAATAAATAGAACGATATTATATTAATATAAAATAGCATATTTAGATACGTAATCCTCAATTTATAGTTTATATATATTTTTCTTTTAGAAATAATGTGTCCATATAAAATGTCTGTTTGAAATGAGTCTGAACTTCGTTCGTAACGTTGTGACGACAAAACATGGCTGGTTTTTGCAACTTTTTAAAAATATCATACTTTAAAACGATTTTATACAACAAAAAATATAAATAAAAAATAATTTAATCATACTGATCGATGAATTGGACTATCCTTTTTCGATTTAAACAGAAAAAAGGTACAATTTTTTTTTTGCATGACCTCATTTACGAATATTATTTCAAAATAAATTTTATAACATTATCATATTATCATTAATTGTAATCTATTTAAGGACAAAATTGCTATTCCAAGAAAAAGTATGGTTAGAGGGTTTGTTTTTAGATAACATATTTTGAATATGAAAAATGAGTTATGCATTCATTATCCTGGTTTCAAAATACATTTCTTCTTGCACGGAATCATTCTTTCTGTCATGATTATAACCGAGATAATCATAAATTTATAAATTATTAGAACTTAGGTCTTATCTCTATACATAACCTACAAAAATATTTTCGTTCGTGAGCAAATGACTTGACAACTATAATATATGATCAATATTAGGTATGCAAATATTATTAATTTTAATTGGAGTATTTTATTGTAGCGGATAATCATTAACCCACATATGGTTACCTTTCATTGTTCGCAATCAAATAGAATATTTGTGCATTCTTGGTGAGGACAAAGAAAGGCAATAATAATAACAAATAATATTTAGAACAATCAGAAAGAGGTTAAGATATAAATTATGGGAAGTGGACATTATTTCAATGGTATACCCTCGTTAATAGCTTATTTAATTGTGATTATTTTTATTTGAATTTATTTTGTGATAACAAAATTATATTGTTGACATGTTGTTTGTTAGATTATGTTGTACAAATATAAATAAACAAATATACAGGTGACTTTACAGTAGAGGGCATGGCTTAACCATAGATTCCTGAGGCTAAAATAAGACGATTTAACTAAACTTGCTTCTATCGGAAAGCGTACCATTTAGCCAGTATTCTGCTTCAAAGTAAGATACATTCAATAATACACTTTTCTCTCTGTGTGTAATTTGTAATATCTGTTACGGTGCACACAGAAAAAAATAAAATCTGAGTGTCTGCACCGTGAAATTTTAAAATAAATTTCATAGCAGTCTGTCCAAATGCCAAATATTTAATTTTTAATGACAGTAACGAATTGTCAATCTTTTCAACTTGTCTAACATTATTTAATCGTCTTATTTAAAATAATGGTAGTAAAATACTATTACGCCGAACACACGGATGTTACTAGTTTTAGAATATTGCGAAGGAAACTTATGACAACTGATTAACATTAAAAATTAGTTGTTTGACATTTGTTAGATTAAATTTATTTTAAAAAATTCACGGTGCAGACACTCAGGTTTTATTTTTTTCTGTGTGAACGGTAACAGATATCACGAATTATACAGAGAGAGGAAAGTTTACTATTGAATGTATCTTTCTGAAAAAAAATAAAATAATTTGACGTTATCGGCGAGGCCATTAAAAAGTTATGGTCTAATCTATGTTGGGACACCTAAGTCACGAACCTCTATTTTAGAGACATTCTGTATTACAATTTTTTTTTAATATATGCTGCAAGTACAGTGCTTATGTGGGGCAAAGGTAGACACATCTATTTTACCGTGATTTAATTGCATTTTAAAATTAAAAGTTGACAAGCAATAACAACTACGCAGAACATGAAATTAACAGTATAATACATTGTACTAGATTACATGTTATTATATTCTTCAAGTAGAATGGCATGGCATTGCACAATAAAAAGTGTATGATATGATTCTTAACGACATACATATTGAGCAGGTTTCACATTTTTACCTCCCGCTACCCTAGGTAAGGAGGTATAGAAATCGTGCTAAAAATATGTGTCAAAAAATATCACGTTTTCAGAACGTATTATGCAATTTTTTTTTATCTAATTCCGCTAATATAATTTTAAAATACACTAAATTTTAGGTTTTCTGTGACAGTTCTATACATATTCCAAAATCAATTTACCAAAGCGTTGCCGTGAAACTAAATGAATTTAATTTTTACCTCCCGCTACCCTAGGTAAGGGGGGTATAGGGATCGTGCTAAAAGTCGCTTATAGAGATTTTAGTGAATAAGTACGTTTTGATGTTCCCAGAATCCGATTTTAACATTTTTACAATGATGTCTGAGGGTATGTATGTATTTATGTATTTATGTATGTATATATGTATGTATGTATGTATGTATTTATGTATGTGTGTGTATGTATGTGTGTGTGCATGTATGTGTGTGTGAATCCTGTGGTCACGATTACTCAAATACTATCAATCAGAAAATTTTGAAATTTTGTATACCCATTCTATACTAATGTGAGAAGAGCTCATTAGTTTTTAGAGTATATCAGATAACCGGAAGTATCACTTATACAAGCTTTTAATAGTTTTTTTTTTTTTTTTGAAAAAAATACATTGAATATAATATATAATTTTTCTGAATTTTTTTTTTTCAAATACAAATTGAATATAATGGTATAATCTTCAATTCTACGATAATATCATTTAGTAAATAACTTTAAATATTAAATTATAAAATAATTTATTTTTGTTTATTATTGTTGTTGTTTATTATGAGCTTCAGGTAAAGTGCTATTTCCGGTTATCCGATTTACACCAAATTCTAATGGCTTCTATTCATATTAGAATAGGATAGAAATACAAGGTTTCAGAATTTTCTGAATGATAGTATTTGAGTTAGAGCGAAGACAAAATTCCTACACATACACACACACACACACACACACACACACATACACACATCATCGTGAAAATGTTAAAATTGGATTCTAGGGACCTTAAAACGTGGTCATTTACTAAAATCCCGATATGTGATTTTTAGCACGATCCCTATATCTCCCTTACCAAGGGTAGCGGGAGGTAAAAATATCACTTATTTCTTTGGACATTGCAATTTACCACTTCAAAATGATTAATTAGACGTAGTTTTCATCGAGTTAATTAGTAAGTGAATTTAGAAAATTTAGTGAAAGAAAGTTTGCAATTTTTTATAGTAGTTAGAAATTAAGGTTAATTCAAATATGATAGATGAGTACGTAAAGTTAAATTTTGACATACTAGTCTGTAAAGTTTTACTCTTAAAATTATTTTATTAAAATTGTTGGATGGTAAATTCGTAAATTTAGGGAGGCCCCAAGATTTCGATTGCCTCAGGGCCTCCACATGATTTAATCCGGCACTGACCTTAATTGCAGAAAGTTAAACTATCTCCTAGCAAATCTAGCACTATTAAATTACTGTAGTTAATAACTTCCAAAAACTATCTCTATTATCACCCCTTTCTTCTAATTGCGAACACAAACCAATTTCCAAAATTCTCCATCTATTCCTTGGTTGTGTGAATATTAAATTAGTACAATTACTGCGGTGATTGAAGTGGCGGTAGTTAGTTCCTCCGGAGGCCGTTAGAGGCGCCTCGCACGCACCATCACGTGACCGTAATTGCTGCCGAAGTGCGGCGGAGGCACCCGAGCTACACTCGGCTAGGTGTAAGGCTATTAGCTCAGGAAAGTGCTTGCGCTTGATGCCTACCTCTACCTCGCGTACTTAGCGACCCAGGTTCATTAGATGGTGATTGGGAGATAGCAGGTGATTTATTTAATAGATTGTGGAGGAGATTGATATTATTATAGAAGGAGAAGGACGAGAAAGAATAATTTATTGCTATGTTTTTATAATATACATCGATAATAATATGACACAAAAACATTTTTAACTCATTAAGCATTTTGGGTTAAAATTTTACATACGGTAACTACCTCATATGAGGTTTAATAAAAAGTCTGATGTGGCCAGCACATTACCTTCCGTCAATTCTATGTATTTTGTAGCAAACCGATACCACAAGTTCCTTGGAAAAGATTCTATATATCCAGTAAAATGGTAATACGAACATTTACTATTTTCTTAAAATTCCATACCGAAAGTTCCTAAGGAAAGATTCTATAAATCCAATAAAATTATACCACGAACATACACTATGTAAATTCACTTGATATTGATAGCTATTTAGACCTATTTGTATATATCAGCTATTTCCATGATTATAGCAAAGCTGACTGATTTATGAAAGTTTTATATATTTATTTATATATATATATATATATATATATATATATATACCGTGAGTATTTTTTAACGTGAAACATTGGGTTTGTCATATCCATGGTTACGATTCGACATTTGATTGACAGCAATGTATTTGCGTGTCCCATTTAAAATGAAATATAGGGAACGAATTTGACATTTGATAAGACGTCAGTAGAGGTTAATTTTGTTTAAATAATTATACCTGCTTTCTAAATTAAATTTAGTGTACCTTGTGCTCGAGTGATTTTCTGACTTGGCGAAATTTCTTACAATATTTAAATATAATACTCTGTCAAATTCATTCCCTATGTTAATCAGACAGGCAAATATATTACTGTCAATCAAATGTCAAGTCGTAACTTATAGGAAAATTCAGCGGTTATCTGTCATATTGACAACACGTCATTAGAGGTTAATTTTGTTTAAATAATTATACCTGTTTTCTAAAAATTAAATTTAGTTGCAGAAAAAGAATGTGTGCGTCTTGTGCCCGAAATATGTTTAGTGCTCTCGAGTGGTTTTCTGACTTGGCTAAATTTCTTACATACATAATATAATACATCTATCAAATTCGTTCCCTATGTTTCATTTTAAATGAGACACGGAAATACATTGCTGTCAATCAAATGTCAAATTGTAACCATGGATATGACAAACCCAATGTTTCAAGTTAAAAAATACTCACGGTATATTGAATATGAAGGAAAATATATAATCAAACCGTATAGACAATAAGGATTCTTTTTATTCACAATCACATAAAATGTCAAAAAATTATATTTAAATGCGTTTTTTCAAAGAAACTGTTAACAACTTCAAATAAGGGATCTTCCGGTTGACCAATTATAATGAAAATCTAATCAGCTCTTTATATAGATGTAAAGAAAAGGAATACGAAAGATATATAATTTTTAGAATTGTAATATTGGAGTTATAGTCGGAGAAATTTTTGTCACATACACACAGAGAGAGAGATACACACACACACATACACACACACACAGAGACATTATTACAAAATTAGTAAAATCGTAACCTAGGAATCTTAAAATGTGCTTATTCATGAAAAACTCACCATAGAATATTTTGACTGAAGACAATACCTTCCTTACTTAACGGTGACGAAAAGGTAATTAATGAAGATTTCGTCATTTTTAAATTTATAAAATCTCCGAGCGTGTCAAAATACTTCGTCAATACGTCAAATTTTAAAATGATCGATTTAATTATTTCTTATTAGATATTTTTTTGTTTGTAAATATTTTTAGGAGTAAGATGGATGCTGAGCTCGTAACACTTTTCAAAATAGCTTTCAGTTTGGTTTTACTATAAATTAAATATATTCTACTATGTTTATATATTTATTAATAATTTACGGTTTAAAATTACAGACCAATGGGTATTTGTCTAACAACTATCCAAGAAAAGACCACATCGCACCCCGGCGAGAATAGTGACACAAGTCAAAATTTAGAAATTTTAAGTTCATCACATAAAATTGGTCAAAAATATGCTTCTAATAATCAGGAATAGTGACATAAATCAAGATTAAATTTTTCGAGAGATGGAGCTAATGTCGTTTTGTTTTGAGCTAATGTAAGTAACTTTACATTCGACAACTGTCTTCTTAAATTTAAGTTTTACGCAAAACCATTTTTTGGACTTGTGTCACTCTTCTCACCGGGATGCGACATGCGTTTTATAGTTAATTAAGGTGAAATTAATTGTTGAAAAGAAAGTTTATATTAGAGACCCAGAACTTCTAATGATGAATTAATTTATCAATAGGGCTGTTGCAAGAATTTTTATATGACTTCGAAGCACTAAATTTTAAAAAAATATTGTTCCTTGAAGAGCCTCAAAGTTGATAATATCGCGTAATATCCATTAGATATTTTAAAATTAAATACTGAAATTTGTGTAATATTTTTAAAAAGTCACTTGATCTGAAACAGAATGTGATTTCAGAGTACACACAGTTTAACATGAAAGAAACTATCGCCTACTTTTTACCTTCCGTCATCTTTAGGTAAGGAAGGTATTGTCTTTGGTCAAAAAATTCGGTGGTGAGTTTTTAATGAATAAGCACGTTTTAGGGTCCCTACAATACGAATATACCATTTTTAAGATGATGTCTGTATGTGTGTGTGTGTGTATCCGTGTGTGTGTGTCCGTGTGTGACAAATTTTTCTCCGTACGATAACTCCAATACTACAATTCTAAAAATTATAATTCTTTCGTATTCCTCTTCTGTACAACCATATGAAGAGTTGATTAGATTTTGGTTATAATTACTCCACCGGAAGTACCCTTATATAAAGTTTTTAACAGTTTTTCCTAAAAAAACGCAGTTAAATATTATTTTTTGACATTTTGTTATTATACATATTAAAGAAAATACTCTTCTCTATATGGTTTTATTATACATTTTCCTTCATAATCAATAGATGTAGATTTAAAGCGTTATAAAGAAATTAATTTTGAAAAATCAGTCAGCTTTGATATTTATAATGGAAACAGGTGATATATTCAAAAAATTCTAATTGACAGATGTCAGTTGGAAGTGCAAAACCAAATATGGAACGTATATGATCTAAAATTGATATGTCATGGTGTTCCTCGCAAGTGACACGCAGAGAAAGGGCAAAGAGAAGATGGAAGGACTGTATCGCAAAAGACTTGAGAAAGGAAGGACTGTGTGATGCGTTGGACAGGAATGAGTGGAAGAGAAGAGGAAACAGCGACCCCTAATAAAATAGGGGATAGCTGATGAAGAAATGAAGGAAGTGTCTAGTGCATTTTACCTAGTGTATATTTATGTTATAATTTTATTGGATTTATAGAACCTTTTTGAATCAACTTTTGGTATAGAATTTGTAAAAAATAGTATGTATTCGTGTTCGATTTTACATGATATTATATAGAATCTGTTCCAAGGACCTTTTGGTATGGGATTTGTACAAAGTACATCGAATTGACGGAAGGTCTTGTGCTGGCCACAACAGATTTTTTAATATAAGTAACGTAAACTGTTTTCCTATTGGCTATGAATGAGGTGATGTATGTACTCCGACGCCACATGAGTGGGAGGTTGTTTTTCTATTTCTGGCGCCAATCTTTTTATTTAATGCCGAAAATTAAATTATGATTATTTTTTTATTACTGGGAAAAACACTGCATAAACTTTTATTTAAAATATTTTTTTAAAAAAATGTGAAACTGGCTCATAATGTGTTCATATTAAAACCCAAACAATCTTTTTCGAAACCCCGGTATTATAAATAATATCATTTAAATAAATTTTATATCATATTATAAAAAATAAAACAATAACATCCCCTGATTCAGTGATTCCTCATTCACCCTCTATACATGGTTGTATAGCTAACTCTATAGAGATCGCATCTCCGTATCTCAGTGTGCGTTGGTTTAGTGGTGGGAGAGCAGAAGCGTAGCACGCTAGATCATAAATCTCCCATGCACCCTAATGTGACCTCGGCATATTGTACGCTAAACTGTGTGTATGGGTGTTTATATCATTTCATACATACATATGTGTGACAATTGTTACTGGATACCCACCAGGGGTGCATTTAGGGAGAAATCGAAAAGGAATATATATAAAAAAATACCGGACGGTGGGGTTGTAATGAAGACATGTTGATCTGGGACCTGAAAAAAATAAAAGGTGTTATTATTGATATAACGCAAAAAACAACATAATAAGAAAATGTAAGAAGTTAAATTTTGCTAATGAAATTTCATTAAATTAGAATGAACGACTACATTTTTACATTCATTAATTTTTCATCAAGTTTTCGTTAAATCTTCCAATACAGATGCATTCATTATTACTTTTAGGTTTTTAAATTATAATGGGCAACTTGCGTACTTTTTTTACCTCCCGCTACCCTTGGTAAGGGAGGGATAGGGATCGTGCTAAAATCATATATCGCACGGTAAATAAAAACTTTGTTGTGATTACTAAAAATGAGTTCCAGCAGCAAATTTTTTTTGTCAATATAGGACCAGCAAATATATTTGTTACAGTTACCTAGGTAAATTTGCTAGTAAAAAATTGTTGTGGCAACAAATACAGTTTTGTTATATAAAACAAAAGATATTTGTTATGCGAACAAATAAAATAAGTTACCATTAAGAAGTATAAATTTGTTATACGAACAAATAAATTAAGTTACTATTAAGAAATATAAATTTGTTATGCGAACAAATAAAATAAGTTACCATTAATAACTATGGATTTGTTTTGGAAACTAATTAATTTTGATAGATATACAAATGCATTGATGAGGTAGTAAGGTAAAAATTAAATACATGCGTATTGTAATCATTTTATTTATTTATTATTATACTCTATATACATGTAACAAATATTATATAAAAAAATAACATATAAAACAATAGTCACTTAAATTATATAGATTTATCAGTAATCGATACATCCCTTCAAATTTCTCAATAAGACACTCTAATTATCATTGTTTTAAAATATCTTTTACAAAATCATCCATTTTTATTGAGGGCACAAGAAACAAGCACTTTTAAAACATAATTTTCGACAGGCTAAACTTAACAGCGCAAGCAAATGCGACACGACGTAGAACAGGGAAAAATAAATAAATAAAATTTGTCCCAGTAATAGATTAAATATTTTTAATTGTTACAAAATGATATTGTAATCTGAACAAAGTAACAAAATGGCTGCTTAGTACTAGTAACAATAATTGCTACCATGACTAATATTTTACAGCAAATAATACTTTTTATACACAACAAAAATTGTTTAGTTTTGGAAACTTAAAATACAAAGTTCTTCGTATACACGGCAAAAACATATTGTTGAAATAACAAAAAAAATACAGCTAACTAAATTTTGTCCGGAATATCAATGTAATTTTTTACCGTGCGAGATTTTAGTAAATGACTACGTTTTAAGGTCCCTAGAATCCAATTTTAACATTTTCACGATGATGTCTGTATGTGTGTATGTGTATGAATTTTGTCTTCGCAAACTGAAATACTATCATTCAGAAAATTCTGAAACCTTGTATTTCTAAACAATTCTTTTTTCCTAGGGTTATCGCTCAAATACAGCTGTAGACACGTGTTTCGCCCTTATTAGAGCTCATCAGTACAGCATAGCTAGTTAATAGGTGGACATTAACTAGAGGTAGTAATAAAAAAAAACTGACACAGTGTAACAGCACTAGTAAGCAGCCAAATACACCTATGTTGCCTCGGTCAGCATTGTGGATAAATACGTCACAGCGGCGGTGATTTATAACCACCCACCAGACCCGTTACTTGGACCCCCAAACGTAAATATACGAAAACAATAATGTTTCTTGAGCGCAAAATTTGTATTTCTACCCTATTCTACTACGAAAAGAAACCATTAGATTTTGGTGTAAACCGGATAAACGGAAATGGCACTTTACTTGAAGCTCATCATGGTTTTTCTTCAAAAAATACCATTAAATGCCATTTTTTCGCATTATGTCATCATTTTTCTTTTTTTAATCCCGAAGCCTAAGATAATCACAATTCCTTTGTTACACAGTTTATTTTTCAAATGAATGTAACTGACAGGTAAATGTCACTGTCAAAAAACTAATCACTTCAAATTAATAATAGTGACATTTTAAAAAGAAAATAGTAAATAATGCAATAGTTATATGCAAAGGAACATAATATAGTTGCAGTATTAGTAAATACGAGGTATGTATTTCCTAAGTTGGATGAAGTGGTCTGAAGCAAAAATCATCTCCAGAGAAGAACACTGGTACAAGAAAAAATTCAAGGAAGCAGCAGTCACCAACAACAACAACGAAATCTTCAGCCAACCAAGTGTAGAAATAAGCAACGTGTGGAGGCCGCTGATTGGACGTCTGAATCACCTTAAACTACACTAGTGCTTCCATTTGTAAACTTTGTACGCTTCATCACTTATTATGTCTTTAGTATATAAGCTTTAGTAGTCTCTAAGTTTGTTAGTATTCACCTGAAGACGATTGTAGATACTTCAACAAACGAAACGTTATAACTTCATTGAAATAAAGACAATGGAAGTCCAGAATAGTGTTATTAATTCATGTACAGTGAAAGTTCCCTTTGCGGACAGCTCCCACAAGCGGACATCTCTTATAAAAGGACAGTTTTTCTCGAACCATATTTTTGGGTATCAATTCCTATATAAAACACGCTCTCATAAGCGCACTCTCTACCAGACGGACACGGGCAACATAGTTTTTTCCCGGCAGGCCCGAGACGCTCTCATGAGCGGACGCGAAACTCCGAAACCGGACACAAACAGCCTCAGTATTTCCTCTCAAGGTAACATTAACACAGTGGGTTCCCCTATTTTACAGAAATGCAGTATTTTACGTGTCTCCGAGATTCATAGTTTGAAATTTTTGTGACAATGGCATCCAGGAAAACGTTTTTTACATTAGGGCAAGAAATGGAGGTATTAACCTTGCAGAGGATTAATTTAGATCAAGGATTGTTAACTGAAGAAAAATTTGACGAAAATAGAGAAGAAAATGGGAAGAAAAACGAAAATGATGTAGTTGAAGAAATAAGTGTTGTTCGGGACAGTGATGATGATGATGATGATGAAGAAGAAGAAGAAGCAGAAGAAGATACTGGTCCCATAACTTCCGATGCCGATGCCTTGTTGTTGAAAACCTAAAAAAGTTTTCAAAAGAAGATTTTATTGCGTTTGAACATCTAAAAAATATTGAGTCGCATTATCAATATTATTTTTATAGAAAGTTGAAGCAGTTAAAAATATTAGATTTTTTTTAAAAATAATCTTTTTTCGATATGTTTAAATATAATGTTTTGCTTTGTGTTCATCTTAAGTTTCATGTATGTACATTTTATTATTATTATTTTTAGATATATTTTAACTATTTTGAAGTACATACACATATTCTTGAAGTGCATATTTTTCAATAAAAAAATTCCTAGTAAATTTTATTAATTTTTTCATATCTTTAAATAGAGCTTTCTTATAAGCGGACACCTCCCATAAGGGGACAAAAAAGTTGGAACCATCGGTGTCCGCTTATGAGAGCTTTCACTGTATTTAAATTATTAAAAATTAAATAGTGGGAGGTATAGTGTTGGCCACATCACATTTCTAAGTTTGTGTTTGTTTTATTTCTGATACTGAATGGTCACATCCATACTTTTAAAATCGAACATAAACCAGAGAGAAAATTGTAAATTTTAATAAAAATTTCTAAAAGTAAATTTATAAATTAAATTCATCATAAACTAACCCTAAATCCATCTCTGCTCTTATATGATCCTGTACATCTGCCAGGGCGTGTCGACTCCCGCTTTGATAAAGCGATCATCCCTGTCAGGCACGGGATCTATTTTCTGTCCCTCCTATATCCATTATAGCTTTATCCCCGTGTCCTGTACACATTCTATGTGGTGTTGACAGAGGTTAGGTAACATCACGGCTTACGTGATGCGAGGTACGCGTCAACGAACAGCTTTGTGTACAGATAGTTTAGTCAGGATGGTAAAGAAGATGGAAAAGGGTTATTGCGGTAATGTGGGGACTGATTAGTAGTCATTTAGGATAATACTAGCGAAAACTCGAGCTTCCCCTAGAGGGATAGTGTTTTATGATAGTCTTTACGTCCATTCAATCCATGTAGGCACAATTTAAACCCAAAGTGCTAACGCTAACAGTCTTCTAGGATACACAAACGACTTATCTTTATGCATAAAACAAAAACCGATCGAGTTGTCAAATTTTTGACATTTCTGCATGGCAGCACTTGAGATACCTCTCATTTGATACCACGATTTAAAATATACTGGTTATGCCACTTGTCATGTTTTTCATTGTTTCTGCTGGTCCGCTTGATACGTGTTTCCTTGAATAACCCGCTAGATGCGCTACGTGAGAACGACCCTAACACAGCAAAACTATTTTTACATACAATATAAAACATGAAATACACAATGAATTTATTTTTAATATAAATTTATATGTTTAATGGAAACCTGAATCAATACATATTTAGAATTTAAAATTGGAAAAACTAAATAAATTGATCGAACCGTACGCTTCCAGATTTCCATTCGGTAATGATATCTTCTTTCCGAAAATGTTTTCGACAAACATCATTCAATCTTAATTCGCGATCATCTCTACTAATTGCACATTGCCATTTCTTAAAAAGTGATATATCAAGTGGAACAGCAAACAGAGATTTCTATTTAATTTTCTTTTCATTTTGCATTAATTGCAATATCTTTCAACAAAATATTTATATTACATTACATATAATACGAATATGTACTTCAAAACCTGTTTCATTTACCTTTCTATAAGATATAACATGTAATATTTTCAAAATGACATGCAAATGACAGGTGTCAGTTGGGTCGTTCTCACGTTGTACCTCTAGCGGAAAAAACGAGGAAACACGTATCGCTTTGGACCTTCATTTTGTGTAGAGTGGCACAACCAGTATATTTTAAATCGTGTTTGATACCAAACATGACATGGTTTTGACAACTTTAAGCAAAAATATAAAAGCTCATCGAACTGTCAAATTTTTGACATTTCTGTATGGCAGCCCTTGACAATACCTCTCATTTTATACCAAACACGACAAGGTTCTGACTACTTTATGCAAAAATAAAAGCCGATCGAGTTGTCAAAATTTTGACATTTCTGCATGGTAGCCCTTGACGATCCCTCTCACTTGATACCAAACACGACATGGTTCTGACAATTTTATGCAAAAAACAAAAGCTGATCGAACTGTCAAAATTTTGACATTTCTGCTTGATAGCCCTTGACGATACCTTTCATTTGATACTAAACACGACATGGTTCTGACAATTTTATGCAAAAAACAAAAGCCGATCGAACTATCGAACTTTTGATATTTCTGCATGGCAGCCCCTGACGATATTTAGGATAATATTCTGTTTTTGATAAATGACCGAGAGGTTGATTCAGAGACTGAAATCTCGTGAAACGTGTCAAGTATGATTTTTTAAATTTTGTGGAAACAGTTTCACCAAGTATTGCAATTATTGTACATGTGCATTTAACATTAATTATTGCTGGCCAAAGCTCAAGGCAATCTCGATAGATGGCTCTGCATGTGGTTATTTACTACTCCAATCATTATATCTTTTTGGCAGGGATTTGTTAACTACTGGATGGAGCAAGTGTATATCGATATATGTATTTCTTGTGTACCCGGCTAGATTAAGAGAGAACACAGGAAGTGTGAGTGAGAAAGATATAGATAATTCCACTTTAGACAAGTGAATTTGATATTCATATTCACATCTGTCAAATTCACGTCAAAAATTAATTGTCTTTAAGTATATTTGATCATGAAACGTGAAATAAGTACGAATCCAACTAATGCAACGCTAAATTAGAACACATGAGGAATATGTCATGTTTATTTGTCAAATTATTTTTTAGAAGAAATCATAATTTTAATCATAACTTACTAATGAAACGACATAGCACCGTTCATCACATATTTTGATACACAATTTTCAATACAACACCTTGGAACCATTGTCATATATTAAAATAATTATATTTCAATGATGATTTCAAGAATAACCTAAAATCTGTCAAACCTGTCAAACAAAAAACAAACGGAAACAAAGACAACAAATCGGAATTATGTATGACTATCTCTGTCGATCTGGCCGGGTACATGGTAAAGATTCACTCGCTCTATCCAGTAGTTAACAAATCCCTGCTTTTTGGGATGTTTGTCATTCGTTCGCCAACCTTACTCAGTGCCTCCTAGAGGCATCAATAAACCATATTGAAGAGCTTCAATAAAAGCGAAACGCGTTTGTGGTTCCGGTTGAATAGGCCAGTCTCTGATAAATGACCGAGAGGTTGATTTTTGAGTGGTAATACACAAGTCTTTATTCATTTCATATTCTTCTAAATTAGTATAATATAAGTTCTTATCAGTTTAAAACTCATAAAAGTGTTGTTTCAATAAATATTGTTATATGTTATAGCAACTTCGTAAGCATAAACAATTCTAGCATAAATAAAAACAAATATGTGTATGAATCACGTGTCATCCATGTTTATCTGCAGGTAGCGAATGATATCATTCCTTATCTTTGGCTATAAAACTGTCATAAAACAGGGTTTTACGGCCCGCAGTTCTGAATTTGTAAATAAAGATTTGTTTTCAGAAATGAATGAGTTATTGCGAAGCAATCGCAGTATTTACAAATTACTGGATTATGAATTAATATTTAGCATCAATCATGGCTTGTTTCTGTTTGGAAAAGAATGAATTGAGATACCTCCCACAAAGGTGTGGCTAGCACAAGACCTCTCGCCATTTCCATATAAGGCTATATAAGTATTGTATTGCACTTCGCTATCGAACCGTCGATTTATAACAAAAAATTACAGAACTTTACCCAAATAATGTTTTTTATTATATTTAACATGTTTTCTGCACGCATATAATTCTAATTATATCTATTTTTCATTGTATGAGGAAGTTCCTATTTGTCAGACATCCTTCCAATTCATTAACCAGATTGGCGGTATTTCTGATGGATATATGCATTTTACCTATAATTTCAAATATTTCATTAATAAAATAATAAGAAAGATTAAATATGCTTCCCAGAAAAAATTGTCAGAATGTCACTAAAACTGTTGATTTTTGACACTGACATAATATGTCATTTACAACCTATGTTATAAACATTTGAATTTGTTAAGTGGTTTCCTTTGTGCCTTAGCCTCTGCGATTAAAATATTGTATATATTTTATTGTCTTTATCTCTAAATCTATACAAGATGTAATAAAAATTTTAAGTGTATTAGATAGAGAATTTTGATTTTCAATATTTGTAATAACAAAAATTTCCAAAAAAATATATTTAGAATTTCTAAGAAACTACTACTTCCGGTTGTCCAATTGTTACCAAAACCTTTTCAGCTCTTCCCAGGAATATCAGATTGAGGAAACTGCAGTTAAATATTTTTTAAGTCTTATAGTTTTTGAGGAATCGACACTCCAACATCCAGACACACATACATACACACCTACACACATCCACACACACACAGACATCATTTTAAAAATCTGATGTGGCCAACACAAAACCCCCCGCTATTTAATTTTTATTAATTTAAATACATACCTACGTATTTACTAACGCTGCAAACTGTTCCATTGCAGAAAACTATTGCTTTATTTACTATTTTCTTTTTAAAATGTCACTGTTATTAATTTGAAGTGATTAGTTTTTTGACAGTGACATTTACTGTCAGTTACATTCATTTAAAATATGAACTGTGTAACAAAGGAATTGTGTTTATCTTAGGCTTCGCGACTAATAAAAAAATATTTTTAAATTTATCTGTAAAATATATAGAAAAAGTATTAATGTATTCCTGTAGAAACTTCAATAGTCTTTAATTTTCATAAGACATAAAATGCGAAAAAATGGCATTTAATTGTATTTTTTTTAAAAAAAAACCATTATGAGCTTCAGGTAAAGTGCCATTTCTGATTTTACACAAAAATCTAATGGCTTTTTTTTATATTAGAATAGGATAGAAATACAAGGTTTCAGAATTTTCTGAATGATAGTATTTGAGTTAGAGCGAAGACAAAATCCCTACACATACACACACATACACACACATATACATATACACATACATACACACACACATACAGACATCATCGTGAAAATGTTAAAATTGGATTCAATGGACCTTAAAACATGGTCATTTACTAAAATCTCGATATGTGATTTTTAGCACGATCCCTATACCTCCCTTACCAAGGGTAGCGGGAGGTAAAAATGTTATAATCGGATTCTAGGAACCTTAAATCGTGCTTATTCAATAAAATCTGGATATGCGAATTTTAGCATGAATCCAATACCTCTCTTAGCCAGAGGTAAAAATCTGTAACTATATTAACGTATACAAAATTTTAGCACGTTTGTTTAATTAAATTATTGTAAATTGTACGACATTATTTCTGAACGTATTCACAAATATTGATATATAGATGATAGATTAATAAAAATACTATTATTTGTTCAGTGACAGGGGCGCGCACGACGATCCAGTAGGTTCGGACAGGCTCTAAAATTATTATTATAATCCGTGGACTAGTCTGTCGGTTGGAAACTGATCAGGGATTGAAATATTTTGCTGAACGAACAAATGATTTAAATCGTAGATTTAAAATTTCTGTTGTGCGAACATTTCTACACTTATGCTTATGCTCAGCATGGTTTGTGACAGTTTTTATTGTTGCGCGAACAAACTTAAATATAACACAATTTGTGAAAGTTAAAAAATATTAATAATCGTAGGAAAATATAGATAAAAATAAATTCTAAGAATTGCTGAATCATAAGAAAAGATATTGATTATTTGAATTTCTCTAATCTAACTTCTCACAGTCATCACTTTCTAAGAATATTTATTCATTAAAATATGTTAATATCTCGTGTGTGACTTTTTTGTTAAACAGATGACTAACAAATAAAACACAGCCGAAAATGAAAATCAATAACTCTCTTTCTGCCTCACAAATTCTTTATTAATCGTAACTCCCAACATTTGAAAAATTTTATCTCTTTTTTTGCATCATAAATATCGAAAATGATTTCGTGATTTCGTCAAGTTTCTCTTTGTGGATCAAGACATCTGTAAATCCGACACTTCTATCTGCAGTTAATATGATTTACACTAATTTGGTGTGAGTCTATAAGTTTAAATATCTAATTTTATGGAAATCCTTGTTAGACAAGCGTTTAGTGTCTCATAAAGTAGAACTGGAGTAGGAGTATCAGATTTCTAGCCGATATTTTAAAAACGGAAAGATTGCTACTGACATGAGTCAAATATTGAAAATGATAAGCAAGGAATATCGACTAGAGTTTGTAATATTAATAATCTTTTAATTTATGAGTTGTAGATATTAAATGTGATTTTATTTTATTGATAAATTTTCAGATTTTTTTGCCTTTTTTAAGGCAATTATTTGATATTCACACCAGCACAATACCTGTCGCCATTTCCGTTTTGCTATATAATTATCAAATTTAACATTTCTTGTACACACAAATAATTCTTATTATATCTATTTTTCATTCTATAAGGAATCTTGTCCTACTCTTCTAAAATGTTCAACATGGTTCCAATTCGTTGACGGGCATTTCTTAAGGACATATATATATATATATATATATATATATATATATATATATATATATATATATATATATATATATACATACTTATCTAAAATTTTAAATATTTAATTAATAATTCAATGAGAAATATGAAATGTACTTCTTAGAAAAAGCTTCCAGTAATGTCGGTAAAACTCTTTATTTTTGACACTGACACTTATATGTCAATTACAAACATTTGAATTTTACAAATGGTTTCCTTGGTGTATACTGCACTGTGCGATTTATTGCAACAGATTTTTCTATATATCATATTTTCTTTATTGGGCTTCCAAAATTACAATGCGCCACTGGTGGCAGATTTCTGAACTGAGTGAAGTGTACATGTACAAAGGAGGTTGTTTTATTCAGGGATTGTATTTACTTGTATACGAATTTTAATACGCTTTTATCTTCGGCTATTATTGTTTTATTCTTAGTAGGATCTGAATTACTGCTAATATAACAGTTAAGTTTTTGATTTTTAAAAAATTAATGAACAAATTAGGAGATATGCAATTTATAGGTTAAAGTTACGATGGAGTTTTCTCCGAAAATATTTACCACATAATATTATGTGGCCACTATTTATTACTTGCTGGCCTTCCACCATATTTCTAGATGTTACACTACAATTCCCAAATCTACAAATAGTATCTAAATCTAAGCAAAGAAAATTGTTCATTTTGAAAGAAAAACAAGTAAAAGTAAAGCTATGTGGATACTACGGCAATGAAATACCATCTAAATAAAGGAAATTAAATGTTTTTTTTATTAAAAAAAACTAATATACTGTTAATTAAAATATGACTAAAATACTCTTAACCTACAAATACTAAAATTAACCCTATTAACTAAAATATTATTAAAACTATCACTAAATTGTTACTACAAGAAAGATCAAACTCAATTCTACCGAAATTAACAAAAAAAAACACTATACTAAATCCGAAATTAAATTAAAAACTACGAAAATTAGTCTCACACCAATTGTACTCTTTTGGAAGCTAGCGAAAAATGTACCATTCGCTTGAATTTTGACGTTTGACGTCAGCGCCATCTCTTGATAATTTGGAAGCCCAATATCTGAATCTATAGAAAATATAATAAAAATTTTAAATGTATCAAATGTAGAATTTTATGTTCTTCAATATTCGCAATAACAAAAATTTCCGCTTGTTCAATTATTACCAAAACCTTTTAAGTTCTTCCCATTAATCCACACACACACACACACACACACACACACACATCATTGTAAAAACGCTAAAATCGGAAAGTGTATATTAGATTTTTCAATATTTGTAATAACAAAAAAAAAAATCAAAAAAATAATATTTAGTAGATTTTTTTAAGAATCTACTACTTCCGGTTGTCCAATTCTTATCTAAACCTTTTCAGCTCTTCTCATTAATGTCAGATAGATAAATACGAACCAGGTCTTAAGTATTATAGTTTTTGAGGAATCGTCCTTCCAATACACACACATCCACACACATACACACACGAAAATCGGAATTAATTAAATATTGAAAATTATAGATACATATAATATAGGCATAAGAATACTGCCAATCTCGTCAATGAATTTGAAGAATCTCGAACATATAGAAGAGTAGGAGGAAACTTATTTATAGAATGAAGTAAAAAATATATTAATAATAGATGTAATTAGAATTTTTGTGTGTGTACCAGAAATGTTAAATACAATATGTTCTTATATAACCTAATATGGAAATAACGAGAGGTCTTATACTGAGCACAATAGATTGTTTAATCTGTTTCTTAAACATAGGTTAAATAAAATTGCTAATACAACGAAATAACTACCAAGAAATTAATTTCTAGAATAAATGTACTGATAAATTAGAATAATATTTTCCGTTCTTTTGTTAACATTAATATTTACTAGTAATTTGTAAATAATTTCTGTAAAATTTACACATATAAATGTGAGAATTTATGAAATTCTGCAAATAATATATCAAATAGAAAGCTACAGTAAAATGTAAAGAAACTCGTATATTTTACAAATTATTTATTTATTCTGATATTTACAAATATTAACAGGAAAATAGTATTAGTTACCTTTTAGATTAAATTCAGCAAACAAACAAATATAAAATTACTAATTAAAAAGTTTACTTGGATAAAAGTTTTAATTAAAAACCATATACGTGAAATATTAATTAGTTCTGAAATTAATACCGTTATAAAATCTCGTCTTTTGCTACATTTTTATTTCTTTTTAACACTTTAGTATATTTAACAAATATATTACCTTAGTGACATAAATATTTTATGTTAAAATTAAATATTTTACTGTTACTAAGAATCGATAAATTTAAACAATAATAAACGACTGATATATATTTTAATTAATCAACACGCTCCTGCACTGTGCTACAGAATAATAAAATGATTTTATCAAACAATTTCTTATATTATAAAGTGAACTATAATGCTACTTTTATAGCTCTTCGATGTTTATTAATTCCTCAAACTACATTAATAACGTTTAATCTTCCATTTATATTGCATATTACGATTTATATTATTATGTTGAATTGATATTTCTTATAATTTTTACATGATTACCATAGCGACGTATTGTGTTCTATTTATAAGTTATTTATACTGTAGGTACTTATAATGGTTATTTATGTATCAAGGCACTAAAATTCTATTTTTTTTATCACGAGTGTGGAATTTATTTGCCGAGGCCCTTAGGTTGAGGAAAATAAACCATATGAGTGATAAAAAGGAACTTTAGTGCCGAGGTGCATATTAAATTTTAATTGAAATCGAAAAACACATAGGTAGTTACATATAATTTAAAATATCGATACGAAAAAGTCAAACTAAAATAATAACCTCCAAACTATTGTTGAAACGTCAAACATAACATGCCTCTGGTATGGGGTACCACGCTATGGCTTTACGGCCATTCATTGGTGCGGCGTAATTCTACGTCATACATGGCGGTAATTCAAACAATCAAATTTCATAATTTTTTTCTGGCTAATTAATAAAAATTCTGTTAAAGAAAAAATATGGGTAGCAAGTTTTTACCTTCTCTTCAAGAAAAACTGTTCAAATAAGGGAACTTCCGGTTTACCATTTATAACCAAAATCTAATCAGTTCTTCATATGGATATAAAGAAGAGGAATACGAAAGAATAATAATTTTTAGAATTGTAGTATGGAGTTATCGTCGGAGAAAAATTTGTAATACGCAGACACACACACGGACACTCATACAGACATCATCGTAAATCTAGTACAATTCTATTCTAGGGATCCTAAAACGTGCTTATTCATTAAAAATTCACCACCGAATTTTTTGATCAAAGACAATACCTACCAAAACAGACAAACCTCTCAACAGGATTAAATTTTAATTACTGAGTAGGTTCACAAATACAAAAATCCATGCTTGGATTCGAATCCAGAACCCCGAGTTCACTCATGACTAACAGGCCTATTCTACTAAAAAAATATGTATCGTTATGACTCGTTACTAGGCGATAAGTCGTTATGATAACGATTTTTGCCAAAACCCTATTCTGTTAATTTATTTATCGTTGCGAATCGTTACATAGCGTTATTTCATATCGTTGAATAACGACAAGTTCACATGCATCGTTGAAGTCGTAAAGTTAGACATATTTTGAGAACAAAAGTAAAAATGGCTGAGGAAGATATTTTGTTAATTGTAGCTGAGAAAGAGATTCTGCAAAGATGAGTATTTCTGTACACTAATTGTATATATTATACTTTTTAGTATTAGACATTTTATTTATATTTCAGAAATATATTTAAAAATTTAGATTTTGATAATATTTAGTGGACGAAGGACTCCAGGCTGTTCTGCATGTTGATAAGGGTAGAAAAAAGAAAAATCCAAGGTTTTTTCGTTGCAGAATGTAAATAATAAATAAATAATTTTCAAATACACTCTGCAACGAAAAAACTTTTTCTTTTTTCTACCCTTAGATAATATTATTTAATATATTGATATATAATATAATATAGAATATAGATGCACTATCTATGTATTTAAAAATTATATATTTGTATAGGGATGTCAGAGTATATAATCGTACACTGCGTGATACATCAGATCCTTTTACCCGGTCCCACAGAATTTAAATGACTTGTAAGTCTTCTCCATATTTCTTCCAATTCTTCAGTGGACAATTTATTAATTCTTAATGAACTGTTATTTTCCAGTTCTTCAACATATATTTCATACTGTCTTTGAGTTGTTCTCGAAGCTCTTTTCTTTATATTCATTGTCAAATTCAATTAAATAAACAAACAATGAATCGATATGTCAAATTTAAATTGAAAAACATAAAAATTTATTCTGTCAAAATATACATGAAGTTAGTTATTATCGTTATAATCCTGATAACGATAATTTATAACGACATGATTAGTAGAATAGGTTCTTGGCATTTGTCATTATTAAAGTCGTTTAACCAAATACTTAGCGACAGTCGTTCAGTAACGACATCGTTATACATTTTTTTAGTAGAATAGGCCTGTTAGAGTGTATAAATTTAGGATTTAGATATTAGGGTGATAAAAGTGCAACATCGGAAACAGCCTTAGTATCCTCTAACGTAAATATATTGTATTGTAAACATCTCTCTAACGCAAATCAAGTGTAAAAGCATGGATCACAACGCTTTGAAGTGAATTCAAATTAGAATCAAATAAGAGCACACCACAGGACCAACTGTAAAGTGTTACCTTACTTCGCGGGTGGTAAAAACCTTCCTACAAACCCATTTCCAAAACAACACCCTTTAATTTACCCCTCAACCTTTGGCTAATCTGCTTTGGACATCCCCTCCTCCAATCTTCAGAGATGAAATTACAAAATCGCAGTTGGCCTGTGCCTGAATTCAAAGGGCGCGCTCGGCCACAAAGCAAACTCATTCCAAGTAAGACCAGTGGTCAGGCACTTTCGATTCCCATTCGATTGTGAGCTGAAAACGGCTGTCGTCTGCACTCAACACTTTGCGGATTCGGTTGTATTCAAATATTCGAGTCAATTCAAGGCGACACGCTGTTAGTGTTCTGTTTTATTTCACAGCCGCTACGATGTTGATGGTCTGGCGTGGCCTGGCCAGTGGATATTGAATGTTTGGGTATTTTTGGATTTGTTTGTCTTTTATGTTGATGTGGGTAAGCAATCCAAACTTGACAAGCGATAGACTTCGAAACGGAGAAATAAAACACAAGCGGACTTAAATATCAATTCTGACAACTGTATGTTCAATGTTTTTGGATACAATTCAAATTTTCAACTGTTTTAGAATGATGTATATTAAACACACATATTTTTGTGAAATGTAACATAAAAGAAATTTGTTACTGTAAACTGTATGTATAGAATGTCCAAGATAAATTGTGTACTGGTATGTCGGAAATAATAAGAAATATTATATTCGTTAAACAGTTAAAAGTTGCTCATTGTTTTATAAAAAAATAATTGAAGAAATTAGTTCAGACTCCCATCGTCTCTTTATTTTCTAAATTTATACCCATTATTTTTCTTTAAAGCTATTTTCAATTCCATTTAATAGTTATTTATGTAACATGTGTGTAAAGTAGTACTTTTTTGGTAGAGTGCGACGTTAGCACGAGATAATAGATATTTACACACCAAGTGAGCTAAGGTAATGTTTATTCATGAGAAGAAAATTTAGCTCACGAGCTTCTTCGAGTGAATAAACATTCTTAGCTCACGTGGTTTGTACAATATTTTATTCAATTTTGACGAAATAGTAATAAAATCCATTATAATATTTAATTTTGACAAAATAAAAAACTGATCAGTTAGTAGGCTGAGCATGACAATCGTCGCTGATAGACGGCAAGTCATCTATTTAAAATGCTTTATTGTCTGTCATTTGTGTCGTGAAAAATAATGAAAATGACTGATAATGTCGCATGAATATTATGGTGAGTGTTATTTTCGTACCGGATGTTATTTTAAATGCATTATTTGTTGCAGAGTGAGTTAAAATTTTGTGAGTGATTTAAATTTTTTTAATTCTCTTGTGAATAAAGTGTTACTTGTGGTTGTTGCTATTGTGTTAATAATGACAGTTTAAAACATCAAAATTGAATAAAAAATACTATTTATACACGAGTTGCATACAATATTTTTTCTACAACTGAAGTGTGCGTAAAGTACGCAAGTTTACTTTACTCACGGTTGTAAGAAAAAATATTTTTTACATAAATGATACAAAATGAGTTTTGTAAAAATCTTTTGTACTCATAACCTCGGAAGTGACATTTGACACACTCTATAGACAACCGGAAACGTCACTTTCCCGATGCACTGCACCAGGAAATTAAGCAAAATACACTGACATTTCTGGGCATTCTTCAACAAAATAATCTTTAAAATAAAAAATATAGTTTATAAAATGGTACTTCACGATTTTCAAGCATCGAAAACCAATAATAATAAAAAATTATTAATAAATAATAAATTTGTCTACCTTCAGTGCCATCTGTTGGAGAACAACAATCGTCATCTGTTCAATGTCAAAATAGCACGAAACCTTAAATATAAATTATCAGATGTTACACGTATTACATTAAAAATTAAACTGCCAGTAAAATAAAGGCAGAATCAGACATTTTGACTTTTAATTCTGAAAAAATATGCAAAAAATTATGTTTTGGAAATCAAAAATTTATTTAACAACCGTTGTTATGAAATTTCTGCTGTACTATTTACTTGTATATTTGCAAAATTTTGTACAATTATCTTAACATTTATGCTCTATTAAAAATTATTTAGCAGATAGATCAATGCATGGGGCTGACCAATTATTTTGCATAATTATTAATTTCTATTGCATTTAAATTTAGTTCAAAAAACATCATAAAAATGGCTATTTTAAAATTTATTTTTAACACGAAAACTGTACTTTATACAAAAAATGTTTGGGTTACCCCCATAGGGCCCACCTTTAGTAGTAAGTCTGTGAAAAAAAATCTGAATTATCTCTTTTAGTTTAGCTGTGATTTGATTTCTACTAAACCCCTTTTTGCCGCTTATTTCAGAAATCGGAACGATAGACTATGGAGGAGAAAGTGTTAGGAGAATAGGTTCCCCCTCTACTACACACATCTCCTGTCCCATTCCAACAATTTGCTTCACAACACGGGCTGAGTTTTCCCCTTATGCTTTAAACAAGGACAGAGAGAAATATACTTAGCAATCTTAAAAGTAGTGGGGGAACGTAAGAAGTTTGTCTGCACTAGTGTCATACTAGCTACAAAACTGATTTCGCTGAGCGACCGGCAATGCTCTTAAAATCTGTTTTAACAAACTACTAAGTAGCATAGTAACCATTACCTTACCAAGTACTTCTATGAAAACAACCAAGCAACTGACATTTGAGCATTAATTTACACAGCCACCTTCCTGCCACTTTATTGTCGCGCCAAATTCAAACAAAAATTCCAACTTACAAGCATTATTTCCATTTAACATAAAACATATACACAAACAAAAACTATGTACAAAACAGCATCCTTTATTGAAATTCCCTTGCTAATTAGCTAATCTTTCCCCTTGCATACACAATTTCAATCTGTATGACAAACAATGGCCACTGAGATCAAACAGCGACACACAGATCACACAAGCGCCGTTTACATTGGCCAGTTCAAACGCGGGAAGCCGTATTGATTGGTTGCTATGGCAACGGTGTACTATCAATTAGCAGGTGTGTTGACAATGTGTTAATTTAGAGACAAACTTAGCCGCTCGGCGACTGTGATACTGGTATTGAAAGGTTTCGGAAATACGCATGGCTTCGGAGAAGAATTGAGATATGGAATTTAATTAGGAAGACAAAAGCAAAGTATGAAAGGGAAATGGCAAAGATAAAATTGTATATATTGCTGGAAAAATAAAAGATTTTATGTTTTCCTCACATATTCACGAACACGTTTTATTTTAACAGTATTTTACCTATATCGAAATAGGCCCAATGGGTTTTTATTGCTTTTTACCTCCCGCTACCCTAGGTAAGGGAGGTATAGGGATTGTGCTAAAAATCGCATATAAAGATTTTAGTCAATAAGCACGTTTTCTGTCCCCAGAATCCGATTTTAACATTTTTACAATAATGTCTGTAAATATATGTGTGTGTGGGCGTGCGTGTGTGTGTGTGTGTGTGTGTGTGTGTGTGTGTGTGTGTGTGTGTGGATAGTGTGGACACGATTACTCAAATACTATCAATCAGAAAATATATACCTATTCTATACTTATGTGGGAAAAGCTCATTAGTTTTTAGTGTATATCGCATAACCGGAAGTATCATTTATACAAGCTTTTAACAGTTTTTCTTGTAAATAATTCATTGAATATATGTTTTAGCAACTTTTACTAATAAAAATTGGATATAATGTCACAATATTTAATTCTACGATAATACGAGTAGCATTTAGTAAATAACTTGAAATAACTTTAAATATTAAATTATAAAATAGTTTATATTTTTGTATCATCATTGAAAATGAGTTCTGAATGTCTTCTGAAACAGATTAAGATCTTCCTTTTGATGTAGAGGAATTGTGTGTAAGTCAATAATTCATAGAATGATATTAAAGAAATCATTATTGATATATGTATTTTTTATCAGTTGTCAGTTGTGTAATATTCTACGTTACTCAGTTACTTAAAGATTTTTACAAAATTCATTTCGTATCATTTATGTAAAATAGTATATTATGTGGCAAGTGTGTGAAGCTGAAATTTTTACATGAGAGTGGAGAATGTAAAATAGGCTTCACACACGTGTTACATACTATACTTTTTCTACGACCTTGCAATAAAATATAATTTTTTCTTGACATTGTCATTCTTTTAACGTAAAGCCTCTGTATTATTGTGTAACCATGGTTACCAACATTACGGGGGTTTAACAGCTTTGCTTTATTAAAATATAATTCATTTTGTAATATTTAAAATAATGAACTGTGCGTGAAGTGTTACTTCACGCACTGTGTACAAAAGATCAAACTTCACACATAGAAATTGATACGTGAAGTACTCACTTCACGTATGGGGGTGGAAAAAATATTTTTTTTTACAGCCGTGCGTAAAGTAAATACTTTTATATTTTCCGTACCTTTTCTTCAAATTTAATAGCTAATTGATATCTTTCTAGTTTCTATTCTTAATTTAGATTCATATACATTACTTGTAAATCTTTTAAAATGTTACTTAATACACTATACTGTGTTAATGATACTACTAACAAATCAATTCATTTCATTAAGATCCCCATAAAACCATATGCGGTTACCATCATCACTTCCATCCATATACAAATCTCCCGCATCCATATTTTCCAATGTTCCAGTAATCTCCCATCTGCACCTTGTGCTAATCCCGTGCCTTTTGCCTCTCTTGCAAACATAATGTGCATTCGTATTTGTATATGTTAGTCTGTATGTGTGTGTGTGTGTGTGCATGTATGTGGAGAGATACACACATGCGTGACGATGAAGCGCGTGCAAGTCGTGTCCACTCCCGGATTACACGGACAATAGAGGGAGCATCTGCCCTGATGACGATGACACGAGGAAGAATTAATAATAATACGAATGGGGATAATTATGATGATGTCTTTTTTAAATGTGACTGCGAATTTAGCTACTTGTTTAAGGGTAGATATTTGAAGTTAATCACACGTCGGCTGAATCCGAAGTCGCAGTTTAATCACCCTAGGAGTTGTATTAATAGGCATTTAACAAAATTCTACCGGTAGATACTGAACCTCCCGACTGCGTTCGAAAACACAAGTGGTTAATAGTTACCTTGTTAAAAAATTGTACCATATCTACCAGACTCATCTACAGGATCCATGATTTGTGGATCGAGTAATTCAGTCAGTAATTAAATGAAGAATCTAATCTCAAAAAATCTGTTGTGGCCAGCACAAGACCTTCCGTCAATTCGATGTATTTTGTACAAATCCCATACCAAAAGATTCTTGGAACAGATTCTATATAATATCATGTAAAATCGAACACGAAAACATACTATGTTTTACAAATTCCATACGAAAAGTTCATTTAAAAAGGTTCTATAAATCCAATATAACATAAATATACATTAAGTAAAATACACTTGACACTTCCTTCTTTCTTCTTTCAGCTTTCCTCTATTTTATTAGGGGTCGCTGTTTCCTCTTCTCTTCCACTCATTTTTGTCCAACGCATCTTCTTCACATAGTCCTTCCTTTCTCAAGTCTTCTGCGATACAGTCCTTCCATTTTCTCTTTAGCCTTTCACTGCATGTCACTTGCGAGGAACACTATGATATACTAATTTTTAATCCCATACTTTCCATATTTGGTTTTGCACTTGCAACAGACATCTGTCAATTAGAATTTTTTGAATGAGCAGCTGTTTCCATGATAAATAGCAAAGCAGACTAATTTTTGAAAATTAATTTCTTTATAATGCTTTAACTCTACATCTATTGAATATGAAGGAAAATGTATAATCAAACCGTATAGAGAAGAGTATTTTCTTTAATATATATAATAAAAAAATGTTAAAAAATAATATTTAACTGCGGTTTTTTAAGAAAAACTGTTAAAAACTTCAAATAAGGGTACTTCCGGTGGATCAATTATAACCAAAATCTAATCAACTCTTCATATGGATATACAGAAGAGGAATACGAGAGAATTATAATTTCTAGAATTGTAGTATTGGAGTTATCGTCGGAGAAAAAATTGTCACACACGGACACACATACACACACACACACACACGCACACACGGACACACACACACACACAGACACACACACACACACACATACATACAGACATCATCTTAAAAATAGTAAATTTGTTTTATAGGGACCCTAAAACGTGCTTATTCATTAAAACTCACCACCGAATTTATTGACCAAAGACAATACCTTCCTTACCTAAAGGTGACGGAAGGTAAAAAAAGGTAGAGATGACAAGCGAAGTTGGAATCAGAAGTTAATACAGAAGACGAGACGAGATAACGTTTAACTACGGCACATTTCAAATATGTTTCATTTTTAACTGCTTTTCATAGGTTATAAATCTACCCTGTTTACCACTTGCGTTCTTAAAGTATCTATCCCGGTATATACCGGCAATAGTTCACCGGTAAAATTTTCGTAAATGCCTAATTTGAAAAATATTTAAATCCTAAATATTAAATGCCAAAATGCGACATCGAACACAGTCTTAGAGAAAAAGTTGAAGTGACTGTAGATAAAACTTTCAATTTTATGAAAACTTTATTATTTTTAAAGAAAGAAGAACTACATGACTGCCATGGGTTTTATAGAAATCGCAATATCCAAAAGAATACCTTCAATATATGAACATATTAATAACATTCCAGTATTTTTAGTAAAATTAATGGAATATTTGCAGTAGGACATGATACCGCGGTTCTAATCTACCATCTGGATACAGTAGCAAGACTTTAAAAAAATTGAAATATCAAGCATTTAATCCCACTGCAACAGATCTTACGTTAAAAAATGTTTAGACAAATCAAAGCTACGCTAATAATAACTTCTTTGTCGACAAATTGTAAGCTAAACGTGCATTTTTTTTTTTTAATATAAGTTATCCAATTTATCGAGTTTTACTGTAATGTGGTTACATACGATTGGACTCTATAGCAGTAGAATCCGGGTGAACAGTTGCGCCGTCGACTTTTTGGTGGGGGTAATGTTTACACCCAGTGGGTCCGGGGGTTCGGGGTCAGGGGTCCGGATGTTGGATTTGTTGACCGATGTCGAGTATGACGTCATTTGTTTTTGTTTTTTGCTGTGGAATTTTTTATTGTTAATTATTTACTAATGGTTTATTAATTATATTTGTTTAAAAATAGATTGACGATTTGTTCATAACGAATTTTTGAAAGTATTGATAGGAATTTGAGATAAATTAATATTAGTTTTAAAAATAGATCGGGAAATATGTCCATAATAATTTTTGAAAGTATTTTGTAAAAACAATTCTTGGAAATTTACGTAGTTTTTATTTCTCGGAAATTGAGTATATTTTGATGTTACATACTTTCTCTTTGTAATAAAAATAGATTGACAATTTGTTCATAACGAATTTTTGAAAGTATTGATAGGTAAATTAATATTAGTTTTAAAAATAGATCGGGAAATATGTCCATAATAATTTTTGAAAGTATTTTGTAAAAACAATTCTTGTAAATTTACGTAGTTTTAATTTCTCGGAAATTGAGTATTTTTGGATGTTACGTACTTTCTCTTTGTCATAATGCCATTTGTTTGAAAATATTTGTTTATTTTAATTTTAGATGGTTTCTTTTTTATATAAAACAATTACCAATATATTATATTGTCATTTTTTTACTTACCCTTGCAAATATTACTTTCTCCATTCAAAAATAAAAACATCTATTACAATACAGAAATGAAGAAACATAATATAATTCTGGACAAACTGTTGTCTTTTGTTTCGTCGTCTTCACCAAATTTAACTTTCCCTTTAAAATATTTGAAACTCATTTAAATCCAATTAGTGATTATAGATAAAAAGGCAGTCAGTATGGATACCATTTAGTCTTGTAATTCTGTTTCACAAAGACGTTTTAAGTGCTAGAGAAAAAATGTGCGACAACAATGAAACAGTTTTGTTAGATGAAGAGCAATACAAAACTTTTTTTAAGACATGCGACGATATAATATCGGAAACAGTTCGTAAAGAAAATAATTGTAATAATAAAGACGCATCTGATGAAATAATAATTGACAACTCCGAGGTGTCAGAAGAAACGGCTAACTGTGAAAATTATTTCAAGGTATGAACTATTGCTATTGTTTTTCTTTTTAATTTAATTTATTTTATTTGGGTTTTTAAGGAGTGTAACGAAATAATTGATGAAATCCTCAATAACAATGAAGAACTACAAGCTGTACCATCACAATTCGGTATTGGAACTTTAAACATTTTTCTCAGCAATAAGTAATAATATAGAATTTGTTCTAGGGGAAGAAAATTTTGAAGAGTTCTTTAAAATCTGTGATGAGATTTTAACTGAAGCAATACCCAACAACAAAAATCAATGTCATGATGGATTTAATAAAATAGCTGATACACCTAATGAAATAGAAACTGGAAGGGAAAGCCATGAAAATTATTTAAAGGTATGCAATATTATTTCGATTAATTTTTATTTTTTAATTTATGGTATTTTGTTTAAGAAATGCAATGAAATAATTGACGAAATTTCTAATACTGACCATCAACAAAATAATGATGTAACACAGTACGGTGCTGGAACTTCGAATGATTCCCAACCCATACCTGAGCGGTTTACAATTATTAGTGAATCAGAGAGGAACATAAAACGGTTCAAGCTGCGAGGAAAACAACTCGTTTTTAAAATGACTGATCCTCCAACGAGAGATAACGCAGTATCGTGGTTTCATGACGGTATTAGCGACGTGGTGAAATATATTTTAAACAACATACCTGCTAGTGATCAAATAGGTTTGACTATGAATACTCCAAATTTAGAATTAGGACCAGCATGGTTAAGTTTTAGGAGAGCTGATCAGCTCTCAACAGATATGGTATGGGACATGGTAGCAAAAATACTTCAAAGCAATTCAAAATTATTTTCGAATGGTAAATTTAGTATTGACTTAGTGCAAGTTAGTCTTCCTATTGGTAGCGGTCGAAATTATGGTTTTCAATTTGCAGAGGTATGTAGGAAAAAATATGGAATTGTTTTCATAAACAATAACGATAATTTATGTTTACCGAGAGCATTAGCTGTTGGCGAAGCATGGGTAACGAAAGATATAAATTTCAAAAACATTTCTAAAGATTTTAAAGGTGTACAATTAGATAAAGCCCGAAATTTATGTATTAAAGCCAATGTCCGAATCCCTGAAGAAGGTGGAGGCATACCAGAGCTAGTAGAATTTCAAAGATATTTGAGTAATTTTAATATAGTTGTTTATCAGTTCAATGGGAGAGGCACAGTTCTTTTTGAAGGTTTTCGCGGATCAAATTTACCAAGAATAAATTTGTTACATCATGATTCACATTTTTCGGTTATAAAAAATTTAACATCTGCTTTTGCTTGTAGTTATTTTTGTGAACCATGTCACAAACCTTATAATACCAGAGGTTATCATCGATGTGATAATCTGTGTGAGTGTTGTTTTCAATCTCCACCATGTCCTAAAAACACATTTTTAATTTCATGTAAAAAATGTAATAGAAGATTTCGGGATCAAAAATGTTTAGCTAACCACGAAAATACAGCTTTGTGTACAAATTATAAAATGTGTACAAAATGCTTTAAAACATTTGAAATTCGAAAAATTAAAAATCATATATGTGGAGAAGTATATTGCAGTGTATGTAAAGAGTACACAGTAAAAGATCACAAGTGTTATATGAAAGTAGAAATTGAACCTAAAAAATCTGGTAAAAAATTATTTATTTATTTCGACTTCGAAACCCGTCAAGAGAAAAGATTAAGCAATAATACCAATGAACATGAGGTGAACTTATGTGTGCTGCAGCAATCCTGTGATGACTGTTCGAGCAAAGACGACCTTATGAACTGGTGCTCTACGTGCGGCATAAGACAGCATGTTTATAAAACTAATCCGGTCGAACGAATGATGGAGTATATTTTTTTACCAAGAACCGTTGTGAACAATGTAACCTGTATCTCCCATAATGGTAAGAGTTTCGATATGCAGTTTATTTTGAAATATATTGTGGAAAAATTAAATTTGAAACCAAAATTATTATTAAACGGGACAAAAATTTTACTTTTAGAAATAAATAACATAAGATTTATAGATTCGATAAATTATTTACCAATGTCTTTATCTAAATTAACAAAAGCAATGGACTTACCACCATCCGTAAAGAAAGGTTACTTCCCACATTTTTTTAACACTATAGCAAATGAAAATTATATTGGACCATTACCTGGTATTGATTATTATGGGGCAGATTCGATGAATTCAACAGATCGTGGAATATTTTTAGATTGGTATAATAAACAAGTTAGTGAAAATTTTGTATTTAATATGCAAAAAGAGATAGTAGACTACTGTACTTCTGACGTCGATATTTTACGTAGAGCATGTACAAAATTTAGAAATACTTTTTTAAAAGATAGTAACATTTGTCCTTTTACTGAAGCTGTAACCATTGCATCAGCTTGCAACCGTGTATTTAGACGAAATTTTTTAAAACCTGACACTATTGGTATTATACCTCAACGTGGTTATAGACTTGTTGATAACCAATCTAAAATAGCTCTACAATGGTTACTTTATGAACAATTTAACAGAAATATCAAAATTAATCATGCTGGTAACGGAAAAGAAATTATTTTGGAAAATAAATTTAAAGTTGACGGATATTATGAACCATCTAAATTAGTTTTTGAATTTTATGGTTGTTTTTGGCACGGTCATGACTTGTGTTTCCGCTCTAACCGAGATAAAAAACTACATTACTATTCAAAAGACACTATGAATTCACGGTTAGAGAGTACACAAGAAAAGGCACATAAATTGCGTGAATGCGGCTATACAGTTATCGAAATGTGGGAATGTGGATTTAATAAAATTTTAAAAGGAGATGCAGGTTTACAAAAACAATTAAATGAGCATTCTTTAATTTCAAAATTACCTTTGAATCCTCGTGACTCATTCTTTGGTGGGCGTACCGGAAACACTTCAGTATATTATAAAGTAGAAGGGCAAGAAAAAATTAAATACGTTGATGTTTGTTCATTATATCCCTACATATGCAAATACGGGAAATACCCAATAGGACATCCTACTGTATATGTCGGGGATGAGTGTATTAGTTTAGTAGGATGTAACAATAATATAAATAGTGTAGAAGGACTTATCAAATGTAAAGTTTTACCACCTTCTGATTTGTACCACCCTGTCTTACCACGTAAAGCACATGGAAAACTAATGTTTGCTCTATGTCGAACATGCTGTGACAGTCTTACACAGGAAGAATGCACACATTCAGAAGAAGAGAGACAGTTTGTTGGTACATGGGTTGCGGATGAAATTCGAAGAGCAGTAAACGTTGGATACAAAATTATTGAAATATATGAGATATGGCAATACAATATCACACAGTATAATAAAACAACAAAGACTGGTGGTTTATTTGTGAATTATATTGATAATTACTTAAAAATTAAGCAAGAATCATCAGGGTTTCCGGTAGAATGTAATAATGAAATAAAGCAAGCTGAATATATTGAAGAATATTTCAAACAAGAAGGAATTCAGCTCGATCCTGAGAACATCATCAAAAATGAAGGAAAGCGATCATTGAGTAAACTTATGTTGAATTCTTTCTGGGGTAAATATAAAATTCACTTAAATATAATTATAATGTTAATTTTTTACTTATTATTTTTTAGGAAAATTTGCTCAAAACGAGAATATGACTCAAACTAGTGTTATTGCCAATCCAGAAGAATTGTTTGAGTTATTAGCAAACCCAGCTATCATCACCCATAGCATCATACCGGCAGGAGAAGATATGGTTTATGCGAAATGGACACAGCAATCAGAAACCGTTGAACCACTGAAGACAGTGAATATTGCAATTGCTGCGTATACAACCGCTCAAGCACGCCTACGGTTGTATGACTTTTTAGAACTTTTAGACCGTCGCGTGCTTTATTACGATACAGACTCCATTATTTATCGTCATTTACCTGGTCAGTGCGAACCTCCTGTTGGAAACTTTTTAGGAGATTTAACGGATGAATTGGAATGTTATGGTGAAGGCAGTTACATAACTGAATTTGTTTCTGGCGGACCAAAAAATTATGGGTATAAAGTTTATTCCACTAAAAATAATGCATTCAAAGAAGTATGCAAAATTAAAGGCTTCACCTTAAATTATAACAATTCAAAAACTTTAAATTTTGATGCATTACAAAAATTAATAATTGACAGTTCTAAAACTCTTCAATTTCTAGAAATTAATTCAAATAATATAAGAACCACATCCGATCATAAAGTAATAACGAAAAATGAAAATAAGCATTATAAAATAAATTTTATGAAAAGAAAAATTATTGAAAATTTTGATTCCCTACCCTATGGTTTTAAAAGACAAAAAATTAATTAAGTTAGTAAAAAATGGTACTGCATATATGTAAGTAGAAAAATTATTTGTTTTTGTGTGTTTGTAACATTGTATTCTTATTATTATATATATTATTATATATTAAATTATGCTATTCATTAAATAAATTTAAAAAAAAATACTGTTATATTTGTTTACCTTACTTAATAAATGTTAGTATTATATTAACTTTTGACTGATCAATATGATTACACCATTTAAACATCCGTTTACGGCTATAATTGCTGGTCCTTCTGGTAGTGGAAAATCGTATTTTGTTAACAACTTTTTATCAAGTATTGATGAAATGAGTGACACTAAATTTGAAAAAGTATTCTGGCATTATGGAAGTTGGCAAAAATTATTTGAAAATATTGAAAATGTTGAATTTATAGAAGGTTTACCTGAAATAGAAAATATTAAAGCGGGAAATCCAAAGTTATTGATTATTGATGATTTAATGCGTGAAGCTGACGAGCGTATTGTTGACATATTTACAAAATGGTCCCATCATAAAAATTTATCGGTTTTCTTTTTAACACAGAATTTATTCCATCAAGGAAAAGGTCAAAGAGACATATCGTTGAATGCTAATTATATTATTTGTTTTAAAAATCCTCGTGATAAAGCCCAAATAAACCATCTGTCACGACAAGTATGTCCTGAAAACGTAAAGTTTGTTCAAGAAGCGTATTATGATGCAACATCACAACCACACGGGTATTTAATATTTGATTTAAAACAGTCTACACCGGATTGGATGCGTTATAGAACATCACGTGATGGTTTTACATTAGTTTATATACCACGCAAAAGAAATAAAAGTATCAGTTTGAGTTTACCGACAATCATATCATAATGTCTCGTTATATAATAAAAAATACCGACTTCTTACATGCTCTTCACAAACTCAAGCCAAATTATCGACGTGCTTTACTAAAATGCTCAGATTCAAATTCTATTCGCTGCATTTGTGAATGTGTATATAACGTATTACATGGAAGGGTTCCTATCAGTCGTAAAGAACAATCTGTTTTGTCTCGTCATAAAAAAGTTTTACGTAAACTAGTGCAACGTGGAGATAACTGGAAAAACAAAAAGAGAATTCTTGTTCAGTCGGGAGGAGCATTTTTACCATTTTTATTAGCACCCATAATAACTGGTATATTGAGTAGTTTAATTAAAAATTAATCATGGAACATGCTAAAAAAATGATACTAATATCACCTGAAACTCTAAATCGTTTAAAAACATCAAATATAAATAATACTGAAAGTACAACTTCGTATAATATTACTAATAAATTAGATGAAGATTTACAAAAAATATTAAATTCCAAACTACCTGAACATGATAAATGGTTATCATATCAAGAAATATTACAAAGGTATTTACATTTTCAAAAACAAGCACGTGAACCAATAAAAATACCTATAATTTCAAATGAGATTATAGATCCACAATCGATATTAAATACTATCAAAAAGGAAAATAAGGAGGAAGTTTCTGAAGCTCATAATACTGAAAATTTTATAAAATATTTACCAAAAACTTATCAGTCAAGAGCACGATTATTGTTTGACAAATTAAAATCTGGCGATGTCATCACCTGGAATGAGAAAGGAACTGTAACAATAAATAATAAAGAAATACCAAACTCGAACATATCTGATTTAGTTGGCGACGTATTAAGATCGAAGAAATTTAACAACCCAAATGGTTGGCGTGAATTCTTAGAAGCTCTACGAAATATAAATATACCTACCGAGTTAATAAATAATCCACAAAGAAGAAAATATTTGCAAAAAGTAAATATTCCTAACAAACGAAAATTTTTTGACGATCCGTACGAGGCTGATATTGAAACTAAACAATCTGATAAAAATAAGTGGAAAAGATTTACATTATAATCATGAATAAAGAATTAATAAGTATTTATTATAATCCATCAAACTCGGCTGGATTTTCAAGTGCAAGTAATCTTATTAATTCTGTGAAAGGAAAATATAATGCTGCAAAAGTTCGAAATTGGTTAAGTTCACAAGAGACATACACGATACATAAACCCATTAGGAAACGATTTGCTCGAAATAAATATAGAGTTTCAAATATAAATGATCTTTATCAAGCAGATTTAAATGATTTGAGAAAATTAAGTAAATACAATGATGGGTATAAATACATTTTAACTGTAATAGATGTATTCAGTCGATATGGTTGGGGTATACCGTTGAAAAATAAGAAACCATCTTCTGTAATAAAAGCATTTGATACTATTTTCAAAATACGAAAACCAATATATTTACAAACAGATAAAGGATCTGAGTTTATTGCGAAATCAGTTCGAACATTTCTAAAACAAAATAATATTAAATATTATGTGACTCATAATTCCGATGTTAAAGCTTGTTTTGTAGAACGTTTTAATCGTACCCTTAAAGCTAGGATGTACCGATATTTTACTTATAAAAATTCATATCGATATATTGAGGTTTTAGATAAACTTTTAACGGGTTATAACAACACAAAACACAGGTCAATAAAAATGGCTCCGTCAGAAGTAAACGAAAGAAATATTTTGAAAGTGTGGGAAAATCAATTTGGATCAGAAGAAAAAGTAAATAAAGATATTAATAAATTTAATATTAATGATTTAGTTCGAATATCAAAAACAAAAACTACTTTTGAAAAAGGCTATGAATCGAATTGGAGCGATGAATTATTTAAAATATGCGATATTGTCAAAAGAAAACCTATTGTGTATAAATTACAAGATTTGAATAATGAAAATATCGAAGGTACGTTTTACAAACACGAATTGCAACGTGTATCTGTAACTCCTGACACGTCATATAAAATAGACAAAATATTAGATACAAAGGGAACAGGTCACAGAAAGAAAGTACTCGTCAAGTGGTACGGATATTCAGATAAATTTAATTCGTGGTTACCTGCAAGTAGTATTCAAATTTTAGAAAATGAACGAAAATGAATTTTTCTTAACCCTACCTAGTAATAGTTCAATGGTGTATTTTTCAAATAACAAAACGACACGATTTACAACACAACTGCCCCAACAAGTTAAACTAAATGGGGAATGGGAAGTTGCATTATCAGAAATTATATATCCATGCTCATTTTACAATGTAAATGAAAGAGAAAACAAAATAAAAATATCGTTGAAATATGTAAACGAAGACACGAGTGAGGAGATTTCATTGAAAAAACTATCATTAGCTATAAAAAATTATGACAATATTGATCAATTACTTCATGAATTAAATAATAATTCTATTCTTGAAGAGCATAAAATATCTTTTTCTCGTACTGATAACCGTGTTGAAATAAAATGCCAAACAGAGGTTGAATTTGTAAAAATGTCTCCAAAACTCAGGTTGCAATTAGGGTTTGCACCATTTACTGACATAATTCAGCAGAAAATATCCGCTAATATACCAAACTTGTCGTTAGGAATTCCATCACAATTGTTCATTTACTGTGATATAATTGAACCGCAATTTGTCGGAGACGTACAAGCACAGTTATTAAGAATCGTTTCTGTTAATACTGACAAATATGTTTTTGGTGCTAGCCGAACAATTACCTACTCTCAACCACACTATGTACGTGTACTTAGAAGAGAATTTTCAAATATTGAAATTGATATAAGATGCGACGATGGATATGCAGCACCATTTCAGTTCGGACCTTTAACAGTGAAACTACATTTTAGAAGGTGTAAACCATGAAAACTTGTCCATATCAGGCTTATTATAATCAACAGGCTGGTACAGGAATTGGTACGGTTTTTCGTGGGCATCAACTACAGAGGGGTCATGGTCTTGGAAGCTTCTTCAGCGGTTTATTTAGGAGTATATTACCATTAATTAAAAAAGGTGTGGGAGCTATTGGGAAAGAAGCTTTACATACAGGTATACAATTTTTGGGGGATTTAAAAGAAAACCAGCCTGTGAAAGAATCATTTCGAAAACGTATCTCCGAAGCAGGCAATAGTTTAAAAAGAAAAACTGAAAATAAAATTGACTCCCTGATGAGTGGTTCTGGTAGTAGAAAAAGAAAATTAATTAGCAAATTCATTCAGTCTCGTTCGTCACCTGTTAGTGGAAAGAAGCAAAAAAAGAGCAGCAAAACTCGACATTTAGATATTTTTAATTAAAATGGCTTTCTTACATGCACAATCTTGTGAATGTATTAAAACGGAGTTAGATTTATTTGCATTACCTCCAACACAAACAAGTATTGAGCACGGACAGTGGGTAAATTATAAACCTTTATCTTCCATTACTGACGATGGACCGATAGAATTTATTATACCCGGGAATGGTGATGAGTATCTGGATTTATCTCAAACTATGTTATATGTAAACGCTAAAATTGTTAACTCGGATAATGCATTAATTGATGGAGACAATGTGGCACCTATAAATAATTGGCTTCACTCAATATTTAGTCAAGTGGATATATATTTAAATCAAAAATTAATTTCACCTCCAAATAATACATATCCGTACAGAGCATACATCGAAACGCTGTTAAATTATGGAAAAGATGCAAAAGAATCACACCTTACATCATCAATGTGGTATCAAGACGATGCAGGTAAAATGAATAATACTGATGCAGGTGCTAATTCGGGTTTTAAAAAACGGCAAAACTTAACTGAATTAAGCAAAAATGTTGATATGATTGGACATCTTCACGCCGATATATTTAATCAAGAAAAATTTCTTGTGAATGGTGTAGAAATGAGAGTTCGTTTAGTTCGTTCAAGAGATAGCTTTCATTTAATTTCATCTGGAACCGATAATGCATATAAAATGCGAATAAATGAAGCTGCATTGTTTGTTCGTCGTATGAAGTTAAATCCTAGTATTTTACTAGCTCATAATAAAGCTTTAGAAATGTCAACTGCAAAATATCCAATCACAAGAGCCGAATGTAAAGCAATCACCATTCCAGCTGGAGTGCAAGGCAAATCCCTGGATAATATCTTTCTTGGACAACTTCCGAAAAGATGTATTATTGGTTTTGTTTCAAACAAATCGTTTAATGGACATTACCAATCAAATCCGTTCAACTTTGAAAATTTTTCTATGAATTACCTATCATTATGTGTTAATGGTCAGCAATTACCATCAAGACCTTTGCAACCAAATTTCAATAGTAACAGCAAAAATTATATACAAATGTTCAATACATTATTTTCGGGCACAGGTATACATTTTGGAAATAACGGTAATGGGATTGATAGGGAAAGTTATCCGCAGGGGTATTGTTTAACAGCATTTGATTTAACACCTGATTTGTCAGCAAACTCTATATACCACTGGAACTTAACACGTCATGGATCTTTACGTTTGGAAGTTGGTTTCGAACAAGCTCTTACTTGTACTGTAAATTGTGTTATTTATGCTGAATTTGATAATATCATAGAAATAGATAAAAATAGAAATGTTATTGTAGATTATGGTAGTTAATATTGTAACTTTATGTAATTTTTCTTTTACATGTAAATAAATACAATGAAACAAATGTTTGCGTTTTAGTTCATATCTAACCTTTGTCATGAGAAGTTATATAATTGATGTGCAGGGTTTCTATGGAAATGTGGGCGAATTTATTACTAAAGAATTAGCTGTACTGTCAGTCGATGGGTTGTACTTTCAACATTACGTATTTAAACATCCGTTTCAAGAACAAGAATTATCATTTCAAGTTGTGTCTCAAGCTCGATGGTTAAAATATAATCATCACGGATTCGATTGGAATTATGGTTATATTGACTACAGTTATTTAATAATTTTATTAAATAATATTATAAATCCTTGTGATACAGTATACGTTAAAGGTGTAGAAAAAAATAAATATATAGCTAAATTATTACAAAGAAATGAAGATAATGTAATTGAATTATCAGAAATAGGATGTCCACCATTAAAAACGCTATGTAAAAAGCATGTGGTAAGTGGATGCGTTTCGCCTAAACTTCATGAAGGAATGACTTGTGCTGTGAGGAACGTCCATCTTCTGCGCATGTGGTATATTGAAAATTGTAAGAATGAATGCCATTCAAATACAAGCAGTACTTCAGCACTATTTCAAAAGTGTTTCCCATTACGGAGTTTATGCGGCAAATAGATTACCACATTTCGTCAACTATCCATGTGCGGTCATAGTAAACACCGACCCCGATACGAAACCTGGATCCCACTGGATTGCTATTTTCATTAATCGTTACGGTTATGGGATTTATTTCGACAGTTTTGGACGACTACCGTATGTTAAAGAACATATAGATTTCTTAAGAAGAAATACAAAATCATGGTCCGTCAACGCTAGGCAGTTACAAGATTCTTCTTCTTCGGTTTGCGGACATTATTGTTTAGTTTATTTATTATTTAGAATCAATGGTTATACACATAAGAAATTTTTACAACTTTTTAATAAATGTACATTGTTTTGTAATGATAGTTTTATATTATATCTTTATCAATATTATTTTAAATAATAAATATATATGTATTTTGTAATAGTTGTTTTTATTTTTGAATGGAGAAAGTAAAATTTCCAAGGGTAAGTAAAAATGACAATGTAATATATTGGCAATTGTTTTGTAAAAACCATCTAAAAATAAATGACCAAATATTTTCAAACAAATGACATTATGACAAAGAGAAAGTATGTAACATCCAAAAATACTCAATTCCCGAGAAATAAAAAACTACGTAAATTTCCAAGAATTGTTTTTACAAAATACTTTCAAAAATTATTATAGGCATATTTCCCGATCTATTTTTAAAACTAATATTAATTTATCTCAAATTCCTATCAATACTTTCAAAAATTCGTTATGAACAAATCGTCAATCTATTTTTAAACAAATATAATTAATAAACCATTAATAAATAATTAACAATAAAAATTTCCCTAGCAAAAACAAAAAACAAATGACGTCATACTTGACCTCGGTCAACAAACCCAACATCCGGACCCCTGGCCCCGAACCCCCGGACCCATTATCGTCGCCTCTAAAGTTAACCCATATGCTTCAGCCTATAACATCTATTTTTAAACAAATATAATTAATAAACCATTAGTAAATAATTAACAATAAAAAATTCCACAGCAAAAAACAAAAACAAATGACGTCATACTCGACATCGGTCAACAAATCCAACATCCGGACCCCTGACCCCGAACCCCCCGGACCCTCTGGGTGTAAACATTACCCCCACCAAAAAGTCGACGGCGCAACTGTTCACCCGGATTCTACTATAGCAAGTCCAAGTCAGCAATAAGAGTTATTTTGACTCTAATTTTTATTGTATATATTTTTATCTAACGGTAGGTACATATTATTGACTAGGGGAATGGTTTGAAGATTCAGAATTATTATACGCGTATAGATCTAATTTACTTTAGTGTCGTTGAAATATTTTAAGTCCCTTACCGTACAAATACATCAGAGCTTTCCAACCTTTTTAATAGCGCAACACACATACGAACCTTACCTTACTGCTGTACCGCTAGCCAATCAGAATGCAGTGTTTCAGTTTTACCATAACAATCTGTAATTATCGACATATTCGTGAACTGAAAATTAATATATTTTCGTCACTGTCCATTTCTATTTAATAGCTATTTGTGTATTGAGAGGTCGCGCGGTATTCTCTCGAAATCGACAATGTCTATTTGCGCTCGAAACACACACAAGATTTTTTCTACAGTCACTACAATGGGGTCCTTCGCCATAACAAAAAATTATAAAATGTACACATTGTACTTACAGTACTGCTCAATAAATAACGATTGGCTAATATAAAAGATAGGGTTTAAACTTACAATGCTTTTAAATGATTATATCACTACATTAGCCTTCTATTCCATAAAATAAACCAAAATTAGAGCGCGAAAGCAAGGATTTGTGATGATTTGATGAGTTTTTGTAGCAAAATGTGTGGTTAGTTGTCACGCCTGTCACACTGAAAAAATTAACAAATATTTCAAGGAATTTGTAATTATATAGACATGTATGTTACCTGGTATATTGACTGACTTCTCGCAATTATTTAAGTAACGAAATAACTAATAACTTTATTGTAATCAAAATAAATACAGTAAACTCGAGATCAGATGTCACAGTACGACTCGCAAACGTCGCTACTCTACCGCCATCTGTATGCAATCATTATCGTTCCTATTACTAAACAAAAACTGTTCACACAATTTATTTTATATGTAATTTTATTTTATCGTTATTTTCCAATCTTCATGAGCTATTGCTTTAATCTGATCTAAGCATTTTATACTTTTGTTTTTGTAAATTAATGCCCTATTTTATTTTCACAGCAGTCCGGTATTTTGTTTGGTTATGTAATATACCGGCAGAGTATATGTCAAATTGACTTGTGTACGTGGTAAATGTGTAACTACAGTGCTATTGTGCTATTGGTTCCTAACTAAACATTTCTATTAAGAATGTAGACAAGTGTCATTTATCAACATTGTATATTTAGAAATTTGGGCAGCGAGCGTTTTTTCTACTTTGTTGCGCAAGAGCGGCAAAGTGACATTTTGTGTTGACAAAAGAGAGCGCAAATGGCTACTTTCTATAGTGACTGTAGAAAAATTATTTTATATACTAACCTTATTGATAAGTATGTCATATAAATAAAATAATTAAAAGTGAGACGAATTTTAAAGAAATATACTGAATCTTCTGATTAGTTAGAAGTGCTATCTTTGGCGTAATCATAGATTTTGTGTTTGCGCTAGGGGTCACGTTGTTTTTTTTTGTAAGCCTTGAATACAAATAGTAATTTAGTAATTTCTGATATGACGATTTAGGTTTAATATTTTTTTGTTATTGATTTTGTCACTTGTTTTAGAAACATAAAAATTTAACGACACTCTAATTTTTAACCTAACTTAACTGTACAAATCTTGTGGGCTTGAGCACAAATAAAAAAAATCTGATGTGGCCAGCACAAGACCTTCCGTCAATTCGATGTATTTTGTACAAATGCCATACCAAAAGGTCCTTGGAACAGATTCTATATAATATGTAAAATCGAATACGAACACATACTATTTTTTACAAATTGTATACCAAAAGTTCATTCGAAAAGGTTCAATAAATCCAATAAAATATATATAAATATACACTAAGTAAAATGCAGTAGTCACTTTCTTCATTTCTTCTTCAGCTATTCCCTATTTTATTAGGGGTCGCTGTTCCCTCTTCTCTTCCACTCATTCCTGTCCAAAGCATCTTCTTCACATAGTCCTCCCTTTCTCAAGTCTTTTGCGATACAGTCCTTCCATCTTCTCTTTGGCCTTTCTCTGCGTGTCACTTGCGAGGAACACTATGACATATCAATTTTAGATCCTATACCTTCCATATTTGGGTTTGCACTTGCAAGTTTTTGATTATATCATCTGTTTCCATGATAAATAGCAAAGCTGACTAATTTTTCAAAATTAATTTCTTTATAACGCTTTAAATCTACATCTATTGATTATGAAGGAAAATATATAATCAAACCATATAGAGAAGAGTATTTTCTTTAATATGTATAATAACAAAATGTCAAAAAATAATATTTAACTGCGTTTTTTTTAGGAAAAACTGTTAAAAACTTCAAATAAGGGAACTTCCGGTGGATTAATTATAACCAAAATCTAATCAACTCTTCATATGGTTGTACAGAAGAGGAATACGAAAGAATTATAATTTTTAGAATTGTAGTATTGAAGTTATCGTCGAAGAAAAATTTCTCACAAACGGACACACACACACACACACACACACACACACACATACACATACAGATATCATCTTAAAAATGGTATATTCGTATTGTAGGGACCCTAAAACGTGCTTATTCATTAAAAACTCACCACCGATTTTTTTGACCAAAGACAATACCTTCCTTAGCTAAAGGTGACGGAAGGTAATAATTGTTGCACATATAAGTGCATAAAGAGGGCAATAAGTTGCGATATTTTTTTTAAGGGGTGGAGGGGTAAACTTGATTCACTTTAGTTTAATCATTGGGGATAAATCACTTACAATTAGAACACATACATATGTATATATCTGTTTCATCCACTTCTCAACAATCTTTCAACACATTCATCGTCCATCCCTTTTCAGTTACCCTACTATCCACTGCTCCTATCCACATCGGTCACTCTCCATTATCTACTCGCCTAGTGGCTTCCTGCTGAGCGACGCGCGCGCCACTTGGCGTCCCGCGGCGACCGTCCGCACTACCCGGGGCGCAGATAAGGGCGCTAAGTGATGCAGCTTGTTGCGCCACTTCAGCAACGATATCATAATATACACACTACACGCACTGTCTCCTATAAAAGGAAGATTATCTACAAAAAGGGAGAGGATAATAAATAGTAAATACTACTTGAGTCAAGTGGTGGATCGTTTATGAACAGGAGTGAGTGAGGGAATGATTTTGTGTTTTTTTTTTGTTACTTAATAAGTTTTGATGTAAAAAAAAATCAAATGAGATAGATTTGTTAATAAAGCACAGTGTATACACGGTACAAAATTACATTGATATTCCGGACAAAATTTAGTTAGCTGTATTTTTTTTTTGTTATTTCAACAATATGTTTTTGCCGTGTATACGAAAAACTTTGTATTTTAAGTTTCCAAAACTAAACCATTTTTGTTGTGTATAAAGAGTACTATTTGATGTAAAATATTAGTCATGGTAGCAATTATTATTAGTAGTACTAAGCAGTTATTTTGTTACTTTGTTCAGATTACAAAATCATTTTGCAACAATTAAAAATATTTGATCTGTTACTGGGACAAATTTTATTTTTTTGTATCCTGTGACATTATATTTTGTAAAGATTACAAACTCTTCTTCCCGCCATATACTTTGTACAGGTAACTAAAACTTTTGTGTAGACAGGGTATTCCCTGGTATACAGTATAATTCACTGTTCGTGTTATACTATACTACGTCGTGTCGCATTTGCTTGCGCTGTTAAGTTTTAGCCTGTCGATAATTGTGTTTTAAAAGTGCTTGTTTCTTGTGCCCGTCAATAAAAATGGATGATTTTGTAAAAGATATTTTAAAACAATGGCAATTATTGTCTTATTGAGAAATTTGAAGGTATGTGTCGATTACTGATAAATCTGTATAATTTAAGTGACTATTGTTTCATATGTTATTTTTTTTATATAATATTTGTTACATGTATATGGATTATAATTATAAATAAATAAAATTATTATAATACGCATGTATTTAATTTTTACCTTACTACCTCATTAATGCATTTGTATATCTAACAAAATTTATTAGTTTCAAAAACAAATTTATAGTTATTAATGGTAACTTATTTTATTTGTTCGCATAACAAATTTATATTTCTTAATAGTAACTTAATTTATTTGTTCGTATAACAAATTTATACTTCTTAATGGTAACTTATTTTATTTGTTCGCATAACAAATATCTTTTGTTATATATAACAAAACTGTATTTGTTGCCACAACATTTTTTTACCAGCAAATTTACTTAGGTAACTGTAACAAATATATTTGTTGGTCCTATATTGACAAAAAAAAATTGCTGCTGGAACTCATTTTTGTAATCACAGCAAAGTTTTTATTTACCGTGTACAATTATTGAATAAAATTTTATATTTTATTTAAATGAATTTGAAATAAATATTCCAAAGATTATGTTTCAATCTTTCGTTTATTTTATTAATAGTTGCTCATAGACGGTGACTAAAATTTATTGTTTTCAGTTTCAATTACTTTCAGTAATTATTTCTTGAAATTTTAAGGTTGTTTAGAAGGAAATAAGGCGAGTAAATCTGTTATTAAAATAATGCAATAAAATAGAAAAATAACTTTTCTTAGGTTTTTTGCTTCCGTAAATTTCTGTAAATGAGAGTCGATTAAACTAGTAAATAATTAGTTTGAACATCTAGGTTAATATTTTAAAATAAACGTATACTATATCCATTTTTGACAGGACTTGAAATTAAATTTACTCGGATACCAAAAGCGAACTAAAAAATCCTGACACCCAAAAATTTTGAATTTTATTTTTTAAATCTCTACGTATAAAACAACGCATGAAGTTTTACGGGACTGATAATATGTGAAAATATCTGATGTGACCAGCACATGATCTTCCGTCAATTCTATGTATTTAGTACAAATCCCACACCACAAGTTTCTTGGAAAAGATTTTACATATCCTGTAAAATTATAATACGAACATATACTATTTCCTACAAATTCCATACCAAAATTTCAGTGGAAAAGATTCTATAACTCCAATAAAATTATAACACGAACATATACTATATAACTTGCACTTGATACTGACAAAGAGGTGACGGATTCAGATAGTAACATGTCCAGTGGCAAAGTTGACTTTTTAAATGATTCTTCAAGTGAAGATGACGCTTTTGAAGCGTTCCACAGTATCTCCATTATCAAGCTAGAAAAACGGCATGCTAGATGCTTATAAATGCACACTAGTTTTCATTGTGCTCACAGAAAAATTCAAACCGTTTGATATGCAACTAGTTATTATAGAAACCGGTCATGCGCATTCGATCTCAAACTTCAAACAAAGAATGATTTTCGTAAAAAAATCAGGGACCACATCGGGATTTAAACCCTGGCGTTTTCGTAAAGTTGATCGGATTGATCTGATGCAATCTGAAGCGTTCGTAAAGTGAATCGGGTTAATCCGACGCGTTCGTGAACTCACTCCGAACAGTCTGACTGAGCGATCCTATCAAAAATTTTCAACCCTGATCTATGTGCAGGGTTAGTCCAGATTGCGCGCTCAAATTTAAAATTACAAACCTTTGTGTTTCTGGAAATGTATTAATTTAAATTATTGTATTTATTTAAATTATAAACATTGCTACACTACAGCAAATTCTGAAGAAAATATGGTAGTTTGCACTTTCTTTCTCTTTATGAGTTATTGCGAACAAATAAATGGCCACATGAAACAATTTTTGATCGAAATAATCTAAACAAGTGACTGAAGTGGTCTTTTAGTCTCACTTGAGGTGTCATATATAAACACTACAGGAACAAGCGCTATTTTCTTATTAATTTTAACAAGTCAAACTTTTTCTGCAACTTCAGATTTAAGGGTCAAAATCACCCCGTGAGTATTTTCTAACGTGAAACATTGGGTTTGTCTTATCCATGGTTACGACTCAACATTTGATTGACAGCAATGTATTTGCCTGTCCAGCCTGTCCCATTTAAAATGAAACATATATGGAACGAATTTGTCAGAAGTATTATATTTAAATATTGTAAAAAATTTAGCCGAGCCAGAAAACCATTCGAGAGCACTAAACATATTTCAGGCATAAGCACCACACAATATTTTTTCTACATCTAAATTTAATTTTTAGAAAACAAATAAAATTATTTAAACAAATTAACCTCTAATGACACGGTTGTCTGTCTTATAGGAGAAAGACAACCGTTGAATTTTACTATAAGTTACGACTTGACATTTGATTGACAGCAATGAATTTGCCTGTCTCATTTAAAATGAAACATGGGTAATGAATTTGACAGAAGTATAAGGTGCACACACAACTAAATTTAATTTAGAAAGCAGGTATAATTATTTAAATTTGCGACTCAAACTGTCCGCTTAACAGACGATCACGTGATAGTAAACCGAGCAAACTATTATCCGTGTCCGGTTAACAGGGTGTCCGCTTACCAGCGAAACAATTTGGATATGACAAACCCAATGTTTCACGTTAAAAAATACTCACTGTATACAGATTTGATGTGTTCGTAAAAGCTTGGATAATCGGATAGATCTGATATATTTGTGACGTCATGGAAAAAATCCGTCGGATAGCTTCTGACTTACGAAAACGCTTTGTGTTTATTGTCTAGTATGATGCTTTATCAACTGGGTTATAAAATCACCTTTGAAGTCAATGAATTTTTCACCCTGCTTCAATTTTAATATTTCTTCCTGTTAATGTTTATTATCCTCCTTATACCTATATCCTGTATTTTACAACGGTTCTATCTAATAGCCTACTCATCTTTTCCAAACTAACTTCGTTGTAATCGGAAACACTTACCATTTCCTCCTTCCATTCAATCACTCATCCCTCATCCTTTCTATCCATTATCCTGCTGAAATTATCTCCACCCGATCGGAAATAAGCCCACCATCCCATCACTAATCATCCACTCAGTTTGTTAAATCAATATCGCAATATCCTTGGCTTGCTATCTGCCTCATACCTGACAGACAAGCCGAGTGAAGCGAAGGCGCGCCGGGCAGACGTCACTGCTTCGCCGCCGCTCGTGTAGAGTGGCGACTGACGTCTGTTGTCTGCCCGGAACCCGGAAATGAAACCGTCACAACACGGAAGCGGGAAGACGGCCAGAGATGTGGTGATGGATGGAAAAAAGAACGAAGACAGAGGGTTGGATGATAGATTAAATTAGAGGAATATGAATAAAAGAATGGGGTAGAAAAGACATTTTAAAGAGTTCAATTTAAAATCTTGCTTTTATTGTGATTTATTCGAGAACACGCGAGGATTTTGTGGACTATATTCTGAATTAAACTTATTCATTTTTACCTCCCGCTACCCTAGGTAAGAGAGGTATAGGGATCGTGCTAAAAATAGCATATAGAGATTTTATATAATAAGCACGTTTTGATGTCCCCAGAATCCGATTTTAACATTTTTACAATGACGTCTGTAGGTATGTATGTATGTATGTATGTGTGTGTGTCTGTGTGTGTGTCTGTGTGTGTGTCTGTGTGTCTGTGTGTGTGTGTGTGGATCATGTGGACACGATTACTCAAATACTATCAATCAGAAAAATTTGAAATTTTGTATACCCATTCTATACTAATATGGAAAGAGCTCAACAGTTTTTCTTGTAAAAAATTCATTGAATATAATTTTTTAGCAACTTTTACTAATTAAAATGGAATATAATGGTTTAATCTTCAATTCTACGATAATAACGTTTAGTAAATAACACTAAATAACTTTAAATATGAATATATAATATAATTTATTTCCATGTATCACCTAGCCTATGCGTCAAACAAAATCATAATTTTAATGACAGGTTTGACATATTTAAACAAATGTCACTGACAGGCAGCAATTATATTAAAATTAATAATGAAACCGTGTTAATGAGAATATAATAGTAAAATATTTTATTAAGGTTTGTAAAAATAATATATTTTCCATCATACATAAATGTTAGATGAACAGGATGATCTGATTTAAATTTGCTAATTGCTATTTTTGCAGCACTATAAATTAATATTAATTTACAACTACACATTTACGAAATGGATTATGTACGGCGAAGAATTTACAAAGATTGCGTTTTAGAGCACCTAGAAGATGATGCTGATTTTTATAAGAATGTACGTGTGTGACGATTTTTCCTTAAAGCCTATTAAAATATGATCCAAAACTTCTCAAATTTGGTATTTAAAACTCATACATAATTTGAAACAACATATTAGATTTTAACCATATATGATAAATCGGATGTAGTACTTAATTTGGAGCTCTAACAAATTTTTGAGGAAAAACAATAAAACAATCCAAAATTTCGTATTACAGACTTTTCTATTTATTGGACAACAAATTAGATTTTATTTACAAACGATTAACCGGTAATGTTACTTTACTTAAGCCACATCAGATTTTTGGGTATGCCAATCTGCTTTGTCACAGATACCGGTAATGATAATGATATATTTGTACCGTGCGGGCGATTACCAGGCGTCACCTTATGGAGACTCATTGCTGGCGTGGAGAGTGCACCACAGTTATCACTAAAGTACTATAAAAAGATTTGGCGTCGGTCGGGATCGAACTCGGTTCCCCAGGTTCGCGACCAAAACACAAAAAGGTAAAATGTTTTAGTTCTAATTAACAGTTAAAAACAATGCATTTGTTTATTTTTTGTCAAATCCATGGCTACCTAGACTAAAAGCTCATAAAAACAGTAACTATAATTTTTATCTCCCGCTACCCTTGGTAAGGGAGGTATAAGGATCGTGCTAAAAATCACATATCGAGATTTTAGTAAATGACCACGTATTAAGGTCCTTAGAATCCAATTTTTAATATTTTCACGGTGATGTCTGTATGTGTGGATGTGTGTGTATGTGTGCAGAATTTGTCTCCGCTCTAACTCAAATACTACGAGTATCATTCAGAAAGTTCTGAAACCTTGTATTTCGACCCTATTCCCTATTCTAATATGGAAAGGAATTATTAGATTTTGGTGCAAATTTGACAGGTTAATGTCAATGTCAAAAAACTAATTATTTCAAATTAATTATTGTTACATTTTAAACAGAAAACAGTAAATAAAGCAATAGTTATATGCAAAGGAACGGAATATAGTTTGCAGCATTAGTAAATATGTAGATATGCATTAAATTAATAAAAATTAAATAGCGGGCGGTCTTGTGTTGGCCACATCATATTTTTTTTAAATTTATTTATGTAAGAGCACGCGAGGATGTTGTAGATTATATTCCAAATTAAACTTATTCATTTTTATGTTTTCAAAACATACATGTGTATAAATACGAACGCTAAAAAAAAAAAATTGTTCACCTAAATTTTAGAATTTTCAGTCTTTCTGTTAGATATATAGGATCATTTTTTACCTTCCGTCATTTTTAGGTAAGGAAGTTATTGTCTTTGGTCAAAAAATTCGGTGGTGAGTTTTTAATGAATAAGCACGTTTTGGGATCCCCAGAGTACAATATTTTACTAGTTTTACGATGAAGTATGTATGTGTGTATGTATGTATGTATGTATGTATGTATGTATGTATGTATGTGTGTGTGTGTGTGTGTGTATGACTAAAATTTCTCCGGCGATAACTAACTCCAATACTACAATTCTAAAAATTATAATTCTTCAGTATTTCTCTTCTATACATCCATATGAAGAGCTGAAAAGATTTTGGTTAAAATTCGTCAACCGGAAGTACCCATATTTGAAGTTCTTAACAGTTTTTCTTGAAAAAACGCAGGTAAATATAATTTTTTGTAATTGTGAATATGAAAGAATATTTTATTCTCTATACGGTTTGATTATACATTTCTTTCATATTCAATAGATATAGAGTTATAGAATTATAAAAAGATTAACTTTCATAAATCAGCCAGCTCTATTATAATCATGGAAACAGCTGATATATTTAAATAATTCAAGTACAATTTACATAGTGTATGTTTGTGTTATAATTTTATTGGATTTATAGAATCTTTTCTAAGGAACTTTCGGTATGGAATTTGTAGAACATAGTATATGTCCGTGTTACAATTTTCCGGATATATAAAATCTTTTCCAAGGAACTTTTGACATGGGATTTGTACAAAATATATAAAATTGATGGAAGGTAATGTGCTGGCCACATCAGATTTTTAGTTCATTTATTGTAAAAATTGTTAGGTGGTTAATTTTGTAACCAGGTTCTCAATTTTAATTTTTGTAGACCATTTTTAGAAAATATGTGCACGGTAAATAAAAACTTTGTTGTGATTACCAAAAATGAGTTCCAGCAGCAATTTTTTTTTGTCAATATAGGACCAGCAAATATATTTGTTACAATTACCTAGGTAAATTTGCTGGTAAAAAAGTGTTGTGGCAACAAATACAATTTTGTTATATATAACAAAAGATATTTGTTATGCGAAGAAATAAAATAAGTTACCATTAATAACTATGAATTTGTTTTGGAAACTAATAAATTTTTGATAGATATACAAATGCATTAATGAGGTAGTAAGGTAAAAATTAAATACATGCGTATTATAATAATTTTATTTATTTATAATTATAATCTATATACATGTAACAAATATTATATAAACAAAATAACGTATGAAACAATAGTCACTTAAATTATAATAGATTTATCAATAATTGATACATACCTTCAAATTTCTTAATAAGACACTCTAATTGCCATTGTTTTAAAATATCTTTTACAAAATCATCCATTTTTATTGACGGGCACAAGAAACAAGCACTTTTAAAACACAATTTTCGACAGGCTAAACTTAACTGCTCAAGCAAATGAGACACGACGTAGTATAGTATTGTATAACACGAACAGTAAATTATGCTGTATACCAGAGAATACCCTGTCTACACAAAAGTTTTAGTTACCTGTACAAATAAGTATATGGTGGGAAGAAGAATTGGTAATCTTTACAAAATATAATGTCACAGGATACAAAAAAATAAAATTTGTCCCAGTAACAGATTAAATATCTTTAATTGTTGCAAAATGATTTTGTAATCTGAACAAAGTAACAAAATGACTGCTTAGTACTACTAATAATAATTGCTACCATGACTAATATTTTACAGCAAATAATACTTTTTATACACAACAAAAATTGTTTAGTTTTGGAAACTTAAAATACAAAGTTCTTCGTATACACGGCAATAAAATATTGTTGGAATAACAAGAAAAATACAGCTAACTAAATTTTGTCCGGAATATCAATGTAATTTTTTACCGTGTGTCATTATCACAAATACTTTCGTTTGCATATATGTACAAATAGTTGCAATTTACAACACATTTTACAACAAATCATTAAAATCTCTATATTGTTTCAGGTAAGACATTACTCCAGTTCCATGAGCAAATCAACCACCAATCATCAGCAAAACACCTCCAAATTGGTAGGATAATACACTGAAATATATCTACTCTATCTCCATGTAAACACATATTTGGTTTGGTGTAACGTACCCTATTGTTTCGTGGGTATAATTGGCGCTAACACGATAGATAGCGGCCGCCCTCGGAATAGACAATATCGATCGTTATCTAAATTGCAAAACAAGCAGTCCGCCCCTATCTTTACGGCATCAACCACTAATCACGAGGCCGTTATGCCTTCCTCGCTCCGCTAATTTCACTCACGGAGGGTGAGAGACAAGACAAGGGTCACGAAGTGTCAGAAATAGAACAAAAAGTTAAGAGTCTAATAGTAAAAAGTATAATTGAAGGTGTTGTAGGTTTAATTAGAATTTATTACGGATTTAAAAATGTATGACAGTAGGAGTGTATAACTGTATTTTATTTCTTTAAAAATATTTAAAATACTTATGGCCGTTTGCACCGATGTAATCTTAAGTTTTCATTAGCTAAGTTTTACTTATAGTCAGGGATTGGCACGTAAAATACGTCACGTATTATACGTTATTTTTTACGCGTAAAATATTATTTTTTACATTGACAATATTTGAGAATTTGTTACGTAGATTATGTAAAATATTTACCATGAGTATATTTTTTTTTATATAAAGATATTTTCTTTTATACTGTAATGAATATTCCAGAACAATCTGTCCCCGTGACACTAACATGTTTCTTTGATTCAGACAAACAATTAAGTACCTTCAAACTATCAACAATCAGATTAGTAGGGAAATATATTCCTGAGACATCACCTCAAGCGTCAAACTTTAAACACATTTTACGTCAAAATTAGACCAAATACGTAAATTTGAAGCATATTATTATGTTATATTTTTAATATGTTCTATATGTTTTATGTAAATTTTAAACAGTTTTGTAAAGAAATAAAATTTGAAGACTGCGAATAAAAAAATAGCAAAACAAAAATTTCATTTTCTATTTATTATTTATTAGTAACATGTAGTTTCAAATAATTTGAAATAGATTTAAATCATTAGCTTCAAACTTATTCAAAATGAATTTTATACAAATTTTAAGCATTTTATGTTAATTTATCTATAGTTTCAGAATGTTTTTTTCATATTTTACAATAATTTCAGTCTCTTTCTTAGCAACTTATCATAGTTTCAGTCGTTTTAGAATATATTTATAATTGGATTAAGGAAAGTTACTGTAATGTGACATTTGTAAACAACAAGTCATCTACACGGTAAATAAAAACTTTGTTGTGATTACCAAAAATGAGTTCCAGCAGCAATTTTTTTTTGTCAATATAGGACCAGCAAATATATTTGTTACAGTTACCTAGGTAAATTTGCTGGTAAAAAATTGTTGTGGCAACAAATACAGTTTTGTTATATATAACAAAAGATATTTATTATGCGAACAAATAAAATAAGTTACCATTAAGAAGTATAAATTTGTTATACGAACAAATAAATTAAGTTACTATTAAGAAATATAAATTTGTTATCCAAACAAATAAAATAAGTTACCATTAATAACTATGAATTTGTTTTGGAAACTAATAAATTTTGATAGATATACAAATGCATTAATGAGGTAGTAAGGTAAAAATTCAATACATGCGTATTATAATAATTTTATTTATTTATAATTATAATCTATATTCATGTAACAAATATTATATATATATATATATATATATATATATATATATATATATATATTGTTTTAAAATATCTTTTAAAAAATCATCCATTTTTAATGACGGGCACAAGAAACAAGCACTTTTAAAACACAATTTTCGACAGCTTAAAACTTAACAGCGCAAGCAAATGCGACACGACGTAGTATAGTACCTATAATACGAACAGTGAATTATACTGTATATGCCAGGGAATACCCTGTCTACACAAAAGTTTTAGTTACCTGTACAAAGTATATGGCGGGAAGAAGAGTTTGTAATCTGTAAAAAATAATGTCACAGGATACAAAAAATAAAATTTGTCCCAATAACAGATTAAATATTTTTAATTGTTGCAAAATGATTTTGTAATCTGAACAAAGTAACAAAATAACTGCTTAGTACTACTAATAATAATTGCTAGCATGACTAATATTTTACAGCAAATAATACTTTTTATACACAACAAAAATGGTTTAGTTTTGGAAACTTAAAATACAAAGTTCTTCGTATACACGGCAAAAACATATTGTTGAAATAACAAAAAAAAATATCAATGTAATTTTTACCGTGTATCTCTGGATTTTTGACAATGACATTTATGTCAATTACAAACACTTTAATTTTTGAATTGGTTTCCATAGGCTGTTTGATGGATACAATGGATTATTTTTTTATATATTTATAACTCTCTACCTCTAAATCTATAGAAGATATAATAAAAATGTTCAATTTACTGGATAGAAAATTTTATATTCTTTAATATTTGTAATACCATAAATTTCCAAAAACTAATATTTAGAAGATTTTTTTTAAGAACTACTACTTCCGGTTGTCCAATTGTTACCTTAACCTTTTTAGTTCTTCCCATTAATGTCAGAATAAGGAATACGTAGTTGAATTGGTCTGTAGTCTTATAGAAAATGAGAAACCGTCCCTCCAACATCCAGACTTACACACATCCACACACACACACACACACGCACACACACACATACACACACACACACACACACACACACACACATACACACAGACATCATCGTAAAAATGTTAAAATCGAATTTTAGTGACCTTAAATCGTGCTTATTTTCTAAAATCTGTATATGCGATTTTTAACATGAATCCAATACCTCTCTTAGCCAGAGGTAAAAATGTGCCAAAACGAATAACGCGCAAAATTCAAAATGTACTTTACTTTGATCAAATTTTGTATCTTGTATGCAAATAATTATAAAATTGCTAAATCCATACCTCGATTATGTAATTATGTATAAACAATCCCATTTTTCTCCTATTATCATTATTTGTATTAACCTCAATCTTTTCACCAATATCCTTTCCTCCTTCTCCTTTGCACCCTTACTGTCTTTCTCCTAACTTCTGACTATCCCAAGACATCGAGCATTTTAAGCTACTGGGGGTGCAAGATGCACGTGTCCAGGCCATTATCCTCCCCTACTCTGTCCGCGGTTCCCATGTAACAAGTTCTACCGTCGCGGCGTCAGTGACGCCTGTGACGCCTGTTTCCCGTCGTTTCACACCCCGAATACAACGACGCCGTCCGGAGACAAGAGTGAATAGAGGATGGATGATGGGACAGTCCATTAGAGTTTAATTGAAGTGAATGGGATAATGGTTTAGATATTTAGATGTTTGTAGGAGTGGGTGATAGGTTAACAATCAGATAAGTTAGTAAAATTTATACTTGTATGAAGTTTGACTTTGTCCGAACTTAAATTGACAGTTATTAAAATATCTTTCAGAACTCATATTATTAATTGGAATAATACTACCTTTTTTAGTTTAAGTTCTGTGTTTATTATTTAAACCCAACGTTTCGGCACCACATGGTAAAAAATTACATTGTTATTCCAGACAAAATATAGTTAGCTGTATTTTTTTTTGTTATTTCAACAATAACTTTTTGCCGTGTATACGAAGAACTTTGTATTTTAAGTTTCCAAAACTAAACAATTTTTGTTGTATATAACAAGTATTATTTGTTGCAAAATATTAGTCATGGTAGCAATTATTATTAGTAGTACTAAGCAGTCATTTTGTTACTTTGTTCCGATTACAAAATCATTTTGCAATTATTAAAAATATTTCATCTGTTACTGAAACAAATTTTTTTTTCCTGTGACATATTATATTTTGTACAGATTACAAATTATTTCTTTTCCCGCCATATACTTTATAAAGGTAACTAAAACTTTTGTGTAGACAAGGTATTCCCTGGTAGACAGCATAATTCACTGTTCGTGTTATCCCTGATTACATAACTAACTAGTTAGTTATGTGATCAAGGGCGTTATACACTAAGTCGTGTCGCATTTGTTTGTCCAGTTAAGTTTAGCCTGTCGAAAATTGTATTTTAAAAGTGCTTGTTTCTTGTGACCGTTAATAAAAATGGATGATTTTGTAAAAGATATTTTAAAACAATGTCAATTAGAGTGTCTTATTGAGAAATTTGAAGGTATGCATCAATTACTGATAAATCTATATAATTTAAGTTACTATTGTGTCATATGTTATTATTTATATAATATTTGTTACATGTATATAAATTATAATTATAAATAAATAAAATTAATATAATACGCATGTATTTAATTTTAACCTTACTACTTCATTATTGCATTTGTATATCTATCAAAATTAATTAGTTTCCAAAACAAATCCATGGTTATTAATGGTAACGTATTTTATTTGTTCGCATAACAAATTTATATTTCTTAATAGTAACTTAATTTATTTGTTCGCGTAACTTATATATACTTCTTAATGGTAACTTATTTTATTTGTTCACATAACAAATGTCTTTTGTTATATATAACAAAACTGTATATGTTGCCAAAACATTTTTTTACCAGCAAATTTACCTTGGTAACTGTAACAAATATATTTGCTGGTCCTATATTGACAAAAAAAAATTACTGGAAATTACTTTTGGTAATCACAACAAAGTTTTTATTTACCGTGCATAAACTGGTGCCTTCTTCAGGGGAACTTCAATGTATCCCCTGAAGAAGGCACCAAGGCCGAAACGTTGGGATTAAATAATAAACACAGAACTTAAACTAAAAAAGGTAGTATTATTCCAATTAAATTGACAGCTCAAATGACAGTTGTTATGTACGTGCTTATTTTTGGGTAATATATTTAACATTTGTAAATCCTTGTGTTCATAGGCGCCCACTACGCGGGTGCCAGGGGTGCTCATGCACTCGTAACTTGAAACCCAAGGGTGCAGTGCACCCGTAAGATTTTTCTGCATTTTAGATAAATGTAATATTTCAGTATGTAATATTTATAATCTATTTTCATCTTTGGTCCCACTAGTTGCGATAACCTACCAAAGTCATTATTCTGAAAAATTTAAGGTTCTATCAGGTGTACCGCAAGGGTCCAACTTAGGCCCCTACTTTTTCTTCTTTATATAAACGATCTACCTACATGTGTAAAAAGTTTAAACAAACTTCTTTTTGCTGATGATTTCAAAATATTTCGAGCACTAAACGATCAAAATGACGCCGAATTATTACAAAAAGATTTAGACAATGTTTACGAGTGGAGCGTACGGAATAACTTGCTATTGAATTTAGATAAATGTTACCATGTTAAATATTCCACAAAGAAAACTAATAGCAATTATAATTATTTAATAAATAATCGAGTAATATACAAAAAAAAACCGACATTAAAGATTTAGGAATAAACTTCCAAGAAAATTTGAAATTTAATAATCACATAGATATAATAGTAAACAGTGCAGTAAAATCATTAGGTTATATAATAAGAAACTCGTATCTTTTCAGATCAACTCAACCACTTGTTCTTCTTTTTAATGCATTAGTAAGATCTAAACTAGAATATGCTAGTGTAATTTGGAATCCATCTGAGCTACATCTCAAGGAAATAGTTGAAAAAGTTTAAAAGAAATTTTTAAGATATCTGTACTTTAAGAAATTTAGAACTTATCCAACTTTCATACCATATACCACACTACTAAGCATTTTTAACTTCTTGAAATTAGAAACCAGACGAAACATTTCAGATATTATTTTTATTTGTAAAATAGTTCAGAATAATATTCAGTGTCCTAACTTACTATCAAAATTACCTTTTTATGTTCCAATGTATATTTTTTCGAAACCAAAAGATATATTTTATATTAAAAGATATAACTTAGAAATTAGGAAAAATTCCCCTTTAATAAGATGTTGCCTAATTTTTAATAATATTAATAACAATAATGTAGATATATATACAGATAATATAGTTACATTAGTTAAGTATTTGAAAGTATTTTTCAGAGTAAGTTAATTTAGTGTATAAGTTAGTTTATAATGAAACTATTTAATTAGGCCCTTGTGCCTGTTTAGTTTCAATAAATAAATAAATAAATAAATAAATAAATAATTTAAATGCACAATTATACATAGATAGATGTAGCCAGGTGTTTCCGATTGAGTTCCGTCTATCGTGTAACTGGTGAATTGTTTGCATGCATCTTGAATTTTACATTTGACAGATCTCATGTAATAGGTCGCAGACTTGTGTAGTGCGCCTCTGTCGCTTTAGAGAATAGCGGGAAATTTAAAAGTAGTTCTCAGCATACTTATGCAATGATTTTAGGAAAACATACTGGAAATTAATAGAGTTATTTGTTCAACTTTCTTTGTGAGTTTTCTCATATTTAATGTAGAAAATCCCTATTTCCCTTTTTAGGTACTACATGATTTACAACAAAATAAACCTCCACACTCCGGGGCATGTTTACTTAATAATTCAAAACCTTAGCCTTAGCGTAATATATATAAACACACAAAAAATAAGAAATACTAAATAAGTTCAAAGCAAAATATTAAAACTAATAATTAATTACAGTATTGTTATAATAAAGAGACATGATGTACTCATTGACATAATTAGAATGATTTGTGTGAATAAGAAATGTTAAATTCGATACTTATGTAACAAAATGGAACTGGCGAGAGGTATTGTGCTGGCCGCAACAGATTTTTTTTTTATTATTTTGTGCACCCGTATCTAATGTGAAAAGTCGGCGCCTATGCTTGTGTTTATGTTTTGTTTAATTTTATTTACGAGAGATGTGAACACTTTCATAAGAATCTGTTATTTATATCGTTATTGTTATTTTTGTGTATAATTTTATTTTTATTTTCGGAGTTGTGAATGAGGCTTAATCGCTGAAATACGTGGAAACTAAGAAAAATCACGCATTCTTATTTGTTTATAATTTAATGAATGATATAGTCTATTTTATTTTATATTCCACGTCGTCACGGCCCTCTTGAAAATATTTGTAGGTAACACTTATTAATCCTTTTGCTTTCGACATAGTTTTTTTTTCCAAAAGCCTTATTCAATATTTACATCATGTCTTTGCACTTTATTATATCATTCTTAACACAAATTTTAATGCAGATTCTTTGTTCCTTCATTTTCAAAATTTTACGTCAATATATAGTTGTTTAAGACAAACTAGGAGTTTAATATAAAAGAAACCTGCCACTCACTTCCCAGACCATGATACCAATTTGGGAAACAAATGAATTCCATCAAAAACGAAGAACGTGCGAAATAAAAAAATTATTTACATTATTCGTGGTGTTATCATATTGTAATCTTTCTCAGTAAATTGAACTATACCTAATTTTTTTATTATAATACTATCATGAGTAATAAGCACTGAATTTCGTTTAGCAGCATAGACATTCAAAATCCATAAATATAATTTTATAGACATATTATTTCTAAACAATAACAATAATTTTATGTCACGAACATTTTTGCAGTAGGTAAGTACATAAAAATATTCATAACATGTTTCATAAATTCTATCTGAGCGAAAACAATTTGAAGCGATAAATTTTGAAATAAAAAGGAAAGCATATTTCATAATTCATATTCATAAATGCTACAGCATTCGTTGCGGGATCGTTTACATTTCACACTAAGTTGTTTATAGCTCGGTCGATAATGCAGGTATCTCTTATCTGCTATAAGAACAACAACAACGTTCTAGTGAGTCCATAAGAAACAGTATTTGCTTTTATTCTAAGATTTCGGTTATAACGATAAATGTATGAGGGAGATGCTACAATGATATTGAGTTTTATATTTTTTTTTCTGATAATAGTCCACCAGAAAATTAAGCCATGATATTAATGATTTTCAAATGTCAGCGTCACGCATTGGTTAGCACAACTGCCTTTGAAATTTTAGATTCGGGTTTGATTTCTCTTTAGGGTAGGTAAAATATTTATTTTTACATAAAAATCTGTCTTCTATTTCGTAAACCATTTAAAAATAATAATAACATTGTAATAAATGAAGAGAAAACAATTGACGATAATTGACAATAATCAAAACATAGATATAAAACAATGCATTGTATTTTCACCCATCTTTGTAGCGAAGGAAGACACTTGTTCTCTTGTTCTATAAAAACTGAATCTAAACCTTATTTGAAATAATAATAAATCATGATTCGAAAATGGTCTTTCTTTAGTCTTTAATTCTAATCTAATATAACTTTTGCAACTTAGTTTCATAAATAATTGTTTTAAAAAAATCTGATGTGGCCAGCACATGACCTCCCGCCAATTCCATGTTTAAAATAGCAATGAGCTTTAAGTAAAATTTCACTTCCGATTCATCGTTTGTAAATAAAATCTACTTTGTTGTTCCAATAAATAGAAAAGTTTGTAATACGAAATTTTGGATTATATTTTATTATCTTTTTCTTGAAAAATGTGTTAGAGCTTCAAATTAAGTACTACATCCGGTTTATAATATATAGTCAAAATCTGTTGTTTCAAATTATATAAGAGTATTAAAAAATACCTACCAACTTAATATATTTTAAGGAAAAGTCGTCACACACAGTATTGTCAAAATCATAACCAACTTCCTTATGCTCTAAAACGCAATCTGTGTAAATTCTTCGCCGTTCATTATCCATTTCGTAAATGTGTAGTTGCAAACTATTATTTGACACTTTAAAATCACGTTCTTATTGAGAGCTGTTTGATATATAATGCTGCAAACACCAAACTTAAATCGAATTATCCTGTATATCTAATATTTATGTATGATGGAAAATATATTATTTTTACAAACCTTAATTTCATTAGAATCATATTTAAACTACTAAATTTTTCTTAACACGGTTTCATTATTAATTTTAATGAAAATTGCTTCGTGACATTTGTTTAAATATGTCAAATTTGTTATTAAAGTATTGTTTTTGTTTGACGCAGAGGCAAAGTGATGTACAAAAATAAATTATTTTATAATATAATATAAAGTTATTTCAAGGTATTTACTAAATGCTATTGTCGTAGAATTGAAGATTGTGCCATTATATTCAAATTGTATTGGTAAAAGATGCTAAAAAAATATATTCAATGAATTTCTTACAAGAAAAACAGTTAAAAGCTTGTATAAATGATACTTCCGGTTATCCGACATGCACTAAAACCTAAAGAGCTCTTCTCACATTAGTATAGAATAGGTATACAAAATTTCAAAATTTTCTGATTGATAGTATTTGAGTAATCGTGTCCACAAGATCCACACACACAGACACACACACACACACAGACACACATCCATACCTACAGACATCATTGCAAAAATGTTAAAATCTGATTCTGGGAACATCAAAACGTGCTTATTATATAAAATCTCTATATGCTATTTTTAGCACGATCCCTATACGTCCCTTACCTAGGGTAGCGGGAGGTAAAAATAGTGCAACTTTTGTTTTTTACCTACCTAATATTTTTTATTTTCAATGATTCCAGTGTAACCCTGTTATTACCTAAACTACTACAAACAAAATTAACAAAGATAAATGATGTTCTATTTGTTTGTACGTGACAATTTGTCACCTTTATGTCCAAGACAAATCAAACATATTTAGTCGCCTTCAAATATTCATTGACAAACACAGCTAAATATCTAGTTATAGATAACGAGCATGGTTAGATCATAGGTGGCTTGAGTGGTAATATTATGTTTGCTCACCACGCCCTTTCACGTTCACGCACACGGCACATATAGGTACTCATACGCACAACACGCGACAGGAACAGGAAGCACAGGAGTGGTTATGAACACGAAAAGCTGGGAAAATAGATAGGTAGATATACGGTGGTGGAATATTGAAATTTTGAGTTCTACTCATAAATAATATACCAGAGAAAAGCCAAGTTTTTTAAAAATCAAATGTATGTTAGAATTATGGTAACCATATTTTTTTTGAGAAAAGTGTTAGTCTTAGCTTGTCAAGTAATGATGTGTTGTACTCTCCCGTTATTGTTTTACATTTTTCAAGACAGTATATGAACACACTTTCATAACTCTAGTGCTGGATTTAAGTTTCGCAAATAGTTAAAAATTGACACTGACCTTGAATGCGAAGAACCTAAAATTCGTACTTCGACAAATTGAAATGTAATAGTAATTATAATATGCTATTGTTATAACGAGGAAAAGACTCCGTCAACCTCTAAAATTGGTACTTATTAGGTAGATATACGGTGGTGGAATATTGAAATTTTGAGTTCTACTCATAAATAATATACCAGAGAAAAGCCAAGTTTTTTAAAAATTAAATGTATGTTAGAATTATGGTAACCATATTTTTTTTGAGAAAAGTGTTAGTCTTAGCTTGTCTTGTAATGATGTGTTGTACTCTGCCGTTATTGTTTTACTTTTTTCAAGACAGTATATGAACGCACTTTCATAACTCTAGTGCTGGATTTAAGTTTCGCAAACAGTTAAAAGTTGACACTGTCCTTGAATGCGGAGAACCTAAAATTCGTACTTCGACAAGTTGAAATGTAATAGTAATTATAATATGCTATTGTTATAACGAGGAAAAGACTCCGTCAACCTCTAAAATTGGTACTTATAAAACGAAAGGGGATTCATTTATAATACCTCTCGCCATTTCCGTTTTGTTACATAAGTACCTATCGAATTTAACATTTCTTGTAGTCACAAATGATTCTCATTGTATCTCTTCTTTCATTCTATAAGGAATCTTGTCCTACTCTTCCAAAATGTTCAAGATGGTTCCAATTCATTGATTGGATTGGCGGTATTTCTAAAGATATGTGCTATTGCTAGGTATCAATGTACATACATACCTACATTTTAAATATTTAATTAATAATTCAATAAAAAATAATAAATGCACTTCCTACAAAAAGCTTTTAGTAATGTCAGTAAAACTGTAATTTTTGACATTGACATTTATGTCAATTACATACAGCTGAATTTGACAACTGGTTTCCTTGGTGTGGTCTGCACTGTGCGATTTATTGCAACAGATTATTCTATATATTAAATTTTCTTTATCTCTAAATCTACGGAAGATATAATAAAAATTTTAAGCGTATTAGAGTATTGGTCTTTAATTCTAATCTAACATAACTTTTGCAACTTAGTTTCATAAATAACTGTTTAAAAAAATAGTTTTGTTTTTTACCTACCTATTTTTTTAAATTTTCAATAATTTCAGTGTAACCCTCTTATTACCTAAACGATTGCAAACAAAATTAACAAAGACAAATGCATGTTCTTCAATATTTGTAATAACAAAAATTTTCATGAAAATAACACTCGTATTTAGAAGAATTTTTCAAAAAATTACTACTTCCGATTGCCCAATTGTTATCAAAACCTTTTCAGCTCTTCCCATTACTGTCAGATTGAGGAATACGTAGTTAGACAGGTCTTACGTTTTTAAAAAATCGATCTTCCAACATCCAGTCCCGACATACACACACATTAATATTTAGAAGATTTTTTATAAGAAACTATTACTTCTGGTTGTTCATTTGTTATCATAATTTTTTTAGCTCTTCCCAATATTGTCACATTGAGGAATACGTAGCTAAAAAGGTCTTAATTATTACAGTTTTTGAAGAATCGTCCTTCCAACATCCGGACGCACACACATACATACACACACACACACACACACACACACATCATCATCATCATAAAAATGTTATAATCGGATTCTCGCGAGCTTAAAACGTGCTTATCTACTAACATCTGGGATATGCGATTTTTTAGCATGATTCCAATACCTCTCTTAGCGAGAGGCAAAAACTGCAAAAATTCTGTTACTTTATTTTTAAGGTGTACGCGATTTTTTCCAATCCTGGTTTGTATTTAAATAATAAAAAATAGCACTCCAAAGGTTCTGGTTTAATATTCACACGTAGTTTAATTTTTTTTTAACATCTTGGAAAGTTAGTAGCATTTAAAAATGTAATGCTACGAATTCGAATCAATATTATTTGATTAAGATTGTTGAAACATTACCCTTTGTATTGTTCTTTGGTAATAAATTTCAGTGGAAAGAAAGTCATTTTTCTTATCAATATTTTATCAAAATTGATTTTAGGCAGCCCACGTTACATTTCTGTATTTATGTAAAAATTACAATCAGTAAATTTCACGAGTAGGTAACTAATAGTAAAAGTTTTACAAAACTCTATTTTTATATTAAATATTAAGAACAGATAAAATTTTATTGGATATTAAAATCCTTGAAATAAAACCGTTACAATTATTGAAATGTATTATATTATAAATTCATATCTCAACGATCGAACGTTGTCATGTTGGGATTGGGACATATTTTAATTATAATATTCAAATCATCTATTGATTGACAAATTTGTCAGGTACCACAGAGATTAACACTTGTAATCTTTCCCAATGTGATCCCAATATCAATGAATTACAAATTGGCAATTTCAATAACCGATATGAATATGTTATTATGCATATTATTCTCCCATCGAAAAGGTCCAAGTATTTCCCTTAATTTGAATATCATCATCACTCGTATATTATGGTATGTATAAATATTGATTAACAAAACTCTCTTCAAGCTGTATCACAACGAATTAGATTATAATATATCCTGGTTTTAAAAAAACTCATTTGAACGGTAAGTGGTACTGACAGTTTTTCGAAAAAAATCGATCTTAATTGGTTTGGATCATTCTTTGTTATGGAGACAATTATACATATATCTTGCCGCGCTCTCTAAAAAAATATTCTATTTTAATAAGGTTACAGATAATTGAACAAGAAGAGAAAATACGGGATCTAAAATATGGTTCTATTTGACCATCATTTAACTAAAATCTCCAAATAATATCTGAGACAAGCATTGTTCGTCTAATAACGAGATAAAATAATCGGTAAATGAAATATTTGAGGACGTCCAAGTCCAAAGAAATTCCTTCTGGTATGACGTTAAAGAACTGGACCTTCACTGAATCAAATCTATCGAGGGATATCAAAAACTGTACTTTGTTTAGTTTGTCACATTTTTACTGATTTCACACACACAAAAAAAAAAAACTGTATTCACAGTAACGACAACTAATTTCAACTAAATGAAAACAAATTTCAATTTTTTATTCCTTACAATATTTTAAGCAAATAATAACATTCAATATAATATTATTTAATAACAAATTTATTAGCAAAATTAGGTAAATTACTTCTTCTCGCTGTTATCGTACTTATGGGCCATCCAGCGAATCAAGCGGTTTACGTCATAAATACAATATCACTAGAAACAATGACGTCATATGTTAAAAAGTTTACATGAGCATGTAAAACAGATTAAAAATATGATCTGTGGGTTGCCTTCATAAATCCAAATCTTTCTTAAAAACGTCTGGTATAATTTTTTTCCAGCGAAATGCAATTTTATTTAAAATATTCTGAACGATACTGCTTACGCCTTATAAATACTTCATTCTTGTAGTATATGCAACAAACTATCTAGAATTATGTGAGATCCTTAAAAAAAACAGAATACTGCATACCATACAATTTCTCACTGTTTCTGTACATTGCGTATAGCGTTTGCCACACCCTGTACATATAGATTTAATTTTCAAATTATTACTAACAAATAGAACGAAATATCATCTCAATATTACAAATCAGAGAAAGTAAGAGCTTATCAATCTATTTTTCATTTTCAAAATAAGTCAATAAATTAACTACAAGCTCTTGAATTTGACATGACAGAGCATTTGACATTTTGTCAATAAACAACGAAACCAAAAACAAAATGAAATCACAATACAGGTTGAAAAGTATAATATAGACATATAATATTTAGTAATATACATGTTCAGAATTACCAATATTAAAAAAATATAATCAAACGTCATTTTGCAAAAAATAACAAAATTTTACTTAATAATAATATTTCCAAATATAATTATTTCTATTAAAGGTGTCAAATACATAATAATAATAAAAAAAAAACAATAAAATACCTTTAATAGGGAGTTATTGCAACTTCTAAGATGAAAGAACGTAAACGTTAACCTTATGTAGAAAACACTTTATATTAGAAATAAAGGACTTTCAATTTCAATGTTTACCGCATTTAATTAGTATATTCTCGCTAACCTTAACGCTAAAAGCAACACAAACAAGGTTACATCCACACTTTCACCGAAACATAACCTCAAAAGATACAGAACGTGTGACGTTAAACGCTCGCTATTCCATTGCACATAACGTGTCTCCTTATTCATATAACGTGAACCTTATTAGTAAGCATGCGCACTCGGGCCGTTAAGTGACTTTAAAGTGCACGTTATTTTTGCGTTGAAGCTGCAATAACTATCTAATAAAATATATTTAAAAAAATAAAGAAAATTTCAAAAATCCCTAAACGATGACGTAAACCGCTTGATTCGCAGGATAGCCTTTATAACATTGTTGTAATCGAATTTCATCATTGTTGTAATCAAATTTAATTTTAATATTATTATATAAAATTAATATTTAGAACGCACAAGCATTTCTTTCGACAATTTTTCTCTTTAATATTTCAAACCCTAAAAGACATCACTTTGTGTTTGTGCAACAACTAACCTCTAAATCTATCCCCAAATTTCCATGCAATGTGGCTTAAACAAGGCTCTTCGCTCTCCCTACACAACACGGATCAGTCCTACAACCGTTTGCATTACATGGCCCTTTTGTCCAAGCTAACAAAGCTACTGCACTACATGTATTCGTGTATAAGTGTGTGTGTGTGTGTGTGTTTGTATGTCTATGTGACAAACAGAATGTGCGATATCGGTCTATGGTTTACTGGCAATCTTCGTATAGTAAATTAAAAATTGTGCGATGTAAAATTCATCTTTCATTTTCATCAAAACGCGCACATACCTTATATTTATTGCCTGACGTCGTCTATCGATGGTCTGAGTTAATATACAGCATGCTATCAGGATAATATCAATTTATATTATATGGTTTTTAATTGAACTCTATTTTACGTGAATTTCAAAAGTTAGCAAATGCTTCAAAAATGAGACTGCTGATCGTTCAAATTTATTAGACAGTTTGCCCTAAATTAATCCTTCTGCTAAAGTTGATATATTTAACAATAATATGGTCTCTTGTAAAAATCTTGATCCCTAATTAGGATACAAATTTAATAAAGTGCTGAATAATGTACAACCTCATGAAACCAAAAAAATTATTAGAAATAGGTACATTCATTTTACTTATAAGCTTTTAAAATATATCCGCGATTTAACAAAGTACATGGGAAAGAAAGATTCTGATGTAGATAAAATTAAAAAACAGAGGAATAATTTATACGATTAAGGGCCAGTTCTACAATGTTAGTATAATTTGTGGTATAGCTGTTCCATGGATAAATAATTCTTTAATTTTATACTCCGAATATAATTGTAAATGTTCTACAAGATATATTTATTCTTTGGTTTGTTATTATATATTATTGTTTAAGCTATAATACTGCAACGTTGGTTATACTGGTACTTGTAAAATTGTCGTTTAACCTAAGATTTTTAAGATCAAACGTCAATCTGTTTATGTAAACATACCTTTAAATATTAAATACTTTCTGCGGTAATAATTCTAAATAGTTCTGCATCATTTCCACCAGGTGACTGTATTTTCACGAGTGTAGGTACAATCCAAGGCACCTGTAATATTAGGATTAAAAATATAATTAAAATAATACATACCTCGATAAGATGCTCAATTTCAATTAACAAAGCAAAACTGTTGGTTTTTGTAATCTGAACCTAATAAAAAATTGTCCGTCATCTAGATCTTCGAAATAATTGTATCGTTCACCATACACTTTAGCTCTTCTTGGTCTCGCTATGTAAATAACTATTTCTTCATCATCATCTGATTGAAATACACGCAGATTATAAATATCATTATAAGCCATTACTAAAACTGCTCAAATATAATAAATACAAAAAATACCAATTACATCTATTCTTTATTTTTCAATTTATTTTATGAACAAGTTTCCTCCTACTCTTATAAATGTTCGTGATTCTTCCAACTCATTGACGAGATTGGCGGAATTTCTGAAGGGTATATGATGAATTATATGTATAATAAGCGCGTGTTTAGTTGACACTGATACTGCACATACTTTGGCTTATAAATGAATCCCCTTTATATATACAGGGTTAGTTAAAAGTATGGAGACGGCGATTTATTGTCGTTAATATTAAAATAAAATAAATAAATATATCATCACGGCATATTACCCATTTCTGGGTGTGCCAGTATCTACAACACATGTAGACATCGGTAATGATGACGATATATTTTACCGTGTGTGCGCTTACCAGGCATCACCTCACGGGCACTTTTAGCTGGTGTGGAGAGTGCACCACAGAGGTCACTTTTGTGCCATTTTTTTTAAATTGGAAAAATATTTGGCGTCTGTCGGGATCGAACCCGGTTCCCCCAGGTTCGCGACCAGACACAGAATATTTATTTTAGGAAATTATGTTCAATACAAAAGTTTTTTTAAGAAATTTTGATCTACATTTGAAAATACTTGATTTTTATTTTTCTTCAATTATTTTTTAGTTACACTTGTCCGCGTAATTTTTTTAAATGGGAACCTATTATTGTTACTCTACCATTCGATAGAGTGTTTTTTTCTCTTTACAACAGTATGTTTGTTTTTTTGTTTTTCCATTTATTTTAATAACATTTTTACAAGGAAAAACACCGGTTCAATTACGAATAGTAGTTTCATCTAAGATAGACAAAATTATTTCCAATAAAGTTGTAGGTCACAATTTAACACATTAAAAACAAATTAATAACTAAGTAAATTACATCACTCGAGTTTGTTTATCGCTTCGCTTTTGTCTATCTTGTACCTTCTATTCGTAAATACTTGAACCGGTGTTTTTCCTTGTAAAAATGTTATTAAAATAAATTGAAAAACAAAAAAACAAACATACTGTTGTATAGAGAAAAAAACACTCTATCGAATGGTAGAGTAAAGTTAATAGGTTCCCATTTAAAAAAATTACGCGGACAAGCGTAACTCAAAAACAATTGAAGAAAAATAAAATTCAAGTATTCTCAAATATAGATCAAAATTTCTTAAAAAACTTTTGTATTGAACATAATTTCCTAAAATGAATATTAACGACAATAAATTGCCGTCTCTATACTTTTAACTAACCCTGTACACCAGTTTTATAAGTTGACGGAGTCTTTTCCTCGTCATAACAATTGCATATTATAATTACTATTACGTCTTGACTTATCTAAATACGAATTTTAGGTTTTCCGCGTTGTAGGACAGTGTTATCTTAACATACGGCAGCTATATCTATAATTTTAAATAGGTTAATTAATGATAAAATAAGATATATTAAATGTACTTCCAAGAAAAAACGTTCAGTAATGTCTCTATATTTTTGACACTGACATTTATGTCAATTACAAATATTTTATTTTATAAATTTATAATTCTCTATCTCCAAGTCTATAGAAGATACAAAAATGATCAATGTATCGGATAAAGAATTTTATATTCTTTAATATTTGTAATAACATAAATTACCAAAACTGTTTCAACTCTTTCCATTAATGTCATATTAGTAATACGTAGTTAAATTGGTCATAAGTCTTACAGAATTTGAGAAACCGTCTCTCCAATACAAATACACACACACACATACACACACACACACACACGCACACGCACACGCGCACACACACCATTGTTAATGTTAAAATCGGATTCCAGTGATCTTAAAACATGCTTATTCACGAAAAATTCAAGCTTTTCTTTTAATTTAAATGTTATACTTATTATTAAACGCTAATAATCCCCACGTAACATCTTATTGAAAAACCGTTACACATCATCCAGGACATCACCACCCTTACTCCAAACATATAATTTCCTTCTCATATACTCAAATCTATCATCAAAGATCTCATACATCTCGTATTACATCATGTGACTCTTCCACCTTTGCACATTGCACTTCTTTCTGCTTTCGATGCACACCGGGCTCTTGTCGGGCAGCCCACTTCCGTAGGCGGTGCACCTCCACTGTCATCAAAGTCTTAGGGCCCCGCGAAAGAGCGCCTCATTCATTGTGAGGCTCGTGGGGCATTGTCTCGCGCGTGCCATCTGCACGTGCCCCAGCCGTCAGACACGGGAGGAAGACGGAAGACGGAAGAGAAAAGAAGAAGAAAGATTGAATTGAGATGAAGACTTGTGCTCCATATTACAAAAAGGAGGGGAGTTGTAGGATTGTAGTGAAAATAAATACGTATATAATCATGTTTGATTATTTTCATATGGATTTTACTAAAGGCGGATTTATGCAGCCATTTTCATTTACATTTACATTTTAATTTAATTTTCATTTAATTCTCATTTATAATTTTTAAATGCATCTATTCATACAAAAATATATAACAAAAATAAATGAAAATGAACGCATGCGCACATATAAAAATACGCTGACAGATGATTAACGTTATAACCCGACTTTCATTGGAATAAAATTTATTAATAAAAATCTGATGTGGCCAACACAAAACCTCCCGCTATTTAATTTTTATAAATTTAAATACATACCTACGTATTTAGTAATGCTTCAAACTATATTATGTTCCATTGCATATAACTATTGCTTTATTTACGATTTTCTTTATTATTTAATATGTCACTATTATTAATTTGAAGTGATTAGTTTTTTAACAATGACGTTTACCTGTCAGTTACATTGATTTGAAAAATAAACTGTGTAACAAAGGAATTGTGTTTATCTTAGGCTTCGGGATTAAAAAAAGAAAAATGATTTTTAAATTTATCTGTAAAATATATAGAATAGAATAGAAAATTCAATAATCTATAATTTTCCAATGACATTAAATGCGAAAAAATGGCATTTAATGGTATTTTTTGAAGAAAAACCATTATGAGCTTCAAGTAAAGTACCATTTCCGTTTATCCGATTTATACCAAAATCTAATGCCTTCTATTCCAATTAGAATAGGGTAGAAATACAAAGTTTCAGAGTTTTCTGAATGATAGTATTTGAGTTAGAGTGCAAACAAAATTCGTACACATACACACATACACCCATACACATACACACACATACACACACACACACACACACACACACATACACACATACAGACATCATCGTGAAAATGTTAAAATTGGACTCTAGGGACCTTAAAACGTGGTCATTTACTAAAATCTCAATATGTGATTTTTAGCACGATCCCTATACCTCCCTTACCAAGGGTAGCGGGAGGTAAAAATATTCAACAATAGTGACAGCGAAGAAGTTACGAGTTTAGTTTTAAACGTGTTATTGGAATAAAAAACCGTAAAAAGAAATGATATGCATGCGCCATTTATAATTTTCATTTATTAGATAAAAGTTGGCCATCTTTAAAAATAAATGAGAAAGAGAGATAAATGAAAACGTAAATGAAAATGGTGTATGCATGGCTACATTGGTTTACACATACATTTATCTTTTAAATGAAAATTAAATTAAATTAAATGTAAATGAAAATGGCTGCATAAATCCGCCTTAAGAGAGGTATTTTAACATTTTTACAGTGAGGTATTTGTGTGTGGATGTGTGTATGTGTATGTGTGTGTGGGGATGTAGAAGGGACGGTTTCTCAAATTCTATAAGAATGAAGGCCAAATTAACTACATATTCCTTAATCTGACATTAATGGGAAGTGCTGAAAAGGTTTTGGTAAAAATTGGACAACCGGCAGTAGTAGTTTCGTAAGAAAAATCTTCTAAATATGATTATTCATATGGATTTTACCAATTTTCTTCGAAAATAGTTTACATTTTTACTTCTCGCTAAGAGGGGTATTGTATTCATGCTAAAAATCGCAAATTCAGATTTTAGTGAATAAACAAGTTTTAAGATCACTGGAATCCGATTTTGAATGAAGGAGGGACGGTTTCTGAAAATGTTTTGGTAAAAACTTGACAACCGGAAGTTTCTTAAAAAAATCTTCTAAATATAACTATTCATATGGGTTTTACCAGTTTTCTTCGAAAACAGTATACATTTTTACTTCCTTGTACGAAGTAAAGGAAGTATTGTAATCGCGAAAAATTTCGGAAATATCCATTTTGACTTTGACCATCCCTGAATCCATTTTGACCAACTGGAAAACGGCAAGCCGTAGAAAGTTAAAATTTTGTATTTAGAAGTGTGTAATATATAGTTGTGCACCTCCCTTTTTGGTCATTACATAACATCCGGAAGTGGTTCTTTACTTGAAGCCTATAATAGATTTTAATGAAAAACTATATTAAAATATAATCCAAAACTTTTTAAATTTGGTATATAAGACTTCTATATCAATGGACATAACATAATTGATTTTGGTTAAAATGGTTTAACCGGAAGTGATACTTTACTTGAAGCTGTTATCAGTTTTTCTTGAAAAAGTGGCGTTATTTTGATTTTAGAAATAAATTCTTCAAATAGAGAAATCTTCCTCTCTCAAGTCTCCTGCGACACAGTCCTTCCATCTTCTCTTTGGCCTTCCTCGTACTCCCGCATTGAAAGTTCCAATCCTAAGGCGAGGCCGTAACTGCATGTCTTTTGCGAGGAACACTGTGACTTATATCTCTTTCTGATCCTATACTTCCCATCTTTGGTTTTGTACATGACATTGACATCTGTCAATTGGATTTTTTTTTAATATAGCAGCTGTTTGTATAATTATAACAAAGCTGACTGATTTTTGAAAGTTAATCTCTTTATAATTCTTTAACTCATGTATATCTATTTTAAATAAATAATATTTAACTGCGTTTTTTAAGAAAAACTGTTAAAAACTTCATATAAGGGTATTTTCTGTGGATGAATTATAACCAAAATCTAATCACCTCTTCATATGGATGTAAAGAAGAGGAATACGAAAGAATTATAAATTTTAGAATTGTAGTATTGGAGTTATTGTCGGAGAAAAATTTGTCACACACGGACACACACACGGACATACACACAGACACACATATAGACATCATCTTAAAATTAGTAAATTCGTATAGTAAAGTAAAAATTCTAAATAAATTTCTCTTTACAATGATGTATAACAAGTAAGGGTTTACCTTTAAATTATCTCTAATAATGCAAATAGAAATACGATAAAAGTAGGCTGTGATATTCTATTGTTTATACCAGTAACATCTGTCACAGATTTAATAATACTGATTATAATAGTGAGAAAGGTGTTAAGATTCTTATTTAACTAAAAAAAAATGAACGTCGGTTACAGTAATAGTGAAAAAGTTGATATGCTTTGCTGTTTTCACAGATCAAATAATAATAAACGTCGGCTGCTATCCTGTATCAAAATTTATATCTTGATAGAAGACAGCCTCACGTAAATACTTTCCAAAATTTAGAAAATTCTCTGCGACAGACCGGTAATATAATTATACGTAGCCAATGTTCCTGTGTGACAGAAGTAACAGATATAAACAATTGAATATCATAGCCTACTTTTATCATATTTCTATTTGCGTTATAGGACATAATTTAAAGGTAAATCGTTACTTGTTACACATCATTGTAAAGAGAAATTTATTAAGAATTTTATTCTGTCAAAATATACGGGTGTTCCATTTAAAAAATCAAAGTTAAACATTTTTTCAAAAAATTGGTACGCCTTGGAAAAAAAATGTTTATGCTAAATTATAGATCAGGTTGTATTAAACAACTTTTGTATTTAACTTTTTTTTTGTATATTTAATATTTCAGAAGATATATGCTGAACAATGAAAAATCAACCATCCTGTATATTAAACGAATACAAGTAATAACTATAAATATTAGTAATCTATTTTCTCAATATGTCAACATGTCTATCCTTCAAAAACTTCATCCACAAATACAAATAATATGTCGTCCGCCAGCTGTCAAATCTTATAATCGATCACCTAAAGACCTAACCGTCAAGCGTCAAGCTGCAAACTCCTTTCTCCTAACTTCACTCCACATCCACAGTCTACACTCCACGCGACCAATAAGCGTGTCACCTTCGCGATACTCGTTTGTTTGTGATGACGTTGCACTTTCCAATGTCACGTGACCCAGGCCACATTTGTTGCGTCATCGTTTGATTGATGGTATATCATTTATTAAAAGGGGTTTACAGACAAATTTGTTATTCGTCAGTATCATTTGTTAGTATTGGGAAAGTATCAATAATATTGGGGTATTTAGTGAGAAAATTATAGGTTATTGCATCTGCTCAAGGGTTGGGAATGTAATATTAGGTAAACATATTCATTTGTTGTGAAAGTCATATGTGGGAGGGAGAAAAATAAGGTTGTGTTATTATTTTGAAAAAGATCATTTTGTGTAATTTAAGTTACACTTATATCAGGTAGCGTACATCAAGCATATTTTTGGAATGGCGTCTGCCACTATTTTTTTTTTAATTTTTATTATAAATGGTTGATTACGATGATCGACTGATTTTAGAATGTAAAATTTTGGAAAATAATCAGACATTTTCAAAAGTTTTTTGATTTTACAAATTTGATGTGGTTCGTGACGCTCCAGCTTAATTTATTTTTTTAAAAATTGACCTGATACAACTTATTTATTTATTTATTTTACTTAATTTCACCTGGACATTTCCAATGGATCGTATAGGGGATCCACTTGCTAATTTACATATTTGACTATTTCTGTAAGTAATGTTTAAATAAGAAAGTAATTTAATTGTATTATATGTTTATATATTAGAAATTTGTACCTTCACTATAATTATAATTTTTCATGTTGTAATGACTCCATGTATACTTTTAGAGCCCTGAAGAAGACTTTTGTTAAAGTCGAAATGTCGGCCAGGAAATAAATAATTTATATATGACTGCATGTCTGATTATTCTCCAATTTTACATTTTATTATAAAACTTCATCTAAATTGAAAGAGGTTTCTGTTTGTAATTCTGTAAGATAATTAATTCTAATTCGTCTTTGGTCAAAAATTTCGGTGGGAAAAAGTACGTTTTAGGCTCCCTAGAATACGATTTTACTAGTTTTACGATAATGTATGTATGTGCGTATGTGTCCGTGTTTCCGTGTGTGTGTCCGTGTGTGTGTGTGTGTGTGTGTGTGTGTGTGTGTGTGTGTGTGTGTCCGTGTCTGACAATTTTTTCTCCGACGATAACTCCAATACTACAATTCTAAAAATATAATTCTTTCGTATTCCTCTTCTATACATCCATAAGAAGAGCTGATTAGATTTTGGTTATAACTGATCTACCGGAAGAATGTGTGTGTGTGTGTGTGTGTGTGTGTGTGTGTGTGTGTGTGTGTGTGTGTGCGTGTGTGTGTATGTGTGTGTTATTTTTGCTGATTCTAATTTACTATGTACACTTTAAAAAAAATCATCCTGTATAGAATATTTTCCAAGGAACTTTCTGTATGGGATTTGTACAAGGTAATGTGCTGGCCACATTAATTTTTTTTGTATATTATACTGTTACAAAAAAGTGCGACAAACACTATCACTTTGCAACTAAACATATAGATAACTACTTTGTTTTCAGAAAGAATATTTACTATTACCTATCAGGTTAACAATTAACAAGCTATACAAACTATTTTGTTGAAAAATCAGTTGGAAGACTATTGCAAAATTAACATTGATTGAAATAGCTATGTAGCGTTTTTCTATGCACCACTCTGTATATTCCTAAATAATCCTCCACTATTAGCTTTAAATCCTTGTCGTCACACTATCCTAATAATTCCTCCCTCTCATCCTACTCTTTATCACTTCCACATGTTAGCTAACCTAACCTCAACATCAAGTGCTAGTCCCATGTCAATAACCTGTTAGCTGCTGCCCTGTGTTTCCTATGAAAACAAGCAATGTTTTGGTAAGATTGCGGTATCAGTGTGGTGTCAGGGATGTTGGACCCGCAGTATCGATTTCAGATGTCTCGGCACTTATCCACAGGCGACTAAGATCACGGATCAAGTTACGGATGACAGGGAGTGGTGTCTTCGGTGAACGATTTAACAGATGAAGAAACGGGATGAGTGACAGGAGAGAAAGTGAAAATGTGGGGAATGTGATATTTTATGAGATTCTTCCAATTCATTGACAAGATTGGAGACATTTTTTTTGGATATATGCATTTTACCTATATTTTAAAGAATTTAATTTGTAAAACAATAAAAAGGATTAAATGTACTTCCCAGAAAAAGCTTTTAGTAATGTCACTAAAACTTTTTTGACACTGATATTTATCTGTCAATTTGTCAACAGTAAAAACAAGTATTAAGGCAATCTGTTAACGGATGAGTCAAAGTTTGGAAAATGAGCTGCGTTAACAGGCCTTATAATATACCAGGTGTCGATTTGAAATCCGTAATATCGGGTATACAATGTTATATTTTTTCATATTGCTGAAGTTTCTGATTTTAGAGAAAAGTTGCAAATAAAAAAGTTGTGCAGAATTAAAAACTACACAATATGGGACTAAATTAATCACATTTTCTTTTATTTTACGAAAAAACGCAAATTAAAATCCGCAATTTTCAGTATATTTCAGAGTGTCATTGAATTACTGATGTTTTATTTGTTTTTATTTGACATTTAACTTTTGACGTATTATTATTATAATTAATTTTGAATGTTATAATAATATACCATTCATGACTCATTTTGTACTATCTTTTTGTGCTTAATTATACTTTTAATAATTATATAAAATAAATAAATATAAATATATCATCACGGCATATTACCCATTTCTGGGTGTGCCAGTATCTACAACACATGCAGACATCGGTAATGATGACGATATATTTTACCGTGGCGTAGAGAGTACACCACAGGGGTCACTTTTGTGCCATTTAAAATTGGAAATATTTGGCGTCAGTCGGGATCGAACCCGGTTCCCCCAGGTTCGCGACCAGACACTCAGGCACGCGGCCACGGGACCCCATAATTATATAAAATTATTTATTGACAATGGTAGAATTAAGAGACCTGGCAAATAAAAGAATTAAACATCAGTAATTCAATGACACTCTGAAGTATGCTGCAAATAGCGAATTTTAAATTGGCGTTTTATTCGTAAAATGAAATTGTGATTAATTTTAGTTTCATATTGTGTAGTATTTAATTCTGAACAACTTTTTTATTTCCAACTTTTCTCTAAATTTAATAGGTCAGTAGTTGTAGCAAAATGTAATAAATAACATTGTATTCCCTATTACGGATTTCAATTAGACACCCGGTATGCTTTTATACTACTTTTTCGATTGAGGTAATTTTATAATGAGATTTTTAATAAAATAGTGAAGTAATTAAAACACATTTGCTTAAGTTTCACAATTATATTTATTTGTATGCTTGATTGATTTCGACAGTTAGGCCATCATCAGAAGCGTAATAAAACTACAAGAATATACAAAGTAATTGTTATTTATACAATTGATAAGTAGAGGGGTAAATGAGTCAAAGGATCTGGATTAACATATCTAACAGCGGTGTTTTCAAAAGATCTAAATGTTCATTCATTAGTGTTTTCCGTTTATTGATGGCTCTCTGAATCTCAAACGCTTCTAGGTGTGTTAATCTTCGACCTTTTCTTTATAAATGTAGAATTTCCAAATCTGAAATATTACAGGTATGATTATTTTCTATGACATGTTTAGCTACATTTGAAGTTAAATTATTATACTATTATTATATTGTTAATATGTTCATGGAATCTTGTACTAAATTTACGACCTGTTTACCGTATATAACTTGAATTACAATTTTGACAATTTATTTTGTACACACCAGATTTACTAAGAGAGTCTTTATGAACAATTTTATTGTTTACAAGAATATTTTTCAATGTATAAGTATTATAAAGACCCGGTAAAATATCTAATTTAATTACTTCACAATTTTAATAAAATGTTTCATCAAGAACCCACAGCTTCATCAATTCAGATTTTTAATAAATGCAACTTATTAAAAATATGACTTGGTGTTTTTTGTCAGTTGTATTGGTAGCGCTACCCGCTAAAACAATTTAAATTTCTTATTTTGACAGTTTTTGTATTAATGTTTTGAATTTTGTATGATTGTATATGTTAATTCATTGTATCTAACATATCTGAGGTTCGGGTCTGAGTTTTTGTTCGCTAAAATGTTACAATCTGGTTTCTGTTTTGGTCCGGTTCAGGTTCGGATTCGATGCTCTAGAAAATTTTATGTTCAACAGTCTATATGATTTTTACCTCTCGCTAAGAGAGGTATTGGAATCATGCTAAAATTTGCATATCCAGATTTCAGTGAATAAGCACGATTTAAGGTCCCTTTAAAATGATGTCTGTGTGTGTGTGTGTATGTGTGTATGTGTATGTGTGTATTTATGTCTGGATGTTTTAGACACGATTCCTCAAAAACTATAAGACTTAAAAAATTAACTGCAGTTTCCTCAATCTGATATTCCTGGGAAGAGCTCAAAAGAATTTGTTAACAATTGAACAACCGGAAGTAGCAGTTTCTTAAAAAAATTCTTCTAAATATAATTTTTTGAAAATTTTTGTTATTACAAATGTTGAAGAACAAAATTCTCCATCCACTACACTTAAAATTTTTATTATATCTTGTATAGATTTAGAGATAAAGACACTATAATATATAGCAGATTCTAATCGCAGAGGCTAAGGCACTAAGGAAGCGACTTGACAAATTCAAATGTTTATAACATAGTTTGAAAGTGACATATGTCAGTGTTAAAAATCAATAGTTTTAGTGGCTTTCTGATAGCTTCTTCTGGGAAGTATATTTAATCTTTCTTATTATTTTATTAATGAAATATTTGAAATTATGGGTAAAATGCATATATTGAAAGACATATAGGAGCTTCCTCATACAATGAAAAATAGATATAATTAGAATTATATGTGTGCAGAAGACATGTTAAATACAATAAAAAACATTATTTGGGTAAAGTTCTGTAATTTTTTGCTATAAAACGACGGTTCGATAGCGAAGTGCAATACAATACTTATATAACCTAATATGGAAATAACGAGAGGTCTTGTGCTGGCCACAACAGATTTTTTATTTCCAATACTTGTAGCATGATTCTCGTATTTTATCCTCATTAAAACTTAACAATTGCGTAATCATCGATTACCTCTATCCCTTATATTTCTAGACAGGATGTAAAACATTAATATATCTCTTTTTAAATCAACTGCACTTGTGTTCGCGTTTAATTTAAAGATAATGGCGACCATAACCAGGATCGAAATTTCCAAATTTGCTCACCACTAATTAGCGTTCGTCGTAATGGCGCACAGTTGATAGTTGCTGAAGCCTGATAAACGTGCGTATCTTAGGAATATCCGTTCTCACATTCTTCTATCTTGCTTTGCAGATAGCGTCAATTCCTCAGGAAACCACGATGGTGGAAAGATATTCAAGTAGTAAACAATTTAAAATAAATGCCTTATCAAAGATTTCCATAAGGATATTAAATAATGACAAGGGACATTCCTTCTAATTAGTTATTTCTTTAAAGAAAGGAATGCTCTGTGCTTAATAAGACTAAATACAGGTGTAGAAAGGATCTATTTACAGTATGTTCAAAAAAACTTAACTCGGAGTAGGCTATGAACAAAAAAAAAACCGTATGTCGATTTGACACGAGATATTGTCAAAAATGTTATCTAAAGAAATCAAAGCTTTTTTTTGAATCCTTATTTTACAAATATAAATAAATTAGAAAACGGTGAACGCAATATTCTGTATCCTTCTGTACTATTTTTACCTTCCGTCACCTTTAGGTAAGGAAGGTATTGTCTTTGGTCAAAAAATTCGGTGGTGAGTTTTTAATGAATAAGCACGTTTTACGGTCCCTACAATACGAATTTACTATTTTTAAGATGATGTCTGTCTGTATGTATGTATGTGTGTGTGTGTGTGTGTGTGTGTGACAAATTTTTCTCCGACGATAACTCCAATGCTACAATTCTAAAAATTATAATTCTTTCGTATTCCTCTTCTGTACAACCATATGAAGAGTTGATTAGATTTTGGTTATAATTACTCCACCGGAAGTACCCTTATTTGAAGTTTTTAACAGTTTTTCCTAAAAAATATTATTTTTTGACATTTTGTTATTATACACATTAAAGAAAATACTCTTCTCTGTATGGTTTTATTATACATTTTCCTTCATAATCAATAGATGTAGATTTAAAGCGTTATAAAGAAATTAATTTTGAAAAATTAGTCAGCTTTGCTATTTATCATGGAAAGCGACCCCTAATAAAATAGGGGATAGCTGAAGAATAAATGAAGGAAGTGTCTAGTGCATTTTACTTAGTGTATATTTATGTTATAATTTTATTGGATTTATAGAACCTTTTCGAATCTAGTTTTGGTATAGAATTTGTAAAAAATAGTATGTGTTCGTGTTCCATTTTACATGATATTATATGTATAGAATCTGTTCCAAGGACCTTTTGGTATGGGATTTGTACAAAATACATCGAATTGACGGAAGGTCTTGTGCTGGCCACAACAGATTTTTTCTCCTTAAAATTACATTTCACGATCAATTTTGACAACTTGACTCTGAATTGAATAATGATGAGACATAGATTGAAAAAAATGTTTATGGCAAATATTGTAGTAGATAGTTTAAAGATTTTATAAATGTTTTACTGTTGAAAATCGATGGAGTGGTTATCAAAAAATCATGTATTGAAATTTTTGATTGATCGCCATTTTGTCAATTGGAAAAATAAAAAATAATTGTAAATGTCAAATCTTTTAGAGAGCCCAAAAGTAAATATGAGAGAAAAAAATTTTTCAATAGTCTCTAAAATAATGGAGTTATGACGATTTTTCGAAAAACAAAAGTACTCCAATAACTAAGAACCGGGGCGCCAAATCAAAAATAGGAACTAAGAGAAGTTGTTTGTTTTAATGAGTACTAACTACCATTTTCGGGTGTAATGACTTAGTATTAACACCCTGTATATATAATTTTAATTATAGAGAATCATGAACTTTCATTAATTATTTCAAATTCTGTAAATTACTTTAACCACAACGACAAAAATATTTGTCAAATTATAAATGGGAAAACCTCAACATTAAAATGTATCACTGCTAAAAATATATTTAGGAAGGAAGAATATATGATAAATTTTATTTATCTATGTAAAACGTTAAAAATCTGATGTTGCCAAGTATTTTGTACAAATCCCTTACCAAAACTTTCTTGGAAAAGATTCTATATATCCAGTAAAATTGTAATAGGAACATATAGTATTTTCTACAAATTCCATACCTACCGAAAGTTCCTTAGAAAATATTCTATAAATCCAATAAAATTATAACACGAACATACACTATGTAAATTGCACTTGACACTGACATCTGTCAATTAGAATTATTTGAATATATCAGCTGTTTACATGATTATAGCAAAGCTGGCTAATCTATTAAAGTTTATATCTTTATAATTCTTTAACCCTACATCTATTGAATATGAAGGAAAATGTATAATCAAACCGTATAGACAATAAGATATTCTTTTATACTGATAATCACATAAAATGTCAAAAAATGATATTTCACTGCGTTTTTTCAAAAAAAAAAAAAACAAGATGTTAAGGACTTCAAGTAAGGGAACTTTTGGGTAAACAATTATAACTAAAATCTAATCAATCCTCATATGGATGTAAACTAGAGGAATACGAAATAATTATAATTTTTAGAATTGTAGAATTGGAGTTATCGTCGGAGAAATTTTTGTCTCACACACACACACACACAGATACAGACATCATCGTAAAACTAGTAAAATTGTGTTCTAGGTACCCTAAAACTTGCTTATTTATTAAAAAGTCACCACCAAAATTTTTGACCAAAAACAATACCATCCTTACCTACAGGAAACGGAAGGTAAAAACAGCAATTTTTTTGCATTTATCTACTGACCTATGAATATTTCGGGAAAAACAAATACATCTATAAATGGCCTACTAGTGTTTCACAAGAGTCTTGCATTTTTCTTGTTCTTGTCTTGTTCTTGCATAAAATGCAAGACAAGAACAAGACAAGAGTTATATAGTTCGTTGCAAGACAAGACAAGAATCTGCCCTGCAAGAAAAGTGCAAGAATAGCAAGATTTTTTAGTATTTTCTTGCATTCTTGCACTCTTGCAATATTATATTATAATTCAATATATCAACATTTTATTATAGGTTTTACCTCTAGCTAAGCAGACATTAACCGGAAAAGCTAAAAGGGTTTTGGTAATAATTGACAACCGGAAGTAGTAGTTTCTTAAAAAATCTTCTAAATACTATATTTTGAAAATTTATAGTACAAAAAATAATAAAAATAAATTTAAATTTTCTTATTATATCTTCTATAGATTTAGAGATAAAAAATCTGATATGGCCAGCATATGACCTCCCGCTAATTTGATGTTTAAAATTGCAATGAGCTTGGAGTTAATATCACTTTATCGGTTGTAAACAAAATCTAATTTGTTGTTCCAATAAATAGAAAAGTCTTTAATAAGAAATTTTGTATTATATTTTATCAAGTTTTTTTTTTTTTTTTGAAAATCTGTTAAGAGCTCTTAGTTAAGAACCACATCCGACTTATCATATATACTCATGTTGTTTTCAATCATAGACGAGTTTTAAAATCAAATTTGAGAAGTTTTTTTATCATATTTTAATATATTTTTTCAAGGAAATCATTTCAGAGCTTCAAGTAACGTACCACTTTAGGTTTACTAATATTAACAAGAATCTAATATGTCGGTCTCATTAATATAAAAGTGTTAAATACAAGATTTGAAAAGTTTTCAATTATAGCATAATATATTTTTTCACGAAAATCTCTTCACAGCTTCAAGTAAAATATCCCTTCCGATTTAAATATGTTGTTCCTATTGATATGAAATTGCAAGACAAGAAATAGCCTAGCAAGACAAGAAATCTTGTCTTGTGAAACACTATGGCCTACTATGGGGCAACTTTTCCCTAAGTTAACCGACTTCGTATCTTTCACAGATTCCGAGATCCCAATGGTGAGCCTCGAAAAATAGACACCCTGTATCTGTTACACCTTCTATGTTCAAAATTACAAATAACTTGTATGATAAAAAAAATCTTGTACTCGGCAAAATATAACAAGGATAAAGTGTGTTACTAGATAAAAATAAAATAATTATCGCATATCTTATCATTTCACGGAAAAGTTTTTATATAAATATCTACTACTTGGCTACTATAAAATTTTTCTGCGGTTACGAATAGTAATTAAGATATTTTTGATAATATTTTATTTAAAATTTGATTTCCTTTTAAAATGAACCCTATAGCGCAATATGTATTTAACTAAAAATATTTTTTTCTACAGTCACTATAAAAAATTGGCCATTTGCGCTCTCTTTTGTCAACGCAAAATGTCACTTTGCCGCTCATGCGCGACAAAGTAGAAAAAAACGCTCGCTGTCCAAATTTCTAAGTATACAATGTTGAGAAATGTCACTTGTCTACATTCTTAATGAAAATATTTAGTTAGGAACTAATGGCACTGTAATTACACATTTATCACGTTCACAAGTCAATTTGACATATGTTCTGTCGGTATTTAACATAACCTAACAAAATGCCACACTGCTGTGAAAATGAAATAGGGCATTCATTTACAAAAACGAAAGTATAAAATGCTTAGATTAGATTGAATAAAAACTCAAGAAGAATGGAAAATAACGAGAAAATAAAATTAAATATAAAATAAATTGTGTGAACAGTTATGTTTAGTAATAGGAATGATTGTACACAGATGGCGGTAGGATAGTTGCGAGTCGTACTGACATCTGATCTCTAGTTAATTATTTATTTTGATTACAATAAAGTTATTAGTTATTTCGTTACTTAAATAATTGCGAGAAGTCAGTCAATGCACATACATGTCTATATAATCACAAATTCCTTGAAATATATGTTAATTTTTTCAGTGTGACAGGCGTGACAACTAACCACACATTTTGCTACAATAACTCATCAAATCATCACAAATCCTTGTTTCCACGCTCTAATTTTGTTTTTTTTTTTTATGGAATAGATGGCTAATGTAACGATATAATCATTTAAAAGCCTTTTTAAGTTTAAACCGTATCTTTTGTATTAGCTAATCGTTATTTATTGAGCAGTACTGTAAGTATAATGTGTACATTTTATTATTTTTTATGGTGGAGGACCCCATTGTGGCGACTGTGTGTGTTTCGAGCGCAAATGGACATTGTCGATTTCGAGAGAACAACCTCTCAATCGACAATGTCGCATTTTGCGCTCTTAATACACAAATAGCTATTTCCCTATTGTGAACTTGATTTGCGTTTTAATTAATTACAGGGTAGAAACTAATGTCTATGATTATTTTTTAAATAAAATAATATGTAAATAGTCATCTATGCTAAAAATGAATAAGCGATATTACATTAAATATACGAGGTGTGGCAATTAAATAACGAGATTTATTTTTTCCGGCTTCCCTGTAAATTTGATAACATTGCAGGCTATGTCATATTAATTTGTCATCTTCCCTCCATCCACTGTTAAAATTTCAAGATAATTAGGCAAACCGTTCGGCAGTACCCTTTGATTGAAGTCAACTATTGTCTCGTACTCCGTCGGAATTATGTTAGTGTCAATACGAAATTCTGTGTGAGACAGTGAGACTTAAAAAATCCGCTACAGAAATGTACGAATTGTTGAAGAATGTTTATGGTGATGAGGGTCTATCTATTACTCAAGTTTTCGGGCAGTTTAGAAATTTTAAAGATGGAAGAAAAGAGATCGGAGACGATTAGCGCCTCGGCCGTGCACTGACATTTTTTTCGAAATCCGAGTGATTGTTCACATGGATTGGGTGCTTGAAGGGCATTTCGTTAACCAAGCATATTACAAAAAGGGTTTGAAAACCCTTCATGCACGGGTGAGAAGAAAAAGGGCTGAAAACCTCTTCTTTATATCCATATGAAAAGCTTATTAGATTTTGGTTATAATTGATCAATTGGAAGTACCGGTATTTGAAGTTTTTAATAGTTTTTTTTTTTTAAAGTTAAATATCATATTTTAACATTTTATGTTATTGTAAATATGAAAGAAATGTGATTGTCTATACGGTTTATATATTTTCTTTCATATTCAATAGATATGGATGTTAAAGAATTATAAAGAGATTAACTTTCATAAATCAGCCAGCTATGCAATAACCATAAAAACTGCTGATATATTCAAATAATTCTAATTGACATATGTTAGTGCGAAGTGCAATTTACATAATAAATGTTATGCTATGCTATTATAATTTTATTGGATATACATATAGAATCTTTTCCAAAGAAGTTTCGGTATGAAATTTGTAAAAATAGTATATGTTCGTGTTACAATTTTACTGCTTGCTGAGACTGAGAAAAATTGTAGCAAAAATATAGCAATCATTGAAGTTATAATTAAAACGAAAAAATCTGTTGTGGCCAGCACAAAACCTTCCGTTATTTCGATGTATTTTGTACAAATCCGATACCAAAAGTTCCTTGGAAAAGATTCTATATATCCTGTAAAATTGTAAAACGAACACACTATTTTTTACAAATTCCATATTGCAAGTTCCTTTGAAAAGATTCTATAAATCCAATATAATTATAACACGAATGTACATTCTGTAAATTGCACTTCACACTTCCTCATTCCTATCCAACGCATATTCTTCACACACTTCTTCCTCTCTCAAATATTCTGCTACGCGGTCCTTCCATCTTCTCTTTGGCCTTCCTCGTACTCCCGGCATTGAAACTGCAATTCACTTGCGAGGGATACTCTGTCACTTATGTTACTTTCTGATCCTATACTTTCCACTTTGGTTTTGCACTTGACACTGACATCTGCCAATTAGAATTTTTTGAATATACATGTCTGCTGTTTTCATAATTTTTGCAAAGCAGACTGATTTTTGAAAGTTAACCTCTCTTAATCTCTCTATAACTCTATATTTATTGAATATGAAGGAAAATTTATAATTAAATCTTACAGAGAATAAAATTTTCTTTCATATTAATGACCATAAAATGTCGAAAAATGATATTTAACGGGGGGGTTTTCCAGAAATACTGTTAAGATCTTCAAATAAGGGTACTTCCGGTTGACCAATTATAACCAAAATCTAATCAGCTCTTCATATGGTTGTAAAGAAGAGGAATACGAAAGAATCATAATTTTTAGAATTGTAGTAGTTATCGCCGGCGAAAAATTTGTCATACACACACACACACACACACACACACACACACACACACACACACACGGACACACGGACACACGGACACACATACATACATACATACATACATACATACATACATACATACATACAGAAATCAATGTAAAATTTGTAAAATCGTTTTCTAGGGATCTTAAAACGTGCTTATTCATTAAAAACTCACCACCGAATTTTTTGGCCAAAGACCTTCCTTACATAAAGGTGACGGAAGGTAAAAATAGTACCTAGTCTGTAATAAAACATTTGAAATTGCAACATTAATAGCCATAGTGAAAAAACAAAATAAGATAATGTAAATATTAGATTTTTCATTGAACCATAGTGCCGTTCGGACGTGTTTTGCTCTAATGTCTAATTTTTCATTTTAAATCAAAGTTTGTAGTAGTGATACACATTTAAATACTTATTAACAAAGCATTGTACTAATTTCTAAATTAAAATTTCGATCTTTGGCAATATTTTCGTATTATTTATTTTGCATGGAATACTTAGTGCATAACAATGGAAATCCGTTTGTATTTTCTTCAATCAGTGAAGTTTAGTGCGTCGTACTAGTGCTCCGCAATTAGTGCATTTTGTGCAAGCATCGAACAACAAGAGCGACATATTTTACATCCATCGAACCCGGTCTATATTGGGACCGACCTTTTGAATTTTGTGCAATCATTAATTGTGCTTGTAATTTGAAAAACTAATAACTTTTTCTAAACTTTGATATAATATATTTTGGCATTATGCCCAGTTGCACGGATACAACATAAGAGTTTAAGTGTAGTTTAGCCTTAAGTTTAGTTTTATTTCGTTGCACCGTGCGCTAAACTCTCCATAAACATCTTAAGGCTTCCATAAATTTAAGCCTCCGAAATTGACGGTTTATCTTGCACTTAAGTAAGAAGTGAGGTTATATTGAATGGAAACGTTTTTAATTTGTATCAGAATCATTGAAGTAATTGATTTTATTGTCGATGATGACGATTTAGATGCATTGGATTTAATTTTATGCGGAATACCAAGGCAAATATACGACAGATCTGATCATTTTCATACTCTTTCTGATCATGCTTTTTTTCAACGGTTTCGATTAACCAAATATACAGTATTGCAATTACTGATTTTAATAGAAAATAATATTGAATATTATAACGACATGTAAGTATTGCATTCATTTTTCTTTCAATGTTTTACTTTTTAATTTAATTAGTTGGCATTTCGTGTTCGCTTTCTTTTTTCGTCTGATACCACTTTTGCTAAAAACAATGAATATATTTAATTACACTTCAATTTTAAAAACTATAATTCTATTTGAATCGAACTTACCTATATAACCTCCAAACTTTCACACAAATAAAATCTCTAAATTTTATTTTTCTTGTTACTAAAAGTACAATTTAAACAGCTTAAAAATATATAAACTCCACTTACTTAAGGTTATTAAAAAAAATCCGTTGTGGCCAGCACAAGACCTTCCGTCAATTCGATGTATTTTGTACAAATCCCGTATCAGAAGGTCCTTGGAACAGATTCTATATAATATCATGTAAAATCGAACACGAACACATACTATTTTTTACAAATTCCATACTAAAAGTTCATTTGAAAAGGTTCTTTCAATACAATAAAATTATAACATAAACTACACTAAGTAATGTGCTTCCATCTTCTCTTTGGCCTTTCTCTGCATGTCACTTGCGAGTAAAAATATGACATACCAATTTTAGATCCTATACTTTCCATATTTGGTTTTGCACTTGCAACTGACATCTGTCAATTAATTTTTTTGAATAATTATGTCAGCTGTTTCCATGATAAATTGCAAAGCTGACTAATTTTTGAAAATTAATTTCTTTATAATGCTTTAAATTTACATCTATTGAATATGAAAGAAAATGTATAATTAAACCGTATAGAGAAGAGTATTTTCTTTAATATATATAATAACAAAATGTCAAAAAATAATATTTAACTGCGTTTTTTTTAAGAAAAACTGTTAAAAACTTCAAAAAAGGGTACTTCCGGTGGATCGATTATAACCAAAATCTAATCAACTAATGTACAGAAGAGGAATACGAAAGAATTATAATTTTTAGAATTGTAGTATTGGAGTTATCGTCGGAGAAAAATTTGTCACACACGGACACACATACACACACACACACGGACACACACACACATACATACAGACATCATGTTGAAAATAGTAAATTTGATTGTAGGGACCCTAAAACGTGCTTATTCATTAAAAACTCACCACCGAATTTTTTGACCAAAGACAATACCTTCCTTACCTAAAGGTGACGGAAGGTAAAAATATGTGTGCAACAGATAAAAATTAAGTAATACTTAATGTAAGTTCAGTTTTATTAAGTGTAAAATTAAGAAACGTCAGTGCAACCGGGCATAAATCTGTTGTAGACCACATTATCATTTATATTGTTCGCACAACAACACGTACACGCCATTATCTTCAAAACAGCAATCCCAATCCCTTCACCTCCCATCCCCATGTCTTCGTAGTCAAAACATATCCTCCACGTATGTGATTAGGACACTCCATCTGCGATAACTTCTGCAGTAATCAGTGCAGGACTCATCCTGTGATAACGGCGTGGGAACCAGTATGCCAGTGAAGTGCTGGCGTTATCAGTGCCGTAGCTTCAAACAGAACCATGTAGTGAGTAAGGGCGTGATAGTTGTGAAAAAATTGAGTGATGGTGATGGTGAACTTAAGGGTGAATGAACTGCAGGTGGTGCTACGAGTGGGAATGAAGAGTAAGTGTAGAATGAGATTTTTGAGGTTAAGAATAGTGGGATGTTTGTATTTCAAGTTACTGGAATTGTCTCTTGTAAACGATGTATATTTTGGGATCACTATGTGATTATGCTTAAAATTTATATATATATATATATATATATATATATATATATATATATATATATATATATATATATATATTAATTGTACATTAAAATAAGGCCCGATATACACAACAAAGGTATTTTAATTTTCAACATGATTTTGGTGCCAGAATAAACTTTGTGGCCTATTCAGAGAAACACAGTCATAAAGGTTGTTACGGATATAAAGATTGTTATCATAAAGACATTTGTAACAATCTTTATGAATTTGTCAATTCAGAACCTACGTCGGTATTATTGACAATCTTTACAAAATAATACTTGTGAATGAACCAGATTATTTGACAATAGCTAACTTCATTATGCATATATGAACTTAACCTAACCTTATATGTCAACGTTTTATTCTTTTAATAATGTGTTGCCAATTATATTTAAAATGCAAACATTCTGCCAAAACAACTAAAGAAGAATATGACATTTGTGTCATATTTGAAAACTTCTAAATTATTTAGAACGGGTATGTTAATTCCTACCACTGATCCCAACGTGACTGAAAAGTTATGGAATTTTTTTTTTTATTTTGATTGAAGAAAAAGCACACATTAGCACCAGAATAAATAACAAGGTTTTCACGAATACCTACCACAGATTACAATATTTTCAAAGAAATATGTATTTACGTCAAAAGTAACTTTCGTCCACGACGGTTTTATCGTTCTTATTATCATTATTTAAGTCGGAGCAGGATCCATTCGAATAATCAACTGCATGCTGCTAATATTTAGCAGAAAGGCCATTATTAATAATATATGATTGATGTAATAATCTGTCACATGTCAAATATTAGAAATAACAACGTGATAACAACCATAAATACATAGTTTTAGCAGTCGTTATGATAAAGACTGTCAAAACACGTAAAAATTGTTGACGGTAACCATCTTCAGTACTGAGAATACCAAATTTGATTTTAACAATCTTTACAGTACATAACAACCATAAAGACCATGACGACAACACAAATATTGAGTTCTGAATAGACCCCTTAATTTAAACACGTGGAAAATGGTTATTTCAAATAAATGTCAAATCAAGTAACATGTCAAAAATAGGTAGGTATTTAAAAATCTTGAAATAACGCAGATTATTGGGTTGATTTTGTTTAATACTGTAACCACCAAATTCACCAACCGTTATTCAAGTATTGATTCTCTGATCAACACTGATCTGTAAATCAAGTTCTGGTTTACCTTAGAGATCAACAGTTTTAACAAAGCAACAGTGTCAAATTTTGTTGATCAGAGAATCAAATTTGATTCAGGGATGGTGAATTGGGTTGTAAGTCATATAGATCTGAAAATCAGTCAAAAAATCCCGCCAGTACTTCTAATGATGCCGCAACTGGCGAAATTGTACAATAAAGTAAAAATATACTTCTCTTCTGAAACTAAACCTATAGTGTTAGTATTTTTTTTTTATTAATTTAAATACATTGTTACATACATTTGAAATCTGAACTGTGTATCTAAGGAATTGTGTTTATCTCTAAAACATAGGTTCCGGGATTTATAATAGTAGGTATATTGTAATACAAGTGAGGAAAAAGCATCATTGTAAAATGAGTACGAAATTTGGAACACGAGCGATAGCGAGTATTCTAATCGTACGAGTTTTGCAATGGCCCTTTTCCACGTGTATTACATAGTATTTTTTTCAACATTGCATGTGAAAATTACATTACCACGTCTATTACATACTATTTTTTTCAACATTACATGTGAAAATTACATTTTTTATATGCATTGAAGTCCGTATACCTGTTATTTCAACGAATAAATGTGGAAACATCTAATAAAAAACTTTTCTCACTTGTGAGGGAAGTGAGGAAAATGTCATTTTCACAAGTGATGTTGAAAAAATAGATTATTTCATATATTTATAAAATATATAGAAAAATTATTAATGCATATCTGCAGAAAATTTAATAATCTTTAATTCTTATGATAAAATGAAAATATGATATTTAAAGGTATTTTTCGAAGAAAAACTATTTACAACAAAATCTAATGGCTTCTTTCCATTAGAATAAAGTAGAAATATAAGGTTTCAGAATTTTCTAAATGATAGTATTTGAGTTAGAGCGTTGACAAAATCCATACACATACAGACACACACACATACTCACATACACACATCATCGTGAAAATGTTAAAATCGGATACCCTTACCAAGGGTAGCGGGAGGTAATAACGCAGATTAATGGGTCGATTCTGTTTAATATTGTAAGTTTTACATATCTGTCACGCATTCTCCTTATGTAAAATTGTATAGATTTAGCTGTTTAATTATCTTATGAAAGATAAAAATTAACAACCAATGAAAATAGTTGTCACATCCAATAAATGTGTTTCAATATTTTAAATTAAATTTTATTGGTTATCGTTATCAGTAGTACAAAGGTCGTGTGATTGGGAAATAAATTGAATATTTTAGCTTAGATTTTTTTTTTCAAATCATATTTTTTGACATTGTGTTCTTTTAAAAATGTGCCTAACATTTAAAATATTACCCATTTCTAGGTTATGGCAAAATTACTTATATTTATCATTTTTCAGAAAATTTGTTTGAATAGTTTAGTTTGCACAGCTAGAAAACTTAAATTCCCAAAAGGTGAACTTTTGCGATTTTTGAACATTTTCCGTTATTTTGCCATTTTTTCAAAAATAGAGATGTATCTGCACCCATTTTTTAGGTTATTGACCAAAAAGTTCGTTTAAATGCAAATAATTTAGGAACAAAAATAAATAAATTTTGGTTTGAAGTTTTGAAATGATCAAAAACAGTATAAAACAGAAGATTTTAGAAAATTTTACTCAAAGGTAGATTACATGCATGAGATTTGGGGGTTTAATTAAAAATAGTTAGAGATACAGACTTGTGGGTACCAACAATTTATTTTCTGGTTGGGGTCTTCACTTTATAAATGTCCCGGGGTCTCCACTATTCCGGCCCTGCTGACTGGAGTCAAAAATTATTTCCAATTTTCAAATAGCACAACACCACATTGTGCTCTCTCAACCTCAGCTTTAGGAATCAGTGAGATGATACTTATAGTAAAAGCGTCCTAAACAGAAAATAAAGTTTCAGTGATGAGCGAATTTCTTAAGATCTTCATAGTAAAAAAATACGCTCTTGTTAAATTTTTAGTTTATAATATTTACACGTAGTGAAAATGATAGCTTTTTTCGTAGTACGGTTTGCAAAAGGTTTGGGTTTGAGACCGAATGCGCGTGCCCGTTTGAATTTTTCTTTGAACACAATATAAACTCATTTAAGTATCTAGTGGGCCGTATTGTGAAACTTTAAGTCGTACTGGATTATCATTTGCAATTTTTTTGAAAGTGTTCAAAAAAAATCTGAATACTGGAGTATTGTCTTTTTAACAAAATTCTAAGTTTAGGTTTTTTTTTTCTAATAGCCATTATTTCAAAATCACCATCTTCACTTGAAGAATAATTTAAAAAGTCAAATATTCTAGTGGAATCCATCATCTATTATTAAGGGAATTTTAATGTCTTATTATTTTGCAATAATATACACACCTTAAAATATTTATTAAAATAATAAATATAAATTTATTTTTATTGTATCAAACAGCAATTTCATAGATAACCTAATTTTCTGCAAACGAAAACTAACTCGAACATATGAGAATGTCAAAAATTTTGAAAAATATAAATGTGCATATCTCAAAATAAAATTTCTAGCCGAATTGGAAATTATTCTGACCGTTGCCAATCAGTCCCCAACCAGTCAAAAAACTTCTGTGAACAGCTAACTAGTAACAAGAGTTTGAAATTTGATTTTGTGAACGCTTTTATGTAACTACACATGCCTCTAGCGGTTGCTGACGATTTCAAATCGTTCTATGAACAAAGTTATCACCAAATAAATATTATTACTATATTAGTGAGTTTTTTTCTTTCGATTTATTAAATTTAAAAAGCTGCAGCATCAAAAACATAAAACCATATTCCCAATATAAATCCCCATTAGTATTTCTTTACCATCTGCTGTTTGAATCAGTGCACACTGAAGTGGTGTACTGTACACTGCACTCCAGTGGGGTATGAGAGCACGCCACGCAACCGCTGCGGTTTGACTCAATTAAAACTAAACTGCATCAATTATTAACAATTTGCTGATAACACTCGAAGCTCTCCTGCTAATGGCTCCGTGCAGTTCGAGAGGGTTGAGGGCTGGAGGTTGGTGTGCAGCAGTTAAACAAGCGTAGGGAGTGATGTTCTTTTTAGCTAGAGGGTCAAATCAGTGAAATACGAATGGAATTAGTTTGTACAGACTGAATAAGGTAGTTTTTATTAAAAATTGTTGTACTAACGACTTCGAGCACTGATATCTTATTAATGTTTATTAATTTAAAAATAGTTTGTTGTGGCCTGCAATATACCTCCCACAAGTAGTTCTGATGATGCAGAAACTGGTGAAATTGTACAGTAAAGTAAAAATATACTTTACTTGTGAAACCGAGTGTTTTTACCTCTAGCTAAGAGAGGTATTGGATTCATGCTAAAATTTAAATATCCAGATTTTAGTGAATAAGTACGATTTAAGGTCCCTAGAATCCGATTATAACATTTTTCCGATGATGTCCGTATGTGTGTGTGTGTATATGTACGTGTGTGTGTGTGTGTGTGTGTGTGTGTGTGTGTGTGTTTGTGTGTGTGGATGTTGAAGCCACTGTTTCTCAAATACTATAAGACTTAAAAAATATTTAACTGCAGTTTCCTCAATCTAACATTCCTGGGAAGATCTGATTAGATTTTGGTAACAATTGAACAACCGGAAGTAATAGTTTCTTTTAAAAAAATCTGTTGTGGCCAGCACAAAACCTTCCGTCAATTCGATGTATTTTGTACAAATCCCATACCAAAAGGTCCTTGGAACAGATTCTATATAATATTATGTAAAATCAAACACGAACACATACTATTTCTATTCTAAAAATATAAAGTAAAATGCACTTGACACTTCTTCTTATTCTTCAGCTTCCCCTATTTTATTACAGGTAGCTGTTTCCTCTTTTCTTCCACTCATTCCTGTCCAACACATCTTCTTGACATAGGCATTCCTTTCAGTCTTCTGCGATAGAGTCCTTCCATCTTCTCTTTGGCCTTTCTCTGCGTGTCACTTGCGAGGAGCACTATGACATACCAATTTTGTGATCCTACACTTTCCATATTTAGTTTTGCACTTGCAACTGACATCTGTCAATTAGAATTTTTTTAATATATCAGCATCAGCTGTTTCCATGATAAATAGCAAAGCTGACTAATTTTTGAAAATTAATTTCATTATAATGCTTTAAATCTACATCTATTGAATATGAAGGAAAATGTATAATCAAACTGTATAGAGAAGAATATTTTCAATAACATGTATAATAACAAAATGTCAAAAAACAATATTTAACTGCGTTTTTTAAGAAAAACTGTTAAAAACTTCAAATAAGGGTACTTCCGGTGGATCAATTATAACCAAAATCTAATCAACTCTTCATATGGATGTACAGACGAGGAATACGAAAGAATTATAATTTTTAGAATTGTAGTATTGGAGTTATCGTCGGAGAAAAATTTGTCACACACGGACATACGTACACACACACACACACATACAGACATCATCTTAAAAATAGTAAATTCGTATTGTAGGGACCCTAAAATGTGCTTATTCATTAAAAACTCACCACCGAATTTTTTGACCAAAGACAATACCTTCCTTAACTAAAGGTGACGGAAGGTAAAAAAAGAATTGAAGTTTTGCCTAATTATAATTAGATATTATTTTATTAGGCAATATGTTTAATAATTTCGTATAATTTACAAATCTTAATTTAGCATTTTAACTAATCCGAAATAGATAAAAAATATTTTGTAAAAAGTCGTTAATTTAAATACGCAAATAGTTATTGTAATTACTTTATTTTATTTCATTTTACTATATTTTGGATTCATTAATTTTGTCCTATAATTTTCGGTAATTTATCTAATGAATTAGGTAGTAAGTAAATAGAAAATTTAAATATATATTTAGTTAATTTATTTATGTTTAGTTCAATACTAAATGTAGTCATTTAATCTAATTTTGTATTTAATTTTACTATAATTTGTTATTACAAATTTAGAAAATTTAACTAAATCAACTTAGATAATTTAATGAAAACATATTAGTAGGCTAAAAATTAAAAATTTGTTTATGGATGTTTTTTTTATGTACACACACACACACACACATATATATATATATATATACAGACATCATCGTGAAATGAAAATGTTAAAATCGAATTCTATGGACCTTAAAACGTGCTCATTTACCAAAAACTCGAAATGCATTTTTTAGCAAGATCCTTATACTTCCGTTACCAAGGGTGAGGGAGGTAAATTTTAAGTTGCAAAAAGTATCTCATTTTTGTAAGTTTATCCACTAGAAAATAATCTTCACATTCGCATGAATTGAAGTTAAAATAAATTTAACACTTCTACATACGCTTAAAAATAGCATGTGCTAGATGCCACACATTATTATCAATACATTATTTATTTAAGTCATCGAATTCCTAGAATAGGTACTCAAAAGGAGAAATCAATCGTGATATTACGTATGACTTTGATCAAATAAGGAAAAATTTACAAAACTCATACAAATATTATTTTGAAGCATTCTGAATAAAAAATTTAAAAATTCAATTATAATTTTCATGTGTATATAGAGACCTGTCTGTTTCAAAAATATAATTAATTGGTATTGGTTATCAAAGCTTACTTTGATGTTTATTTTTTGTAAACTAGTTTGAATTTGACGAAATAACTACAAAATAAATAAATAAATTTCGTATTATGTAATCTGATCATTTAAAAACTTATACCAATGACCTTAAGTTCATTTTTCTAGTTATTTTGTTAATGTTTTTTGCATTACTTGTAAGTACAATTATTTATCTTACCAAATCCGTTATAAATATTGTTAATACATAAAATGATATGTCTATAAATATTTTTTTTTTTTTATTTTGAGGCCCCGGGCCAAATATGGAGTTGAGCCCCCAGTAAATAAAAATCAGTTGTGAATAGCACAATACCTTTCGCCATTTCCGTTTTATGTTCTGTAAGTATTGTATTTCACTTAGTTGTCGAAACGTCATTGAATGAGGAAGTTCCTTAATGTCAGAGATACTTCCAATTCATTAACACGGAACCTGAACCTGATATAGATTCGCTCATTATGACCTTAAATAATTCTTCAGCCACTGGTATCGATGGAATTCCTAATAACATAATCAAAAATTGTCGTAAATAGATAATAGCTCCTCTTACTTACTGCATTAATGTAACCTTAATACAAGGAATATTTCCTGAAATCTTAAAACAGGTAAAAGTGGTACTTCTATTTAAAAAGAGGGATAATGGGTTTGTTTCAAATTACTCTCCCTCCTTTCTGGTGTTCACAAAATTTTTGAAAAAGTTATACTAATTAGAGCTCATCGTTCCTTGAGAAGAATGTAGATGGCGTTGGACAGCCGCCCGTTTTTACATGCGTTAAATAAATAATTTAAATTAGTGAAACCAAACTTTGTCGGTAATAAATAAGTAATATCACAAGACCTCTTGATTTTATCGATAAATTTTTATTTTACACGAATTTTTTTTTGCTTAGCGACAAATACGAAAGCAAACTGCGTGGTAAATCCCGACTCCGAAGGAAGAGGGGTTTTACCTAATGTCAGTTTGCTTGAGTGATTTTGCTTAAAAGCAAAAAAAAGAGTGCTTAAAAATAAAAGTTTATCTGAGAAAATCTGAGAGGTCGTGTGGTATTTGGTGAGATAAATTCCAAAGACAACTCAAAATGAAACTTGACACATTAATTGTCACACTGACAGTTATAAACAATAACAACTGTTTATTTCCTTGGTAGCGGAAAATCATCGGGGTAACGGGGTTTTATCAGAAGTAATATCACAAGACCTCCTGATTTTATCGATAAATTTTTATTTTGCACGAATTTTTTTTGCTTAGCAACAAACACGAAAGCAAACTGCATGGTAAAATCCCGACTCCGAAGGAGAAGGGGTTTTACCTAATGTCAGTTTGCTTGAGTGATTTTGCTTAAAAGCAAAAAAAATGTGTGCTTAAAAACAAAAGTTTATCTGAGAAAATCTGAGAGGTCGTGTGGTATTTGGTGAGATAAATTCCAAAGACAACGCAAAATGAAACTTGACACATTAATTGTCACACTGACAGTTATAAACCATAACAACTGTTTATTTACTTGGTAGCGGAAAATTATCGGGGTAACGGGGTTTTATCGGGGTAACAAGGTTTTATCAGTATAATACTGTTCTCATTGGTTGAATTTTCAAGTGTTTTGCATCATGATTGGTTAAAAACTAGTCGTTGGAATTTATCATATATAATATCATAAGTGGTAAATTGGGGGTCCCGTGACCGCGTGTCTGAGTGTCTGGTCGCGAACCCGGGGGAACCGGGTTTGATCCCGACAGACGCCAAATATTTCCAATTTTGAATGGCACAAAAGTGACCCATGTGGTGCACTCTCCACGCCAGCTATGAGTGCCCGTGAGGTGACGCCTGGTAAGCGCCCACACGGTAAAATATATCGTCATCATTACCGATGTCTACATGTGTTGTAGATACTGGCACACCCAGAAATGGGTAATATGCCGTGATGATATATTTATTTATTTATTTTATTTATAAGTGGTAATTTTTTGCCGGAAAAATTTTCAGATTGTTACGAGAGCCCGTTGCCTAGCAATTTATTGAGTGACATTGACAAAAAAATCACGAGCTGTCAAGCGAGTAATTTTTGATCAATGTCACGAAATAAATTGGCAAAATGCTCGAGTAACAATCTGAAAATTTTGCCAGGATAAAATTTAACCACGAATGGTATTCGGAAGAATATTTCAAAAATAAAAATAATCGGACAGGACTTTGACAGGTATATAAACAATATTTTTAGGCACTCTTAAAACGTCAAAAAATTTTCACTTATCAAAACTCACTTGTAAAAATACAGCATCTTATTGGCTTAAAGGGTGCGAAATTTTTTTTGTGAGATTGTTTTGTCAAAATGAAACTTGGTAACTAGGTAGAAATCTGAATTTGGATTGGTTTATAAATGTATAAGTGAAATAGTCAGTATAATACTGTTCCCATTGGTTGAATTTTCAAGTGTTTTGCATCATGATTGGTTAAAAACTAGTCGGAATTTATCTGTAAAAATATACAAGACCTGATATTAAAAATTACAACAAAATATGACTAAATATCGCTTAATTCTGTAAATTTTATTTGATAACTGGCAAGTAACAGGTGATTTATTATTCGTTTTTGTGAACTAGGTTTGTATTTCAATCAAAAAACAGAATTTACATTTCTATTTATCCAACGTTATTTTCTAATGTGAAATGAAGTATGGTAACGGCTTACAGATAAAAAATTTCACCACATCGGGATAAGTTTTTCCTTCTGAAAGTACCTGTACCTATACTCTGTTTTTAAACTATAGACAGTAACTAGAAATTCTAGTGAGAAAATCAAAGCCTGTGATTGGCTGCTGCGCTATTTCGTGAAGCCGCATTTAACCAGACGAAATTTCAAGTTAACCTTTAAACGTAATTGAAACGTCAAACTCTCAGTAGTTGTCAAATCACTTGTTGAATTTGCACGTGTTTTTTGTTTCATTTCTCTTTTTGTGATATTTCACGAATAAAAACAGTTCATTTCAGAAATACTAGTATTTCATTAACGATGTGTATTACAAAAAATAATGCTGTTAATTAATTTATAATTAAAAGTTGTGTATTTATGATTTTATATGAATAAATTAAGTAGATTATGTATAATAGATTTGGTTAATAAAAATATAACCTGGAAAGTATATATGCTGACGTGACCTTTATTTTAACATTTCAATAGGCTATTCCACATTTTTTTAAAAAATTTTTCTTGAAATACATAAAAATATAAGACCACATGTGAAAGTCCGAGTTAAAAATTCCTCCAAATAAGCGAGATATTAAGGTCCGAATTTTAAATCTGCTTTGTGACGTAGGTAATGTGGATATACCAGAAGTAAACAAACAGTGGTTCACAAACCACGAAAAATTGTTAAACAAATTACAAAATAATGTATATTTAAATTGCAATATTATTTCATTATTAGAGACGGAAAATAAATTATTTCACTTAATTTATTTCACATTTTTTCTCATGGGGTCCCGTGGCCGCGTGCCTGAGTGTCTGGTCGCGAACCTGGGGGAACCGACAGACGCCAAATATTTCCAATTTTAAATGGCACAAAAGTGACCCCTGTGGTGCACTCTCCACACCAGCTATGAGTGCCCGTGAGGTGACGCCTGGTACGCGCCCACACGGTAAAATATATCGTCATCATTACCGATGTCTACATGTGTACTGGCACACCCAGAAATGGGTAATATGCCCTGATGATATATTTATTTTATTTATTTTACATTTTTCCTCATTTTATAAAATTAAAGAAATTAGAACGTCACCCGAACAGCAACCGAACAGATCCGACACACCCGAAGAAGTATATATTCTTAGTTAGGGCGGGGCTTCTCAAAATCGGAGGTCGTACTTGGATCCTATTTGCTCAAACACTCGTGCACATGTCCTGCATCATCAAAAGCAAAACTCCCTGTGTCTTCTAGAAGGAATTGTTTATAATAAATGAAATATGGTTTTCCATAATCCTTGAACTATTATCATTCTTATTTTCAACAAACTTTTACTATTTTTGATTACTGTGGAATAGCCTATTCCCCGTCAAATAAATCTAGTGACTTTTTTTGGTAACTTCTAGCGGTGTAAATGTGCTTCGTCTGGTGCTGTCTATAGTTTAAAAACACGGTATAGAAACATTCAAGTATTTGAAGCGTTAACCTCAACTATCCAAAGCCTACTTCCTTCTCGTAATCTATCCCGTATAACTCATGACGACAAAGATGTGTTGATGTCGGTAATGCCTATCCCTGTGTAGAGGACATGTATGTGGCGTCCGCCCGCGTAAAAGCAAACCGTGGTTCCTCACTGACCTCGTGTCACGCTTCTCGCACCCTCGCACCCACAAAGAGGCTCAGAATGCAGGGGAGGATTCCGAAAAATATGTTATGTAGAAGTTACAACAAGCAGATGTATTAAAAGAATATTATTCTGTATTCAATGGTGTTCAAAAGTGCAGAATAAGTTAAAAAGAAGTTCTGTGTTTCAAACAGTACAAGATAAAAAAAATAATTGTAACACAAAAAAGGTAGGTATATAATGAAGTTTTTAATATTTTGCATTCATAATGGTGTTACTAAATAAATAAACAAATAATAGTACATTAAAAAACAAGTATGATTGGACAACCTGGCCTTATGAAACATGTTTTACCTCTCGCTAACAGAGGTATTGGATTCATGCTAAAATTCGCATATCCAGATTTTAGTGAATAAGCATTCCATTCTTTAATTTTTTCGTACAACAACATATCGTCAGTTTTGTTATATTCTATACTATGTAAATATTCTTCCACTACAAAAATACAATTATTAAACTTTTTTTCTTCCTCTAGATAATTTTTACTTCGTTTCCTCTTCTTTTGTATATTTTCTCTCATTTTCGATTGATTTCAATGACACAAATCAAAAAATTATTTTTTGCCCTCCTGAAATGTAATGGGAACTTTACAATTGTATACACAGCAAGTGGAACCTACATTTTACGCTTACTGTGTTGCAACTATGCGGTAAAATAATCAAAATACACTGGACGTTTATGGGCATTTAGAAAAGAAATCATCTTTACTATAATAAAGTTCATGTAAAAAAGTACTACCTACATAAGTTATTTTTTACTTTAACATTTCCTATATTTAAAATTAATTTATATAAACCAAAATCACGGCAGCGACATCTGTCATTATTGTAGAAATCCGCCGTTACCGACATAGTCACCGATCGATATACCTGTCAAATACGCGAGGCGAAAATTGCTGAAATGTTAAATATCGACACCTACTATTATTTATTACGAAGAAAACATGAGCAAATAAATATATTATCAGTCATAAACAACGTCTATTATTAGAAATACTCTAATGAAGGTAAGTAAAATCAAATTTGGAAATTGACTTAACCCCAATATTTTAAACTAACTCTTTTCAGAAGTATAACATATCTCATTAAAAAAAGTGATTTTCATTATCATCGGCCAAAATTTTTTATACAATTCTCGTGCGTGAAGTATTTTACAGCGCGACAGCTTTGCTTAAGGCACGAGCCCTTAAGGCGAGTGCCTTATTAGCTGGAGCGCTGTAAAATACAACTTACACGCACTCGAATGTAAATAACTATTTGTTGACAGCGAATTTGACAGTTTTGTCAGGGAGTTGAACTTGTTAGCTGTATACTCAACGCAAAGTAATGAAGGGAAAATAATATTCCACGAATAACTATCTATTCAACCAATTTGGTTGGTGAAACATAACCTTGACTAATCAGTGAATAAAATTTATTCGTCAGATAACTATTTATGAATTTATTCGGCAATGCTAAAACCGGACATTAGGATAATTATCAGCTATAATATCCCGAGGACATTGATAATTACGTAATAATTTTATGACAGTTACCGAAAGCACTTTGCTTGGTAACAGCCCGACGCCGAAGGCGGAGGTGGTGTTACCTAAAAGCAACGTGCTTGAGGAAGTGTGATAAAATTATAAGTATTTATCAATGATCCAGATGTATTCGGTGAGAAAATTTTTTGCAGTGTTAACATTAAATTTGCCTAAAATTTGTATTTGACAAAAATTTTGTGTCTAACCTTAGCCAGTAGATGTCACTAGTAGCTATGAACGTGAATGTGGCTATGAATATGTTCAGTGTGAAGTGTGCAATGAGAATGAGACCTCTTTGAGTGAGACAAAGAGAAGAAGATAAGACATACAAAAGTCCATAAATATTCTCCACATTTAGTTTTTTATTTAATACAGTATTTTTTTATGTGTTTTCTTCTATAATTTTGTTGATTAAATCATCATTTTCATTGACAGCGTGAAAATGACATTTTTAAATTAAAACAATTAATCTTTAATTATATGTCAAAAACTGTTTATTACTTAGCAACTTAGTGACATAAGTGATAATTGTCTTAGGATAATTATCAGTGTAAGTTTGTTTTCATTGGTTACTTTCGCACACGTGGTCAACAATATAGGGATTCAATTGGATAATTTTTTAACTAAAAAATTTTCAGTGTAAATTTGTGTTGATTGGTTACTTTTGTACATGTGATCAGAAATACATGGATTCAATTGGATAATATCTTGGCCAAAAATTTTTGTTGTTATACTCGCCGTCAAATGATAATGGACTGATGTTCAACTTTTTCCCTTCTCCGCACACTGTCCCTTGCCGTGCGCTATTTCCTCTTCTTCATAACTCAGCATTTTCAATATTGCCCCCGAATTGGCAACAGTGTCGAAATATCTAGTTCATAATCATTTGACGGCAACTATAACAAGCATCGACCTTTAAACTAATGGACCAAGTGTCTACTATTCTTTTATTGTTAGAATAATACTTCAACATAAAAGGATAGAAATATATATTCTGTCCTTCAACAGTACGGAAGTTCTCAGTTAAAATATACTGCGCATACGTTCGTATTCATTGTACATCTATACATCGCTCTCTATTACTAAATAGTTGTCAAAATCTACATTTGACGTTTCGTAACTATGTGTGTATTATTTGCTTTTTTGGAGTACATTTACAATTATTTCTGTCAATATATACGTTTGTGAGGTGTATGCGACAAAATAATGGGGAAACGGTGTATTTAGTGCAGTCAGCAGTACGTACGCGGTCCAGCTGTGTTATTTTATATGTAAGTTCTTATTGATTATTACTTGTCCCCTATAATATAATATGTATGTAATATATTTTATTAAAAATATATAATGAATCTTATTATGTACAAAAAAAATCTATACTCTTACCGATTATGCACCAAGTATAACAATTTAGGGACAAATAAATTTTTTTATTTTGCTGCGTTTTCTTAACTTCCGTACTGTTGAAGGATAGAGATACTGTGTCTGCACCGTTATGGCGGGACAAGCGTTTTGCTCGTACGCTGCGTCTATTAGTTTAAAGGTCGATGATAACAAGCTAATAATGAGAATAATAGGAAATAATATATTGTTGAATACTATTCCCATGTTTGTGATTCTATTCTCAATAGAAATTGCATTCTACATTATCCCTTCTTATTTTCACCCTGTTCTAGTCTACAGAGTCCATTCCTTTGATCGTTCCACAAAGCATTCAGTTCGCAAAAGCGCGAATCTTGCGATTCGAACAATTAACCTCCCTTCCCGCTATCCTACTGCTGTGCTGTAACTAACTCTGTGTCCTTTCCTTTGGCGTCTGTTCACTGATCACGTGATCATGTGTCACGTGGCTCTGCTCTCGCTCAATCAGGGTTGTCCAAGCGATGGACACATCATTATAGATAATGTCATCGAGGGTATTTAATTAATACAGGAATAGATAGTAGAAGATTGATTAAGAAAAATGGTATATTAGGAGAGATGGACCAAAAGATACAATTAATTTTTCTATAAATGTTATTTGAAGTATTTTTCTCTAGTTTGACAGAGAAAATTTCTTATGCAGCCAGCACATGACCTCCGACCAATTCCATGTTTAAAATAGCAATGGGCTTTAAGTAAAGTATCACTTCCAGTCCAGTTGATCGTTTGTAAACCAAATCTAATTTATCAAAATAACAACAGTAAAAAACTTTTCTTCACAATATATTTTTAATTACAAAATGTACATTTTAACTGCTACGCATTCATCTTCAGTTGTACAAATACAATTATAATAAATATGTCAAAATAAATGATTTCAAATACTATGTCAGTCACAAATTTGTATCCTGCTACGTCATTTAGCTTTGAAGATATTAACTAAAGCAGAAAATATTAGAATGGTTACTTGCTGATGCTAGTGTGAAAAACGATGAACATCCTAGATAAAATCCTTCTACAGTTTCGAGAATATTTACAAAATTTAAAAGTGATAGATTAGTAATTTACGTAACAAGACCTGAAAGTGATACTTTACTGGGTGAGCAAGCATATTCCAGAGCGAGCCGTAGGCGAGCTTTGGAAGCTTGTGAGCCCAGTGTAGACACTTTCAGGTCATGTTGGGTACTTACAATATTTTTTTTGCGATCCTGAAAAAAGAATAAAAAAGTATTATTTTATTTTTTACTGCGAGCAAATAAGAAATAAATAAACAACTGATCTCCATGGAAACATTTAGCTTTACCGGTTCCGGGATCGGTAAAGTACTTTCCGATCCCTTACCCTTATAGACAACTTTCCGAGCTAGCTCAGCAAAGAAGGACTTTCCGGTCTAAATAGTGATCAGAAAGAGCTCATTTTCTGGGCGATCGCGAAAAAACTTATATAAAAATCTGTTGTGGTCAGCACAAAACCTTCCGTCAATTCGATGTATTTTGTACAAATCCTATACCAAAAGTTCCTTCAAAAATATTCTATAATATCCTGTAAATAACACGAACACACTATTTTTTACAAATTCCACACCGAAAGTTCCTATTTTGAGGCGAGGCCGCAACTGCAAGTCACTTGCGAGGGACACTCTGTCACTTATATCACTTTCAGAACCTAGACATTCCACTTTGATTTTCCACTTGACACTGACATTTGCCAATTAGAACTTTTTGAATATATCTTGTTGTTTTCATAATTTTAGCAAAGCTGACTGATATTTGAAAGTTAATCTCTCTATAACTTTATATCGATTGAATATGACGGAAAATGTATAATCAAACCGTATAGAGAATAAGATATTCTTTCATATTGATAATCATAAAATGTCGAAACATGATATTTAACTGCATTTTTTTAAGAAAAACAGTTAAGAACTTCAAATAAGGGTAATTTCGGTTGACTAATTATAACCAAAATCTAATCAGCTCTTCATATGGTTGTAAGGAAGAGGAATACGAAAGAATAATAATTTTTAGAATTGTGGTTTTGGAGTTATCGTCGGAGAAAAATTTGTCACACACACACGGACACACACACAGTCACACACACAGACACACACGTGGACACACACACATATACAGACATCATCGTAAAACCAGTAAAATCGTATTGTAGGGACCCCAAAACGTGCTTATTCATTTAAAATTCACCACCGAATTTTTTGACCAAAGACAATACCTTCCTTACCTAAAGTTGACGGAAGGTAAAAATCATACGAAAAGAGCAAGAACAAAAACTGCGAGAACTGAAGAAAATAAAAATAATTTACTACGTGGAGTAGAACAAAATAATCAGCTATCTTTAAAAGTTTTGGAAAAACAATGAAATATTGGCAAAACTTCTGTATTTAGATTAGTAAACAACGAAAAATTTCATTCATTTCACTTTCAAAATAACCAAGAGTTAAGATACTGCTCCTATAACTTTCTTAAGTTATTTACAAATCAGTAAATTATTATGACCGGTTCATTTAACAATGACAACCTATGTTGCATTTTTTCTGGAACGATGCAGTATCCATAGTAATAAATTCATGACAGAATAGTAAAAATTTCCTCAACGCAAACAAATCGGAAATAATATTCTGTTAATATTTCCGATATCATTGTTATCACTATTACATAATTGGGGAAATTAAGAAAAAATATTCCTATCAGTTTTAAAAAGCAAACCATTTATTTTAAATTCATCTCTGGTGAAACTTGTGGTTAAAGACGGAAATATGGTTATCATGGTTGTGGTGAGTGTTTGTTTAGAAGGAATAAGATATTAAAATTAAAACCATTTATCTATACAAACCCTTTATAAAACATACTGATTACCGCAAAACATTAATGTATTTACATAATCATAAAAAAGCGATTTTATTTTTCTGTTCTCACTACATATGAAAATTTATTATATATTTTTATAGAAGTAATAAATATAAGTTTTCACTGCGACTATAATTGTTATTACTTGAAAGTAAATTAAAATAAGTGTAATATAAATAAATTACCTATTGATTTTGTGGTAATCATTACGAGCTGCTTCTCTTCCACTCATTGGAGTTTTATTGATTTTCTTCTTACACATAAAAACAGCTATTGAATTGATACATTCCAAGTTATATTTGTTTACAAATTAATAATTAACACATTAACTGCTTTCAACATTCTCATACGCAGCATTGTAAATTTTACAGGCTGTCAATAAATAGATTACTTTAGTTCCTGTATGATGAATAGGTTTAGAGTAGACAGTTGACAGATGACATTAAATAGTGATGAGTGACATTGTGACATATTAGAATAAGACGTTTCATAAACAATTATTACTGTCTTTAGAAATTACTTGTTTGACATTTGGACAGACTGCTAGATTAAATTTATTTTAAAAAAAATTCACGATGCAGACATTCAGGTTTTATTTTTTTCTGTCTTAACCGTAACAGATATCACAAATTAAACAGAGAGAGAAAAGTTTACTGTATTACGTTATAGGCGAGGTCATTAAAAAGTTACGGCCTAATCAATGTTGGGACACCTAAGTTTTATGTACTATAGTGGTTCACTAATAATAAGTATCATCTTAAAAGTTGACATAACCATACGAACTGCCATACCAAATTTCGTCCAAATCGAATACAGCGTTCTGTTATTCTAAGCAAAATTAATTTTTTTTCGAAGAACTTTGAAGCAGAATACTGGCTAAATGGTACACTTTCCGGTAGAAGCAAGTTTAGTTAAATGTCTTACTTTAGCCTCAGGAATCTGTGGTTAAGCCATGTCCCCCTATTTAAGAGACATCTGTATATAGATTGGCTACAATTATGGTGGGCAATAATATTTTTGAAGTTCCAAGTCAACTTAATTTTGCAAAGGCACACATGAATGGCCGAAAAGGATCCACCGATTCGATTTGTACGATTTACTAGTGATTTCTATTCGACTTTACATCAAAAGATGAAACTTAGGTTTTTGTCTACATGAGATGTAAAATTTTGTAAGATCTCACTCGTATTTATTCAGAAAAGGAACAAGGGTACACCGAAACGTCGGTATTGTAAGAGAATAAATGCTGTTGGAGTGAAATTTCGAGTAACTGTTAACACCTATTCCATACCACAGTCGAGAAATTTTTCATATTCATGGATAGTAGTATGAACAAGTGATTAAGGGTGATTAGCTAGGAGATGACTAGCAATGTTTTAGCGCTGTCAATCGTTTATGAATTATTTTAGAGAAAAATTCTTCAAATAAAAGTTGTGTACAATTAATTTTTCTATAACTGCTATTTGAAGTATTTTTCTCTACAATAATCCATAAACGATTGACAGCGCTAAAGCTTAGAAATTAACCAGTTACAGAATAGGCCCGAATATCAGTTTCAAAGTCAATGAACACTCGTAATTTACTGGCGCCACATATACGTTCTCTTGGTGTAACTTCGTCGTTAACAATTCGGCGCACAGTGTAATAATTCACTTTTGTTAATTCTGCCATTTTCTGGGTATTTCTATCAACATTTTTTAAGGAATGATACACATTCAACAAATGTTTTTGTTTAATATGTTCTTCTTCTTCACTTAAAATATTAGAATTATCTTCTTCATCAGAAGAATCACTCCAACACTCCACGGATGCCACATTTTACTTCAGTTGTTTACAAATGAACGTTTGAAACACGAATAACGTGAAACAAAGTTTTGCGAAATTTATATAAACGAAATATATTAATGCAGCGTGTTCTTTTAAGCCTGATAGAACTTCAAATTGTAAAAGTAACACAAAAAATTAGACTTTAATCAAAATTTTTTTTTATTTGAAAGATCAATGCATGACATTAACATTTGAAAAGGATTTCGGGCATATGGCCACCGCGGCTGTTCTTGACGAAGTGCATTCTGGACGTCCAATTTTGAGCCACTTTTTCGAGCACTGCTAGCCGTATGTAACGAATAACATGAACAATGTTGGCCTCCAAGGCGTCAATTGTTGCTGGTTTATCAGTATAAACCAGTGACTTCACGTAGCCCCACAGGAAATAATCGAGAGTTGTCAAATCATACGACCTTGGAGGTCAATTGACAGGCCCATTTCTCGAAATCATCTTATCGCCAAATTTTGATTTCAATAAGTCGATGGTTGTGGTCGCCGTATGGCACGTAGCGCCATCCCGTTGAAAGCACATCTCGTCCGGATCAATGACATCCATATTTTCAAAGAAAAAATTATTGATCATGGTGCGGTAATGATCTCCATTGACCATAACGCGAGCTCCGGCCTCATTTTTGAAGAAATAAAGTCCGATGATACCACCAGAATGTAAACCGCACCAAACAGTGAATTTTTCTGGATGTAATGGAGCAATTTGGCTTATTAACAAACCCGTTAAGCCAATCACGAAGTTGTCTATAAGTTGCGCGAATCGACGACTGATTTTCAAAGTAAATTTGGATAATTTGGTAGCGTTGTTCAAGCGTGAGTCTATTCATGATGATTTGCCACAGTATACCGATCATAAATGTCAAAATGTGAAGGCAGTATGACAGCTCGTTCGACAGTTAACTCTTTCTTAAGTTCTATCTAAGCAAAAAAAAAAAAACACCCATTATAAAATAGAAATATGGGTTTGGGGTCGACCAGAGGCAGATAAAGTCGATAGAAACTGATGGAAATATGTATTAACACTATTTTGGTTAACATATTTCAAAGTACGCTACAAAGCATGAAAACAATAATTACGTTTATTTAGATTTCATTTTAAAAATATTTACAGTGAACTGACCATTGTTAACTTCAACTTTTTTCAAACCTTCTAACCGTTTTCGCTGCAATAAACCAGCTAAATTGATTCGTACCAAAATATCCCAGACTGTTATAACTAGTTTAAATATACCACGAAATAACACCGCAATTATAAGTCGTCGTCACTCTCTTTATGCCTCTCAATTGTGATGAAGAAAAACGCCGTTTTACGCTCATTCTCTCTACAGACAAAATACATTCTATCAATAACCAACGCCAGTGTAAGTCATACGAGGTTTATGAGTAGAGTAAAAATATGCACAGTAAGATGTGAGCTTGTTTTGTTTTTATTTGCTTTCGCGCCAATTTGAGACGAAATACGAGAGTGAGGTTAGGTTATGAAGAGAAGGGGATTCTGGGAATGTAATTAATTCTCAGATCAAAACTGACGTGCGGTTTGTTATTGTTGATACAAACACATTATGCATTTTTATTTATATCATGTAAACAGTTCTTCATTTAGATTGTTTTCGGTTAAATTAGATTGATATTTTGATTGACGCAAATATTCAAACGACAAGTCTTACGGGATCGTATATTTTTTACTTTTAATCTCCTATTTACTCTAAGTAAAACTGAGTACATAGTTCGTCGGTCGACTATCGGAATGTACATGTCCACAAATATTACTTTCGAGAAAAACTGCTTTAAACATTTAAAATTTTATTGTAAAGAATGGTTTATTAATAGACATATTGAAATTTTTTATTTGTGCTACTCTTGGTAAGAGAGGTATAGGGATCGTGTTAAAAAACACATATCGAGATTTTAGTAAATGACCACGTTTTAAGGTCCCTAGAATCCAATTTTAACATTTTCACGATGATGTCTGTTTGTGTGTATATGTGTGTATGTATGTGTGTGTATGTATGTATGTATGTATGTATGTATGTGTGTGTGTGTGTGTGTGTGTGTGTAGGGATTTTGTATTCGCTCTAACTCAAATACTATCATTCAGAAAATTCTGAAACCTTGTATTTATACCCTATTATATTGGGAAAAGAAGCCATTAGATTTTGGTGTAAATCGGATAACCGGAAATGGCACTTTACCTGAAGCTCATAATGGTTTTTCTTCAAAATACCATTAAATGCCATTTTTTCGCATTTTATGTCTTATGAAAATTAAAGATTATTGAATTTTCTACAGAAATACATTAATACTTTTTCTATATATTTTACAGATAATTTTAAAAATAATTTTTACCTCCCGCTATCCTTGGTAAGGGAGGTATAGGGATTTTTTTACAAGTCCCGATGCCCAAGAAAAACACAATTCCTTTGTTACGCAGTTCATATTTCAAATGAATGTAACTGACAGTAAATGTCACTGTCAAAAAACTAATCACTTCAAATTAATAATAGTGACATTTTAAAAAGAAAATAGTAAATAAAGCAATAGTTTTATGCAATGGAACAGTTTGCAGCGTTAGTAAATCCGTAGGTATGTATTTAAATTAATAAAAATTAAATAGCGGGAGGTTTTGTGTTGGCCACATCAGATTTTTCTTTTTTTAATCCCGAAGCCTAAGATAAACAAAATTCCTTTGTTACACAGTTTATTTTTCAAATGAATGTAACTGACAGGTAAACGTCCTTGTCAAAAAATTAATCACTTCAAATTAATAATAGTGACATATTAAATATTAAAGAAAATCGTAAATAAAGCAATGGTTAAATGCAATGGAACATAATATAGTTTGAAGCATTACTAAATAGGTAGGTATGTATTTAAATTCATAAAAATAAAATAGCGAGAGGTTTTGTGTTGGCCACATCAGATTTTTATTATCCTTAACTTTGTATGAAATTTGTAAAATTATAATTTTTAAATATTTTCGAAATATAAAAATAACATTTTGTACCATGCCCACACTTTTTATTATTATTTTTACTGTACTATGTCCAAAAGCATGTGACATAATTATGAAATCTGATTGGCTCTGGACTTGATTTGAAACAATTCTTAGTGTATGGTACAAAACTATACGTCTGTTTAAAGTACAAGAAGAACTGAATTTGATGTCCTGTCTACTGGCCATGGTACAATAAAATACCGGGATATCGAATTTGACTATATCTATTCAGTTTACAATCTTCAGCGCCCTCCATTATTTGCTTTATATCGGTCTATAGGTAATATCGTTAATAAAAAAAAACCGCAAGTTTTTCTCAACTTTGAGAGTCTCTTCCATCTCTCCTCCTGCTGCTGTGATCCTGTTGATGGGTGCCGGGTCCATCGATCTACCGCTCTGCCTCTGTGCGCTCGAGGGGTTGAGGCGGGGGTGGCCGTGCAGCGCTAGTGCAGGAGTGGAATGCGCCGCGAAGCACGTTCCCGGCCCTAATGGCCGCTGCCGAGCCGCAGTTAAACCCGATCGCGCGTTATGACTGCCGCTGGATTTACGGCCAGACTCACCACACAATCACACCAAACCACGGACGTCCACATACAGATGGAGATGGAGATGGAGAGGAACTCTGGGGCTAGCAGGGGTTCTCAATATGTTGCCTCATTGAGATGAAGGCAATTTTCGTAAAGGGTTTATAAAATAATTTGCAGGATTGCAGGGCATCGAACATGAACCTGAACCGAACCAAAACCTGAACTAAACCGTAACATTTTAGCGAACCCAAACCCAGAACAAAACCTCAGATATATTTTTCAATAGAATGCGAGTGGGAACCGAATCAGGTATTAAAATTCGGGTCCAGGGTTTAGCTCCTGTCCAGGTTATCCATTTTCAGCTCGAAACGCAAGTGTAATCGTACTACAGCCGATCTACGTTGCTGTCTGTGTTGACTATTCGTGAAATTGCGCTGCACTATTAATTCCGGCTCACATTATAAATTATTTCTTTATAAAGATTGATATTCAAAAAAACATTAATTCAATTATCATTAGGTCGAACCACGATTTAAAATATACAGGTTGTGCCACTCTGCACAAAACGAGGGTCCAAAGCGATACGTGTTTCCTCATTTTTTTCCGCTAGAGGCACAACGTGAGAACGACCCAACTGACATTTGCATGTCATTTTGAAAATATCACATGTTATATCTTATAGAAAGGTAAATAAAACAGGTTTTGAAGTACATATTCGTATTATATGTAATGTAAATATTTTGTTGAAAGATATTGCAATTAATGCAAAATGAAAAGAAAATTAAATAGAAAATGTTTCATTCCTGGATGTGAAACCAGTTACAAGAAATCTACTGAAAAAATCTCCGTTTGCTGCTCCACTCGATATATCACTTTTTAAAAAATGGCAATATGCAATTAGTAGAGATGATCGCGAATTAAGATTGAATGATGTTTGTCGAAAACATTTTCGGGAAGAAGATATTATTACCTAATGGAAATCTGGAAGCGTACGGTTCTATCAATTTATTTAGATTTTCCAATTTTATATTCTAACAATGTATTGATTTAGGTTTCCATTAAATATATATTAAAAATAATGATAAGTTATGAAGAAGTGGCAATATCGCAAGACAAGTGACAGGGTGGGGGGAAGGAAAAAAAATGAACATCAGTCTATATTTATTTAACAGCGATTGTAGTATACCCAAATCATTCAAGCATGCAATGCACGTCATCACTTAGTGTAAAAACTTTAATGCATTAAAATCAGTAATGGTGAAAAATGAAATAAAATTTCAATCATTTTTAACCGTCAAAAAGTGTATAACCTTATATAATTATTACTAAGATGAATAGTAGAGTTCATTACTTATCGTACATGACATGAATAATATATAAATAATGTACATCAACGTCATATTATTCGTTTAATCGTTGCTATAGTTGGCAACATTGATAATTTGTATGTTCATACTGTCAAAGTTATTATTTGAAAAATATTTGTATCGTATTTGAAACATTTTTGTGCGTTATAAAGATCTATTTATAATAATGTAATCTTAAACGCAATGCAACGACACAACGTGACCGTTAACGCAAACACAAAATCTGTGAATCTGCCAAAGATAGCACTTCTAATCAATCAGAAGAATATGGTATATTTCTTTGAAATTCGGCTCACTTTTATTTATTTCCTTTATATGGCATACATAACTATAAATAAGGTTAGTATTATAAAATAATTTAAATAGAAATGGACAGTGACGAAAATATATTATTTATTTTGTAGATGTGACAGTTCATGAACATGTCGATAATATAGATTGCAATCTGTATAACTCTTTTCATAAAGATTCTAAAACCTCTGCAAACGTACCAGTATCCGGATAGTTGCTAATTTAGTTTGGAAACTTTACCAGTTTCTGAAATATATCGAAATTATAATAGGTCGTTAACATAATTGATACTCATAACTGGCTACGTTAATTCAGGCTATTTTACTTAAATTCGAACAATAAAAACATAATAATAATTTCTTATTTTTGTAATAAGTATCTATTGCGTCTTTGGGTAGAATTATGGATTACATAGGTGTATTGTCTCATAAGATATTTAAATTTTTCCTTTAATTAAGCCCTGGGAGTTGAAGTTTCGTGACAAACCTAAGGCAATTTGTGGTACACCGCACTAAACTGGTCCTGTGTATTTTTATAGTATACGGGTGTTTAAGCTGTTTATGGCGATCCTTTGAGTTTCGATATGACAGAGTATATATCGCTTTGGTTTTGAATCTTTAAAGCTACGTCCACATTTGTATCAAATCATTGTATCATTTGTATATGAACAAGATTTATATCCAGGGCATCGAACCCGAACCTGAACCGAACCAAAACCGGAACCAAACCGTAACATTTTAGGGAACCCAAACCGAGAACCGTACCTCAGATATATTTTTAATTGAACCTGTGTCGAAACCGAACCGAGTATTAAAATTCAGGTTCAACTCCGGTTCAGGTTAATTTTTAGTTCGAAAAGTAAATACAGCCGATAATCGACGTTTTAGGCGTCTGCGTTGCTGTCTGGGCTGACTTTTCGTGAAAATTGTGTTCGTTTCTTGTTGCGTTTTGCGTAAATTCCGGCTCTCATTTTACATTATTTCGAACCTGAACCGCGAACAAAACCGCAAATTTTATTAATGCTTGAACCAGAACCGCACCCGAACCTATCTTTCAAAAAACAAATTAACCTGAACCTAAACCGAACCCAGTTTTTGGCGGGTTCGATGCCCTGTTTATATCACGATTAGCCTGTAATAACAGAGTTTTTTTTTAAGTGATAATGATCGGATCGGGGTTATACCCACCAAGAGTTGGTCTTTGGCTGCCACATCAAACAGATGACTCGTGATACCGACACGGATGGTGTGGTAGGCGGTATTTTTACAATAATCATTCTGTATCATCCCCACGTGTTCTGCGCAATCGCAGAGCCTCCGTTGATAAAAACACTTTATTCGTCCCTTCCGTGATGATTCCGACGTATTTTTAAGTCATAATATATGAATATATAGGGTGATTAAAGAAATAGGGACAAAATAGCTATTTACTTTACTATTAATTATAGACCTATAGTTTAAATTACAAAGTTGAACGTGAAGTTAATGCCAGTTTATGGTGTGAAACGATTTGGTATTCTATTTCTTTTCTAACACTGACCACATTTGTTCTCCAAAGGATTGAAGCCTGAACTGCCAGTCTTCGGCTTCAATGAAGGAACATTAGACCAACGTCGTTCTAGCATTGTGTGCCGGGATCAGAGCATCGAACCTGAACCTGAACCGAACCAAAACCGGAATAATTTAGCGAACCCAAATCCAGAACCGAAGCTCAGATATACTTTTCAATTGAACCCGAGTCTGAACCGAACAAGGTGTTACAATAGGGTTCAACTCCGGTACAGATTAATTTTCAGTTCGATTAGTAGCAAATTTGAATGTTAAAATAAAATTATACAAAAATAAAATATAAAGGTACATTTAGAATTTTGACATGTTTATATTTCTAAATATAAAAATTTAATTATTATTTTACATAACAACAAAAACATATGATTCCTAAAATGGTTCACAAACTTGATTATTTATATGTATATTGAAAATAATAAACTGTAGTGACACAAGTCACTAATTTGTTTTGAGAAATCATCTAATAGAATAATCCTAAATATGTATCGAAGTTATACAAAATTAACAAAAAAATCTACAACTTTGAATATAAAATGGAGTATTCCACTCATTTTTATTATTTTAAATAAAACTTCATTCAGTTTTGAAGCAATTCATAGTATTAAAAAATCTTAATTGTTCCTAGTATTTTATTTTCGAGAAATCAGTGTAACGTCACTTGTCTTTCTCACACATACTGCTCTGAGTACGCTGCGAGAGAAAGATAACAATTGTACAGCGTCAATTTCCCCTTTAGCAAATGTGAAATATCTCGTAAAGTAATTATTTAAAAATTGTTTTCATTGTTTTAACTATTATTTATTGAGCCATACTTTATGTTAAATTGAATTTTTTTAAATTTTTTGTTATGGTGGAATAGCCCATTGTAGACAGGAAAAACCGTTTTGCAATAATATTTGTATTATGTATGTATGCCATTGTCGGCTGAAAATTTACAAAAAGACAGCTAAAGAACACATAAAACCAATAAGGCACATCCAATCCTCGTAACTATCCTCATTCTTAACCTCCTCCTCATCTCCTTTTGAGAACCACTGCCAGTTTCCTCTCACTCTCTTCAACTCTCCTCTCATCTGCTCTCTGGTGTCGCGAGTGCGTCTTTGTCAACTGGTTCGTGGATAACTCTTTCTCTCGTGTTGGCCTGATGCCATCTCATTTCGTGCCGCTATAAATACGTTCCGTTGGTTGACGATCGACTTGACTTCGCTGCGAGCGTATCGGACCTCGGCTGCTCACAGCCACTAACGATAACAGGATGCTTAAATAGGGACGGTACTAAAGGAGAACTGGAACAGGGTTTAATTGGATGATGGTGGATGGAGAATGGATAATGAGGATGAAAAAAGAAATGGCATTATAATGAATTATTGAAATAGATTGGAATAAAAATTGTGTTGATATTCGTATCCCTTTTGTAGTACGCGTAAAATAATTATTTTCCATAAAATTTACTAATTCTCTTATATAGGTTGGGCAGAAAGGACGGACGTTTTTTAAAACATCACAAAATTGATACTTTTGCTTACGAAAAAAATCAATATAAGTATTGCATTGCACTTCGCTATCGAACCGTCGTTTTATAACAAAAAAATTACAGAATTTACCCAAATATTATTTTTTATTGTATTTAATGTCTTCTGCACACATACAATTCTAACTACCTACATCTGTTTCTAATTGTACGAGGAAGTCCCTAAATATAAGAGATTCTTCCAATTCATTAACTAGATTGGCGGTATTTCTGATGGATATATGCATTTTACCTACCATTTTAAATCTCTAACTAATAAATTTTTTAATGAAAGAAATGGGCTTTAAGGATCATGGGGAAATTAAATAAACGACGAAAGAAATTATGAAAAATTCAATGACTCTGATGGGATTTGAACCCCGGACCTTCTTGTATCTAGCGAGACGCTCTACCAACTGAGACACAGAATCTGTTTCCGAGCAGACATTGAATCTTCCACAATTTCTCTTTACAAGTGTCATAGGTGAGTAAACCATCCTAAACGGTATGGATAAATACTCAGCGCGAATAATGCGCTATGTAGCGTATGAACAATTAGCCCGTCACGGAATCGTAGAAATAAATTAAATGTACCCAGAAAAAGCTATCAGAATGTCATTAAAACTGTGGTTTTTTGACACTGACATCTGTCATTTATAAACTATGTTATAAAAATTTGAATTTGTCCAGTGGTTTCCTTAGTGTCTTAGCCTCTGCGATGTATTACATTAGGTTATTCTATATATTACAGTGCCTTTATCTTTAAATTCATACAAGATATAATAAAAAATTTAAATGTATTAGATGGACAATTTTATGTTCTTCAATATTTGTAATAACAAAAATTTCCAAGAAATTATATTTAGAATATTTTTTTAAAGAAAAAACGTTAAATAACTTTAAATATAAATTTATAAAATAATTTATTTTTGTACATCATCTGATCCATGCGTCAAACAAAAACATAATACTTTAATAAAATTTTGACGTATTTAAACAAATGTCACTGTCACATTTACATTAATAATGAAACCGTGTTAAGAAGAATTAAGTAGAAATATATTTGATTTGTAAATATAAATCTGTCAGTATAAGTACGTGTTTTCAAAATGTCAAATATTGGTTTACAACTACACATTTACGACATGGATCATGTACGGCAAAGAATTTACACAGATTGCGTTTTTAGAGCACTTGGAAGTTGATGATGATTTTTCGTGGATTATCTTTTTCTTTGGTGAGGCACATTTTCTCCTCTCTGAAAATCTTCATGTGATTTACGAGGTACCATTACATGTCCAAATGAGACTGTTTGGTGCGAACTATGGTCAGGTGGCGTCATTGGAACTTACTTTTTTGAAAATGGCGAAGGTCGAACTGTTATATTTGATGGTGAGGCCCATGATAATCGATTATTTTTGGCACGAAATGAATTTCGTATTACAGACTTCTATTTATTAAAACAACAAATTAGATTTTGTTTATAAACGATCAACCGGAACGGAAAAAGATACTTTACTTAAACATGTAATTTTCGGGAGGTCATGTGCTGGCCATATCAGATTTTTCATTCTGTATGTTCGTGTTTTATTGGATTTATAGAATCTTTTCCAAGGAACTTTCGGTACTGAATTTATAGAAAAGAGTGTATGTTCGTGTTAAAATTTTACTGGATATATAGAATCTTTTCCAAGGAACTCTTGGAATGGGATTTGTACAAAATACATAGAATTGAAGGAAGATAATGTTCTGATCTCATTAGATTTTTTACATATAAAATGTAAAGGCCTATTTATAATGAAGTAACGCAAGCGGTAACGCAGTTGCAGTAAGGTAACGCAAAAGATAAATGTACGGTACAGCATATACCGTTTTATAATGAAACGCAACGCAGAGCCGCAGAAGTAACGTAACGCAACGCAACGTCAAAGCTGACCAACTTTCATCTTTCTACCTTACTTTTGTACCTCTAACCAATCAGAATTCAGTGTTTCAGTTTTACTATAAAAATCTGTATTATCGATATATTCGTGAACTGTCAAAATTATATAATAAATTCTACATTTTATGGTTAGACCGGTTAGATTTTCAAAGCGATACGAAGAATAATTATGGATGATAGAAAATTAATCGAATTAATCGAGAATCACCGAGACAGAAACAGTATTGCCGCAGCTCGCAGCTATGTCCTCGTCACTGTCCATTTCTATTCAAATTATTTTATACACTTTTGATTGGTTAGAAATGCTATCTTCGGCGTTATTATAAATCACATATTTTGTGTTTGCTTTACTGATTACGTTGCGCCATTGCGTTGCGTTTTACGTTACTTCATTATAAATAGGCCTTAAAGAAGCTTTGTTTACATGTATGTCAATACCCATCATTGATATGTACTGATTTCTCAGGGTGACAAATAGCCCCGAAGTTGAAAAATGAGATGAAAATCAGAAATCTCTATATTACTAACCGATTGTGAATAAAATAAATAACATACTGTAGTTGTCCAAAAGAATACAGAAATCGTTCAAATTAACAACACATTCCTAAATCCTTTATGAAATCCTACGTTTTTGTCGATCTACGTTTTGCAAATCAACCTCCCGGTTGGCTTCTTTTCGCCGCGTGAAACTCGGGATCTTTCGCTGATCAGCACCAGCCACGTTTACGACCGTTGCGGAATCTCGGAATTTAATTTTAACTCTGTTTTCTCGCGGTTTATGCCCGCGTTTCTTTTAATCGAACTCCACTCCCTTGCCTCCCGTACCCGGGGAGAATCAAACACTGCATGACGCTTCGATTCTCGCAGATGCAAATGAGAAATAAGAGATGGAAAGATGGAGTAATTAGAGGGACATCGATTTATGAAATGGAAAATAAAAATGGGGGGATTTCAGTCTATACGTAATTTAAAAATCTGATGTGGCCAGCACATTACCTTCCGTCCATTCTATGTATTTTGTAGGAATACCATACCAAAAGTTCATTGGAAAAGATTCTATATAGCCAGTAAAACTGTAACACGAACATATACTATTTTCTACAATAGGGCTGTTGCAAGAATTTTTATATGACTTCTAAGTATTAAATTTGAAAAGATATTGTTCTTTAAAGAGCCTCAAATTTGAAAATATCACGAAATATCCTTTAGTTATTTTACAATAAATTTTTGAAATTTGGATAAAATTTTGAATAAGTCACGTGTACTGAAACAGAATGTGACGTCAGAGTACATACATCTTCAGCGGTTCTAAGGTGTCAAGTGTATTGCCAAAGTTGTCAAACAAGTGTCAAATAAGAATCACGACCAGAATTTTAAAGTAAAATATATTATCAATTTATATAATAAATTCAGTTTTTATATTTTATTTTACCTCAACTCTTTAACACCTCTTATTTCGGTAGCAGTAAAACAATCGTTCTGATGTAAATTCAGCCATCATCCAGCTATCGACCTTCGGTTAATTGTCCGATTTAGCTTGAGTGTAATTTGAATTAGTCATTATTACTTTATTATTCATTTACAATGAGCAATGTTAGCGTCAAATGTCAAATTAAAAGATTTTGTTATTAACATGTGACAAACTTTAGCCTACGTTTATTTATATAAATAATATGAATTAACGTAGGTGATGGAAAATCTATTTTCCTATTGGCTATTAATGATGTAATGTATGTGCTTCTACGTCACAGGAGTGGGGGGGGGGGAAGTTTTTCAGGACGCCAATCTTTTTATTTAATTATTTCCAGAAATAACAACAAATTATTAAAATAAAAATTATTACTAAGAAAATCATTCCATAAACTTTCATTTAAAATAGTTTTTGAGAAATGTGAAACAGGCTCATTTCCATACCGAAAACTTCTTGGAAAAGATTCTATATATCCAATAAATTTATAACACGAACATATACTATGTAAATTGCACTTGACACTGACATCTGTCGATTAGAATATGTCTTTAAAATTCTTTATATCTATTGAACATGAAAGAAAATGTGTAATGAAACTATACAGACAATCAAATGTTCTTTCATTTTGATAATAAGATAAAATGTCAAAAAATTATATTTAATTGCATTTTTTCAATAAAAACTATTAAGAACTTCCGGTTATTCAATTATAACCAAAATCTAATCAGCTCTACATATGAATGTAAAGAAGAGAAATATGAAAGAATTATAATTTTTAGAATTGTAGTGTTGGAGTTATCGCCGAAGAAATTTTGGTCACACACGCACATCCATACAGACACACACACACACACACACATACAGACATCGTAAAATTAGTAAAATCGTATTCTAGGGACCCCTTAAAACGTGCTTATTTATTAAAAATTCTGCACCAAATTTTTTGACGAAAGACAACATCTTCCTTACCTTTACCTTTTCCCATATCAAACACCTACGTAACGAATTCTTGTGTTGCTCTCTATATTATGTAATAATCATTTTTAAAAAATAGTCTTTCTATTTACAAAGCAGCATCCTAAAATCTCAGCCATCTATGAAATAATTTTCAATATCAATATTGGCCTAATGTTACTAACCAAATAGCGTGCAAACAACGCTTCAAACTACAGCAATTTAATTTCCAAATTCATCTCTCATAACATTCAAATTCGAAAGAAAAACACGGCTATTAAATTAAATTTTCAATTATGCATCTAGCAAACATTGGTTGTGGCTGTACGATCGTCATTTGTCTGTAACTGTTGCTGTTACAGTCATGGCTAACCTGATTACACATCCCGGGGCGGTAGAGACGCGGCGCGCATACAATATGTCGACTGTCGATTGTTTGGGTTTGTTGTCTTGTCTGCATTATTAACGACGCGCTAAATTAATGCCGTATTATCACTCCCCCTTCATTTGTTCCCAACGGATACAGGCGTAGGAGAGAGCTAATGTAACCCCCAGTAGGCGATGGATGATGGATTTTGTTAGATAGCGAAGTCAATTGTTTCCGGAGAGGAATTACACCTACTTAGAGGGAATTCATTTTCATTGGGGGTGATTTTTCTTGTACTAACAGATTTGGTTTGAATTTTAAGCGATAAAACCTTACTAGGTAGACTGAAAATTAGGTTTATTTTTCATTAAATATGTGTTGGAGTATATTCCTTTCCTGAAGGCTTTTTCTGGGAATGTTTTTTATTTTATTCAATTTTGACGTTTTAAACTCTCATTATTAACTCCATAGCAACAACTACAAGTAACATTTTATTCACAAGTGAATTAAATTTTTTAAATCACTCTCACAAAATTATAACTCACTCTGCAACAAAAAATGCATTTAAAATAACATCAGGCACGAAAATAACACTCACCATAGTATTTATCACACATTATAAGCCATTTCCATTATTTTTCACGGCACAAATGACAGACAATAAAGCATTTTAAATAGATTAACCGATTAATTTTTTATTTTGTCAAAATTAAATGTTATGATAATCGTATGTAAGCTAATTTATTGGAAATAAATTTTGATAATACAAAATTACAAATTTTGTATGTTGCATTTTAAAATGGACAAATATTACATTGCTGTCATTTTTTGACAAAAGTGAGTAACCATGGAAGTTTTTAACATATGACGTCATTGTTTCTAGTGATATTGTATTTATGACGTAAACCGCTTGATTCGCTGGATGGTCCATAAAAACTATTTTGAGGAAGAAATAAGTTTAATAATTGTAGTTTTGTAGTGGAAGAATATTTACATATTATAGAAAATAACAAAACTAATGATGTGTTATTATTGCACGAAAAAAATAAAGAATGGAAAACTTTGGCACAAAAATTTTGGCTCCAAATATGCAGAATCATATTTACAATTTCATAAACACATTGCTTTAATATATATATATATATATATATATATATATATATATATATATATATATATATATATATAATAATAATAATTGCGAAAATACAGGGTGTCTCAATAAGCTTGCTCACTATTGGTAACTTTTTTATTTGAAGAGGTACGAGGTTGGTTAAATGAGCAAAATTGTGCCATTTTATATTAGAAAATTGGTCATGTAGACAAAATAAAATTTGTGTCAGCGGTTCTCAAAATTTGGGACAATATGTATATTTTTTAAATGGAACCATATATTTTTTATTATCTTATTGGAAAGAGTATTTTTTTCTCTTTCCAATAAGGTAATGTTGTTTATGTACAATTTTTTCATATAAACGAGTTATTTACGGTTAAAAATTTAAATTTTGTAATCTATTTTGTTAGTTTTTTAGTCAAGTAAGCCATGGAAACAATTGATTCTTTGTTTGTTTGACGTTTAATAATTTCTCTCGTAAAGTTCTCTGCGTTTAATAATGTTTAAAAACTTTACAAATGAAGAAAAGTTAGATATGATCGTGGTATATGGAAAGTTATATCTAGACACCAGTTACGTAGAACGGTCGCCTCTCTTTTCAAAAGAGTTTAAATGTGCGAAAGAAATAATAGCATTCAATTTGAATATTTTCTTTGTTTTGTTATTACTGTAAAATAAATTAATAAAATAATAATTTTATAAAAGACAATTGTTTCCATAGTTTACTTGACCTAAACTAACAAAAGATAATTTTTATCTTTAAACGTAAATAACTCGTTTATTTGAAAAAAATGTACATAAACAACATTACCTTATTGTAAAGAGAAAAAAATACTCTTTCTAATAAAATAATAAAAAATATGTAGTTCTATTTAAAAAATATATATTCTGTCCCATATTTTGGGAACCGCTGACACAATTTTTATTTTGTCTACATGACCAATTTTCTAATATAAAATGGCACAATTTTGCTAATTTAACCAACCTCGTATCTCTTCAAATAAAAAAGTTACCAATAGTGAGCAAGCTTATTGAGACACCCTGTATACTTCATCAAATTGATTATACATTATAGGGATAATTTCTTTTTCCTTTTTCGCCTGAATAATAATTCCTTTTTAGAAATTCTCAACAATGATGAGTATGGGCTATCCAGCGAATCAAGCGGTTTACGTCATAAATACAATATCACTAGAAAAAATGACGTCATATGTTAAAAAGTTTACATGAGCATGTAAAACGGATTAAAATATGATCTGTGGGCTGCCTTCATAAATACAAATCTTTCTTAAAAAGGTAACACGTCTGGTATCATTTTTTTCCAGAGAAATCAAATTTTATTTAAAATATCCTGAAGGATACCCCTTACGCAGTTATAAATACTTCATTCTCGTAGTATATGCAATAGACTATCTAGTATTATGTGTAATCTTTAAAGAAATACAGAATACTGCATAATACCATACAATTTCTCACTATTTCTGTACAATCCGTATAGCGTTTACCACATGCTGTACATATAAATTTAATTTTATAAATATATAAAATTATTACTAACAAATAGAAGAAAATATTACCTCAATATTACAATTTAGTGAAAGTAAGAGCCCACCAATCTATTTTTCATTTTCAAAATAAGTAAATAAATTAACCACAAGCTCTTGAATTTGACATGACAGAACATTTGACATTTTGTCAATGAACAACGAAACAAAAAACAAAATGAAATCACAGTACAGGTTGAAAAGTATAATGTAGACATATAATATTTAGTAATATATACATGTTCAGAATTATCAAAATTAAAAATTATAATCAAACGTCATTTTGCAAAAATTAACAAAATTTTACTTAATAATAATATTTTCAAATATAGTTATTTCTATTAAAGGTTTCAAATACATTTAAAAATATAAAGAAAATTTCAAAAGTCCCTAAACGATGACGTAAACCGCTTGATTCGCTGGATAGCCCATGCCCATACCTATGATATTCTAATATTGAAAGAAATATTAAAAACAAATAAAGATAACCTTATAATATATTATAATATATCATTTTCTATATTCATCTATTATTCATTTTAGATTGGTATCTATTGTAATTGTTCCTTTGATCACCTTACTGAACAATTATAAATTTATTAAACACGCACAATAAATATTTAACTAGGCAAAAATCTCCAGATAATGAAACCAACGATTTATTCGTCGAAAAGTTGCTAATTGACGTTCGTGAAACAGAAATATGCTATTTTATTCAACGAATAGATTAAATGATGAATAAAATGTTTTATTCGTCAATGGTAAAACCGGGCATTATTGAATAAAATACCTACTACCATATTTTAGAAGAAGCAATGAATAAAAGTATCATGCATTCCTTTTTAATAACAATACAGTAATATTCAATTGAAATATGAATGAAAAAACAAGTACTAGTGTAACTGATCCCAGAAGTACGCATTATTTTATTGGAAACTAAACAATAATCCAATATTCCTGCTGTGACAAGCGTAGTGTACCTAAAACAATAATTTAGTAGACACCTGGTATACATATCCACCCTAGTCTAGTCGAGAGAACAGCTAGCTAACAATTGCAATTGATTTGATATGTAACAGGAACGACCAATCAGAGCGAAAGTATCACACAATTTAATTGGTTCGCATGAATTATCCATGCATGGAAGTGAATGCTAAATACATCGCCTACTATGATCGAACCGCGTTGTGCACTTCGCCAACAAACGCGGACATTTGACATTTCCACGCGTTTAAAACAGTTGCTGATTTGTTCACAGCCCGCTTTGTTTAGTAATTCCATTCAAACGTGCCACAATCAAAGGACATTTAAATATTATTTGGTTATGAATTTCATTGCGAATGAACAATAGTCATCATGCCTGGATGATTTTTGCTAATTTTTCGGCAAATTTAGAGTTTTCTACTTACAAATTTTGATAAAATATATAGGCCTGTATTCTCACCTCTACCGAAAAATCGCTACGTAAATTTTAAAAATTAAAGAAATAAAAATAAATTAAAACGCAAAAGTTCCTAGCTAGATTGTGAAATCCGTATATTTATAAAAAGCCTTCTCCCGCATTTTATTAAATATGATCAGAAAGTAAATGAGTTATATACTTAAATCTTTTGCACGTCATTCATTGATGTAATATTGGCATAGATTAATATTAATCTTTGATCTCATATTAGGTACTTACTTCGAACACAATATTTACTTTGATAGTAAAGTATGTAATTTTTAACGGTTATATAAATTTCGTGGAAAATATTGACGTAATATATCAATTTCTGTACTTCCCTGAAATATACAAGTACTTCAAATTTATGTCTAGTTATCGGTGATAAATACCTCAATTATTGAATTATGTACTCTTTTTAAAATAACGTTGTATTCATATAACTTAATTCGTTTCATTTTTTTAACCTCCCGCGTAAATGGGAAATTTATTACTTTTTTGCATAATTATAAAATTCCTAGAATCAGATTTTAATATTTTGTAAACGTGTATTCAAATTTTTTTGAAACTACTTATCAATATGAGAGTTCGTTAATATAGAAAATAATAATAAATATAAATATATCATCACGGCATATTACCTATTTCTGAGTGTGTCACAATCTGCTTTATTGCAGATATCGGTACGGATGATGGCATATTTGTACCGTGTGGGCGCTTCATTTTTGTGCCATTAAAAATTCGAAATATTTGGCGTCGGTCGAGATCGAATATAGTTCCCCAGGTTCGCGAGCAGACACTCTGGCACGCGGCCACGGGACCAGAAAATAATAAATATCAAAATACAAAAGTCAATAGCGAACTCTAGGTGAAACAATGTCTAATAAAGAATTTGAAAACGCCATGTTTGTAACTGCAACTCTTTGATAGATGTCTCTATGTAGAGATGTACTCGATTTCGAGCTTTGGCCCGGCCCGGCCCGAAGCCCGCCTCGATTTCGAGTCGATCATCGAGCCGGGCCGAAGATATTTTTTATCGGGCAGAATCGGGCTAATCATTTTTAAAAATCGAGGCGAGTCGGACTTTTGATTTTGGCCCGGCCCGAAAATTCGAGCTTTTCGGGTTGACCCGAAAAATCTTATAGTTCAATCAAATGCACAGTTTCCTTAATATTTTAATGAAAATGGATGAAGTTAAAAAGGATCAAAATGATTTAATAACAACACATTCACATATTAATAAATAAAAATGTATTACTTTACTTCAAGAATTCAAGGTTATTCATTAAAGCATAATAATTATATTGTGATGTTGCTATTATTATTATTACTCGTATACTTAACTAAAAGTGATTTTTGTTCCTACCATAATGATTTCTTGTCCTATTTTTGAGCAGAATCAAAGTTAGATAAAAAATCCTTATGTAAATTAAAATTATATTTTTTTGTATAAGATTTGTGAAAAAGTTGTATAAATTCCTTGGTAAACAAAGTGTTAAATACTCGTAGGTCCTTAATTTTTATAACAAACTTGTACTAGAAGGGTCCCTTTTTTAACTACTTATGGTAATTAATGTTGAAAGTTATAAGAATGTAAAGGTTTTTTATAAGTTTGACACGAACAAAGTTAACATTTCGCCTTAGCATAAAAATCAACATTAGGAATGCCGAATGCACCCAATTTCGAGCTTTGACCCGGCCCGGCCCGAAGTCCGAGCCAATTTCGAGTCAATTTTCGAGCCGGGCTAGCTAATTTTTTTGTCGAGTCGATCTTCGAGTCGGGCCGGTAATTTTTATTTTCGGGCCGAGTCGATTGAAACCTCAAAGCCCGGCCCAGCCCGGCTCGAATGCATCTTTATCTCTATGTGTGATTAGTTGGCTCTATCTTGTATGAGATGTATATTTCTCGCTCAGTTGGTTGATTGTCTCTGCAAAAAGACGGCAGTTATACCACACTGATGAGCTGTAATAACAGCGAAACGCGTCTGTGGTTACTAGTTGGACACCGTCGACATCTGATGATGATCAAAAGGTTCATTCAGATGCTGAAATCTTGTGAAACATGGCGAGTCTTTTCTAATTCTTTATTAAAAATGTATCAAATTTTATGCGTACTTTTCTTTTTCGTATTTCTTCTTATGAATAATTAATTTCTCAAGTGACAATACTCCAAGACGCCTGCTTTATAACCTCAAAATTCTTAAATCAAATCATCCCTCGCTCGTTCTCCCCTGCGTAAAAACTAAAATCAAAATCAAAACTTCTGGATTTATAATTCAATATCTCGGGTGGCAATGAAAATGAAATAACGCGAGATAGGAATGAACAAACGAACGACGCCTGTTACGCCGTCAGGGCCACCTAGATGAAAGTTTAATTCAGCGGGAAGAGAGAGATTATTTATGAATGTGTAATTTGCCAGACAGGGGAGGTTTCACAAACAGATGTCAAGAAGGGGAAGATTAGGGATGAAAACAAGAGAAATTTGTCGTACGTTTTGTAAAAAAAAAATTGGAAGAATCATGTATTTGTAATGAATTAATAACAAAAATAAAAACTAAACTTTCTTATGCTGGGTTTACGCAGGCAACTAAATTAAAAAATTAAATTGCAAATCTAAACCACAGATTATCTATACTACCGTATACAGATGCGACACTCGGCAATTTCGTTGGGGCAAATTTTCAACTGCGCAGGTTGTTTGCGCATGCCATATTTCGTTAATAAAATGGCGTGTTCTTAGTTTGCCGTTATAGTTTGCAAAATAAATATGAAATATAAAAGTCAGTGCCGTGAAAGTAGCCATACAATTTAATATCATTAAAAATATTGTAAAGTAAATTAAAGAAATTGAATTTACCCATCCTTGACAGGAAAGTTTATAAACAAGAACTTTAATACAATAAAAGGAAAAAAAACTATTATTATTATTATTATTATTATTATTATTATTATTATTATTATTATTATTATTATTATTATTATAACAAATAATAAGAAATGGCTTAATTGATTCTTAGTTTTTATATGTTATGTTGTCATTTTTTTTAAATTTATTTTAATTATGGCCTTCGGTACGATGCCGATTGGCCAGTGACAATGTATTAGAGTGTTATAATTTAGGACATACACAAACATCCAAGCCCCTGGTGGGAATGAAACCCACGACCCCAAGAGCCGAGCGGTGAAGGTCGCTTGAGTGCTACCTATAACCGCTCGACAATCGAGGCGGCTATGTTGTCATTTAATGCATTGAGTAGCAGTTGATTTTTACATATTATTATAAATAATAGGTATTTTATTATTTAATTCTTTGTTTTTATATTAGTAATATATTTAAATAAAATGATATCTAATGACTATTTAGTAAAAAAAAAATATTGAAAAATAGAAACTTCTTTATACGGATTTGAACTCGTGACCTCACATAGATTCGGTGTTTGCTCTAACCCTCGCTCTAAACAACTCGGCTACAGGCCAAGCTGTACTGACCTCATATTTGTAGGATTTTGAGGTAGTAAATTATTTCATTAAAAACATGGCCGCCAATAAAATTTTTTGGAGACACTAACTTCAAAGGTACCGACAGAGAGTGTCGCATCTGGTTACGGTAGTATAGATAATCTGTGTCTAAACTAAACAAGAAGAAACCATTGTTATCAATAACAACGTTTATGCAACTGAACTGAAGAATTAAACTAATAAAACTAAATTAGGAGGTTGACTATTTTCAACTTTTAGTTAAATTTTATAATTTCTTAGCTTTGCGCCTGCGTCATTCGCGCACTTATGACAGGTTTTAATACATAACCTATGAAAATGTACGATGATAACAAAGTTTCTGCAGAAAAGAGCGACGAAATACTAATTGGACCTATTCAACAAATTGTTTACCTTTATTTTTTTTTATCCTATATTAATATAATGTATCTCAATTTCACCTATAAAAGTTGTACTATACGAAATGTCAAACATAAAATTCTGATTTTTAATTTACTGCATAAAGGACGTTATTTTAGTTTAGTTTCTTAATTAAATAAATAAATATAAATATATCATCACGGCATATTACCCATTTCTGGGTGTGCCAGTATCTACAACACATGTAGACATCGGTAATGATGACGATATATTTTACCGTGTGGGCGCTTACCAGGCGTCACCTCACGGGCACTCATAGCTGGTGTGGAGAGTGCACCACAGGGGTCACTTTTGTGCCATTTAAAATTGGAAATATTTGGCGTCTGTCGGGATCGAACCTGGTTCCTCAGGTTCGCGGCCAGACACTCAGGCACACGGCCACGGGACCCCATAGTTTCTTAATTTAGTAGTTAATTTAATTATATAATTTACATGCTGCATAAACCCAGCATTAGTTGGAATTGGTGGCTGGTGGCACTTTATCTGATCCTCTAAATCGTTTTTCTTAGAAAAATACCATTCATTAAGAAAGCCACGTTATAATTATTGAGAATATTTTTTAGATTTTTAATTTAATTACAGTAAGGATCCACTAATCCAGATCAAATGAAACGGGCTGAACCGGATTACTGGAGTAATATTAAAGTAATTTAGCAAAGGCGTAATAAATGGACTGATGCTCATTTTTTTCTCTTCCCCACCCTGTCTCTCACCCTGCGGTGTTGCCGCTTTTTCATAACTTAACATTTTCAACATGACCAATGGAATTGGCAACAGTGTAGAAATCTTCAGTCCATATTTATCTGACGGCAAGTATAAAACATTTGAATTTGATGTAAATATCCAGTTTAGCGTGCATTTGCATTTTGAATTAAATGTAAAAGGATATTAAGAGATTGTTATATTTAATATATTATAAATAATGATTCGAAAATGCTCTCTGGTTAATTCCATATTTTTATTCACAAAGATATTTTAGAAAGTATTAAAAATATCTTTTGTCGCGATTTGTATTATAAGTACTAAAGATATTAAAATTTCTACAGCTACTTAGACATTATTATTTTAGTATCTACAACACATGTAGACATCGGTAATGATGACGATATATTTTACCGTGCGGGCGCTTACCAGCTGGTGTGGAGAGCGCACCACAGGGGTCACTTTTGTGCCATTTAAATTTTATTGAAATATTATGTACAAAGAAACAATATAATCGCCAGCGGTGATACAAATAAAATATTTATTTACATCAATAAAAATTAAATGGTGGAAGGTAATGTTCTAGCCATATCAAATTATTTTACAGTAAAAAAATTCATAGTGTACAAAATGATAACCTCAATATTTATTTAATTAAAATAAAAGTATTGCTTTAATTTTTAAAAAATGTACAGTGAATTTCAGAAAAAAAGGGATAAAATTATTATATTTGGATCAAAGTATCACGTGTCGGAAAGTGCCTATGTCAAGAAGAAAAAGATAAATGACGAAAGACCATTAACTTTTATGTGTCAAAAAAGAGATATATCTTTTTTGCGCTAGAGAAAAATCGTCGATCCCTTTCGTTGATATACGTATATCTGGAATTTTGCGTAAAATTTCCTGGTTGTTCAAATATTATCTTAATCTTTTATTGGAAAAAAGTATTAAACACATAAAAACACTCTGATATTAATACAGTAATCAAATAAATTTTTAATAAGATAGAATTTATTATAAAAAAGATGGAAGATAAATACAATGTAACTAATAAATAATTATATAGGTCTGATAGGAAATAAAAATATGTAATACCTACATATCTTTTCACACTTAAGAATTATATATTTCGTAATATACTTGTAATAAATAAATAATATTGTTTATGTTTTGACATTAATAACGAACAAAATAATTAATTGTTACTAGTTTATTTATTTTAATCTTAACCACTTCATTGAAACCTTCTAACTATGGATTGTTATTGAAGGAAATAAATTAATAAATTATCAAATGAATTTGCAAATTTAAGTGATATATCTCAATAGTTTTCAGATTACATTTCGTATTTAAATAATAGCATATTATACGCCAAGGTTGAGAAGATAATCATTATTGACCCAGCGCCTATTGTAACCCGAGGGCGAAACCCGAGGGATATAAGGCGTCTGGTTTATCTTATTTTTTTCACTACTAGCACATAAATTCTCTTCGAATTTTTTTTTATTGATAATAATAATTTTGACATGAATAATAACGTTACTTATTTGTGAATATTCATAAAAACAAAGTAGGCTGCATTTGTTTTTATCTGACGTTTTGCTCATTTCGCTGGTTTGATAGCCTCACTTACGGGCCTTGATTTGTATTTGATTTAATTATTTAATAAAAACACTTTGTGCTGTTAGTCAGTAGCCTTATTAGTTTATTATTATTTTTAAATAAATCTATTGAAATGTATTTACCTACAAATACAAAAAATCTGTTGTGGCCAGCACAAGACCTTCCGTCAATTCCATGTATTTTGTACAAATCCCATACCAAAAGGTCCTTGGAACAGATTCTATATAATATCATGTAAAACGAACACATACTATTTTTTACAAATTCCATATCAAAAGTTCATTTGAAAAGGTTCTATAAATCCAATAAAATTATAACATAAACTACACTAAGTAATGTCCTTCCATCTTCTCTTTGGCCTTTCTCTGCGTGTCACTTGCGAGCAACACTATGACATACCAATTTTAGATCCTATACTTTTTCCCATATTTGGTTTTGCACTTGCAACTGACATCTGTCAATTAAATTTTTTTGAATAATTATGTCACCTGTTTCCATGATAAATAGCAAAGCTGACTAATTTTTGAAAATTAATTTCTTTATAATGCTTTAAATTTACATCTATTGAATATGAAGGAAAATGTATAATCAAACTATATAGAGAAGAATATTTTCTTTAATATATATAATAACAAAATGTCAAAAAATAATATTTAACTGCGTTTTTTTAAGAAAAACTGTTAAAAACTTCAAATAAGGGTACTTCCGGTGGATCAATTATAACCAAAATCTAATCAACTCTTCATATGGATGTACAGAAGAGGAGAGAGTTATCGTCGGAGAAAAATTTGTCACACACGGACACACACACATACACACACACACACACACACACACACGGACACACACACACATACATAGATACAGACATCATCTTAAAAATGGTATATTGGTATTGTTATTGCTTATTCATTAAAAACTCACCACCGAATTTTTTGACCAAAGACAATCCCTTCCTTACCTAAAGGTGACGGAAGGTAAAAAACAGTGATATGTTCAATGTTCAATCCTACATCTACAAATATTTCACATTTTCACCAAAACAGCACAGTGGCCAGGCGAGGCGGCAGCGTAGGTCAATTTAAAATTATAGTGGCAAATTTAAATTATATACTTAACACCTTTCTTGAGTTTAATGAGTTAAATAATATTTGAATTTGGACCTATTGACCTAGGTTACCATGGTTATAAGCAAGCGGTAGTGAAAAACAATTTCTCATGTCAAATAAAGGTAAATAATAGTGGGTTCCTAGGCTAGTAGTGAAAAAAAAATATATGTTCATTCATTGTAACTAGAAGCAATACAATTATTTTAGCGAGTGTTTTGATAAAACTACTGATTTGAATTCAATTTTAATAAGTGAAGGGATCATTTTATGACGGTTTGAGATGCATGCAAACTTCATTCATTGAATAATGTACTATTGTTTCATACAATTGTTTTAAATCTATTTTTGAAATTGAATACTAACATTATTGATGGAATAGGATTCAATGATCTGATAACGCTATTCAATCTAGAACCAAATGTAGGACTACTTTTTCTACATTCTATTGAATGTATTGTAGTGTGATCTATACAGAGACTCCTACGGACAGTTTAGTTTTAAATCGACCTCCAGGGAGTTCCACCTAAAATGGACAATGGAACTTTAAAATGAAAATGGAAACTGCAACACGAAAATAATACAATTTATTGATGAGAGAATAAGAAAATAGGTAGGCCGTTATTTCAAACTGTTATTTATCTGTCATTTGAAATAAGTTGCGAAGATTAAATTAGAACGTAGTTAATACTTTTTTTTAAGTATCGTCACAGAATGGACATTCATACAGAAGCGACAGTCAGAGAGAGAAACGAAAATTAGAAAGAGAAAGAGTATGCCAACAAATTTAAAGGGCTAATCGGATAAAATCGGATTGTTTCGGCATATCTTCGTATCTTACGATTCTTTGTTCTTTTCATTATCTCGACGTGAATATTTTCCGTTAGGGGTCAATAATAAAAATATATTGAGAAACACAAATTGATTTCTAATAAGAACAAACATGTTATTTTTTCAACAAACGATAGGAAAAATCGTTATCATAAAGAAAATCATTGTATTTCACATATTCTGGAGGAACTGTTGTCTCAGCTTGTCACGCTCATGTATTTTAGGGTTATGGCTAATTCAAGCAAACCAAATACGTCTTCTCACTTTTGACATATGTCATTTTGTGAACCGTTTGTGAATTTTAGAAGTGGTGTTAGTTTCTAATAAAATGGAAAAAACGAAGAAGGTAGAATCGGGAGGACTTATTTGTTCATATAAAAACTGTATAAGGAAATTTAAAAAATGGAGAAAGCGAAATGTAAGTTTTTTTCCATCCATAAATGTAAGTAATGCAAAACGACTTCCATATCATGCAAAATGTATATTCACTTAATAAATATAGGTGTAAAATGTGGCTCAAGGCCTGAGGAAGAGAAGATTTGATGGAGAAGGATATTTGGGACATATTCATTGAATCTGACGTTTGTGTTTCCCACGTCAAAGATATAGAAAATTCTGCATTGTATTGAATTTGTAAAATTCACGTATTTGTTCAATAAAAACATAATTATGTGTTTATTTTATATCTTCTTAATTCGTTAATAAAATTAAAATTTTGGTAATTTTGTGTTCTAATTTTTCTTTTACCTTTTAAAACAATTTAAATTTCGCGCGTAAATTTGCCAACAAATTTAAAGTTCAAGGTCATAAACATCAAATCGCAACAACAATGGTGCAGACAAGGAGTGTCGCTTCTGTATATGTCTATTCTGTGGTATCGTTTTGAATGAAAACTTGGAATTAACATCTTTTTGAAATAAAGTTTTATAATTTCACTGTTTTTAAGTCGACTTGAAATTAATTTGACAGTTTTGAAGTCCCTCGATAATTAATTTGATAGCTTTGACAGTTTTGAAGTCACCAGAAAGTTATTTGTCAGCTTTGACAGCTATTAAGGCTTTTAGATATTATTATCTCTCGATAAGAGAGGTATTGGATTTAGATTGTAATCAATAAGCACGTTTTAAGGGCCCTATAATCCGATTTTAACATTTTTATGATGATGTCTATGGCGTGTGTGTATATGTGTATCTGTGTGTGAATGTGTGTGTGTACGTGTGGATGTTGGAAGGACGATTCGTCAAAAACTATAAGATTATGACCAGTTTAACTATAAATTCCTCAATCTGACATTCATGCGGGAAGATCTGAAATGGTTTGGGTAACAATTAAACAACCGGAAGTAGTAGTTTTTTTAAAAAAATCTTCTAAATATTATTTTTTGAAAATTTGTTTCATTACTAGGTAATATTGAAGAACATAAAATTCTATATCTTTTTTTTTATTATATCTTCTAGATTTACAGATAAAGACATATGTAATATATAGAATAATCAGATGTAATAAATCGCACGGGCTAAACTACACCAAGGAAACGAGTTGACAATTCAAAGATTTGTAACATAGTTTATAATGACAGATAAATGTCTGTGTCAAAAATCTATAGTTATAGTGACATTTTGAAAGCTTTTTCTGGGAAGTACATTTCATCTTTCTTATTGTTTTATTAATTAAATATTTAAAATTATAGGTAAAATGCATATATCTATAAGAAATATCGCCAATCTTGTTAATGAATTGCAAGCAAACTTTTCATACAATGAAAAAATAGATATAATTAGAATTTTATGTGTGCACAAGACATTGATAAATATAATAAAAACAAAACAAAACAATATTTGGTTAAGTGCACTACAATAATTATATAACATAAAATGTGGAGAGATTTTTTTTAATGCAATCCAAACTGCAAAGGATGATTAGTAGGGAGCTTTTAAAAAGTGTATCATTGTTAAAGGGAACTACTTTAAACATATTTAAAATAAATTTTCAAATAGTATGGGACCATGTGTCGTAATCGCAATAATTTTAGTATAACTTTGGTATTTTAATGTCTATATTTCCAAATTTATAACAAGAACATTTTTTGCTTTAAATAACCAGAAACACACCGCATATTCCGTAATACAGAACAATAAAACAAACATCTCAATTTCGCACTTATTCTACCACTCGTAAAACTTTATTTTGCAACGAAAGTGCGAGTATATACAAACATTAAAATAGTTTAAGTTGGTGGTATTACAAAGATTTATTGACTACTCGATAACGGACCAAAATAAATTCTTCCAGTGTAGTCAAATTCAGATTGTACATAACACATAAACAAAAATAGTATGATATGAGATGTTTTATAGTATAACACTGGGTAAAAATAAAGATACGGTCCTGACAGAAAGAAGGGGTGACGTAATGACAAGTGTTGAATCAGAATTCATTTGATGCACATGTTACGCGACATCCATTATCATTTGTTATCTCTTCATCCCTATGTAGAAATTTTTAGAGCAATATGACACGATAATCAATTTTCGCAGAAAATTCAGTCCTGCTGCCTAGAGTACGGAGAGTTGTCGGGACCAGCAATAAAACTATAAATATCACAATTATGACAAAGCGGTATATCGCTTACCGTTCGCTTTATAAAATTGGATAAAACAAGCCATTATTTGCGTCGCTCTTTTGGGATGAAAACATGCATCCCCTGGTATTTCTACCTGCCCTGAGTGCTCTGTATAATAAAATAATCTTACTATTCCTTTAATATAAATGCTATTTTTGTCTAAAACAATTTTTGGAACTACAGTTTTTATTCTCATAAGAAATTATTTCAATCAAAAATAGCATTTATGTGAAAGGAACAGTAAGATTATTTTTCATGAAATCATCATGTAACCTACATCTTCCTTCCCGATTTTTCCCTGCCTAGGCAGGGAAGTAAAACGTTGCCATATTTATTTTCACTATGTATATTTACATTATTTACATATAATTTTTGATTTATATTATTAGTGTGTAATTAAAAGGTATTACTTTTTTAGCTTCCATCAAAAGGAAGGTATTGTTTTTGGTCAAAAAATTCGGTGGTGAGTTTTTAATGTATAAGCACGTTTTAGGGTCCCTACAATACGAATGTACTATTTTTAAGATGATGTCTGTATGTGTGTCTGTGTGTGCCTGTGTGTGCCTGTGTGTGTCCGTGTGTCCGTGTGTGTGTGTGACAAATTTTTCTCCGACGATAACTCCAAAACTACAATTCTAAAAATTATGATTCTTTCATATTCCTCTTCTTTACACCCATATGAAGAGCTGATTAGATTTTGGTTATAATTGGTCAACCGGAAGTACCCTTATTTGAAGTTCTTAACAGTTTTTCTTGAAAAATCGCAATTAAATATCATTTTCGACATTTTATGTGATTATCAATAGAAAGAATATATTATTCTCTATACGGTTCGATTATACATTTTCCTTCATATTCAATAGATATAGGGTTATAGAGAGATTAACTTTCGAAAATCAGTCAGCTGTGCAAAAATTATGAAAACAACAAATATATTCAAAAAAATTTAATTGACAGATGTCAGTGGCAAGTGCAGAACCAAAGTGGAAAGTATATGATCTGAAAGTGATATAAGTGACAGAGTGTCCCTCGCCAGTGACTTGCATTTGCGGCCTCGCCTCAAGATAGGAACTTATAATGCCAGAAGTACGAGAAAGGCAAAAGAGAAGATGGAAGGACTGTATAGCAGAAGATTTGAGAGAGGAAGAACTGTGTTACGAAGGTGCTTTGGACAGGAATGAGTAGAAGAGAAGAGTAAGAAACAGCGACTTCTAATAAAATAGGGCAAAGTTGAAGCAGGAGGAAGTGTTAAGTGCAATACATAATGTACGTTCGTATTCGTATTAAAATTTTATTAGATTTTAGAATCTTTTCAAAAGAACTTTCAGTATGGATATGTAAAAATAGTGTGTTCTTGTTACAATTATACAGGATATATAGAATCTTTTTCAAGGAACTTTTGGTATAGGATATGTACAAAACACATCGAATTGACGGAAGGTTTTGTGCTGGCCACAACAGATTTTTTTGACTAAAAATAAATCAGTTTTTTATTATAAACTATGAAAACAATACCGTCGTGTGTAGTTCCAAATTTTACCGCTAGATAACGAGTTAAAATTGTCGTTCTAAAAATAATTCTTACCTTGAAAAAAAGAAACCTCATCAGTATTTTACAGTCAGCGTTACTGTTAAAATATCTTGTATTCCACTCCTGCCTTCTATTCCCTTACTGAGGGTGTAAAACTGTGCACATTTACAACGTCGATAATCTATGTATAGTATAGATATATGAAGCGTCGCTGGGCTGTCATCCACACGCGGTGGCATCAAAGTATTCGGAAATTACTAAGTCACACGCTGTTGTTGCTTCCATTCTCTCTCTTTGTCTATCGCCATACATCTGCATCATTCCTCCTCTCTCACTCTGTGTGTGAAGGATGCGACAAAGCGATGTTTTAATGCGAAAATTGATTTTGTGATGGAAGTGTTGCTGTTGGTGTGATCGTGTGATGTGACGTGTGATGATGTGTCTTTGTTGAAAACGGAGGAAGGGTGTAATTATTATTTCAGAATCAGATGTGTGATGAAAAGGTGTCTGATGGAAAAATAGTGGGAGGGATGAAAAATTTAAAAAACTTCTGAAATTCAATTTGTGTGCATGTTTATTTTTCCTAATATTATCTGTCCCGAAAGTTTTATGCGATGTTTTATGTACAATATTTTAGAAAATAAATTCCTGAATTTATGGATTTTAAAAATTTTAAATTTACGTTTTTGGTGCCTGAGAGAAATTAGCAAATGAGATAAAAACAGATTTTGTATGCGTTATTTCAAGAAAAAATCTGATGTGGCCAGCACATTACCTTCCGTCAATTCTATATATTTTGTACAAATCCCATACCGAAAGTTCCTTGAAAAAGATTCTACAGAGAATTTATTTTAAAATGCAACATTATGGTTCATCACTTCCATGGTTACTTACTATTGTCAAGAAATGACAGCAATGTAATATTTGTCCATTTTAAAATGCAACATTATAAATAGTATTGCACCATAGGAGATACCTCCAGAACACGTCACAAATGGTGTCAATTCTTATTACGACCGGCTAGGATATTGCCTCAGTGTGAATGGGGATATTTTTTTAACTTTTATTACATGAAAATTATGAATTTTTGTAAGCTAAAGTTTGTTAAGATGTGCAACATTCATTTTTTGATTTTTTGTTAATCGTATGTAGGCTAATTTATTGGAAATTAGTTTTCATAATACAAAACTACAAATTTTGTATGTTGCATTTTAAAATGGACAAATATTACATTGCTGTCATTTTTGACAATAATGAGTAACCATGGAAGTGATTGATCATATGTTGCATGTTCAAATAAATTCCCTGTATATAGCCAGTAAAATTGTAACACGAACATATACTATTTTCTACAAATTCCATACCGGAAGTTTCTTGGAAAAGATTCTATAAATCCAATAAAATTATAACACGTACATACACTATGTAAATTGCACTTATATTAAGTGCAAATTACAGGTTTACATTTACAAATGTCAGTGTCTCACTTCTCTCAATTACAATTATTTGAATATTTCAGCTGTTTCCATAATTATAGTAGTTAAGTTAATATCTTTATAATTCTTTAACTCTGTATCTATTGAATATAAATGAAAATGTATAATCAAACCGTATAGAGAATAAGATATTTTTTCATATTGACAATCACAGAAAACGTCAAAATTGATATTTAACTGTGTTTTCAAGAAAAACTATTAAGAACTTCAGATAAGGATACTTCCGGTTTTCAAATATAACCAAAATCTAGTAAGCTCTTCATATGGATGTAAAGAAGAGAAATTTGAAAGAATTATAATTATTAGAATTGTCGTGTTGGAGTTATCGTCGGAGAAATTTTGTCATACACACATACCCACACACACATCATCGTAAAATTAGTAAAATCGTATTCTTGGAGCCCTAGAACATAATTATTCATAAAAAAAACTCACCACCGATTTTTTTGACCAAAGACAATACCTTCTTTACCTAAATATGACAGAAAGTAAAAAAATACATTAAATGGCACAAAAGTGACCCCTGTGGTGCACTCTCCACGCCACCTATGAGTCCCCGTGATGTGACACCTGGTAAGCGCCCACACGGCAAAATATATCGTCATCATTACCGATGTCTTCATGTGTTGTAGATACTGGCACACCCAGAAATGGATAATATGCCGTGATGATATATTTATTTATTTATTTTTACTAATACATCAATACCTAATGCCCGATTTTATAAAAGCGATTTACATTTTTATCCAGGATTGAAATATAATCCAATATTTTATAAAGGTTAGGTGTATAATATAATCCCGAATTTTGAAATCCGAGATTATATTTGTTTATAAAACCGGGCATAAGTGTATTATTGTTGAAGGGAGCCACCCGCTCGCCCGTATTTCAGTGAGTGTTGGAGTCGTTTCTTCACCCATAAGACCTGTAAGACCCATAAAACCCATAAGAACCGAAAGACGCATAAGACCCGTAAGAACCATATAACCCGTAAGATGTATTATTACGTTGCTATATACCGATTTTTCACACTTGACCGTTACGTCATAGTTTGATGTTCGTATATTAGATATACGTATCGAAGACAGAATGTAGGAAACCATAAGTAAGACAGAGATAAACATACAATTTTATTTAATTTAGTTGATTTAGGGCCGTGATATCCACCTCTTATTAAAGTTCTTGATAGCTATCTGAAGGATAAATATATTAGTAGCTAAATAAATTTATTATGTACCTATATCAAGCACAATTTATTTGCCAGATAGCTATTAGATAGTTACTAGAATAATAAAGAAAATATTTTAAAGTTGGTAGCACGAAAACTAGTTACTTTCGTTTTCACAACCTGAGTTGATGTATGTTTACTTATATTTGGTTATGTTTGTTTATTTCAAGATTTATTTTAAGTGCGGATTATGAATTATATAATTGTAGTATCAATATGGATTCGAAAAAAGTACCAATACCAACAGCTAATTTATCGCAAAATGAACCCAGATTATTAGTTGATATTTGTATAAAACATGCAAATATAATAGAGAATAAAAAAAACTGAATAATTGTTCTAATCAATTTAATCGTTCTTGTAATCAAATTCGGTTATTGTTGTAATCAAGTACCTATAATCAATTGTTACCAAGATTAGTTATTATTGTAATCAAGTATCTATAATCAATTGTTACCAAGTATAGATATTGTTGTAATCAAGTACCTATAATCACTGTTATACTCAAGTTTATTCATTGTAATCAAATTTTATCATTGCTATAACTTATAATTTGGAATTTTTAGCTCATAAACACGGACCAGAATAAAATAAAAACATACCTACCTGACACTTTTATGTTGGATTTCGGCGTATTAAATTTAAAATATATAACACAGTTTCACGAGACAACCGAAATCTGTTAATAAATTCTGTGTCGTCCCACTTTTCAAAATTGTCCATTCTAACTCGTACTGTATAAGTACGTCGCAATTTCATAATCTTATCTTCTGCCTCCTGTTCTTCTATGAGATTATCTAATTCTTGTAAATCCATTTTTACACAATTTATTTTCTTTTCAAAATTGTTACCAGCACCTCAAAGTTCCTATTAGTTTATTCTGCTAATAACTAAATTTAGTAGCAAGATAAATTTTATTTGTAGGTGGAAATACACAAAAAATATTTAATAGTAGAATAAATTTATTAGGAACTTTAATAGGAGGTGGATATCACGGCCCTTATTTGATTAAACATTTCACATAATTCAATTAGTTTTAAAAGATAAGTAGTCATTTGTACAATAATAGGAGAAGTAAACAATCTCGATTTATAAGTTCTTACGAGTCTTATGGGTGAAGAGTTGACTCAACCCGTATTCCAGTCACATAATTGGACTAAAGGTTTGCTTACTATTTATTATCATTTACAGTACTGAAATGCTTATTCTATCTAAACGATCATCTTCAATTTAAAGTGATCTCTCGATCTGTAAACTTCTCCGCTAAAGAACTGGAGAAATCGAATCCCTCTATCATCTGCTCTGACCAAACCCACTCCGGTTGAATTGTAGTCCCGCAGGAAAAGAAATGACCAGATTTAAATGCAATGTCCTCCTGAAAAGCCTAAGTTTAAACTAGCAGCACATTTAGATAAGCCGGGGCCATCTATTCTCTAGCATTCTCCTGCTCGGCAGTGTTCGCCGCTGCTCGGCTTTGTCCGCCGGCGGGTGGTGCCAACCTAACAAAGCCAGATAGCTATACATCTTCTTGGAATTGATATGGGTAGATAGATGATAACGGATTTTTCTATGTCAACAAATGTACGAGTATCAGTGTGATTTCAATTGATGGGTTTATCAATTTATAATACAGGGTGTCTCTTAAATAGGGGAACATGGCTTAACCACAGATTCCTGAGGCTAAAATAAGACGATTTAACCAAACTTGCTTCTACCGGAAAGTGTACCATTTAGCCAGAATTCTGCTTCAAAGTTCTTCGAATAAAAATTAATTTTGCTTATAATATTCGGACCCTTTATTCGATTTGGATGAAATTTGGTATGACAGTTTATATAGTTATAAGTCATCTTTTAAGGTGATACTTGTTATTATTAGTAAACCACTAGTGTATGAAACTTAGGTCTCCCAACATTAATTAGACCGTAACTTTTTAATGGCAATGCCGAAAACGTGAAATTATTTTTCTTCAGAAAGGTACATTCAATAGTAAACTTTTCTCTCTCTGTGTAATTTATGATATCTGTTACGGTTCACACAGAAAAAAATAAAATCTGAGTGTCTGCACTGCTAAATTTTTAAAATAAATTTAATCTAGCAGTCTATCCAAATGTCAAACAAGTAATTTTTAATGACAGTAACGAGTTGTCAATCTTTACAACTTGTTTAGGAGTAAGCTAAGATATGTAATCGTCTTATTTATAATAATGGTAGTAAAATACTATTAGGCCGAACACACGGATGTTACTAATTTTAGAATATTGCGAAGAAAATTTTTGACAACCCGTAAAACAATTGTTACTGTCATTAAAAATTACTTGCTTGACATTTGGATAGACTGCTAGATTAAATTTATTTTAAAAATTTAGGAGTGCAGACACTAAGATTTTATTTTTTTCTGTGTGAACCGTAACAGATATCACAAATTATACAGAGAGACAAAAGTTTACTATTGAATGTATCTTTCTGAAGAAAAATAATTTCACGTTTTCGGCATTGCCACTAAAAAGTTACGGTCTAATTAATGTTGGGAGACCTAAGTTTCATACAATGGTGGTTCACTAATAATAACAAGTATCACCTTAAAAGATGACCTATAACCATATAAACTGTCATACCAAATTTCATCCAAATCGAATAAACCGTCCGATTATTATAAGCAAAATAATTTTTTTTTCGAAGAACTTTGAAGCAGATTTTAGCCTCAGGAATCTGTGGTTAAGCCATGTCCCCCTATTTAAGAGACACCCTGTATAACTACTGCATTTATACACTGCATTTATACAGGTGTCTCAAAAGTGACGCCGGTGCATTTGTGATTTGAATAAGGGTGACTAAAATAAATCGAAAATTAGGAGTGAAATAGTCTGATTATCTTTTGTTGCCAAATTAAAAATAATGTTTAGTTTCAGTTTTTAATTAAGAATAAGCTCCCTTCTTTGGCTACAATTTATACCGCTGATATAATGAATATGAACAAAAATAGTATATTGTTTTATTAGGAGTAAAAGTGATTCTTTGTGTGGCGAGCATGTAAGTTTGCACGATGAGTCGGACAGTTATATGCGAGGCAGGCACACTGACACTTTTACTCCGAATGACGCATTATCCAGTTATCAACAACTATTCTATAGACAATAATATGCTTAATCGTTGCAACATTGTTAAAGATCTTGGGGTTAAATTTGATAAAGATCTTACATTTGTGCCACATATAAATTATATTTGTCAAGCGGCTATTCGAACGTTTTTATTAGAAACACTCGATCCTTTAGTAATATCTTAGCCATTATATGTTTGTACTACTCCCTGGTTCGCTCTAATTTAGAGTATTGTTCTATTATTTGGAGTCCGTTTGCAGAGGTTCATCAAGATAACATTGATAGAATTCAAAAAAAGTTTTTGAAATATTTACATTTCAAAACTTATGGAACTTAACCTGATCGATTTATGTCTTATAATGAATTACTTAGTACTTTTAATGTTTTAAGTCTTTTGGAGATACGCAATATATATTCAGTCTATCATCTTGCTAAATTAATACAAAACAATGTTAATGATCCACAATCACTATCACTAATAAACTTTCATGCTCCGTTGTATCTCACACGTCACTCATTCAGTTTTTACTTGCAACCGGCTGGTACTAATGTCTTCTTTACTTCACCTATTAACAAAATGTGTTACTTATATGACTTAAACTTTTCTTCTCATGACATATTTCTTCTATCTCCCAAGCAGCTCTATCGTCGTCTTCTTCACAGATAATTTAATTCAGTTCTTTTTTATTTCTTTCTGATTGTGTATAGCTTTACACATTTAATCTTTGTCTTTCGCCTATACTGTAATTAGGCTTCGCCTGTAGTATAGAGTATTTAATAATAATAATAATAATAATAATAATAATAATAATAATGATAATAATAATAATAATAATAATAATAATTATATTTTTTCTTCAAACATACGTATTTAAATAAAATAATTACAATTTGACGTTACTATAATTATAAATATTTTACGTGAAGGACATTTGCTGATTTCAATTGCTCTGTTGCTATGGATACTTTCGTATTTGTTCAGTTTTTGTTACAAACATTCAAGTGTAAATTTTCACGTTTTTACGTTTAAATAAAAACTATGCAATTTTATATTCTCCTTATGTGCAATTATATCAGAATTTGAAGTATTGCCATGTACGGCCCTTGAAGTTGTTCAATTGTATGGAAGTTCAACAATATTGCTGAAGGATATGTTATGCCGAAGAATCGCTGAAAAACAGTATAAACTTTTCCTATCACTTTAATTCTAATAAATTATTCTTACCGTCATTACCAATATGTAAGTCTGCTATTTTATAATATGTTATTTCGTTAAATACAAACTGTTTATATTGCAATTTGTAGATTATCAATTTAAATTTGACAGCTGTTGGAGGTTTTTAGTAACTTTATTTTTAGGTTATCTAGTGTATCTTGGGGCGACATGACAGGTTTCTATTTTACAAGTTACTTCTTATTCACTCATTTTATATAGTTGATATTGATATTTATTTATTTCATTTCTACCTTGTAAATCAAGTCACAAAAGATGCCATTTTTATAACATTTGAAGAAAAAGAAATTTTGTTTGTGTCTTTCTACAGTTTTTACTGAAAAGAACATGGCTGCTGTTAAGAAAATAATCGAAAAAGACAAAAGACTTATGCGATAATGCAGCATCAACTGAAGATTGGATTCTCAGTTATTAATAGACTTATGAAAATACACGACCACCTGTATCTAAAGAATAGTCAATTTTTTGTGCCATCAGCTTTCGGATGTCCAAAAAGGGGAACTTGTAAGAATTTGCCAAGAAACTTTAACCCAATTAAAAAGTAGTGCACACCAATTTTTTTTTCAAAATTTGTGACAGGAGAAATGACGAAGCTTATATTCCTTTTTTCGACCTACTTACTCGTCAAGAGTGTCTTGTTACATTAACAAAAAATCTGTTGTGGCCAGCACAAGACCTCTCGCCATTTCCATATTAGGATATTAGGCTATATAAGTATTGTACATATTTAACATTACTGGTGCATACAAAAACACAAATCTTAATATATTTTTATATTTTTTAATTCATTCTATGAACAAGTTTCCTCTTATTCTTCCAATGTTCGAGATTCTTCCAACTCATTGATGAGATTAACGGTATTTCTGAAGAATATATGTGTCACATACCTATGTATCTAATTATAAATATTTAATTAATAATTAAATAAGAAATATTAAATGTACTTCCCAGAAAAAGTCTTCAATAATGTTTTTGGTTTTTGACATTGACGTTTATTTGTTAATTACAAACATTTAATTTTTCCACTTGTTTTCCATATTCATATTGCTCTATCCCCAACTCTATAAAAGATATAATAATAATTTTAAATTTATCGGATAGAGATTTTTATATTCTTTAATATTTGTTCGATCCCGACATACGCCAAATATTTCCAATTTTAAATGGCACAAAAGTGACCCCTGTGGTGCACTCTCCACACCAGCTATGAGTGCCCGTGAGGTGACGCCTGGTAAGCGTGCTTATCCACTAAAATCTGGATATGCGAATTTTAGTATGATTCCAAAACCTCTCTTAGCGAGAGATAAAACTATTGAAATAGTTATTTATGTATCAAATTAGTGAAGTTCTATTTTTTTTTTTATCACGAATGTGGAATTTATTTGCCGAGGCCCTCAGGGTCGAGGAAAATAAACCATATGAGTGATAAGAAGGAAATATAAGGAATATTTATTTTATAGCATTTAGGTTAAAAATAACATATGTCTGACAGTCAATGTTGCTAACCTCGGACATTGAAGTTATCGAGAAGAACATTCAAAATTATCAGTGGCGGCTATTCGGGTGAAGAAGGTGAAGAGCAACTTCACCTGTTATTTCAGAAAACAAAATATTTTAAAAAAAATTAATTTCACATTATTTTTTTTTTATTTTGTATTATAAAGCCTGTAATAAACATTAATATAATTTAGAAATCAAATTATCTACTAAAAATTATATGAACTGATCGTCCGCAACCCGCATTACATGAAGAGTAATTCAAATTTTGAATAAACTCTTCACAGTTGCGCGCGCAGCTAGCGTTTATTGGCTAGATAGAATGGTTGCCATAGCAACGATGCTTCCCCCTCCGCTTACAGAAGCGAATGGTGAATACCACATTTTGAACTCTGCACCTCGTCTCCACATTGCACTTGATGCTTGTTAAAACAATTTGAATAGTTATTATTTTATTTATTATAATTTTAACTTATTTGGAAGGTAATACTAATATATTTTTAAGTGAAAATAAATTCACTTTAATATTTTATTGTTAATATTAATACTTTAACAGATTGAACATTGTATATTTAAATCATCAGAATGAATCTGCGAAATGTTATTATAAGCAATTTATTGGAAACACAGGTCTCTAGATGAATAGATGATAATAATGTATTGGCAAATGGTCGACCAACCCTAACATTAAATTTAAATAAAATAAAAAATGTTAAAAACTGTGGAAGAACGCACAATCTACATTTTAAATATGCCTGGTACAATAAATTTTCCTGGTTATGTGGTAGCTTTTATTTGCAAAAACTTTTTTGAAGGATAGGCGTATTGAGCTAATTTATAAAGTATGACTTAAAAAATATAATTTTGTTTTGTTAATATTTTTTTTTGTTTTAAAATTTATATTTGAAATTTATCGTACGTAATAACACCCCCCCCCCCCCCCCTTCAATAATACCCCCCTCCCTCCGACATTCATTCTTAAATATCTCTTCACCTACTTTTCACCTCACGAGCCGCCACTGAAAATTATGTGTTTTATCTCAAATTTATTCATCGGAATTATTTAGTTCGTTCTTCTTGTACATATTTTTGACATTCTAACAAATTTGCAATTGCATGAAATCGTGACGATTTCAAATAAAATATGTTTTTATTTGAGACGATAGATACAGGATATGATTTAAGTTTGCAACCAAGAAGTACAATGAACTATTATTCCAAAGTCTTTACGTTTGTTATGTTAAGTACCACAAGTCGGTTAGCTACATTTCTTTTCAGTATAACTTCTCCAAGACAATAAGAAACATTCCATTCATTTCTGAGGTCACACCATATCTGCAACCAATAATTTGACAGACAATACTACCAACCTATAACAAGTAACAAGTACATTTCCCTCCATTAGTTGTTTCGACCGTTAGGAAACCTGATTACTGCCAGAAAATAATAGCAATCAAGACATGAACGGCCGCTGACTTGATCTTGTGTGCGATCGCATTGTGGGGCCACTTCCGGTGCCATTGACGCACTTCCGCCCCGGCGCGTACCTTTGTGATCCCGGCATTCAGACGCGCCCTGATTGCACGCCACCTAGCGGGGAGCTATTGGGACACTGATTCGCACTATGTACAGATATGCGCTTTGCTTATGCAGTAGGATGTATGGGAATGACGAAAGACGGTTGTGATTGTGAATAGATTCGTATTCAAATCGGAGATATGTTTGACTTGACTCCCCAGAGACAAGGGAGATAATAATGGAAGTTAACGGTGGTTTTGAATAAAAAGAAAGAAGAATTTTATGCTCTATTTAAGAATAAAATGTTTACTGACTTTGGGGATTGTTTTGATAGTAATATGATGGACGGATGAATTTGATTTTATGTACATATATGGTATTCATTTGCTAAATTTATGCCCGTTTTTATTTATGGGGTCCCGTGGCCGCGTGACTGAGCGTCTGTAGTGGTAGCACGCACTTTAGAATTCTATCATAGAAAGCAGGCGAATACGATTTTACTTTTACGAATCTTGGTAGCGCGCACTTTAGAATTCTATATTCGCTTTTTGATTCTGAAATTATTGGATTTTATACTATTATAATAAAAAATATTATGACAGTTGTATATAATAAATGTATAAATTATATATAAATTGACTTTAAATAGAACTGTGGCAAAATAATGACATTACTTTGACACTTTCGCCTCAAGGCGTACGCTTGCAGGCGAATATTTTGAGACACGCATGCTACCAAATTTTCGCTTCGTGGCGAAAAGCGAAAACAAGTGCTTGATTTGATAGAATGGGCTACTTGCGTACCTTTTTTTTATTTAATATTTTTGAAGAGCAGATAAAAACTTGCTACCCATATTTCTTCTTTTGACAAATTTTTCATTAATTAGCTAGAAAAAAAATAATGAAAGTTGATTATTTGAATTCCCGCCATGTATGACGTAGAATTACGCCGCACCAATGAATAGTCGTAAAGCCATAGCGTTTGTTTGTACGGGTAATGTAGATCTCATGTTTGACATTTCGACAATAGTTTGGAGGTTAGTATTTTAGCTTGTCTTTTTGGTATCGATATTTTAAATTACATGTAACTACCTATGTGGTTATTTGTGAAGTAATTAATATATTTGAGAGCCCAGAGAGACAGAAAAATGAACTAATGTCAAATTCAAATTAAAAGTTTCTCGCACGCAGTGCCATCTATACGTTACATTTTTAAACAGTTCTAGTTCAATATAATGACGTCACAGAAAATTTTCTTTCTTAATTTACAAAAAAACAAATAATTTTTTAAAAATAAAATTTATATTTTTATATATATTTTCAACATAACATTACGTATATAGTGATAGAAATCAGATTTTCAGTACCACCCAAGTAGCCCATTCTAAAGTGCGTGCTACAACTACTGCTCCCGAACCTGGGAAACCGGGTTCGATCCCGACCGATTATTGAATTTGATTGCTTTCAGCATTTACGGTATACATATATCTATATTTTGCTAGTTTCAGAAAACATATTTTGTCTACAGTCACTATAGAAAGTAGCCATTTGCGCTCTCTTTTGTCAACGCAAAATGTCACTTTGCCGGTCATGCGCGACAAAGTAGAAAAAACGCTCGCTGTCCAAATTTCTAAGTATACAATGTTGAGAAATGTCACTTGTCCACATTCTTAATGAAAATGTTTAGTTAGGAACTAATGGCACTGTAATTACACATTTATCACGTTCACAAGTCAATTTGACATATGTTATGTCGGTATTTAACATAACCTAACAAAATGCCACACTGCTGTGAAAATGAAATAGGGCATTTATATACAAAAACGAAAGTATAAAATGCTTAGATTAGATTGAATAAAAACTCAAGAAGAATGGAAAATAACGATAAAATAAAATTAAATATAAAATAAATTGTGTGAACAGTTATGTTTAGTAATAGGAATGATTGTACACAGATGGCGGTAGGATAGTTGCGAGTCGTACTGACATCTGATCTCTAGTTAACTATTTATTTTGATTACAATAAAGTAATTAGTTATTTCGTTACTTAAATAATTGCGAGAAGTCAGTCAATGCACATACATGTCTATATAATAACAAATTCCTTGAAATATTTGTTAATTTTTTCAGTGTGACAGGCGTGACAACTAACCACACATTTTGCTACAAAAACTCATCAAATTATCACAAATCCTTGCTTCCACGCTCTAATTTTGGTTTTTTTATGGAATAGATGGCTAATGAACGATATAATCATTTAAAAGCCTTTTTTTAACCGTATCTTTTGTATTAGCCAATCGTTATTTATTGAGCAGTACTGTAAGTATAAAGTGTACATTTTATTATTTTTTTGTTATAGTGGAGGACCCCATTGTGATGACTGTAGAAAAAATCTTGTGTGTGTTTCGAGCGCAAATGGACATTGTCGATTTCGAGAGAATGCCGCGCTCCTTCGTCGCGCGGCAACAACCTCTCAACCGACAATGTCGCATTTTGCGCTCTTAATACACAAATAGCTATTTCCTACTTTTAAATTTCGCGCCTTTCTATGAGTGTCCCGTTATGGCGTCCAACGATTCAATTCGGCACAATCTCATGACATTGTAAACTCGGTCTAGTATATATCTTATATGATAGAAATTTAGAGAATTTGTAATAATTATGTTATTAATTTGAAAATTTTAATATTTTTTTGTCAAATCGTATATTTGACATCTACATATTTGTCACTGATTACAGATACATAAGTCATATCACCGATATATCTTCCTGGAACAACCCTCTTGCACCGATTTTATTTAAGGATTCTTCTACAAATTCTAAAAATTTCAGATTGTCTTCACGATTCATTATTTAACTTTTTTTTTTAATTGATTTAGACCTTTGTTTTTCTTAACAATTGGTCAGGAGCAATGTTTATTTAACTTAAATGCCTTATTTCATAGAAATGACAGTTTGTCGGTTTTTCGTATAATGATCAAATCTACCTAAAATTTTAAAAAAGCATCAAGCATTGCTCAACGATGCTTAGAGCTCAACTGAAATAAACTTTCGATCGAAGTACGAGTGAAGAAACAAGTACCGACTATGAAACGAAATCTGGTACCCAAGTCAGTTATTCTATTACTGTTATTTCAAGTTTATAGTGATAAGTTTAATACTATTTTTTAGAATAAGGATAATTATTACTGTAGCACATCTTCAGATTAGTTCAGTGGTAGGTACTCTTGTGCTAAAACTTGACAAAACAATTTATGCAAGAATGATCCTAAATATTCATTTAACTTATACTAGAATTTCTTCGGTGACAGAAGTCAATAAAAAGTTATTTGCTGTTTTCTTTATTCTTATATTATCAAAATTAATATTTCTCATTGTAAGAAATATCCGTTAGACTACACACATTTCAACTCCATCTTAAAATGTCCTTGACATAAAAGCTATTCTGTCGTTTATCGTTTCATACAACCCACTTATTATTTCTCAAACAATATTGAAGATATCTTTTATAGTTTGCACAAATGGAAACAAATAAATTCAGTTGCAAGTTGCAATTCTCAAGAAGTTAGTTGTTGTGCCAAACAATACAAGTCGGTTAACTGCACTTCTTTTCAATTTACCTTTACGACTGTGGTTGTAGTTGGTAATTATAGAATCGCTATTCTATTCTGAGGTTATGTTTGATCTTTCACAATGGCCTAGCCCTATAATTTGATGGACAATATAGAAAATAACAAGTAAAGAACCCTCCCTACATCGCTGCGTAATTCTAGAATTCTATAATTGAATTGATTATTGTTTAGAGTAGGTGTTAAAACGTAAACATACTCGTAGGAAGGTCACGTTGGAATTATTAAGAACAAAACACATGGTTTATTTTACTTCGTACATATGTTATTTTCAATAGGTTCAAAGTAGTTTCCTTTAACAATAATACACTTCACCATTCCTAATCAATATTCTTTTGGAATACTTCCAGAATAATCATGATTTGCACTATTGTAGCATCTATCTCTTCGTGACGCAAAAACTTTCCACCCAGTAATTTTTAAATAAAACAAAAAATTACCAATAGTCGCTTTGCTAAAACAAGTGCGCATGACGAATGTTCTGTTACTTTTATATACCGGGTGTCCCAAGAAAACCTTGACATAGACATTTAACATGGGAACCGTTTTTTGTAAATAAAAAGTGTCCGGTACAAAATAAAGCCATGAAATTGCACATGATAATAATACATTACCTCATGTTCCTTATTTAATATTAAATGCTTTATTATTATTATTGCATAAACTGACAAAAATTTTAAAAATGTCCAAATAAATAATTGTTTCAACTTATTATTTAATATGAAAAGATCTTCATATATCTGCATGGTACATTGGTTAACAGGACTGCCATTGAATTCGAAAATTGGGGTATCAAGTTAATTTTAATTTTTTCCACAAAAATAATTGAACTTTATAAACTATTTCTTCTATTTCCTATTACAATCATTTAGAAATAATAATAACAATAATAAATAAATAGAAAATAATTAGATAATAATTGATTACAATAAGCAAAACATTAATATAATAACTATGCAATATATTTTCTTTTAATATTAATAAAAATAACTGAAATATAATGAATACGTGTTAGTAATATGTTTTTATCTAATTCCGTTTTACAAAGTTGAATTTTACCTAACCTTTTGACGTTATGAAATGTTTCTTTTTACGTAATTGATACGAAATGAGTTTTTTAAAAATCTATAAAAAAATATTACAAAACTGACAACTGATAAAACAAGATACAAGAATATATCAATAATAATTTCTTTCATTAAATAATCAATTTATGAATTATTAACTTACACCCAATTCCTCTACATCACAAGGAAGATCTGTATCGGTTTCAGAAGACATTCACAACTCATTTTCAATGATGATACGCATCCACTGACATAAGCATTAAATTAAAAATAAGCACGTTTTAAGGCCCCTACAATACGATTTTACTGGTTTTACGATGATATCTGTATGTGTGTGTGTGTGTGTGTGTGTGTGTGTGTGTGTGTGCGCCCGTGTGTGTGTGTGTGTGTGTGTGTGTGTGTGTGTGTGTGTGTGTGTGACAAATTTTTCTCCGACGATAACTCCAAAACTACAATTCTAAAAATTATGATTCTTTCGTATTCCTCTTCCTTACAACCCTATGAAGAGCTGATTAGATTTTGGTCAACCGGAAGTACCTTTATTTGAAGTTCTTAACAGTTTTTCTTGAAAAATCGCAGTTAAATATCATTTTCCACATTTTATGTGATTATCAATAGAAAGAATATCTTATTCTCTATACGGTTCGATTATACATTTTCCTTCATATTCAATAGATATAGAGTTATAGAGAGAGTAACTTTCGAAAATCAGTCAGCATTGCAAAAATTATGAAAACAACAGAATATATCTATAATCTAATTGACAGATGTCAGTGGCAAGTGCAAAATCAAAGTGGAAAGTATATGATCTGAAAGTGATATAAGTGACAGAGTGTCCCTCGCCAGTGACTTGCATTTGCGGCCTCGCCTCAGGATAGCAACTTATAATGCCAGAAGTACGAGTAAGGCAAAAGAGAAGATGGAAGGACTGTATAGCAGAAGATTTGAGAGAGGAAGAACTGTGTCACGAATTTTAGAATCTTTTCAATATGGATATGTAAAAAATAGAGTGTTCTTGTTACAATTATATATAGAGTCTTTTTCAAGGAACTTTTGGTATAGGATATGTACAAAATACATCGAATTGACGAAAGGTTTTGTGCTGGCCACAACAGATTTTTTCATTTATTTTCTTGCTAACCATAAAACCCATCCCAAAATAACCGTTGCATGTACACTATTAAATATTATATAATCTTACATACATACATACATAAAATCACGCGTTTCCCACTTAGTGGGTTAGCAAAAACCCGAAAACAATAAGAAAAGGGATGAAAGTAAGAGCTCCACTGAATCACTTAACTCTTTAAAAACATCTTCCGATTCAAAATTATTTTTATTCTTTTGTTTTGTCTCTTGTATCGGTGCTATATCTATTCCATATTTTTTTAAAAGTATGTAAAACAAAAAATTTTGTCAGATTTACTGTCTATGGGGTTAGTTCTACTATCGGTTAAGCTTTGTACGCTTACTTATAACATCTTGTAATTGTACATGCTTGAATGTTATCACTGAAAATTTCAATTCGTTTTTGCAAATATTATGTTCATCAAGCAATATTACTCTTTTCATAACTGATTTTGTAAATAACCATTACTGTATTTACAAAAAACTCAATTTAATAATTTAAAATGACAGAAAGTGGGTAACTGTTCAAAATGATAGTGCACATTTTGTTTCCACGGCCTACCTGATAATTCTAAAGTAACTGCTCTATTAGCAAAATAAAAATAAATAAATAAATAAATATATCATCATGGCATATTACCCATTTCTGGGTGTGCCAATATCTACAACACATGTAGAGATGTAGACATTGGTAATGATTACGATATATTTTACCGTGTGGGTGCTTACCAGGCGTCACCTCACAGGCACTCATAACTGGTGGGGAGAGTGCACCACAGGGGTCACTGTTGTGCCAATTAAAATTGGAAATATTTGGCGTCTGTCGGGATCGAACCCGGTTCCCCCATGTTCGCGACCAGACACTCAGGTACGCGGCCACGGGACCCCATAAAAAATAAAAATTGGATTCTAATGTATTTCCTAAACAGCTAACAACCTTAATCCCCATCCTCTATCCTAAAACAAAACCTTCTTCCTCCTGCAACTCTTCCTGACCGCTTCAATCAGATTCACCACAGGGATCCTCTCGCTCTCAGCATCCTCGCCCTCGCTAACCCTAAGTGTTTGCGTCCCTATGAGCTTTAACTCTGTGTCGTAATAACCCATCAGGCGTCGCAGAGAGTCTGATAGCCACAAGGCGTCAGAACAGGCGTCGAAGCAACAGACAAGGCGTTAATTGCGAGGCGCGATGTGACAAGATGTAGGAAGAGAGGAGATGATTTGATGAGGGGTGATTAGGAGAGGTTAAAGATGAAGAGAGGGAGAATAAGGATAGAATATGGAAGGTGGAGACTAGATATTGACTGTACGCGGCAAGTGGGCGATGGTTAAAAGAGCGCCGGTGATATTTTGAATGTTTAGTACCCATACAAATTGATAGATTTTTTTTGCAACAGAAAAATGGAGATAAGTGACGCTCTGATTTTTCTAAACGCGCCTTTACAATATTAGGAATCCACAGAAAGCATCGACCTTTAAACTAATAGCGTACGAGCAAAACGCTTATCCCGCCATAACGGTGCAGACACAGTATCTCTATCCTTCAACAGTACGGAAGTTAAGAAAACGCGGTAAAATGAAAAATTTGATTTGTCCCTAACTTGTTATACTTGGTGCATAATCGCTAAGACTATAGATTTAATTTCTTTGTGCATAATTAGTTTTGTTATATATTTTTAATACAATATATTATATACATATTATATTATAGGGGACAAGTAATAAGAACTTACATATGAAATGACAAAGCTGAACCCCGTACGTACCTACTGCACGAAATACACCGTTTCCCCATTATTTTGTCGCATACGCACCTCACAACACAAATACGTATGTATTGACAGAAATAATTGTAAATGTTCTCCAAAAAAGTAAATAATGCACAAACAGTCACGAAACGTCAAATGTAGATTTTGACAACTATTTAGTGATAGAGAGCGAAGTATAGAAGTTTACATATGGCTGAAAAAGATGTACAATGAGTACGAACGTATGCGTAATATACTTTAACTGAGAACTTCCGTACTGTTGAAGGACAGAATATATATTTCTATCCTTTTATGTTAGAGCATTATTCTAACAATAAAAGAATAGGAGACACTTGGTCCATTAGTTTAAAGGTCGATGACAGGAAGTCAATCACTCCGCTTCGCTCTGTGCTGGCTGCCAATGACTCTTAATATGACATCCTAAACTCTCAATCAGTCTGAATGAGAAAATAAATATAAACTCCGGGGTAAAACAAGGATGTATCCTGCCATCTCTACTATTACGAATAATAATGGTCTGTATAATGGAAAGAATAATAGATAACAAAACAGGAATTCCCTGGAATGCATTCCAAAAACTGGAGGCTCTGGAATTTGCGGACGACTTATGTTTATTTACAGAGAGAAAACAACTTCAAGCTAAAATTGACAAATTATTAGCAGCCGCAGCGGAAGCAGTATTCAAAATAAATTGTCACAATACAAAAATTCTAATAAATAATACTACTAATAATATACCTAAACAAAATAGAAGAACGAGAAATTGAGAAACTATGTAGATGAATTTTGTTATCTAGGAAGCATAGTGACCATGAAGGGTGGCAGCCAAATGGATATCAAAATAAGGATTACACTATGCAACACATGGTCACTGTATTATAAATTACCTACCAAAAACTTCTTTTATTTTTGTGGGATTAAGTAATAATTATATATTTGAAATAGGCTCACTTTTTTGTGCATAATTTGGAAATACGAAACAATACGAGCAAGAAAGGGCAGTGACTCGTTTTCCACTTTTAGAAGATTAAGTAAATTACGATATTATCCTGAGAGAAGAACCGGCAGAACCTTAAAATACATTTTTTGTTTTCTTTATTATGTAGACTGTATTTTGATTTTGTTATATTTATTGTGCATGCTAATAAAGTTCTTCATAATGGTTTTTTAATATAAATTACCATCATTTATACTAAAATTTATTAATTAGAAATGTATATATACCTCTGTTAATTCTGCAGTCATTTTCAGTGCGCATTTCTCTCCGAAACGTAATGCTGTATTCTTGTATACGTTTTACGTTTAATACAATAAGTTCAGCATCATTTGACAAAAAATTCTTCTTTGTTTTTCAATATTATGTTCTTCATCCGAAGCTTGACCTTTATGTTGGGACTCATCTTCAGATTCTTGCAAATCGTTGTCAAGCCCAACATTTTCCGCATATTCCAAATCTTCATGTTTCCAAGGACGCCACATATTTATACTTGTATTTGTCACTTGCACTTAATAACATGTAACGAAAAACTAGTGAAAATTGTTCTTCATGTATACAATTTATATATGTTCTCTAATAACGGTCATTTTATTAATCTTTCAAATACTATTATAGATTTAAAATTATTATTCCCAAAAGTTTTAAAATTTAGGTTTTTTTTAATCTTCCTAACTTAATCTTCTAAAAGTGGAAAACGAATCACTGCCATTTCTTGCTCGTACTGTTTCGTATTTCCAAATTGTGCACAAAGAAGTAAGCCTAATATATAATTACTTAATCCCACGAAAATAAAAGAAGTTTTTGGTAATTTATAATACAGTGACCATGTTCTGCATTAATTTTAAAATTTATCGCTTGTACTTGTTTTTGTAATAATATTTTAATCTTAATATCCTGAAATATTTTCTTTCAAATAATTCTTAATATAAAGGAACCGACCCTGTCCTTGCCTGCTGGTATCATTTATTAGGGGTAGGTAACCGCAAACTAAATGTCCCCATTGTTGGTTTATGGATGCAATTGCTAAATCGTTTTACGAAAAAGTGTTCTTGTAATATGATTTCTACTATACAAACATTTCCAACAACACAAACGTAAAATTATTCCGAACAAATGTCAAGAGCATATTATTATGGAGATGAGACCTGGAAAGAAAACGCTATAAATGTAAATAAATTGCAAATATTTGTTAATAAATGCCTTAAAATCATATGTAACATTTTTTTGGCCACAAAAAATTTCATATGAAGATCTGTTAAAAATAACTAATGACGAAAGCATAGCTAAAACTATAAACAGACAAAAATGACGATCGGTCGGCCACACGTTAAGAAACCCACCAACAAACACGACGAAAGGTAAAAATATTAAGTTAAGTAAATTTATTAAAAAGAATAATATAATAATGCACTGAGAAAAAATTCTATAATTCTAAAACATAATTTTTTTTAAATTATATACACTCACCACTTAATAAAATAATATGAAATGTTGACACTCGACTCACCTGTAACACAGTAAAATAAAATTAATACTAGATTTACAAAAAATATAACGTCTTAAATACGAGTATTAATAATATTGAATAAACATATTTCTTAGATTAATTTAAAAGAAAATAAATAAAATTTTCAGCAAATTTCGAAACAAAACATTATGATTATGAAATTAATTTTGTACAATAAAATAGTACTATTTGCATTGTGACAGTTATGCTTTAACTATATTCTCATACAAATACCTTTAATATGAAGCATTTGCGAGATTTTGCTTGCATGAATTGGTCCATTTATTTTTTACCTCCCGCTACCCTTGATAAGGGACGTATAGGGATCGTTTTAAAAATCGTATGTTGAGATTTTGGTTAATGCCCACGTTTTAAGGTTCCTACAATTCGATTTCAACATTTGATGATGTATGTGTGCATGCGTGTATGTGAGTGTGTGTGTGTGTGTTTGTGTGTGTGTGTATGTATGTATGTATATATGTATGTATGTGTATGGATTTTATCAATGTTCTAACTCAAATTCTTAAACCTTGTATTTCTACCTTATTCTAATATGGAAGAAGCCAATAGCTTTTAGTGTAAATCAAATAACCGGAAATGGCACTTTACTTGAAGCTCAAAATAGTTTTTCTTCGAAAACTACCTTTAAAAGTATTTGTTTTTCGCGATTTATGTTAATATAAGAATTAAAGATTATTAAATTTTTTGGCTGCAAGAACTTCTTGACTGGAAAGGTGATGAAGGAAAGAAAAATTACTGGATTTCAGTCAATATAAAATATATTTTACGCCTCGACCGGTTTCGACACCACATAAAAAAATTTTCACCTCCTGAAGAAGACACATGTGGTGTCGAAACCGGTAGAGGCGGAAAATATATTTTATATTGACTGAAATCCAGTAATTTTTCTTTCCTTCATTAAATTTTTTGCATGTATGCATTCATAATTTTTCTATATATATAAAAATTATTTTATATATCCCGGAGCCTATGTTTTAAAAATAAATACAATTCCTTTGTTACACAGTTCAGATTTCAAATGTAAGTAAATGACACTGTCAAAAAAACTATCATTTCAAATTATTAATGGTAACGTTTTAAAAAGAAAATTGTAATAGTAAATAAAACAATAGTTATATTTTACGAATGCAAAAGGAACAAGATATAGTTTCCAGCATCAATAAATATGTAGATACGTATTTAAATTAATAAAGTTAAAACAAAATAACACTCTGTTTTCACAAGAAAATTATATTTTTACTTTATTGTACAATTTCGCCAGTTGCGGCAACAGAAATACTGGCGGGAGATATAGTGCTGCCCACAATAGATTTTATTTTTTAAATTTTAAGTTAGGTTGTTATTATCTTGAAGGTGAAAATAGTTTCCGTTAAAAATTTGAATTTCAAATCAATTCGTCAAGTAAATATAAAACCACATATTATGTGAAATCAAAATATTTTAAATTACAAATCACATTGCATTCATAAAAAGCATTCGATAATAGAATTATTATAAAAGATTATAAAAATTTGACCTTAAATCATTATTGTAATATTGTATCCTACATAAGATATAATAGGTACAACAAATAATACAATAAAATGTTCACTTACCTATCTATAAGAAAATATTCAAATTCAATACAAGATTTCTATATTCTTTTCAAAATTATACATCGTATACAAATCCGTTAAAAAGGAAAAGTTACCCTTTTCTAAAAATGACCCTTTAATTAAATCTATTCGATTCCAAAACCAGGTACTTTCTATTCCTAACCTGTTTAGGGTTACCATAGACACCCTATATATATCTTTCTATCGAACATCTATCAGTTAAGGGTGGTTATACGGTGGCTAGACATCAGGTAAATTGTTAAAAAAGAGTTTTGTAGAAAAAAATCCTTTCTTACCGGGTTAAAGGTAAGGGTTAGCGTGCGAAATTTCCAGAAAAGGGTGACAATGACAGCGAATTTGAATTTGCTGTGCTGATGTTTGCCTGAGGGTAAGAAAAAGGGCCCAAAGGCGTGATGATTCGATAATTTTTGACAATAGCGTAAATTGAATTTGATTTGCGGTGGAAGGAAGTGTAAATAAGTCGTAAATTTCCCATAAGGAGATGTCTAATTTTGGGAAAAATATTTGATTGTGGTTTCTCACGATATTTGAAAAAATGAATAATGATGAAGATGATTATCTATTTCTATAATTTTGCAGACGGTTTTATCATTAGTATAGTACTGACGAGATTCTACATACGATATTTATTGAAAGATTTTGATAGATAGCTGATATTTTAGGTATTATCTGAAGTGTGTAGTAAATTACAAAATGTATTTCGCAAGAAAAGAAAATCTGCTGTGACCTGCACAATACCTCTTGCCATTTTCGTTTTGTTACATAAGTATATAATTTAACATTTCTTGTACAGACAAATAATTCTAATTATATCTATTCTTTCATTCTATAAGGAATTTTGTTCTACTCTTCTAAAATGTTCAAGAAGGTTTCAATTCATTAAAGGATTGGTGGTATTTCTTAAGGATATATGTGTAGTATTACTAATATACGTACCTACCTACAATTTTAAATATTTAATTACTAATTCAATAACAAGTATAAATGTAGCTGATATTTTAGGTATTATCATCGACCTTTAAACTAATGGACCAAGTGTCTCCTATTCTTTTATTGTTAGAATAATGCTCCAACATAAAAGGATAGAAATATATATTCTGTCCTTCAACAGTACGGAAGTTCGCAGTTAAAGTATACTGCGCATGCGTTCGTACTCTTTCATCGCTCTCTGTCACTAAATAGTTGTCAAAATATACATTTGACGTTTCGTGACTGTATTATTTACTTTTTTCTAGAAAATTTACAATTATTTCTGTCAATACATACGTATATGTGTTGTGAGGTGTGTACGCGACAAAATAATGTTCAGCTGTATATAATTATGCACAAAAAAAATTAAATCTATACTCTTAACGATTATGCACCAAGTATAACAAGTTAGGGACAAATATTTTTTTTATTTTGCCGCGTTTTCTTAATTTCCGTACTGTTGAAGGATAGAGATACAGTCTCTGCACCGTTATGGCGGGATAAGCGTTTTGCTCGTACGCTGCGTCTATTAGTTTAAAGGTCGATGGGTATTATACAGAGAATTTATTTTAAAATGCAACATTATAGTTCATCACTTCCATGGTTATTCACTATTGACAAAAAATGACAGCACTGTAATATTTGTCCATTTTAAAATGCAACATTATTAATAGTATTGCAGCACAGGAGATACCTCCAAAACACATCACAAATGGTGTCAATTCTTATTACGACCGACTAGAATATTGCGTCAGAGTGATTGGGGGTATTTTTAAACATTTATTACATGAAAGTTATGAATTTTTGTAAGCTAAAGTTTGTTAAGATATACAACATTCATGTTTTGATTATTTGTTAATCGTATGGAGGCTAATTTATTGGAAATTAGTTTTGATAATACAAAACTATTTTGTATGTTGCATTTTAAAATGGACAAATATTACATTGTTGTCATTTTTTGACAATAGTGAGTAATCATGCAAGTGATTCGCCATATTATGTTGCATGTTAAAATAAATTCCCTGTATGGAGTGTGTAGTACATTATAAAATGTATTTCGCAAAAAAAATCTGTTGTGGCCAGCCAGTACCTCTCGCTATTTTCGTTTTGTTACATAACTGTTGAATTTAACATTTCTTATATACTTACACAAATAATTCTAATAATTACATTTATTCTTTCATTCTACAAAGAATCTTGTCCTACTCTTCTAAAATGGTCAAGTTGGTTCTAATACATTGATGAGATTGGCGGTATTTCTTAAGGATATATGTTCTATTAATATACATACCTACCTATAATTTTAAATATTTAATTAATAACTCAATAAGAAATATTAAATGTACTTCCTAGAAAAAGCTTTCAGTAATATCAATAGAACTGTTAATTTTTGACATTCACATTTATCTGTCAATTACAATCATTTGAACTTTTGAAATTTGAACTGGTTTCCTTGGTGCAGTATAGACTGCGCAATTTTTTGCAACATATATTATTCTATATATTATATTTTCTTTATCTCTAAATCTATAAAAGATATAATAAATTTTTTAAGTGCATTAGATGGAAAATTTTATGTTTTTTCAATATTTGTAATACCTAACTAAAATTTTCAAAAAAAAAAAAATATTTAGAAGAATTTTTTTAAGAAACCATTACTTTCGATTATCCAATTGTTATCAAAACCTTTTCAGCTCTTCCCATTAATGTCAGATTATAGTTTTTGAGGAATCGTCCTTCTACTATCCACCACACACACATCCACACACACCCACACACACAAACACATCATCGTAAAAATGTTATAATCGGATTCTAGGGCCCTAAATCTGGATATGCAATTTTTCAGCAATCCAATACCTCTCTTAACAAGAGGTAAAAAATAGTCAAGTCGTACAGAGTATAGAGCAATTATAATTTTATGCAAAGGTCATGTTAGAATTACGCGTTTTAGGTAAGAATGTTTATATTTTAAAATATAAATGTTAAATTCTAAATTCGTAAATAAATTTTATCATAAACCAACTGTTAGTATTTGTGCGCTATGGGACGCGACAGAATGTTCGCATATGCAAGGAACAAAAGAAATTTACTTATTAGAATGTGATTATGTCGGAGAACTTATTGAGAGAAATGCATTAGACAAAAATGTGTCATAAAAGATTATTGTTGCGTATTATTCATTTGTTATTGGTTTATTTTAAATTATACTGCGGAATAAGATTTTCTAATTTCATTACATTTAAATTAATTGAAAACCGAAATAATAAGGAACGTGTTATAACACGTACTAATTTGTTAATTAAATGCAAAGTTATTATTATACTGAAAAGTTTGGATGTGATTTAGGTACTAAATTTATATTCCACTCGTCCGAAAAGAATTTGCATGGTATGGTAGAAGCAAAGCGACATTCATGATTCATTCCTGCTTGTAAAATTGCAAAGTTCAGGAGGTAGAGACAAAAAAGTCGTAGGTTGGAACGATCAATGATGTTCTTCAATATTGTGGACGTTTTGACTTGCGCAGTAACCTGTCATACCGACAGAGTTCCGTTTCGTTACACTTCTTGTCTCATCAATAACTCCATACACTCATTCGTAACGACAACAACGACAACGTTTCGTTTTTTAAAATGTTCACTTCAAAAGCAGAGGACGTTTAACTAAGGGCTAGTTTATGATGAATTTAATTTAGTTACATTTAGAAATTTTGGTTTAAAATTTACAATATTCTCCCTGGTTTATGTTCGATTTTGAAATTCTAGATCTGACTAATCTGCATCGATCACGTGAAATGTCACTCCTTGTCATTTAACGTTTCACCAGTTTTTTTATTTTCATAGCCCTGAATTTGTTAGACGCTAATGAATAAGACGTTTTTTTAATAATATCGGGTATGTTTTTTTACCGTTGTTGATATAGAAATAAAACAAACACAAATTAAAAAAAAACGTAAATAGTCTGTTAGGCTGTAGTTACACCTATGAACACATTGATTTATCAACGGGCAGTATAAATAGTTTGTTTCTGAAAGTGAAATAACATGATCATGAACAATTCTTCAAATACAGGTACTCGTATATGAGTGTGCATATATTTAATTCCTTCCTAACGCTCGGTGCATTTAAATTACGCAAAACGTTTTAATTTTTGTACAATTCATTTGCTTTGTCGTACAAATTACGATGTTTCGAATACTGCTTATTAACGAAAAACAGAGTATCAATTTGTTCCTGCGAATCCATCTTCAAAAACAACAACAACTCACAAACAAAAAATGTTGTGGCCAGCACAATACCTCCCACCATTTCCATTTTATGTTATATAAGTATTGTATTCCACTTCGCTATCAAACCGTCGTTTTATAACAAAAATATTACAGAACTTTACCCAAATATTGTTTTTATTGTATTTAACATGTCTTCTGCACACATACAATTCTAATTATATCTATTTTTCATTGTTTGAGGAAGTTCTTAAATGTCAGAGATTCTTCCAATTCATTAGCAAGATTGGCGGTATTTCTTATGGATATATGCATTTTACTTACAATTTTAAATATTTAATTAATAAAACAATAAGAAAGATTAAATGTACTTCCTAGAAAATGCTTTCAGAATGTCACTAAACAATGACATTTATCATTTACAAACTATGTTATAAACATTTGAATTTGTCAACTGGTTTCCTTAGTTTCTATATATTACAGTGCCTTTAACTCTAAATCTGTACAAGATATAATAAAAATTTTAAATGTATCAGATGTAGAATTTTATGTTCTTCAACAATAGTAACAGAAATTTTCAAAAAATAATATTTAGAAGATTTTTTTAAAGAAACTATTACTTCCGGTTGTCCAATTGTTACCAAAATCTAATCAGCGCTTCCAAGGATTGTCAGATTGAGGAAACTGCAGTTAAATATTTTTTAAGTCTTATAGTATTTGAGAAACCGTGTATTAACATCCACACATCCACACACATACACGCACACACACACACACACACACACACACACACACACACACACGGACACACACGGACATCATCTTAAAAATGTTATAATCGGATTATAGGGACCTTAAAACATGCTTATCCACTAAAAATTGGATATGCGAATTTTACCATGATCCCAATACCTCTCTTAGCGAGAGGTAAAAACAAAGACAGCTGACGGATGGCGCAAAGTATGTTATACCTTACCGCCATGTTTAATAGTCTTCTCTTGCGATTGGTCGAATTTGAAATTTACATTTGGAAATATAAATGTCAAATATCTAAATTTGGAAATCGTTCATAAACCATCTAATGCGTTTTAAGTGAGTTTAAATTTTAAATTATGGGATTCCGTGGCCGCGTGCCTGAGTGTCTGGTCGCGAATTTGGAGAACCGGGTTCGATCCCGACCGACGCCAAATATTTTGAATTTTAAATGGCACAAAAGTGACCCCTGTGGTGCACTCTCCACGCCAGCAATAAGTGCCCGTGAGGTGACGCCTTTTAAGCGCCCGCACGGTACAAATATGTCATCATCATTACCGATATCTGTGATAATGCAGATTGGCACATACAGAAATGGGTAATATGCCGTGATGATATATTTCTTTTATTTATATTTTAAAATCTAAATTATAAATTCGTAAATTTAAATTCATCATAAACCAGTCCTAAATATTTCATAAAGTATAACGAATAATAATTTCAAACTTCTTGTATGACACCATGATCATTTTTAACTTCTCCGTGATGTCATGATTCTAAACAAGGAGCAGTAAATAAATTATGTTCTGTGAGTTATGAGTTATCCTGTTTTGCGAATTGTGATGGATCTTGGCTGAGAATCAATTGGCGAACTGTCCCGGAACATTGCATAAATACATTACCAATCATTAATATATCTACACAGATGATAGTAGTAGTTGTGTTTTGCAATGGCAGTACTCGTAAATTTGTTATTGATAGTGTTAAGTATTCTGGGATTTTATTGCTAGTCACAGAAATTTGGAAGAGGACTGCATACCACATTTTAATTTTAACAAATTTGAAAATGGGTAATTTTTATTGAACCTGAACCTTAAAACTCTATAATGAACTATTAGTTTTTAAAATATTCCAGATATTAATCTTGTCTTAACATGTATGCCACACATCTATTCTAAATATCTAAATTCTTACTTGTATTTGTATGAAAGACATGTTGAATGACATAGACTAAGAGATGTATTGGATTCATGGTAAAAATGGCATATCCAGATTTTAGTGAATAAGCTCGTTTTAAGGTCCCTCCCTAGAATCCGATTACAACATTTTTACGATGAAGTCTGTGTGTTGTGTGTACGTGTGAGTGTCTGAATGTTGGTAGGATGATTCTTCAAAAATTATAATACTTAAGACCTGTTTAATTACGTATTCCTCAATTTGACATTAATGTGCAGAGCTGAAAAGATTTTGATAACAATTGGACAACCGAAAGTAGTACTTTCTTAAAAAAATCTAAATATTATTTTTTAAAAATTTTTGTTATTACAAATATTGAAGAACATAAAATTCTCCATCTAATACACTTAAAATTTTAATTTATCTTCTATAGATTTAGAAATAAGAAAATACAATACATAGAATAAGCTGTTGCAATAAATCGCACAGTCTAGACTACACCAAGGAAAGAAGTTGTCAAATTCAAATATTTGTAATTGACAGATAAATATCAGTGTCAAAAATCAACAGTTATACTAACATTACTGAAAGCTTTTTCTGGGTAAAATATATATTATGTTTTATTGAATTATTAATTAAATATTTAAAATTCTAGGTAAGTATGTCTATTAAGTAATATTACATATATCCGCCAATCCCGTCAATGAATTGGAATCATCTTCAAATGAGTAGGACAAGATTCCTTATAGAATGAAAGAATAAATAAATATATCATCGAGACATATTACCCATTTCTGGGTGTGCCAGTCTTCTTTGTCACTATATCGGTAATGATAATGACATATTTGTACCAGGCGTCACCTCACGGGTTTTCCTTGATATAATTAGAATTATTTCTGCGTAAAAGAAATGTTAAATTCGATACTCAACAGATTTTTTCATAAGTATTCAGCTAGATCAATGTCCGACATATTAAAAAATATAATACGGTTTAACGAATAATAATAATAATTATTACAGATCGCTTATAATTTAAAATAAAATTTCTTGAAAAAAAAGTGCATGCCCCTTTGATATACATTAATGATGAACAGAAAACTATATTCTGGATATAATAAATAATAAAAATAAATCTATTCTTTAATGATATAAAATCTCCGTTCAAATTTGGAAGATTATTAACTCTCTTCCCACTCCCTTCACACCCCCTACCTACTACAAACTCTGATATTGACTCCCTCAATCTCTCGAATCCCTTCATCCACGGACGTTTGCAGTTCAGAGCTTTGTAGTTTCCTTTGTGCGGATCGGTCCGGGAAAATGGGGCCACTCAGAGGCTCCGGGGGGCCCGCTGACCAGGGCTGCGGTCAGCAAGGACCACGCACACACACCAGAGGATTTGGAGAAAAGTCACAATGACAGAATGGAATGAAAAGTTTAGGGGAGAGGAATTGGGATTGTAAAATTTCAGATGAAAGATTTTTTTGATAGATATGTCGGAGGATAAAAAATTCTTGTGGTGCAATCTTAGGTTTTGGAAGGTGAATGATGTCATATCCAACTATTTCAAATATGAAGGTGAGGCAATTGTTGAGAATGAAAAAATCAGGTGGGCAGTGGAAAACAAACATACGAGTAGCTGTAGGGTATCCAACCAGTAACCAGTCTAGCAATTTACGTCATAAATACATCACTAGAAACAATGACGTCATCTGTCAAAAGTTTACATGAGCATGAAAACCAGATTAAAATATGATCTGCGGGTTGCGTTCAGAAATCTTTATTATTAGCGTTTTATAACAACAACATTTTGATTGTCATTTTCGTTGCTAAATGAAATCCTTTTAAGCACTAGTGCTTAAAAATGACAGTTTAATTCGTAAAAGTAACAGTGCCTAAAACACTATTATTTCGCAACTTATTACATAAATAGCTATTTAACACGTCTGTTATCATCAGCCTTAAATCTAGTGATTATTTAGGATTTTAGAAATTAGATTTTAGAGTTTTGCAGGAGCACACTATGCCTTCAAGCTGAAGCGCCCTAATTAAACAAATCATGTTCGTTGCTATAATTTGTAGAAAAACGTCAAATTTGCTGCCAGTGATAACTTCTTAGATTCTATTTTATGAAATATAATATTAACATTTACTCTTAAGCATTAAATTGGATCGAATTGTATAATATATTTTTGTTGTTCTAAAGTGTTGCCATACAAATCAATGGATATCACTAGTGTACCATTCGGAGTTGTTTTTTCTTTATGTGAAGAAGACATAAATCGTAAATACTAAATGCCAAAATACGATATCGGACAGCCTAAGAATTGTTTCGAATCAAGTCCAGAGCCAATAGGATTTCTTGATTCTTTCACGTGCTTCGGGACATAGTGCAATAAAAATAATAATAAAAAAAAAAATTCTTTAATAAATATAATAACAAAATGTCAAAAAAAAATATTTAACTGCGTTTTTTTAAGAAAAACTGTTAAAAACTTCAAATATGAGTACTTCCGGTGGATCAATTATAACCAAAATCTAATCAACTCTTCATATGGATGTACAGAAGAGGAATACGAAAGAATTATAATTTTTAGAATTATAGTATTGGAGTTATCGTCGGAGAAAAATTTGTCACACACGGACACACATACACACAGACATCATCTTAAAAATAGTAAATTTGTATTGTAGGGACCCTAAAACGTGCTTATTCATTAAAAACTCATCAGCGAATTTTTTGACCAAAGACAATACCTTCCTTACCTAAAGGTGACGGAAGGTAAAAATGTGGACATGGTACAAAACATTTCTTTATTTGATTTTTTTTTTATAAATTTACTTTTTTATTTCGAACCATGTCCAATTAGATCCTTTTATATTTCGAAAAATACTTAAAATTTATAACAACAAATGCTGATTTTTTTTTTTGTTTGTATAGTTTTATTTTCCTTGACTTAGTATGAAATTTGCTAAATTATAATTTTTAAATATATTCGAAATATAAAAGGACCTAATTGGACATGGTTCTAATAACATAGTAAATTTATTTTAAAAAAATCAAATAAAGGCATGTTTTGTACCATGTCCAGACATTATTATTATTATTTTTATTGTACTATGTCCAGAAGCACGTGCCAGAAACATAAAATCTTATTGACTCTGGATTTGATTCAAAACAATTCTTAGTGTATGTCATTTTTAAGGAACATGGTACAAAACTATAAGTCTGTTTAACGTACAAGACGCACTGAATTTGATGTTCTTTCTACTGTGCATGGTACAAAAAAATACTGAGAAACCGAATTTGACTATATCTATTTTTTTATCTCTCGCTAAGAGAGGTATTGGATTCATGCTAAAATTCGCATATCCAGATTTTAGTGAATATGCACGATTTAAGGTCCCTAGAATCCGATTATAACATTTTCAAAATGATGTCTGTGTGTGTATGTGTGTATGTGTGTATGTCTGGATGTTGTAGACACGATTCCTCAAAAACTATAAGACTTAAGAACTGTTTAACTAAGGATTCCTCAATCTGACATTCCTGGGAAGAGCTAAAAAGGTTTTGGTAACAATTGAACAACCGGAATTAGTAGTTTCTTAGAAAAATTCTTCTAAATATATTTTTTTGGGATTTTTTTTATTAAATATTGAAGAACATAAAATTCTCCATCTAATACACTTAAAATTTTTATTATATCTTACATAAATTTAGAGATAAAGACATTATAATATATAGAGTAGACTAATCGCAGAGGCTAAAGCACTAAGGAAACCAGTTGACAAATTCCAATGTTTATAACATAGTTTGTAAATGGCATATGTCAGTGTCAAAAATCAACAGTTTTAATGACATTCTGATAGCTTTTTCTGGGAAGTATATTTAATCTTTCTTATTTTATTAATTAAATATTTGAAATTATATGTGAATTGGAAAAATCTCTCACATTTAGAAACTTCCTCATAATGAAAAATACATATAATTAGAATTATATGTGTGCAGAAGACATGTTAAATACAATAAAAAATAATATTTGGGTAAATTTTGTAATTTTTACCTTCCGTCACCTTTAGGTAAGGAAGGTATTGTCTTTGGTCAAAAAATTCGGTGATGAGTTTTTAATGAATAAGCACGTTTTAGGGTCCCTACAATACGAATATACCATTTTTAAGATGATGTCTGTATGTGTGTGTGTGTGTGTCCGTGTGTGTGTGTGTGTGTGTCCGTGTGTGTGTGTGTCCGTGTGTGTGTGTGTGTGTCCGTGTGTGACAAATTTTTCTCCGACGATAACTCCAATACTACAATTCTAAAAATTATAATTCTTTCGTATTCCTCTTCTGTACGACCATATGAAGAGTTGATTAGATTTTGGTTATAATTACTCCACCGGAAGTACCCTTATTTGAAGATTTTAACAGTTTTTCCTAAAAAAACGCAGTTAAATATTATTTTTTGACATTTTGTTATTATACATATTAAAGAAAATACTCTTCTCTATATGGTTTTATTATATATTTTCCTTCATAATCAATAGATGTAGATTTAAAGCGTTATAAAGAAATTAATTTTGAAAAATTAGTCTGCTTTGCAATTTATCATGGAAACAGATGATATATTAAAAAATTCTAATTGACAGATGTCAGTTGGAAGTGCAAATCCAAATATGGAGCGTATAGGATCTAAAATTGATATGGCATAGTGTTCCTCGCAAGTGACATGCAGAGAAAGGCCAAAGAGAAGACGGAAGGACTGTATCGCAAAAGACTTGAGAAAGAAAGGACTGTGTGATGCGTTGGACAAGAATGAGTGGAAGAGAAGAGGAAACAGCGACCCCTAATAAAATAGGGGAAAGAAGAAATGAAGGAAGTGTCTAGTGCATTTTACCTAGTGTATATTTATGTTATAATTTTATTGGATTTATAGAACCTTTTCGAACCAACTTTTGGTATAGAATTTTTAAAAAATAGTATGTGTTCGTGTTCGATTTTACATGATATTATATAGAATCTGTTCCAAGGACTTTTTGGTATGGGATTTGTACAAAATACATCGAATTGACGGAAGGTCTTGTGCTGGCCACAACAGATTTTTTGTTATAAAACGACGGTTCGAAAGCGAAGTGCTATACAATACTTATATAGCGTAATACGGAATGGCGAGAGGTCTTGTGCTGGCTACAACAGATTTTGTTTTTTTCAAAAAGTTAACTTGGTATATTCTAATAATCAGCCAACGATTTTTCTCGAAAGTAATATGTGTGGATCTGGTACATTCGAATCGGCTGACGATATGTTCAAACTTAAGAATAAGAATGTGATCCTACTGTTTCATTTGCTTAACAAAATATCTGTTACTCGAATCTTACACCACTAAAATAAAAAATTACATTACAGTAAACCGCTTGACTGGCTGGATACTCTATATCACCAATCATCACCATTAACATGTGGGTGTATTTAATCTCCCAGCATTACATTTCCAAATAATTCTCAAAATTAAAACCTTTACTCCATTCCTATTCCCACTTGTCACGCTTCACACCATCATCCATCCATTCCATCGCCTGCCCATTGAATAGAGGTAATGGAAAGAACAATTTAATGTGAAATTAGCACCGCGTATTCCCTAGTGATCGCTAACATTTTAGCGAGTTGTTGAACATGTTCTGCGTTGTATGGATTGATATGTCGCCAGGGAATTATGCCATCAAGTGAGCTGGGCCGAGAGCGTAGCACCCTAACACAAAGCACAGATGGACCGGCACCGGAGCTGAAGCTGTCAATGGCAGATTTGAAAAATTGAAGGAGAATAAGAGAGTGTAGTAGACAGGAGTGAAAGACAACAGGTATATGAAAGAAAAAGGTTGAAAAGGATTTTTGAGAATTTTGTAAAGCAACGCCGCGAGAATCTACATTTGGGGATTTCTTAACGAATTTTCGGTACAAGACGAGATGAGTAGAGATGGTAGTAATACTTTTCAGATGTATTCAAAACGAGATTAATAATTCGATATTTCGGTTCTTCTAAAAATTTTCATCAGCTTTTTACCTCTCGCTAAGAGAGGTATTGGATTCATGCTAAAATTCGCAAATCCAGATTTCAGTGAATAAGTACGATTTAAGGTCCCTAGAATTCGATTATAACATTTTTAAAATGATGTCTGTGTGTGTGTGTGTGTGTGTGTGTGTGTGTGTGTGTGTGTGTGTGTGTGTGTGTGTGTGTGTGTGTGTGTGTGTGTGTGTGGATGTGTGTATGTATGTATGTGTGTATGTGTGTATGTCTGGATGTTGTAGACACGATTCCTCAAAAATCATAAGACTTAAAAATTGTTTAACTATGGATTCCTTAATCTGACATTCCTGGGAAGAGCTGAAAAGGTTTTGGTAACAATTGAACAACTGGAAGTAGTAGTTTCTGAAAAAAAATCTTCTAAATATAATTTTCTGGAAATTTTTGTTATTAAATATTGAAGAACATAAAATTTCCCATCTAATACACTTAAAATTTTTATTATATCTTGTATAGATTTAGAGATAAAGACACTATAATATATAGAGTAATTTAATCGCAAAGGCCAAGGCACTAAGGAAACCAGTTCACAAATTTCAATGTTTATAACATAGTTTTTAAATGACACATGTCAGTGTCAAAAATCAAGTTTTAGTGATATTCTGACAGCTTTTTCTGTGAAGTATATTTAATCTTTCTTATTGTTTTATTAATTAAATATTTGAAATTATAGGTAAAATGCATACATCCATCAGAAATACCGCCAATCTGGTTAAGGAATTGGAAGAAACTCTGACATTTAGAAACTTCCTGATACAATAGAAAAATAGATATAATTAGAATTATATGTGTGCAGAAGACATGTTAAATACAATAAAAATCAGTATTTGGGTAAAGTTCTGTATTTTTTTGTTATAAAACGACAGTTTGAAAGGGAAGTGCAATACAATACTTATATAGCCTAATATAGAAATGGCGAGAGGTCTTGTGCTTGCCACAACAGATTTTTTTTGGAGTGATGCATAACTTTCGAAAGAAAACTAATAAATTTCATTTTATAGCCGTTATTTTGCAAGGGTAGTTGTATAAATTAAGTAAATTTCATTACGAAAAACGTTAATTCAAATGAATAAATCTGTTGTGGCCAGCACATTATCTTTTTTCATTTCCCATACCAAAAGTTCTTTGGAAAAGATTCTATATTATGTATAGGTACAGTAACACGAACACTATTTTCTACAAATTTCATACCAAAATTCCTTGAAAAATATTATATAAATCCAATAAAATTATAACAATATTTAAATATATCAGCTGTTTTCATGATTATAACAAAGCTGATTGATTTATGAAAGTTAATCTTTTTATAATTCTTTAACTCTATATCTATTGAATATGAAGGAAAATGTATTGTCAAACCGTATAGACAATAAGATATTCTTTCATATTGATAATCACATAAATTGCCAAAAAATGATATTTAACTGCGTATTTTCAAGAAAAACTGTTAAGAACTTCAAATCGGCCAGCTTTGCTATAATCATGGAAACAGCTGATATATTCAAATAATTCTAAATGACAGATGGCAATGTTAAGTGCATTTTAAATTTACATAGTACGTATATGTTCGTATAATTTTATTGGATTTATAGAATCTTTTCCAAGGAACTTTCGGTATGAAATTTGTAGAAAATAGTGTTCGTGTTGCAATTTTACTGGATATATAGAATCTTTTCCAAGGAACTTTTGGCATGGGATTTGTACGAAATACATACATAGAATTAACGGAAGGTAATGTGCTGGCCACATCAGATTTTTATCATGATTTGAAAATGCTCACTGGTTAGGTCACATTTTCACTCATACTTTAAAAAACTGATTAACTAAGTTTTAACTAACTTAAGTTACACAACTTATTTCAAATGACAGATAAATTTTATTTATTTATTTAGTTAATTGTTTTAGGAGTAGGCTCCTTTACAATAGTTCCTAATACACTTTATACAAATGTATAGAATATACAATTAATAAAATAACAAATATATGTATATGTAAGTAAGTAATATCACGTAAGAAAATATTAACATCCCATTATCCCAAAAGATTTACATTGTGAAAAAATAAACGTAAAAATATATTTATTCTTTATTCCTCGTCGCAGTAAGCAATGGGCTACTTGCGTACCTTTTTTTTATTTAATATTTTTGAAGACGAGGTAAAAACTTGCTACCCGTATTTTTTCTTTTGACAAAATTTTTATTAATTAGCCAGAAAAAAAAATAATAAAATTTGATTATTTGAATTCCCGCCATGTATGACGTAGAATTACGCCGCACCAATGAATAGTCGTAAAGCCACAACGTGGTGCCGTCCCATAGTAATGGTATGTTGTTGCGGGTAATATAGATCACCTGTTTGACGTTTCAATAATAGTTTGGAGGTTAGTATTTTAGTGTATCTTTTAGGTATCGATATTTTAAATTACAAATTATGTGTTTATTTATAAAGTAATTAATGTATTTGAGAGACCAGAGAGCGAGAGAGAAAAATGAACTAATGTTAAATTCAAATTAAAACTTTCTCGCACGCCATGCCATCTATTGATAACATTCTTAAACATGCTTCCCCTCCCTAGTTAAATATAAAGACGTTACAGAAAATTTTCTTTCTTAATTTAGTAAAAAACGAATAATTAATTTAAAATAAAATTTTGTTTTCAATATAACATTACCACTGAAATATATACTAACTGGAACTCGCATACTCTACCTATCAGTGTACGCTGCACTGAAGCTCATTGAACAATAATGGCTGGTCCTGTTCGCGCACGTTCGTGCCGAACCGAACCTAGCCGAATAACTCGTATCATAGTTGATCGCTTTGTTTTCATATTATGCTTCATTTATTTAAACATGCGCCACACGAAATAATTTCCGTCTACTCACGAACTGTCTCGATGTTTGCCAACTACTCCAGCAGCAGGCTTCCGTCTACTCACGAAATGTCTCGATGTTTGCCGACTACTCCAGCAGCAGGCTTTCAATATGCTTCACAGTCACTGTTCGTACGCGCATTCCAGTTAGTATATATTTCAGTGAACATTACGTATATAGTGACAGAAATCGGATTTTCAGTACCACGCAAGTAGCCCATTGTCACATTTTATTCTTTTATTAATCTAGGCAAAAACTTTTGATTTTAAAAGCACTCATCATAACATAATAGACTATATTATTTACTTATCGTTAAATTTTGGAAAAAAAATAACCCAATTCTGTCTCCTTTACTACACCGATATTATATTTTGCCAGGTAATTTAATCTTAGTACCATCTGGAAGGGGCATTAATGACACAAAAATAAATCTTTAAAATAAAAGTTCTATTTTATTATTATTCCAAATAATTCTAACGCGACCCTTATACGTTATAAGAAAATACCTAAGTCTTGCAAATACCTGCACTTCACAAAAGCTGTTATTCTTTATTGTGAAACTTTGTTCTAAAATTGTAGGTAATACATAAAAAATTCGTAATTTTCTGGGAAATGAATCATCGTTGATGAACATATTTTCCGGGTAAAACTTAATGTAGTATTTTGTAGCATTCTACAGGAAAGCTTCTGATTGCGTGTTGCTTAACAATTGATAATAATACGTTGTTCACTGAAGGTCGAGTACTACAAGTCCTTGAGAATTTAAATTAGTTTATAAGTACTAAAAAATTATGCAGAAATTTACAACTTATGATAATAGTCTGATTGCTCGCAAATCTCTCACCGGGAGGTTGATTATTATGAATGGGGATATCTTCTTTTTTATTACAATTTTTGCATTGTTTATAATCTTATCAAGAATATAAGAAATGAAGTTAATTCTTATGCTATATTGTGTAAGAAAAATAATGGCATTAACATATTTAATGGCTTTTTTGACAAAGCGAGTAATGCAAATTTAAATTTTGTAACTACTAAATCAGTAGAATTTAATCTGAAACAACATTTTCTCATATTTCTATCTCATATTTTTCCTTAATAGGATCGTTCACCATGGTAACAAATTAGAAATTTAAACATTTAAATTAAACCTTAAAACTAAGTGAAAGGGATTATCAAAATTTTTAAAAAAGTAAAAAGTATCATTTTTATAATATTCCAGTTTTGATGCCCTTAATATCTAGAGTTTGTAAAAAAAAAATAAGTAAAATCGGAGTAAGCTATGACCAAACAAACGTATGTGTTAATTCCAAAGTATTTAATTAAATGTCAATTTGTTACGTGATATTGTCAAAAATGTTATTTAAAGAAATCAAAGCTTTTCTTCTTGAATCTTATTTTAGAAATGGAAATAAATTAGAGAACGATGAATGGCAATATTCTTTTGCTGCTTGTTACAAGGAATTTCAGGAAAATTACATTTCAAGATCAATTTTGGCAACTTGACTTTTGATTTCGTTTCTCTGTTCATAGCCGAATCATCCGAATGAGATATGAGAATTCAATTCCAATTGTACAGTACACTTTTTCTACGACCAAGACAAAAAGAAATAACAAATATTTAGGCATTTTGTAATTAAATAATATTTTGAGATAGTAGGTAAATACTTAAAATAAACAAAAGTAAAAACCTTGTATATATATTTTTTTTACCAGCAAATAGGTTTAATTACTTTAATGGCCGGTTTATAAACGACGGATACATATTACTTCCAAAGTAAAAAAAAAATATTCCATCAAATGACAGTCGAAATTTTGACAGTAATGTTACAAATGCCATAAAATGAATAAAATTGATTTGAATTTGTTAGCTTGAATAAATTTACTACTCTCTCTCTCTCTCTCTCTCTCTCTCTCTCTCTCTCTCTCTCTCTCTCTCTCTCTTTGTGAGTGTGTGTGTGTGTATGTGTGTATGTGTGTGTGTGTGTGTGTGTGTGTGTGGGTGAGTGTGTGTGTGCGTGTATGAATTTTGTCAACTCTCTAACTCAAATACTATCATAAAGAAAATAAATTTGGAATCTTCTACCTTATTCAATATGGAAAGAAGTCATTAAATTTCGGTGTAAATCAGGTAACTGGAAATGGTACTTGAAGCCCAAAATAGTTTTTCTTCGAAATATATCTTTAAATGTATTTTTTTCGCGATTTATTTTATTATAAAGATTATTAAATTTTCTACAGGTATGCATTCATACTTTTTTCTGTATATTTTATAGATAAATATATAAAATAATCTACTTTATAAATCCCAAATCCTTAGTTACACAGTTCAGCTTTCAAATGTTTGTAACTGACAGATAAATGTCCTGTCAAAAATTCAATTCAAATTATTAATGGCGACGTTTTAAAAAGCAAATTGTAATACTAAATTAAACAATAGTTATACAACTGCAAAGGAACATAATACAGTTTCCAGCATCAATAAATATGTAGGTATGTATTTAAATTAATAAAAGTTAAAAAGAAAATAACATTCGATTTAGTTTCATGAGAGGAGTATATTATTTCTTTATAGTACAATTTCGAATTTCGCCAGTTGCGGCATCATCAGAACTACTGGCGGGAGGTATAGTGCTGACCACAGCTGATTTTTCATTTAAAATTCTGTACAGTATAACATTTACTGATTTCATAGCATTGAAAATAATTCACTTGTTTTTGATATCCACAATGTTCAGCGTGTGAATATAACATCATATACCTACAGTGGGAGTAGAAAAACTCTCTTTTTTACTTTTAAGCTCAATCTTAAAATTAAAAATGGCAGACACTTTTCGGTTATAACCTTATTATATTCATCCGCACACCAATTCCATCTTCCATCCCATCTTTCCATGCTATGCAAATATGAAGCATTTTAAAACGCAATCTGTAACAATTGTGTCGCTGTTCATTGTCCGCTGTCACCGAGTCAACCCCTAACCTAGACGGAAGTGATATTTATGACTGCGTTACATCCCGTTTCCTCCCCGCTATGACCGTAAAGGGGATGATGAGACACGGCATATATCTACCCTTAACAGGGAATGAATAGAAACATCACATATGAAGGTTTTTAGGATGATATTTATGGCCAGATAATGACAGAAGGTATGTCTTCTTCGGGATGGTCTCATGTTAAATGGGTTGTTTTATTTTTACATTTATTAATAATTAGTAATGTATTTAAAACTATATATACCTTCCATCACCTTTGGGTAAGGAAGGTATTGTCTTTGGACAAAAAAAATCTGGTGAGTTTTTAGTGAATAAGCACGTTTTAGGGTCCCTACTATACGAATTTACTTTTTTTTTGAAGATCATGTCTGTATGTGTGTCTGTATGTGTGTGTCCATGTGTGTATCCGTGTATGACAATTTTTTCTGCTACTATAACTCCAATACTACAATTCTAAAAGTTATAATTTTTTTCGTATTGCTCTTCTTTCCATCCATATGAAGAGGTGATTAGATTTTGGCTATAATTGATCCACCCGAAGTACCCTTATTTGAAGTTTTTACAGTTTTTCTTAAAAAAACGCTGTTAAATATTTTTTTCGACATTTTATGTTATTATAAATATTAAAGAAAATGCTCGTCTCTATAAAGGATAGAATTAAATAATTATAAGTAGAAAAATTCTAATTGACAGATGTCAGTGTTAAATGTAAAACCAGAGATGGAAAGTTTGGTTCAGAAATTGGTATGAACTTCGCCTCAGGATTGGAACTTTCAACGAGGGGAGTACAAGGAAGGCCAAAGAGAAGATGGAAGGACTGTATCGCAGAAGACTTGAGAGAAGAACTGTGTGAAGAAGATGCATTGGACAGGAATGAGTGGAAGAGAAGAGTAAGAAACAACGACCCCTAATAAAATAGGGAAAAGCTGAAGAAAAAAGAAGGAAGTATCAAGTGAAATTTACACAGTGTATGTTCATGTTAAAATTTTAGGGGATTTATAGAATCTTTTCAAAGAAACATTTGGTATGGAATTTGTGAAAAAAGTATGTGATCGTATTACAATTTTACATGATATGTAGAATCTTTTCCAAGGAACTTTTGTTATGGGATTTATACAAAATACATCGAATTGATAGAACGTCTTGTGCTGGCCACAATAGATTTTTTATTTATGTGGTGTGCTTATATTAATTTTGTTTCGCAACTAAGTTTTTTAAAAAACAAAATAATATATTTTATTCAATTTTGACGTTTTAAACTGTCATTATTAACTCCATAGCAACAACTATAAGTAACACTTTTTTCACATGTGAATTAAAAAAAAATTTAAATCACTCTCACAAAATTTTAACTCACTCTGCAACAAATAATGCATTTAAAATAACATCAGGTACGAAAATAACACTCACCACAATATTTAGCAGACATTATCAGCCATTTTCATTATTTTTCACAGCACAAATGACATGCAATAAAGCATTTTTCTGTCTACCTATACGAAAAGTGAAATTTTACGTACTTATTTTCGGACGAAAAATGACACTTTCCTGAACGTTATCACTTTTCGTCCGCAAACCTTTTTCGTCCGCAAACCTTTTTCGTACGCTAAGCCTACTACGATTTTATGATTATTTTAATTGTGTATACTACCGGAATTGTAAATAACAAATATCAAACGAACAAATAAAAATATTATTTTAATGATAAATTTAATTTACATGTGTGCGCAATTTGTAATGAAATTAACTATAGCAAAAATTCTTAATTTTGACTTGACTAATTGTTAATCTAAGATGCCGCTGGATAGAATTGTTTTCTAGGTTATTTTGTTGGTTTTGTTTATTTTCACCTGTCAAATAGTGTTGATGTGTCTGTGAGTGTAGTGTGTCTTCCTTCAAACTAAAACAGAGCTAAGAATTAAAATTTTGTGAAAATGGCAGAAGATATATATTATCCTATCATTATTCATATAATGAATAATAAGGTTTTATGAATTAAAAAAAAAAAAACGTGTATTTATTTCTGGATCTATTACGTAAAGTAAGGTAGACAGAAAAATGTAATATGCACCTCGGCAAAAAATGCATATTATAGCCTCGCTTGTTTGCTTTACCTCGGCTTCGCCTCGGAAAGCAAACTCAAGCTCTGCTGTAATATGCACTTTTTTGTCCTAGGTACATAAATAACTATTAAATACATGACTTGACGTCCAGGTCTATCAGCGACGATTGTCATATGCTCAGCCTACTAACTGATCAGTTTTTTATTTTGTCAAAATTAAATATTATAATGGATTTTATTAGTATTTCGTCAAAATTGAATAAAATATTGTACAAACCACGTGACTAAGAATGTTTATTCATGAGAAGAAAGTTTAGCTCACGAGCCCATAAGGGCGAGTGAGTTAAATTCTTCGAGTGAATAAACATTACCTTAGCTCACTTGGTGTGTAAATATCTATTATGAGAATTCGATTTCCTGAGAAAATACAGGATATCTCAAAAGTGGCGCCCATAATTTTGCAAATATTAATATTTAAACTTTATTAAAAACAAATAATATTAGAATGAATTACAATATTCGTCATGGCTTGTAGCGTAAACTTCATTCTCTTGTATTAATAGCTATTATTATAAACTCGTTGCATAATATATTATTTTAAGACAATGTCTAGGGTTGCTTGAATCGAAAGAATAGTAACAAGATTGTCTTGTATAGTTATATTGCAAATCTAAATTTTAAACATTCTAATATGTAAATCGTTCATAAACCATCATATGCGTTTTAAATATGTTTATATTTTAAAATCTAAATTATAAATTGCAAAATCGTAAATTGATTTCATATACTGAGGAACTGAGCAGCGTACCTTCATTAGTAATCCTTCTATAATACTCGTAATATTTGATTTTAAAGATTTATAACCGCAATATTTGAATATCTCAACATCTATATCTTTCTTATTGATGTGGCGTAACGAATCGACATTGTATTTTTACAATGTATGAGTCACATGAGGTCGTATCGCAAGGCTGAAAGTGGCGAGAGACCGAGAACAGGAACGCCGCAGTAGCAGGTATTGTGCACGAATCCACGATTTATGATCTAATAAAAAAACACCTAGGTTGCCTCCGACCGCCTTTATGAATATAAAATGCGGTTTGAGATTACATACATTGCATGCTACATTGTCATGTTGGCGTTGGGCCTTATCATCGTCATTACTCCTACTTTTGCAAAATAAAAACTTTGTACCTTAAATATTACACAAAAGATACGGCAGAGATACATGAATAATGTCTAAGTGCCTAATTATTTTGTAATTTGTATATCAAATTTTAGTCTGATCGTTATAAATTTGAAAATGAAAATCAGATTGACCAGATGAACAATTGATTAACAGTGATTAGCGAACAGTTGACTAGCATTGTTTATATCTGTCAATCATTTATGGATTATTTTAGAGAAAAATCTGTTGTGGCCAGCACAAGACATCTCGCCATTTCCATATTAGGCTATATAAGTATTGCACATATTTAACATTTCTGGTACACAAAAACATATATCTTATTTATATATTTTTAATTCATTCTATGAACAAGTTTCCTCTTATTCTTCTAAATGTTCTAGATTCTTCCAATTCATTGATGAGATTGGCTGTATTTCTGAAGGGTATATATGATATATGGTCCTATAATTATAAATATTTAATTAATAATAAAATAAGAAATATGAAATGTACTTCCCAGAAAAAGTCTTCAGTAATGTCTCTGGTTTTTTGACAGTGACATTTATGTGTAAAATAAAAAACTTTTAATTTTTCAACTGGTTTCCATGGGCTGAATGATTCATTACAACATATTTTATATATTTATATTTCTTTATCTCTAACTTTATAGAAGATATAATAAAAAATTTAAATGTATCGGACAGACATTTTAGAATTCTTTAATATTTGTTATAACATACATTTTCAAAAAATAATATTTAGATTTTTTTAAGAAACTAATACTTTCGGTTGTCCAATTGTTACCAAAATTGAGGAAACCGCAGTTAAACATGCCTTAAGTTTTATAGTATTTCAGAAACCGTGGTTCCAACATCCACAGAAAAACAAATACACACACACACACACACACACACACACACACATATATACACACACATACACACATATATATATATATATATATATATATATATATATATATATATATATATGGGGTCCCGTGGCCGCGTGCCTGAGTGTCTGGTCGCGAACCTGGGGGAACCGGGTTCGATCCCGACAGACGCCAAATATTTCCAATTTTAAATGGCACAAAAGTGACCCCTGTGGTGCACTCTCCACACCAGCTTTGAGTGCCCGTGAGGTGACGCCTGATAAGCGCCCACACGGTAAAATATATCGTCATCATTACCGGTGTCTACATGTGTTGTAGATACTGGCACACCTAGAAATGGGTAATATGCCGTGATGATATATTTATTTATTTTATTTATATATACAGTGTGTTAATTAAAAGCCTGGCCATAGACGTTTAACATGAGAAAACAGTTTTTCTTTCCGCAAAAGTCCCCAATTAATTTTAGACAAAAATATTTCAAATAAATGTTGTAGATATTAATATTCTACACCTAATTCACTAAACAGATTTAATTTTGCACGTTTAGTAACTTGTAACATCTAATTTGAAATTTTACAAATATTGCTCATTTGTAACGATACCCATGAAATTGAAACAAAATTACAAAGAAATTCATATCGTTCGAACTGTCAGAAACTTAATTTTATAGATTACAGAATGTGATAAAATAATATCTAATAATAAAAGTTATTTAAGTGTTAGATTTATAAATAATGCCTGTGTAGTGATTTAGGTGCAAAATTGAATTATCGCTAGAAATGAGCAATATTTTTATGCAATTTCAAATTAGATTTTACAAGTTATCAAAAGTGCAAAATTAAAACTGTGTACTGAATTAGACGTAGAATATAATTATCTACAATATTTATTTGAAACATTTTGTATAAAATTAATTGGGGACTTTTGCAAAGAAAAACTGTTTTCCCATGTTAAACGCCCATGGCCAGATTTTTAATTAACACACTGTATTTATCATCGTAAAAACGTTATAACCGGATTTTAGGGATCTTAAAACGTGCTTATCCACTAAAATCTGGATATGCGATTTTATGATGACAATTTTATTTAACATTTAACATTGACATCTCTGACAATCTTTGTTGCATTTTATCTGAAACGATGCAGTATGTGTAACTGGTATCTATAGTACATAACACATTAATGACACAAGAGCAAATATTGCATCTTATATGAAATTCACAGTATAGGTCATTTTGACTAGAAATTGTGACTAATACAATTTTAAGAATGTGGCAAATGTAACTAAATGTATATAGGAGAGACGTCCCAACCCCTTAAAAAATAAAAAGAGAATGCATTAACAAATATTATAGTAACCTATTATATCCAAATTATAGTGCACTCACTAACCACACAGTTAATACTGGCCATAAATTTAAATTTGATGATGTTAAAATTATTGATAAAGTTAATAACAAATATTCTCGTTTACTTTAAGAGATTCTTCATATTAACATAAATAAAAACAAATGTGTCAATTTCCAAACAGACTTTAAACATAATTTAAAATATATAAAAAACTTGATAGACAAGCTAAAAATCTGTTGTGGCCAGCACAATACCTCTCGCTATTTCCATTTTACGTTACATAAGTATTGTACTGTACTTCGCTATCGAATTGTCGTCTTCTAACAAAAAAATTACAGAACTTTACTCAAATATTGTTTTCTATTGTATTTAACATGTCTTCAGATTGTCGGTATTACTTATGGATATATGCCTTTTACCTACAATTTTAAATATTTAATTAATAAATCAATAAGAAAGATTAAATGTACGTCCCAGAAAAAGCTTTCAGAATGTCACTAAAACTGTTGATTTTTGACACTCACATCTATCATTTACAAACTATGTTATAAACATTTAAATTTGTCAACTGGTTTCCTTAGAGCCTTAGCTTCTGCGATTAGATTATTCTATATAGATTACAGTGCCTTTATCTATAAATCTATACAAGATATAATAAGAATTTTAAATGTATCAGATGTAGAATTTTATGGTCTTCAATAATAGTAATAACAGAAATTTTCAAAAAAAAAAAAATATTTAGAAGATTTTTTTAAACTATTACTTCCGGTTGTCCAATTGTTACCAAAATCTAATCAGCTCTTCCCAGGAAAGTCAGATTGAGGAAACTGCAGTTAAATATTTTTTAAGTTATAGTATTTGAGAAACCGTGGCTCCAACATCCACACACACAAACACCCACACACACACACATAAACAAACACACACACACACACACACGGACATCATTGTAAAAATGTTATAATCGGATTATAGGGACCTTAAAACGTGCTTATCCACTAAAATCTGGATATGTGATTTTTAGCATGATTCCAATACCTCTCTTAGCGAGAGGTAAAAAGTCACTAACTACTACACGCATTACTTCATTGGTTGTGTTATGCTACCTATTTTTCTCCCCAGTAGTTAAAATGCTGAATCTTAATTTTCTTTATCAACGTAGTTTTTATAATTATTAAATGGAATAATACTACCTTTTTCTAGTTTAAGTTCTGTATTTATTATTTAAACCCAACGTTTCTGCACCATAAACTGGTGCCTTCTTCAGGGGATACATTGACGTAAATATGTGAAATAACAAAAACAAGTAACCAAGGTAACAAGAAATGTTACCTTTTTATGTGTACAATTTTCTAGACAATATATGCATGCCCGGCAATAACATGGACGGCGAACTTGCATCTTCTTAGGAAAAAATCTCCTTTTGCCAGAGGAAAAGCCGTCCCAAAAACTGGCAGAGAAGTGATCTGTATAACTCAGAGACGCTTTATCGGTAGCGAAATACCACAGCCGTACTCTTTATTAACAGATGTTAGAAAAAGTTTAGAAAAAATTGTATACGTATTACAAATTACAACATATTTAATATTGGAAGCCATGCGCGACTAAGTTCTAATCCGTCATAATGATTGAGATTGATATTTCTTGTTTTATAAATCTCAATTGCTTCTCTAATTAATCTGTTGTTAAGTCGAGTAGGTCTTGCAATTATTTTCGTATCTTCAAATTTAATTTGGTGGAATTCTTCCAAGGCATGTTCTGCAACGGACGATTTCTCAGGCTGGTTCAATCTGATCGATCGATGATGTTCGCTCAATCTTGTAGAGACAGTTCTACCAGTCTGGCAGATGTAAACTCTCCCGCAGACACATGGAATTCTGTAAATCCCTGATGATTATTTATTATTGTGTCTAATAAAATTTTAAGATTTTGTAATAAAATTTATCAGTATTATTGTCATCATATCATTTAATAAAGATGGGCTTGCCTTAAGCCCGAAACGTCCGTAATTAAAGAATTTTACTACATACATGGACCATTTAATCCTTTTCATTTCACCATTTTATTATTACAGAAATCTCTTTCATCAACTTCCTCATCCTCATCCTTAATCTTCCTCATCCCATCCCCCCTCCTGTATCTCATCCATCCCCACTCCTCGTGGTCCAGAGGGATGCTGCCATTGGCTCCTCCCAGTCCCCACCCAGCCACGCCCCTACCCTGTGCGGACAGGCGAGCATCGCGGCCGGTTAGTCGGGACCCAGGACGTGGGTACGCATGTACGTAACGGGATTCCGGGATTACAGGAGTTTAGGGATAGAGCGTTTAGAGTTTGGACTTTGACAGTGTGTAGTTGGAGATAGAGATATAGGGAGTGTAATACTAAAAGCGGAAGGATTGTTGAAGTGGATTTAGTGATAGTGGGTGACTGCTTTTGGAGGAGTGGATTTGGGCAAGCCATGAGGATGACAGGTGGGGATGTTTATCATAATTTAGTGTCTAGGTTATGTTTTAAGATATAATTTTAAAATGTGACAGTTTATTTCTGCAAGAACAACCAATATCAACATTTTGTACTTTTATGAATGGATGATTTAAAATAAGCAATAAACTAAACATTCTGTACTGCTGAAGTGTTTATATTAGTTTATTTTTCATTTCAAGTGTCCATAATTTTGTGATTTAAACTGAACACCAATCAAATTTGACTGGCACTGGTTATTATTCAACAATTATCATTTTTGTACGGTTTGTTTAGAAAAAAACCTAATTCGGAGTAGATTATGAACACAAGATCGTATGTCTGATCATTATTCAATTCAAAAGTCAAGTTATCAAAGTTAATCGTGAAATGTAATTTTAAGGTTAAAAGATAATAAAGAATGATAAAGTATATTGCCATATACCGTTTTCTAATTTATTTCTATTTCGAATATAAGTATTCAAGAAGAAAGGCTTTAGCTTTGATTTCTGTAGATAATATTTTTGACAATATCTTGTGTGAAATTGATATTTAATTAAATACTTTCAAATTAACTATTGATTATTTTTTGAACACTCTGTATTATGTAAACAATGACATTGGACCAATGGATCCCGATTCTTATAGGTTCATTACAATTAGACTTTGGTTGTTTTATATAGAAATATAGCGCTTTTAATCGATTTCGTAATTAATCTGATTTGGTCAAAAATTGACATTAACTGTTCTTGTATTAACATTAAAATAATTTGTTTAATATTATTGGTAATAATGCGCTTTTCTATTATTTATCATAACCAATATTTTTTTTTTGTTTTGGGTTATTGATGTATGTTCTACCTGTTAAATTTGCATAATTGTAATTGTACATCAAATTCGGCCGGATTCGAATTTGGTTTTATTGTTATTATGGCATACATCCTACATAAGTAATCAATTTAGAGTAGGGGCGGATCTAGTCTAAGAGTTTAGGGGTGTGGGGGTGTTAGTGATGTAATTTGCAAAAAAAAAAAAAAATTGGACAAAAGAACATAAATTTGAGTCTCGGGAGTAAAAATCGGACTTGCGTTGTTTTTGTGTGAGAAGAGACTTTACCATCGCCTAGATGAAAATGGTACCAGTTTGGGTTGTTTTATTATGATTCATTTTACCTTGTAGAACCTATATCTCCGTTTTTTTCATAATTATCAGGCAATTGTCTTTAAAGATCGGTCTAACAATCACATTTGCCCATTTGACAGACAAATCTGGGATAGAAACTCGGCGATCATCTATAAGTGTCCGAAGAGCACAATTATCTCTTTTGTCATTAAAGTTCGTTTCTACATTTCCGGTATTTTTAAACTGCAATATTATGTTTCTCATCGTTCCTTGAGGAACACAAGATTATATTGCATTTCTTTTTCAATATTTAAAAAAATTACCCCCTTTACTAACCCCATAGATCCGCCACTGAATAAACTTTCAGTGTTAATAATATCAATGTACAATTCGGCGAAATATGACGTTTTGCACTATTAAAGTGTTATATTTATTTATTTATTTATTTGTAATGTTGATTTCAAGTGTCAATAATTCAGTGATTTAAACAGAAAACCAAACAAATTACACTAACATGTTTATTAATTATTATTGGAACAATTATAATTTTTATATTATGGAAATTATGACATTGGATCAATGGATCCCAATTCTTATAGGTTCATTTACAATTAAACTTTGTTATTTTGTATCAAAATATAGCGTTTTTTAATCGATTAATGGCCGATTGTACCAACGTATCTTATAGATATTTACACATCAAGTGAGCTAAGGTAATGTTTATTCATGAGAAGGAAGGTTAGCTCACGAGCCCGTAAGGGCGAGTGAGTTAATTTCTTCGAGTGAATAAAAATTCTTAGCTCACGTGGTTTCTACAATATTGTATTCAATTTTGACGAAATAGTAATAAAAACCATTATAATATTTAATTTTGACAAAACCAAAACTAATTAGATAGTAGACTGTGCATGACAATCGTCGATGATAGACGTCAAATCATATATTTAAAAACTTTATTGTCTGCCATTTGTGCCGTGAAAAATAATGAAAATGGCTGATAATGTCTGATAAATACTATGGTAAGTGTTAATTTCGTGCCTGATGTTATTTTAAATGCATTATTTGTTGCAGAGTTAATTAAAAAAAATGTGAGAGTGATTTAAAAAAATTTAATTCACTTGTGAAAAAAGTGTTACTTATAATTGTTGCTATGGAGTTAATAATGACAGTTTAAAACGTCAAAATTGAATAAAATATTAAACATGATTTAAATTGACAATATTGCATCGTTATGAAATATCAAATGAATTATAATACATTGTTGTCAAAATTTCGACTTGCATTTATTTCTTTAAACGTAGATTAAAATTTATATTTTGTTGGTGCAAATTGGTATAAATTTGGATAAAGAAAATTATTTATATAACATATTTAAAAAAAAAAGAATTACTGCTGAAATGGCAGTTTGCTACACAACAAGTAATAAGGGAAAAAATTGTGACATTTCTGTTAAATTAGTCACTAAACAATGTAGCTGGAAATGGTTTTCTAGTAAATTGTCGTTTTGCATTAAGCCTATGCAGTAATCATTATACATGACATTTTTATGTCAATTTTTTCCCCTGAAGAAAGCACCAGTTTATGGTGCCGAAATGTTGGGTTTTAATAATAAATAAATACAGAACTTAAACTAAAAAGGTAGTATTATTCCAATTATTAAAATATTTGTTGGCAATGAGGTCGAAATTAATCTCTTTTGGTCAAAAATTAACATTGGCTGTTCTTGCATTAACAACAAAATCATTTGTTTAATATTAATAATAATACGCGTTTTTATTATTTATCTTACCCAATATTTTTTTGGTTTCCATTATTGATCCTTGTTGCACTTGTTAAATTTAAATAATTGTGCATCAGATTCGGCGGATTCGAATTTGATTTTATTGTTATTATGTCTTACATCTTACATATATGTATCTAATATAAGTAATCTATTTAGAGGTTGAGAATGTCAAAATTAAATTTATATGAATTATTTCAAGCAGATAATGTTCAAACCTCTTTAACTATAATTTAATTTGGGTTGATTCAATAAATTTTAAAATGTTAAACTGTTCTGGGAAATATAATTTTTTAAATTTATTATAATATATTTAAAAAAAAAATATTGCAGTACTTTCCAGACCATTAGGAAATAATAGAATGGACTACTTTAGCTGATATTTTTATTTTTGTTTTGACTAAACATATCAATAAGGCAGTTACTTACGTCATGTGTTGTGATACAACAATAATAATTCTAAGCCCTGAGGAAGACTATTGTATAGTCGAAACGTCGGCGGGAATAAATTTTATTAATTGATTAATTAAGTCCGAAGAATACTTACTTTCCCGTATCTACCTCCATCCTAACACAGTCGAATATTGGTTTTTCAACAATAATAAAGTTTAAATTTAGGGATAATTTTATTTTTATAGATTAATAATGTTGACGCTACAAAAAAAATTGTTAAGAAAAATATATTTAAATTTATTAGTAACGAACATCCATATTTTTAAAAGTACTTTTAAAACAAGTCTTAAAATTGACATTTTTGACGTTTTATTTGATGTTTGAAATTATGAAATTTAAAGATAATAAAATTAATGTCATACATTTGTAATTATTCAATTAAACTCAAAGATATTATAAAACAATCTGTTGTGGCCAGCACAAGACCTTTCGCCATTTCCGTGTTAGTACATATTGTATTTAACATTTCAGGTTTCAGGTACACACGCAAAAAATTTAATTATATCTATTATTAATATATTTTTACATTTTTGAATTCATTCTATATACAGATAGCCCATTTTATACGTTCCCGCCTTAAAGTTTAAATATCTGAAATGGACACCACATGACTTCCTTGTACGCCTGTTACTTTGACATAGACATTAAATTCTTTATTTTTTTTTGTTATTTTTTGTCCTAATTCGTAGCAAACTTAATTACAGAAACCAAAAGGTACATAATTTTTAAATTTACATATCTCGTTTATACAAAGAGCTAATTTAATCATACATGTTTTTGACGCAGAATTCAATTCTCTAAAACTTTTATTTGAAGTATTTATTAGTAAAATCAAAATAACACCATTTTTTTCAAGAAAAACTGATAACAGCTTCAAGTAAAGTATCACTTCCGGTTAGAATATTTTAACCAAAATCTATTATGTTATTCCCATTGATATAAAAGTATTATATACCAAATTTGAAAAGTTTTGAATTATATTTTCAAATAGTTTTTTTTTATTAAAATCTATTACAGGCTTCAAGTAAAGTATCACTTCCGGGTAGACCATTGTAACTAAAATCTATTATGTTATTCCCATTGATATAAAAGTCTTATATACCAAATTTGAAAAGTTTGGGATTATATTTTAATATAGTTTTTATTTAAAATCTATTATAGACTTCAAGTAAAGTACCACTTCCGAAAGTTATGTAATGACCAAAAAGGGAGGTGCACAACTAGATGGTATAGCAGTCCTATACAAAATTTTAACTTTCTACGGCTTCCCATTTTTCAGTTATGCGAGATACATACGTACGTACAGGCGTCACGACGAAATTAGTCAAAATGGATTCAGGGATGGTCAAAATGGATATTTCCGTTGAAATCTGGAAACCGAAATTTTTCGCGATTACAATACTTCCTTTACTTCGTACAAGGAAGTAAAAATAGGCAAAACAGAATACATTTCATAAGCCACTTGGTAAATATTAGTTTTAAATCGAATAATCACAGTAGAAAATTTTAAAAACCAAGTCACTTATGAAATGTAACTTGGGTTGCATATTTTTAAACTTTAAGGCGGGAAAATATAAAATGGGCACCCTGTCTAAGTTTCCTCTTACTCTTCTAAATGTTCGAGATTCTACAAATTTATTGACGAGATTGGCGGTATTCCTGAAGGATGTACGTAATATACATGTGTACCTATCTATAATTTTAAATATTTAATTAATAGTAAAATATGAAATATTAAATGTGCTTTCCAGAATAAAGTATTGAATAATGTCTCTGGATTTTTGACACTGACCCAATCCGGCTTGAAAATGGTGCTGGAAACGAGACAGATTTTCTGTAACCGTTGTGTTGTTCCTTGTCCTAATCTTTGTTGACGGATATGAATTTTTGGATAATATAAGGATGCATAAAAATATTCATACCCTAGCTGTGATTCAAATTCAATTCAAAAAATATCCGAGCAACAGATTTAATAGAGAAAATAAAATATAGAAATTCAGATGAACAAATACTTTTGAGCGATAAAGGTTGCGAATCAATATATCCAATCCTTATTCTCTATAACCTATAAACCTCCAACAACCTCCCCTCTCCCTCCAAACAATCCACCATCCCCTTATTGTTTTGTTTACCTCCGCAGCTAACTTCATAGCTAATCGTGCTCAGATTTCAGCTCAAAGCATTCCGCTCTTATACCATCATAAACAACAATATCACGTTATCTCTGTATCACATCCTAGGCGGCGTGGGCGTTAGCGTTGGCTGGCGTTTGTTCGCTAACTGCTCCGCAAACCACCGCCACCTTCGATAAGGAGATTGTGTTTGAAGTGGAGGTGATAATGTTTTATAGGGTGTGATTTTAGTGGATTGATTTTATAGATGAAAGTAAGCCGCTAGAGAAAAATTTAGTAGGAATATTGTTAATGTAATATAAAAGATCTTGACAAAGAGAGGTAGTTTTCTCAAATGTTAAATTAGGTAACTGATATTTTAATAAAGAATTAGAAAAAAACACTCGCCATGTTTCACAAGATTTCAGCATCTAAATCAACCTTTCAGTCATCATCAGATGCCGGCCGTGCGCAGCTAGTAGCAATTTTTGTTTTCAATATTTGCCAGTGCTTTACGACGACTCTTCGACAGATGGCTCTATATGTCGTTAGTTCCCTCTTAAACCATTTACCTTATATGAGATGTGCTCAAATGATGGATTGTCTTTGCAAAGAGACGACAGTTACATCACACTGATGAGCTGCAATAACTAATATAAATAAATATAAATATATCATCACGGCATATTACCCATTTTTGGGTGTGCCAGTATCTACAACACATGTAGACATCGGTAATGATGACGATATATTTTACCGTGTGGGCGCTTACCAGGTGTCACCTCACGGGCACTCATAGCTGGGGTGGAGAGTGCACCACAGGGGTCACTTTTGTGCCATTTAAAATTGGAAATATTTGGCGTCTGTCGGGATCGAACCCGGTTCCCCCAGGTTCGCGACCAGACACTCAGGCACGCGGCCACGGGACCCCATCAATAACTAATATTATTTTCTTTTTTAAACGTTACCATTATTAATTTGAAATGATAGGTTCTTTGACAGTGATATTTATCTGTCAGTTATATACATTTCAAATCTGAACTGTGTAACTACGGAATTGTGTTTATCTTTAATGCATAGGCTCCGGGATGTATAAAACAGATAAAATTTAACTATCTTTAAGTAATTCTTAATAACTTAAATCGCGAAAAAATTACATTTAAAGGTATTTTTCAGAAAAATTATTTAGAGTTGGATATGCGAATTTTAGCATGTATCCAATACCTCTCTTAGCGAGAGGTAAAAAGATTACTAAAAAATATTGTTGCTCTCGACGAGTTGTACTATAGTGACTGTATATACATAGTGTGGCCAATAGGGGGATCGATTTTGATTGGTTGGCGCGAATTTGCCTAAATATGGCGGATATTATGCCGACAAAGTGACATTTTCAGATTTGTTACGTGAATTATATGTGAATTGAAGGTACCTAATTATATCATATTTATATTTTAGATAGTGCAAATAATTAAAGTACACGTGTATTTGTATATTTATAACTCAAAGTAATATATACATATTTTTTAACATCACATCTTTTTTAGGTTAACTGTCAAAATTATTAAAAATGTCTAATATTAAGGTATATATTTTAGATGACTGGTTGTGTGGCGGTTGGTTGTGAAAACAGTTCTTTGAAAGGATTTAAAATGAAAATAAATATTGTTTCCATTTAATATGCTCTTTCATTAATTGTTTATCGAATTTTGTTTAGTTATCACATCATATGAATTCAAATTTCCCGCGCATTTTGCCTAACTATGGCGGCGGTTGGCCGCACTATGTATATACAGTCACTATAAGTTGTACCACTGGTTAAATTTAATGTACTTATTTCTGTTACACCCTGTACAAGCATCAAAATAATTAAATCCATGAACTAACTGTATCTAGCTAGCCAGGTAATGCATACTGCTTATTCCATAAAACAATTATCGTGTTTTATTGTTTCTTATTTTAGTGCCCTGCCCTTCTCAAGTTCATATACACAGTCACATTCCCATTCTGTTTGCGAGTAAAATATCCATCTCGGCATTCTGAGAATCATTAACTAGTGGCAGTAAAGCACTGGGGGAACGTAGTTTCGGTACGCGTTTCAAGACAATGCACCGAACGAAATCGTAGTCTGTTTCATATGCGTCGCTAATTGTTATATGCCTAAATATACTCGTGCCCGTGTGCATGACTACCACCAACAGCTTTTGTTTCAACACAGCACGAGTTGATATTTCTATGCACTTACCAGTATTTGTCAAATGAATTTGTTTTCTGGTGCGACTTCTTTTTCTTTTAAATTTGCTTGGCTTCTTAGATCCGTAACATAGCTACGTAGGTAAGGTGGAGCAGGATTTTTGTTGGTACAGGGAATAACAAATAAATGACAAATTTTAAAGTATAACAATCGTGAGCCGGTTTCACATATTACCTCCCGCTACCCTTGGTAAGGGAGGTATAGGGATCGTGCTAAAAAACGCATGTCGAAATTTTGGTAAATGACCACGTTATAAGGTCCCTAGAGTCCGATTTTAATATTTTCACGATGATGTGTATAACAATAATAATATATCATCACGGCATATTACTCATTTCTGAGTGTGCCACAATCTGCTTTATCGCAGATATCGGTAATGATGATGACATATTTGTACCGTGCGGGCGCTTACCAGGCGTCACCTCACGGGCACTCATTGCTGGCGTGGAGAGTGCATCACAGGGATCACTTTCATGCCATTTAAAATTCGAAATATTTGGCGTCGGTCGGGATCGAACCCGGTTCCCGAGGTTCGCGACCAGACACTCACGCACGGATTTGGTTAACGTTCTAACTTGAATAATATCATTCATAAAATTTTGAAACCTTGTATTTCTACCTTATTATAATACAGAAAGAAGCCTTTATATTTTGTTGTAAATCAGGTAGCCAGAAATGGCACTTTACTTGAAACTCTAAATAATTTTTCAGAAAAGCTGAAAAGATTTTGGTAACAATTGGACAACCGGCAGTAGTAGTTTCTTTGAAAAGTTCTTCTAAATATAATTTTTTTGAAATTTTTGTTATTACTAATATTGAAGAACAAAACTCTCCATCTAATTCACTTAAATTTTTTATTATATCTTGTATAGATTTAGAGATAAAGACATTATAATATATAGAATAATCTAATCGCAGAGGCTAAGGCACGAAGGAAACCACTTGACAAATTCAAATGTTTATAACATAGTTTGTAAATGACAGAAGTCAGTGTCAAAAATCAACAGTTTTAGTGACATTCTGAAAGCTTTATCTGGGAAGTACATTTAATCTTTCTTATTGTTTTATTAATTAAATATTTAAAATTGTAGGTAAAATGCATATATCAGAAATATCGCCAATCTTGTTAATGAACTGGTAGAATCTCTGACATTTAGGAACTTCCTCATACAACGAAAAATAGATATAATTAGAATTGTATGTGTGCAGAAGACATGTTAAATACAAGAAAAATAATATTTGGGTAAAGTTCTATAATGTTTTTGTTATAAAACGACGGTTCGATAGCGAAGTGCAATACAATACTTATATAACATGAACTGGAAATGGCAAGAGGTATTGTGCCACAAAAGATTTTTTTTTGTAAACCTTCAAGATATTTGAAAAAATACTGAGCGACTGGTAGAATTAAATGAGAAAGGAATATACAGGAATGAAGTGGATATGGATGGTATTTTTATTTTTTGTCGAACATAGACGTTTCGTAGCCTACTGTTACTGTCTATAAGAGATTATATATAGGTATTAAGATTTTTAATAGCTTAAAGATGGTAAACTTATTTACTTACAGTCAAATTAAATTTTAAAATGATAACTCAACAGCACATGAGAAGAAGTAGCGCTCACAACAAGAATTAGTTAAACAATGGCCGATTCATCAAATGTGTAGTGAATATTTGAAGAAAACCTAAATACGACATTGGATACAGCCTACAAATACCATTATTTAGTATTTTACGAAATAGATTTTAGGGCTTACCATGCCTTGGAATACACGCACTATTTAAATTATATTCGTTGTTATAATTTGTGCAAAACCTCAAATTTGCTATCAAAGAATAGCTTTTTAGCTTATATTTTATAAAATACAATATTAACATTTAATCTGAAGCATCAAATTAAATGAATTGTGCAATTCATTTTGGTAGTTTTAAAGTGTTGGAGTGTTGTTATACAAACCAATGGATGTTATTCGAGTGTCATTCGGAGTTGTAGGTATTTATGTGAAGAAGTCCTAAATACTAAATACCAAAATTGGACACAGCCTAAATTATGTCATTATTTAGTATTTTAGAAATTAGATTTTAGGGTTTTGCAAGAGCACACTATGCCTTGAAGTTGACGTGCACTAATTTAACAAATCATGTTCGTTGCTATAATTTGTGTACATCAAAAACGTCAAATTTACTGTCAAAGAATAGCTCCATAGTTTCTATTTTATGATATATAATATAATTAACATTTAATCTGAACATCAAAATAAATCTAATTATGCAATTCATTTTTGTTGTTTTAAATTGTTGCCATACAAACCAATGCATGTCATTAGTGTGTCTTTCGGAGTTTTATTTAATTGAAGAAGACCTAAATAGTAAATACCAAAATGCGAAATTGAACACAGCCTAAATAAAACTACTATTTAGTATTTTGAAATTAGATTTTAGAGTTTTGCAAGAGCACACTCACACTATGCCTTGAAGTTGACGCGCACTAATTTAATAAATGATGTTCGTTGCTATAATTTATGCAAAAAGTCAAATTTACTGTCAAAAATAAATCTAATTATTGTGCAATTCATTTTTGTTGTTTTAAATTGTTGCCATATAAACCAATGAATGTCTTATTATTGTATTTATGTGAAGAAGACCTATACTTCATTCATTTACCTAAGAAAATAGTAGATGGCACTTGGGAGTCAATCGTTTTTACATGCATTAAATAAATAATTTAAATTCGTGAAACCAAACTTTGTCAATAAAAAAAAATATTGTTGTCCATAAAATGTACGAGCCCTGAATATTAAAAACCACGGTTGTAGAAGGGATGGAAAGACCAACTGTTGAATGGTTTAAAGGTGAATCAAAAGGCATAAATGGCCGTCGTGTACTATGAAATTCTTTATTACGGACGTTTCGGGCTTAAGGCAAACCCATCTTCAGCTATGGTTGAATATACAAGAAGTATTAAATTTATTATTACAAAATCTTAAACTTGTACAGTATTTCACCAACTCCGGATTGATTCGAAGGTTTGCTGAAATACTGTATTTAAAATGTTATCGACGTAGTTCAAATAGATCATCGTGTCTAATACACCTTTAAGATTTTGTAATAATAAATTTAATAATTCTTGTATATTCAACGATAGCTGAAGATGGGTTTGTCTTAGCCCGATTAGGGATTCACCAAGCCAAGCTACTTGGCTTGAAATAAAAAAGCTTGGCTTGGCTTGAAAATTCAAGCTTTTTTTAATGTTAGGCTTGACTTGGCTTGGGCTTGATGGAACTAAAGCTTGGCTTGGCTTGAAAACTTCAAGCTTTAAAAATTTTAGGCTTGGTTTGATTTTCAAGCTTTATCAAGCTTTTTCAAGCTTTTTCAAGCCTTTTCAAGCTTTTTCAAGCTTTCAAGCTTTTTAATGCTCATGCGCAAACTCATTTTCGTATGCACATATAATGCTTTTTATTTAATTTATTTTATTTTCACAGTACACAGATATGTATAATAGGTCTTGAAAATATAAAAATATAGATTTATGTTTTGTTCAATTATTTCATTTTTGAACGTAAAAAATCAAAAATTTATTATCTTTTATTAAAAAATACCCTGCTATTTTTATATTACCTTTATAAATTTTTCATTCTATATAGGTTTATTAGTAGACTTGACTTTGGTGTATTTTAATAACTAAAATGAATAGGATCTATTTTCATAATGCCATTTTCACTCGAAATGACCTCCCCAGCAAACTGTAAGTTTGGTATAATACATAGTTAATATTTACCCTTTGTTAATAAATGAAACAAAACAATACCCTAAGCACTCAAGAACCGTGTTCAAAGAAATACATAATTCTGGAATACTACCTATACAATGGGATAAAACTGACCTGCTAAGTAGGTATCCCTTTTATACTTCAAATACATCTGGAAATAATAAAATCCTATAGACTGGGATTTCCTCGATATTTTGTTTGTTCGTGAGACAATAACTTGTACTTTCTATTTTGAACATTATAAAATTTTTGCTGATTTTTTATTACAGAATCATGTAAAGTTACTTCGTATGTATAATTACCCTAATTATTTACAATTTTGAAATAGCGCAAAGGTATCCTCAACAATTTGGATATGTTTTCATTACCAAAATTTGCAAATAAAAGCACATTGGCACTCCCAGAACTAGGTAATAGGCCGCTATTATATATTTATTTAATTCATATACCTACATATAAACAAGGGAAACTTGAATCAAGGAAATATTTAGAAGAGAATAATCTCTTTGTCGATTTACATTTTTATTATATTGTTATACTGCCTCAGACAAGGCCGTTTTATTAGGAGTAATATTAGGGGCTGTACTAAAAATAGCATTGAAATCTTTGTATACATACATTTCCACAAACACAAAGTTTCTCGTTCCTATGATTCGGAAATACCAGAACAACAAAACATTGTAAATCCATAGCTGGCAAAAAATTCAGCATTTGCGAAACATTTAACAAAATGAAACTATGATATTTTTCATCATCATACGTAGTCTCTCAATTACCTTGTGTTGAGTATATTATTATTTTTTATAATATCAGCTTCAAAATTATGATTCATAACACCCGTGCTTTGTTCAATATTTTATCGGTTTGAGAAAATGAAAACATTATTTTTAAGTAATATTTTCTGAAATTCTCTCATATATGCTACTTTTAGAATACCAAGATAAACGGAACAATTATTTTGACATAATATGGCAAATATTCAAATTATGTGCTTTAGTGCTTTAATCATCAAGGTTATTATTTTAGAATAAAATAAATCGTGTTACGAACGATACACTAACGTGAGCATTATACTTTCATTTTATTTTATTTTCATTTTATTTTGTTGACTATTGTTGAATGTCAGTATCGTCTAATATATATCAGCTCTATTTTGTAAGAAAATTGGTATGTCTTAGCAACATGTCATATAAAATAAAATAATTGCGAAGACTGAAAAAATATGAAAACGACAGGCTATACATTTGTTTCTATTGGTTAAACGTTGCTAAGACTTAACAATTTCCTTACAAAATGGGGCTGAATATTTTGTATATGTAAACAAATGCATAATATCCTGTAACAGGTAAAATAATAAATATTATTTATAGAAGCTTGATGCTTGGTATTTATGATCAAGTTATATATAGTTAAAAAAAATAATGAATATTATTTAATTGTGAAATATAATCAGATACATTTAAAAATAATAAATCAATATCTTAAATCTTTGTTTCTACAATTTATTCCAGTTACTTAAAGATTTATGTATCTAATTAATAAATTTTTATATAAATTACTTTTATCTTAACAATAACAAGAATTTTTAAAAATTTCAATAGTTCTATATTGAATTATCATTATCTATTTAAAAACTTTTTTAACAACTATAAATTATTTTGTACTTGATTGTGTGCGTGAACTAAAGTGTGCGATTAGTTAGTTCAGATTGTGAAAACAAGTGATCTGTGGGACGATGGGATAAACTTTCCCATTTACAAATTTTTGAAGCCTACTAAACTGTTCCTACCTCATTTCTGAGAAATTCGCAAAACTGTGCTCAAGCAATGAAAAAGTACGTTACCTCCATAAAATTTCAGTTTTGCCGACGTCGTCAACAATTCTTGTGAAAAGCTTGAAAAAGCTTGTTTTTCACCAAGCTACTTGACAGTCGGAGGCTTGGTTTGGCTTGAAAATTCAAGCTTTTTTTAATGTTAGGCTTGGTTTGGCTTGGGCTTGATGAAACAGAAGCTTGGCTTGGCTTGAAAAATCAAGCTTTTTTGAAAGGCAGGCTTGGTTTGATTTTTCAAGCTTTTTCAAGCCAAGCCAAGCCAAGCTTTCAAGCTTCAAGCCAAGCCCGTGAATCTCTAAGCCCGATACATCCATAATAAAGAATTTCACAATACATGTTGACCATTTATGTCTTTTGATTCACCTTTAAAAACCATGGTTAAAAATGACAATTCCGTCGATTTTATTTGATAACTAACAGCTGACAAGTGATATTTTTTTCGCTTTTGTGAACTAGGTTAGCATTCTGGCCAATCAAAGAGCAGAATTTATATCTTTAAATCAACGCTATTTTCTTACGAGAAATGAAGTATAAATCCTAAAATCTAAATGTCAAAATGAGACATCGGACACAGCCTAAACCAAAATAATTGGCTGAATGCATTCGTATTCGTTTGAATTTTCTGATTATCAAGAACTGTCCTAATAATATATCCTTTTAATTTGACAAATACCTTCCCACGCTTATAATAAACAACCTGTCCTTGCGCATAAATTAGAGTAACAAGAAGCTATAGATAATTTATCCAGAACCCGGCTATGGTATTGTCTTCGCGATACAATGAAGAATTGAAGACAATGCTTGCGCTTGGAGTTCGTGCCGCTTACTGTGACATACTCATCATTGCTGTTCGCAAACAGGACAATAGTGGGAGGCAAGAGGGCCGGGACAGTTTTCGGAAACACTCAAGAAACAAAAGTTGCGAACCACAGGAGAAGATGAAGGATGTTTCCGTTTTGCCAACAATACCTCATCATAATATGTATAATATGATTGTGAGGGTTTGAGAAAAGTTCGGATGAGGGAACTAAAATAGTTATTAACGTTATTTTCATATCGGCAGTGTGGGATTCAAGATTTTTCGTAATAACATAAAATTTAAACATTTAGGAATAATAATAAAATTCTTCTCTTTCTGTCATACTGAACAACTTTTTTGTTGATTTATAAATTCTCCTTGACAACGGTCTATCAAGCTGTTGTTTTTCTAGAAACATTTGATCCTTAATTGCAGGCGACTCTTATAAAAATAACGGCCGTCGCTTTTATTTCTATTCCTGTTATATCATAGTAACAGTATGGTATCACGAAAAGTTAAATTTTGAGATTTATATTTCGTACTTTAAAATTATTAGGGAATTCGGTGCTGTAATAGGTATTATAGTTTAAAATGTTTATGAATTAAGTAAACGGTTGGGCAGAAAGGATGGACGTTTTAAAAAAAATTACTTTTTGCGTATGAAAAAAAAATTATTATTTATGACCTAGCATTTTACAAAATCAAGGGTGCAAAACCAACATCTTGCATCAGGTTACACAAATAATTGCCTGAGAATTTCTCAAAGTAGTAAAAATTTCAGGACAAGAGTTAAAATACATCAGTTTATACTTTTCTGGTCAGTGGCAGTACCTACATATTAATTACATTAATATAAGAATAAAAAGTTGTCTTATTTCACGAATAAGAATGAGGAAATGAGTGAAATAAGAAATTTTTTTACGTCTGTTAAAAAAGTACACTTTTTTTATTAAAATGGATTTATAAAGTGTCCTTTTTCAACACAATAAAAGTGTGAAACAACTGCACTTTTTTTAAAGCTACGGAGTGAAATAATGAAACGTTACGATACTCATAGAATTTGACGAACTCGCCTGCGGCTCGTTCGGTCAAACTTTCATGTTCGTGAAAAAAGACTATACTTTTTACACTTGTTCCATGAATAACTATTTTACTCGAGTTGCATACATTTTTTTACGTTTGCAATAAAAGTGTGAAAAAAAGTGCCATTATGTTTCATTATTTCACTCGTTCGTGTTAAAAAAGTGTATTTTTTCGCACTTTTATTGTGTTAAAAAAGATAAACTTTATAAACCCATTTTAATGAAAAAATCTGATGTGGCCAGCACATTACCTTCCGTCTATTCTAAGTATTTTGTATAAATCCCATACCAATAGATCCTTGGAAAACATTCTATATATCCAGTAAAATTATAGCACGAACATATACTATTTTCTACATATTCCGTACCGAAAGTTCCTTTGAAAAGATTCTATAAATCCAATAAAATTGTAACACGAATATACACTATGTAAGTTGAACTTGACACTAACATCTGTCAATTAGAATTATTTAAATATATCAGCTGTTTCCATGATGCTCTAAAGCAAAGCTGGCTATTGCATATGAAGGAAAATGTATAATCAAACCATGTAGACAATAAGATATTCTTTCGTATTGGTAATCACATAAAATGTTAAAAAATGATATTTAACTGCGTTTTTTGAAGAAAAATTGTTAAGAACTTCAATTATTACCAAAATCTAATCAGCTCTTCATTTGGATGTAAAGAGAAATGTGAAAGAATTATAATTTTTAGAATTGTAATCTTGGAATTATCGTCGGAGAAATTTTTGTCACACACACACACACACACACACACACACACACACACACACACACACACACACACAAGAACGCACACATACACGTACATACAAACATCATGGTAAAATTAATAAAATCATATTCTAGCGATCCTAAAACGTGTTTATTCATTAAAAACTCACCACCTAATTGACCAAAAACAATATCTTCCTTACCTAAAGGTGACAGAAGGTAAAACGTGTACTTTTTTTAACAAACGTAAAAAAATCTATTTTCGGTGATTGATGAATAATAATAAGTCAATGATTCATTATTTTTTTTAATTATTTAACATTAACGTCCTCATTTTTAGATGGACGATTTAAATTAGATCATATGATTTCCAACTTAATTTTTCAATTGGCTCCAAAATCCCCACCTACAATTTCTCTCTACCACTTTTCTCCGCCTTCTTATCACCCATACCACACTTCGTATCTCTTCCTTGTGGTGTAGTTACTGTGATACCCCTTCACATTACCGCGTGCGAAAGAGTTAATTATTGAAGATGATAACGTGTGGTTATCTGCCTCGCGAGGAAATCCTGTTCTTGTGGTCAGATCTCAATAACTTTCCCACAATTGGCTCTTCTGTACTCGTAAATAGGTTAGTACTGAGCTGTGGATTTAGTTAGTGCAACGGTCATAGGTAGGAAAATTTCAGGATGAGATTGTGGTAGATACTGACGTTAAATTATGATAGGAAATGATGGAATGAAGACATGTTATCATAGGGAAAAGGATTTTAAATTATTTTGTTCTAATTAAAATACTTGTGGTTTGTAAAACTGGTTTGATTTAGTAAACAATCGCACTTTGAAAACGTAAAGTGCATTTTTATCAATAAATCGCATATTTTTGAGTTTCCCATTTTTACCTTCCGTCACCTTTAGGTAAGGAAGGTATTGTCTTTGGTCAAAAAATTTGGTGGTGAGTTTTTAATGAATAAGCACGTTTTAGGGTCGCTACAATACGAATTTACTATTTTAAAGATGATGTCTGTGTGTATGTGTGTGTGTCCGTGTGGGTGTGTGTGTGTGTGTCCGTGTGTGACAAATTTTTCTCCGACGATAACTCCAATACTATAATTCCAAAAATTATAATTCTTTCATATTCCTCTTCTGTACATCCATATGAAGAGTTGATTAGATTTTGGTTATAATTGATCCACCGGAAGTACCCTTATTTGAAGTTTTTAACAGTTTTTCTTAAAAAACGCAGTTATATTATTTTTTGACATTCTGTTATTATATTTATTAAAGAAAATACTCTTCTCTATATGGTTCGATTATTCATTTTCCTTCATATTCAATAGATGTAGAGTTAAAGCATTATAAAGAAATTAATTTTCAAAAATTAGTCAGCTTTGCTATTTATCATGGAAACAGCGTGTCACTTGCGAGCAACACTATGATTTCCATGATAAACAGCAAAGCTGACTAATTTTTGAAAATTAATTTCTTTATAATGCTATAAATTTACATCTATTGAATATGAAGGAAAATGTATAATCAAACTGTATAGAGAAGAGTATTTTCTTTAATATATATAGGGGGGCCCGGGGCTATTTGTCGCAGGGGCAGGTTGTCGTACTGTTTATATCTCAAAAAGTAAAGTACTTACCAGTACCACGCCGCCATCTACCGACACGTAACAAAGCTATAATTTATTATTCGAAAGCTTAAACGTCTTAAATAGAGAGGGCAGTACATGCGCCAGAACATGTGAAAATCTCAACAACAAGTTTTTTTTTGTGATTAAGAGTGTTGTGTACTGTGGGTGATTAAATAAATAAAGGTAAGAACATTTTACATATATTTATAATTTAAAGTGTATAGTCTTCGTTGATGCTACCATATTGGGGTACATGTTCATTATTTAAAAAATATCTACGATATAACCTAAAATATGCCTTAGGGGCTAGTTGTCGCATTTTGCTTGGGGCACTTTGTCGCATTACGACAACTTGCCCCAGACACATATTTTTGGTGTAAAAGTTTTTTTTTGTCATACAGATGGTGAGAGAATACAAAAGAAAAACCAATCGGACAGCTCCCAATGTTGAACATATGTTGGAGGCTGCAAGAGCAGTGAAGACAAGAAATCCCAGGATTTCTATTAGAAAAGCAGCCGAAGAATTTAATGTTCATCACAAGACATTAGAGCGGTTTTGTAAGAAAATTACAGATGAAGAACTTGAAGCTGGTACTAATATTGAAATTGGCTATAAGAAACACAGGCTGGTTTTTAACGAAGAGGAAGAACATCTCTTAGAAGCATATCTTACAAAGGCATCTGATATTTATTGTGGTTTAACTCCAAGGGAAGTGCGGCATCTAGCGTATGATTATGGGAAAAGTTTAAATAAACATATGCCAAATAATTGGGGTACTAATTCACTGGCTGGGCCAGATTGGTTTACCGCGTTTTTAAAGAGACACCCAAGATTGTCTATTCGCACACCACAAGCCACTAGTTTGTCAAGAGCTACAAGCTTTAATAGAACCAATGTGAACTTATTTTTTGATAATTTGTCAAAAGTTATGGATCGTGATCATTTTATTCCAAATGATATATTTAATATGGACGAAACAGGCATTACAACCGTGCAGCGCCCAGATCGAGTGGTTGCACGAAAAGGCTTCAGACAAGTTGGATCCTTAGTTTCGGCAGAAAGGGGCACATTGGTTACTATGGCTATTGCTGTCTCTGCCACTGGCAACAGCATACCTCCATTTTTCGTGTTTCCCAGAGTGCATTTCAAAGAACATTTTATCCGTGATGGACCGCCAGGATGTGTAGGAACTGCAAATCCATCAGGATGGATGAAAGAAGAGAACTTTTTGCATTTCATTAAGCACTTTGTGAAGCACGTAAAATGCAGCAAAGATAAGCCAGTACTATTGTTACTAGATAACCATGAATCACATCTGTCTATTGCAGCTTTGGATTATGCGAAAGATAACGGAGTAGTGATGTTGTCATTTCCACCACATTGCTCCCATAAACTTCAACCTTTGGACAGAAGTGTATTTGGTCCTTTAAAGAAATTTATAAATACTGCCTGCTCTTCTTGGATGAAAAACAATCCTGGACAAACTATGTCCATTTATAATATTCCGTCTATTGTTGCAACCGCGTTACCAAATGCAATCACTCCTATGAATATAATTTCTGGATTTCGTATTACGGGCATTTTCCCCTTTAACAGAGACATATTTTCTGATGCGGATTTTCTTCCGAGCTATGTAACAGATCGACCAGCACCGCCAGATCGTCCAGCTTCAGCAATAAATGATGTTATGGTTTCTGTTAATGAACACATTGAGCACTCTTTAAACCTTGAGGTTCCTTTAAATGCTAACACAGCGGATGAAACTGCAATAGCATCTACTTCCAATCTTGAGATTCATTTAAATAATAACACAATGGATGAAACTGCAGTAGCAAGTATTTCGACAGGTACAAAACATATCTTGTCACCGGAGGAAATTCGTCCATTTCCTAAAGCTAGTCAAAGGAAAAGTAAAACGAGCAATAGAAGAAAGGGCAAAAGTGCTGTTCTGACGGACACACCTGTCAAAGATGAAATAGTCGCTTATAAGGAACAACAAGAAATCAAAAAGATTAAGAGGCAAGTATTTACGGATGACTCAAGAAAAAACACAACCCCGAATGCAACTATAGAAGAAAAAAGGGCTAAAAAAATGTGTAGCAACAAGAAAACATCTACAAAAAAGGAAACGAAAGCCAAAGGAAAAAAATATAGTAAAAGACTATTATCCAGCGATGACGAGATATCAACGGAAGACGAAGAAGAAACATTCTGCATCGTATGTCACGATCGATATAGTTCCTCTATAGAAGATTGGTTGCAATGTACCAGATGCAAGTTTTGGGCCCATGAAAATTGTACGGATGGTAACCCATACTACTTATGTCATAATTGTGACTCTGATGATGATTTTTAATATGAAGCTTACTCCGCAAGTGTTTTTATAAATAGGTATTTAAATTTTATGTTCTTTGTAATATTTAAGTTTGTTTTTAATTTTTTAAGTTACAATTACTTATTTGTTTGGCAACATATGAATCTATGTTATATATTTATTTCCATTTTAACGTTAAATAATAAAATTAAAGCCATAGTAGCATTTCTTCTAAAATATATGTACTCATTTTATTTGCGACAACCTACCCCAACTACTGCGACAACATGCCCCGTGACGGGGAAAGTTGTCGCATTTGTCGAAGCTCGAAAAAAAATATTGTAGCTTTACAGCAATATATAATATTATAAATTTTTGCCTTAAATTATATTACTGAATCTTGCAGCTAAAAAATATCACAGAGTAACATTAAAAAAACAAAAAAAAAATGAAATAAATGATTCTGGAATGAAAAGTGCTACAACTAGCCCCGGTCCCCCCTAATAACAAAATCTCAAAAAATATAATTTAACTGCGTTTTTTTAAGAAAAACTGATAAAAACTTCAAATAATAATACGAAAGAATTAAAATTTTTAGAATTGTAGTATTGGAGTTATCGTCGGAGAAAAATTTGTCACACACGGACACACACAAACGGACACACACACACACACACACACACGGACACACACACACACACACACACACACACACACACACACACAGACACACACATACAGACATCATCTTAAAAATGGTATATTCGTATTGTAGGGACCCTAAAACGTGCTTATTTATTAAAAACCCACCACCGAATTTTTTGACCAAAGACAATACCTTCCTTACCTAAAGGTGATGGAAGGTAAAAAAATTAATTGACAGATGTCAGTTGCAAGTGCAAAACCAAATATGGAAAAAAGTATAGGATTTAAAATTGGTATGTCATAGTGTTGCTCGCAAGTGACACGCAGAGAAAGGCCAAAGAGAAGATGGAATGACATTACTTAGTGTAGTTTATGTTATAATTTTATTGGATTTATAGGACCTATTCAAATGAACTTTTGATATGGAATTTGTAAAAAATAGTATGTGTTCGTTTTACATGATATTATATAGAATCTGTTCCAAGGACCTTTTGGTATGGGATTTGTACAAAATACATGGAATTGACGGAAGGTCTTGTGCTGGCCACAACAGATTTTTATTTATTAATTTGTCCAGACAAAATAAGAGTTTCTGACAGTAGAACGCCAAACAAACTGCGCGTCCGATATGAATTAAACCTGGCATACAATGCACATACTTTGGTACCATCATGATAACAAAATAAACTCAATCGAAAACGAATAATGCGCGAAAATTTAGATGTAAAAGCAGATTGGCACATCCAGAAGTGAGTATTAAGCCGTTATTGCTTATTTAGTTACTTGAATATAGGAGTAGTTTAAAAATGTCAATTTTTAAAAAAAATCTTCTGTATTTTGACCTTTCGTAAATACTTTTTATGATAATATAGTTTGTGTACATATACATACATCAACATTATCTAAACTTTTTGTATTGGTTTCAATAAGAAAACTATATTTTAGCAATGACTGATAAGTTTGATTTATTCTCTTATTACAAAACCAGCAGTTTGTCAGCGATAAACGACCAATTATAGGTGATGAATATTTTCTTAAATTGGTTTTTCTCTTTCCGATGTCGCATTTAATTTTCCGGGAAATACTTTTAACTGTGACAGAGATAATTCTATGTTCTGGCTGTCAAGTAATTATAATTGATCGCCAATAAATATCAAAAAGTGGACTCTTTAAAGATAATGTTTATGAGAGGTTGTTATATCAATTATACTTTTATAGGTTTGGTATCTTTTATATAATGCTAAACAAAGTTTTTGCAACTAATGTAGTCTTTTGTTTAAAGTTTCAGTGTGCTTTTGTTTATTAAAATTGTTGCGTTTGTAAAGCATTTTCTTCAATTGTTTAGTGTTTAGAGTGGTCACTTATTAAATTATTTTTAATTTTCAAATTGTACAAAGTGACTCTTGTAGTGCTCTCTCAACGGTAATTTTGAAAATCTGTGAGGTTACGTCTGGCAAGAGTCTTCTACAAGGAACGGATTGGACACAGTCAACTGGGCGACGGATAACTGGGCGACAGCATATGCAATGCCGATTAGTTCGTTAGGTTAAGTTACCTTAGGTTAGGTTTACAAATATTTACAAAAGTACAAAAATTAATAACCGTATGCCTGCTAAGCACGGTGTATAAATATCCTCAACTTTTGTTGACGTTTTGAAAATAATATACAATTTTTAAATAACACAAAAAGTGATCTCTGTGGTACAGAGCTTTCAGAGCCCGTGAGATAACGCAGACACAAACTTTTTCTTTAGGCCTTCTGCATGTAAATAACTATTATTCACAATCAATATAGTAATATACCGATTCCTAACCTTTCGTAGGTTGGGAAATACGCCATTCATAACTTTAATGACAATCTCTTGGGTCGGAAATAACAGATTTCACTTCCATCTCTTGGGTTGGATATGCACACAGAAAAAAAAACCTAAATTGTATTTAAATTAATTAAACAAATTCTTTAATTTTCAGCCTACTAATAAGTTTCATTAAATTATCTAAGTTGATGTAGTTCAATTTTCCAAATTTGTAATAATAAATTATTGTAAAATTAAATACAAAATTAGATTAAATGACTACATTTAGTATTGAATAAATATAAATAAAGAAATTAACTAAATGTATATTTAAATTTTCTATTTACTTACCTAATTCATTAGATAAATTACCGAAAATTGTAGAACAAAAAAAGTGAAGCCAAAATATAGTAAAATTAAATAAAATAAATAATTAAAATAACCATTTGCATATTTAAACTAACGATTTTTTTACAAAATATTGTTATCTATTTCGGATTAGTTAAAATGCTAAATTAAGATTTGTAAATTATACTAAATATATAGACAGATATGTGAAAAATTCATGAATCTCACTGGGATTTGAAGCCAGGGTCTTCCGAGATCCAGTGGGAGACAAAAATCGTATACTACGATGTTTGCAACGTAAGAATTTCACGAGAATCTCATAGCTCGGTAGGTAGATTGTCCGACGGGATATCGGAATGCCATGGGTTCTAATCCCAGTGAGATTAATGAATTTTTCACAAATCTGTCTTCGTTATTTATACAATTTAATTTGAACACTTAACCCTGTTCATTGTAACCAAGTTACAGAAATTCACTGTTGAAATACATCTAAACAGTTATTTACACATTAGACATATTGCCTAATAAAATAATTTCTAATTATAATTAGATAAAATTTCAATTTTATTTTTTTCTGTGTGTATGTAGAGGTTTGCCTGGCAACATTGTCATAGATCCTTATAATAAAGTAGGCTAAAACAAATTTTAAAAGAGCTGACAAAAGTATTAATAAAATTAAAGGTTTGAACTCATTGATTGTGAATAAAATAGTATACATAACCTCGTCGAGAGTCTCATCACAGCCTCGCGCTTTATCTCACCCCTCGGCTGTAATGAAACATCTCCCACCTCGGATGTAATATACTATTTCAAGTTATTAACAATTTCCTTCTTTCTTTCAGGAATCAGCGAAGATGAACTAGACGCCCGCCCCCCATCCCCCTCAATAACCCTGTCTCTCTCACCCCCTCTACCCTTCCCTTCCATACCCCCTTCCACAACGCCCCCTCCCGCCAACTCCCCTCTTCCTCTACCACACACCACCGACCTGGACAACGTACGGATCAGGTCGGCCGAGCAACTGCTGACCCCGGAGCACCTGAAGCATATCAAGGAGGCCGTGAATGGAGCCATGAGGGTGCGATCCAGGGAGGCCATGCTCAATCCCGGGGTAGTACCTCCAGAAGTAATGGTCAGGGATAATGGAGAAGGGGTGGCGACGAAAAGAGAGGTGCAGAAAGGGACGAGGTACGGGCCCTTCCTCGGGAGGTGGGTCGGCGAAGCGATTGACACCAAATTTGCGTGGGAGGTAAGTGGAGATTTATTTTACAATAGTTTCCTCAACCAAAATATGCTTTTTGCCATTGTTGAATTGCATAATAAAGAAATAAAAATATCTGATGTGGACACCACATGACTTCCTTGTACGCCTGTTAAACTATACATAGTTTGTTAATAATTAAAATATATATTATAACAGACCCTATCATAAAATTGCACGTATTTGACATAATTTCACATTGACATTAAATTCTTTATTTTTTTTTGTAATTTTTTGTCCTAATTTATAGCAAACATAGTGGCCTATTCAGAGAAACACAGTCATAAAGGTTGTTACGGATATAAAGATTGTTATCATAAAGACATTTGTAACAATCTTTATGAATTTGTCAATTCAGAACCTACGTCGGTATTATTGACAATCTTTACAAAATAATAATTGTGAATGAACCAGATTATTTAACAATAGCTAACTTCAATATGCATGTATAAACTTAACCTAACCTTATATGTCAACGTTTTATTCTTTTAATAATGTGTTGCCAATTATATTTAAAATGCACACATTCTGCCAAAACAACTAAAGAAGAATATGACATTTGTGTCATATTTGAAAACTTCTAAATTATTTAGAACGGGTATGTTAATTCCTAAAACTGAACCCAACGTGACTGAAAAGTTATGGAAAGATTATTTTATATTTTGATTGAAGAAAAAGCACACATTAGCACCACAATAAATAACTAGGTTTTCACGAATACCTACCACAGAATATAATATTTTCAAAGAAAAATGTATTTACGTTAAAAGTAACTTTCGTACACGACGGTTTTTATCGTTCTTATTATCATTATTCAAGTCGAAGCAGGATCCATGCGAATAATCAACTGCATCCTGCTAATATTTAGCAGAAAGGACATTATTAATAATACATGATTGATGTAATAATCTGTCACATGTCAAATATTAGAAATAACAACGTGATAACAACCATAAATACATAGTTTTAGCAGTCGTTATGATAAAGAGTGTCAAAACACGTAACAATTGTTGACGGTAACCACCTTCAGTACTGAGAATACCAATTTTGATTTTAACAATCTTTACAGTACATAACAACCATAAAGACCATAACGACTATGCAAATATTGAGTTCTGAATAGGCCCCTTAATTACAGAAACCAAAAAGTACATAATTTTTAAATTTTCATATCTCGCTTATACAAATAGCTAATTTAATCATACTTGATGTTTTCGACGCAGAATTCAATTCTCTAAAACTTTTATTTGAATCATTTATTTTTAAAATCAAAATAACATTATTTTTTCAAGAAAAACTGATAACAGCTTCAAGTAAAGTATCACTTTAGACTATCTTAACCAAAATCTATTATGTTATTCCCCTTGATATAACAGTATTATATACCAAATTTGAAAAGTTTTGGATTATATTTTAATATAGTTTTTCATTAAAATCTTTTATAGGCTTCAAGTAAAGTACCACTTCCGGGAAGATCATTTTAACAAAAATCTATTATGTTATTCCCATTGATATAAAAGTCTTATATACCAAATTTGAAAAGTTTTGGATTATATTTTAATATAGTTTTTCATTAAAATCTATAAAGTACCACTTCCGAAAGTTATGTAATGATCAAAAAGGGAGGTGCACAACTAGATGTTATAACAGTCCTAAATACAAAATTCTAACTTTCTACGGCTTCCCGTTTTTTCGTTATGCGAGATACGTACGTACAGACGTCACGATGAAATTAGTCAAAATGGATTCAGGGATGGTCAAAATGGATATTTCCGTTCAAATCTGGAAACCGATTTTTTTCGCGATTACAATACTTCATTTACTGCGTACAAGGAAGTAAAAAATGCAAACTTAAAAAACGTAGATGGTCTGTTGGGTTATTGTTAGGCCTATGAACATATTGATTTGTCAACGGGCAGTTTCATTCTGAAAGTGAAATAACAAGATCATGAACAATTATTCAAATATACTCGTATGAGCGTCGATGTATTTAATTCCTTGCTATTCCTTGTTGTATTGAAATTACAACTAATTTGCTTACTATGTTCGCGAATACTCGTACTGCTTATTAACAAAAAACAAAATATCAATATGTTCCTATGAATCCATTTTCGAAATGTCAACAACTCACAAACAGAATAGACAGCTGACGGTTGAAGCAAAGTTATACCTTACCGCCATATTCTCTCTTACGACTGGTCTAATTTGAAATTTACATTCGGAAATATAAAATATAGTATATTCCAAATCTAAATTTGTAAATCGTTCATAAACGATTGTATGCGTTTTAAGTGAGTTTATATTTTAAAATCTAAATTATACATTGTAAATTCGTAAATTATATTCATCATAAACCAGCCCTTTCTGCCAGTGAATTAAAATGCAGGTACAATATATTAATATTCATAGGCCTGTTCTACAATAAGTCGTTTGTAGCTATCGGATTTCGTACGCGTGCGCACTACGCTGACATTTGGTGGTAGGTGTTGTCGGATGTCGACTGGCGGTGTCGGATCGCATGTTGGTAATGTCCCATCTTTCTACGACAACGACAGTAACGAAAACATGGAAGAAATGATATTAGACGAAATAATTATGATTATGTACAACAAAATAGTATAGTTTATAAGCCAAATTTACATTAATCTACAAAATATGTGTACTATTAAATATTATAGAACAAAAGGTGCCTAACGGTAATAAATACAATTAAATGTCATAAATGAATATCGTAATATTTACGCTTAAATATATAAATATATGGGGTAATTTTTCACTAAACTCCAAATAGAAATATCAGTTGTCCCCTACTAAACATCAATCCCCTCAATAGCTGGAAACATAAAACCACATAAAACTTTTCAATAATCTTCTTCAGTTTGTCGACAAACTAAGTTCTCATTCTCATATTTTCCCCTAAAGGTGTCGATTAACTCAAGTATCTCGTATCTCTAACTACATCTCTTCTCTGGTTTTCTCTAAAATATGCGAATATCAAAGCGAAACTTCCAGTAGAATAGTTTGGTAAGTGTCAAAGTGCATCACTTGAAAGTGTTCAAGTTTTATGCTGGTTATTGGAGTATTGAATATCAGTAGCGTAGCCAAGGGGGGTGTTTTCGGGTTTAAACCCTCCCCATTGGTAATATTAATACATATTTTATTTTAATAAATAAATGATCTATTTCATACAACGTATAAGTTTGATGCAAAATTGTAACTAACGAAAATAGAGTACCTATAATATGTGCGAGTAGTATTTACTTCTACACAACGAACTCTCTCCCCCACATATATTCAATATCCACCCCCATTTGAAAATCCTGGCTACGCCACTGTTGAATATAATATAAAATGGAGGGTTTGTTTGAAAATACTTTGTTATAAAATTATCTATTTTATCAATATTTTTTAACCTTTAAACTGATATTTTGTTTATTAGATAGTATTTTCAATAACATAACAAAATCCCCTGATTATAATTGTTATTTTTTTGTAAATTGTACTTACAAACATACAGTGACTGGATGACAAGTAATTATGTATGATGATGAAGATAAAACGTTAAGTTTTGTTTACATTTTATATAAATGGGAACATCTTCATTATTTGTGATAAGGAAATACATATTATCTTCTGCTGCTTTTTTATATATGTATATATTTTTTGCTATAAATCTTATCATGATATTTAGTCACTATATTTACTTAAACATTAATAAATAAAAGACATTAAACCTTTACTTATGATTATTAGTTTTATTTATATACTTATCTGTAGGAAATAAGTTACAGAATTAATATAAATAAATAAATAATTGTTATTCATATATCAAGGTACTGAAGTTTTACTTTTTATCACGAATATGGAATTGCCGAGGCCGTAAGGCCGAGGAAAATAAACCATTTGAGTGATAAAATGTAATTTCAGTGCCAAGTTGCATATTAAATTTTATTTGAAATTGAAAATTTGTGAACATGAAATTTTATTTTTATAGGTTATGTTTATTGTAACTGTCAGTCTGACAGTCAATGTTACTAACCTCCAAACATTGAGGTTATAGTAAAGAACACTCAAAATTATGCTTTATTTCAATTTTCTTTTTTTTTAAATTTAGAACCTAAAATGTGAGGAAAATCTTTGTTAGGTATAAAATATTTCTCAAAGGAAGATTTGAAATTTTTCTTTTTTACCACTTTTACAATGATGTGTGAATGTGTGGGTGTGTGTGTGTATGTATATAAAACTAAAGACCAATTTAACTACATATTCCTTAATTTGACATAAATAGGAAGAACTGAAGAGGTGTCGGTAATAATTGGAGAAATGGAAATAGTAGTTTCTTAACAAAATCTTCCGAATATAATTTTTATATTTTATTCTCTATCTGATACAATGAATATTTTTATTATATCTTCTATAGATTTAGAGATAGAGAATTATAAATATATAAAATAATTCGTTGTAATAAATCTTACAGCCCAAATAACGCCAGGGAAACTAGTTGAAAAATTAAATTGTTTGTAATTGACAGAAAAATGTCAGTGTCAAATATTCAGATACTTTACTGAAGGCTTTTTTTGGGAAGTACATATTTAATATTTTTTATTTTATTATCTATTAAATAAATATTTAGAATTATACTCACAGATACATATATTACATACAGGCATCAGAAATACAGCCAAACTAGTCATTGAATTTTAAGGATCTCAAACATTTAGAAGAGTAAGAGAAAACTTATTTATAGAGTGAATTAAAAAATATAAAAATTTATTTCTAATAGATGTAATTAGAATTTTTGTGTGTTAAATACAATATGTTTTTATATTGCCTAATATGTAAATGGCAAGAAGTCTTGTGCAAGCCACAACAGATTTTTTAATCTTAAAATAGCAAATGATGCAAATTTTGTCCGAGGGTACAAGTTTGTTAGTAATTGCAATATTTTTGATGTTTCTTTTAACAGCCGAGCTGACAATGGGGTCCTATACCATAGTCATATTTTAACTATCTTAAATAAGAAGACGAAAATATACATAAATTAATGAGTATTTGTGAAAAAAATTTCTTTAAATATTGACTAGGTCACAAACTATAAGCGATTGAAGCTGATTACTAATTGGGTATGACGCGTTAGGTACTAAGAATTTGATTGGTCGCCTGTTTTTAAAAAGGAGATTCGCGCGTCTGCAACGGTCACCTTTGAGTCACCTTTAAAAGAATATGAAATGTCATGTTGTTCTATAACCTAACAAAACATTTAACAATTTTGTATTTGATGAATTTATTTAATTATAACATCTAGTAATATTAACAATAATAATATATTTATATTATTACTTGTAATATTAATTAAATTAATAATAATATTAATTAAATTAATATTGAAACTTCAAAACAGCCAACACTAGCGCCATCCGTTGTCAAACTTTGTGTAATAATATTGTCAAACTGTTTCAATGTTCTATAATTTATTAGGAAAAAAATGCTTATTATTTACGTTATTTATACTTAAAAATAATTTCTTCATGAATATAACGTATAAGTTTTTATATACAAACATTTCAGCTATGCAAATATGAAAAAAATTGTTCCCTTTATAACTAACAGTTTGTCCCATTGTTTGTCAATCACTTGTTAGTATCTGCTACGTCACGCACAAATTCTTGAACTTTAAAAATTCATATCTCGCTTTTTACGTAAAATTTTTAAGTCGCGTTTGCACTAAAATTCTTATTTTATCCTGTTCTTACAGAAAAATAAATAAAAGAAAAATGGTATAGGACCCCATTTGCTGTAGTCGCCATTTATCTTAATATGTGCAAATTTAATAAAAAGAAACAATTTTATTGAAAGGTCTGTTGATGCAGAAAATATTAGCTATGAATTTAATAACTTATGTCCGATTACATTGATGAATTACATTATCTTGATGTAGATAACACTATTATCTTTTCCATATAACAATTTCTACATACATTGAATAATTAATAAATTATTTACTAACAATTAAAATTAGATACCTAATAACAGTCAATCACTTAGCATAATCAATAATGCATACTGTACGGAACAACACTTCCTAAATTAACCTATCACCTCCCCTAGTTCACAACGAAATAGACACGTCACATATGGATCTAATTCACATCCCCTATATACTTTCCCTGACAGAGACACAAAATAGCATCCCCTATACTGCCAACAAAGACAACACCATTGTAATCTGGTAGCAAACAAGCTTACCATCACGTTAGCTTTCCGTATTCATCGAAAGCGTTCGAGTTTGTATCCTGCTCAGGATTAAAGCGGCCTTATTTATTCAAAACTGATTCTTTTCACACGAATTTCCCCAAAACCCTTTTCATCGGCAGTTGTCAATCACTGACACCTGGGAGAATAGATAGTAAAAGTGGATGCTTTGCGAAAATACGGTTGCGTTGGTTTAAGAGGGTTTGGATGATTGAATTTGTTCTGGTTTTGTAATTTGAATTTGCTTGCTTAAAAAGGGGAAATGGGTGAAAGACATCTGTAGAGGTGCGAAATTTGGAAGAAGTATGCAATTTGAAAATTGGATAATAGAAGCTCAAGTTTTGGGTTTTATCCTTTTTATTTGCCGCTACCCTTAGGAGAGGAAGTATAAGAATTGTGCTAATAATGTATGTAAAAAGAGTCTTGAAAAAATCTGTTGTGCCCAGCACAATACCTCTCGCCATTTCCATATATAAGTATCGTATTGCACTTCGCTATCGAACCGTCGTTTTATAACAAAAACATTACAGAACTTTACTCAAATATTGTTTTTATTGTATTTAACATGTCTTCTGCACACATACAATTCTAATTATATCTATTTTTCATTGTATATGAGGAAGTTCCTAATTTTCAGAGATTCTTCCAATTCATTAGCAAGATTGGCGGTATATCTGATGGATATATGCATTTTACCTACAATTTTAAATATTTAATTAATAAAACAATAAGAAAGATTAACGATGCGATTCTGTAATTTTCTATAATACTATAAAACAGTAATTCTCAACAAAAGCTCATAATTTTTTGGTGTTAAACGATAATAAATGTATTAGTAAACAAAAATTGTTGCGATTTTGTTCACTTTTACATTTCTGTAGCGTTGTAGAAAATTACGGAACCGCGCTATTAATGTAATTCCCGGAAAAAGCTTTCAGAATGTTGATTTTTGACACTGACATTTGTCATTTACAAACTATGTTATAAACATTTGAATTTGTCAACTGATTTCCTTAGTGTCTTAGCCTCTGCGATGTACATATAACATTGTTGTGTGTGTGTGTGTGTATGTGTGTGTGTATGTGTGTATGTGTGTGTATGTGTATGTGTATGTGCGTGTATGTGTACAGATTTTGTTGGCACTCTAACCTCTAACTCAAATACTATCATTCAGAAAATTCTGAAACCTTGTATTTCTACCCTATTCTAATATGGAAAGATCCCATTAGATTTTGGTGTCAATCGGATAACCGGAAATAGCACTTTACCTAAAGCTCATAATGGTTTTTTTTTCAAAAAATACCATTAAATGCCATTTTTTCGCATTTTGTCATTATGAAAATTAAAGATTATTGAATTTTCTATAGGAATACATTAATACTTTTTCTATATAATTTACAGATAACTTTAAAAATATTTTTTTTTTATATACATCCCGAAGCCTAAGATAAACACAATTTCTTTGTTACACAGTTCATATTTTAAATGAATGTAACTGACAGGTGAATGTCACTGTCAAAAAACTAATCACTTCAAATTAATAATAGTGATATTTTAAAAAGAAAATAGTAAATAAAGCAATAGTTATATGCAATGAAACAGTTTGCTGCATTAATTAATACGTAGGAATGTATTTAAATTAATAAAAATTAAATAGCGGGAGGTTTTGTGTTGGCCACATCGGATTTTTTTATCAAAACTTTGTGCTAGTTAATTTATTGTTTATTGAAATACTATCTACATTCCTGCAGTTTACTAGTATTTTTATTTTCATGTTAATCAATCTTTAATATAGAACATTAGTCAGATTCAAAGAACGTTTACTACCTTGTATTATGATGAAAACGATTTTTCTCTGTTTGTTTATTTTTGAAGATTAGCACAAGTAGTTTATTTGTAATGTTTGCGATTATCTAATCACATTTTTGCACACAATATCGCTATAGATATCACGAAATTAACAGGTAGGGGGAGGGGGGGGGGGTCGAGCATCTTTGAGGACAGACAGGCACAATATTGCAAAATTTTCCTGGTTCTAATCTTATACGTTCTGGGAAATATTTAATCAGAGGTATCTACCTATAGATCAGATATAAAATGAATGATGACTATGAAATACTTTCCAGTTCAAACTAATCAAGTATGTCATGATGAGTGTTATTATTTTGCAGATGACTGGGGTGAGTGAATGAATTATTTATTGTTTATGATTATATAGTATATTATACATCAAGGTTATGGAGAGTATCGTTATTGATCGAGCGAAAGATTCTCGAAGACAATAATGCTCCTCATAACCGTGGTGTATATATTATTTTTTTAGACGACCATTGTGATAAGTATGGCATATCAACGTAATATCCTAACACTGAAAGTTGAACTTATCACATTAATGTTACGATATATTTAATATCGTAATAGTTGACACGGTTGCTAGGTTACTATGACATTATTTTCTGGCTATATGTATACATTATTCATTTGTCAACTGTCCGTATATTTGAACCTAAATTTCAGTTTTGAAAAAAAAGTAAAATTTATTTATGCTCTTCTAAAAAATAATGTTCATAACTTGTATGAAATACAAATATCTTAGCTCGTGTATATTTACACTCGCATGATATTTGGTAAATATTTCATATTACGAAAATAACTATTTCACTACTAGCACATACCTAATTATAAGAATTAGTTACGAAATTTATTCCATTATATTGGCAACTGACTTTAAGCAATATGATATCTGGTGTCAAAAATAATGGAATGAAAACGATAACCTAACCTTGGTTAATCATTTTGGCATTGTTATTGACCTAGGTCAATAATTTTGACTTTATTATTCACCTTGGCCAATAATTGATCTTTAGGTATAGAAAAATAATTTCACGGAACAATAATGAGTCAATAATGACATGTTTATAGGCTAGTAGTGAAAAAAAATTATTTTTACTTTTCGCATAACTACATATTTTTTTTTCAGAAAGATGCATTCAATAGTAAAATTTTCTCTCTCTGTGTAATTTGTGATATCTGTTACGGTTCACACAGAAAATAATAAAACCTGAGTGACTGTACCGTGAATTTTTTTAAATAAATTTAATCTAGCAGTCTGTCCAAATGTCAAACAACTAATTATTAATGACAGTAATAATACTTGTTTATGGATTGTCAAAAATTTCCTTTGCAATATTCTAAAATTAGTAACATCCGCTTGTTCGGCCTAATAGAATTTTATTACCGTTATTATAAATAAGACGATTACATATCTTAGCTTACTCCTAAACAAGTTGAAAAGATTGAAAACTCGTTACTGACATTAAAAATTAGGTGTTTGGCATTTCAACAGACTGCGAGATAAAATTAAATTTAAAAATTTAGCGATGCAAACACTCAGATTTTATTTTTTTCTGCTTGAGCCGTAACAGATATCACAAATTACACAGAGAGAGAAAAGTTTGCTATTGAATGTCATTCTGAAAAAAATCTGTTGTGGTCAGCACAAGACCTCTCGCCATTTCCAGATTAGGCTATATAAGTATTGTATTGCACTTCGCTTTCGAACCGTCGTTTTTTAACAAAATATTACAGAACATTACCCAAATATTGTTTTTTATTGTATTTAACGTCTTCTGCATACATATAATTCTAATTATATTTATTTTTCATTGTATGAGGAAGTTTCTAAATGTAAGAGATTTTTCAAATATTTAATTAATAAAACAGTAAGAAAGATTAAATATACTTCCCAGAAAAAGCTATCAAAATGTCACTAAAACTGTTGATCTTTGACACTGACATGTGTCATTTACAAACTATGTTATAAACATTGGAATTTGCCAACTGGTTCCCTTAGTGCCCTAGCCTCTGCGATTAGAATACTCTATAAATTATAGTGTCTTTATCTGTAAAACTATACAAGATATAATAAATTTTTAAGTGTATTAGATGGAGAATTTTATGTTCTTCAATATTTAATAAAAAAAAACCCCAAAAAATTATATTTAGAAGAATTTTTCTAAGAAACTACTATTTCCGGTTGTTCAATTGTTACCAAAACCTTTTCAGCTCTTCCCAGGAAGTCAGATTGAAGAAACTGCAGTTAAATATTTTTTAAGTATTATAGTTTTTGAGGAATCGTGTCTACAACATCCAGACATACATACATACACACACACATACACACATACACACAGACACACACACACACACACACACACACACACACAGAGAGAGAGAGAGAGAGAGAGAGAGAGAGATCATTTTAAAAATGTTATAATCGGATTCTAGGGACCTTAAATCGTGCTTATTCAATAAAATCTAGATATGCGAATTTTAGCATGAATCCAATTCCTCTCTTAGCGAGAGGTAAAAATTTAGCGATGCAAACACTCAGTTTTTATTTTTTCTGTGTGAGCCGTAACAGATATATATCACAAATTACACAGAGAGAAAAGTTTACTATTGAATGTATCTTTCTGAAAAAACAATAATAAGTTCACGTTATCGGCGTGGCCATTAAAACGATACGGTCTAATCAATGTTGGAACACCAAAGTTTCTTACATTAGTGGTTCACTAACAATAACAAGTATCATCTTAAAAGATGACATAACAATATGAACCGCCATACCAAAGTTCATCCAAATCGTATAAAGCGTTCTGTTATTATAAGAAAAAATATATATTTTTTTTTTTTTTCAAAGAACTTTGAAGCAGAATTCTGGCTTAATGGTACACTTTCTAGTAGAAGCAAGTTTAGTTAAATCGTCTTATTTTAGCCTCAGGAATCTGTGGTTAAGCTATGTCCCCCTATATGCGAGACATATACAGGATATCAATTTAGGAGAGCACCACTTTTGTGCTATTTGAAAATTAGACTACTACCCAACATTCTTTATTCATTTGAAATATCTACATATCCAACCTGGGAAAATTTGCATGTTCTATTTGAATATCGAAATCAAAGCAATCACTGATTGACAGTTCCCATCGAAAATTTTGCATATTCCGTCCGTTACGTTGCCTCTGTTAAGGGCGGGTTTCCTTACTTGTGATTACAAAGTCAAGTACTTGTTTCGTTTGGATTTGGGCTTTTTACGCCGCTTTGCTCAAGTGGATATGAAAATCGAGAATTAATTCGAGCGTGGCTAACGTCTTGATTTGCGAAGGGCCGCCCTAACCCTTCGATTCGAGGTTATCGAGGTATGAAAATGTTTGAGAGGGCTACTGATATGCCCTTTGCACAAGTGTCTTCGAGAGACTGGTTGTTGTAACCTAGTTTAGGATTGGATAGGGATAGTACTTCATGATAAATAAATTGAATTGGTACTCCATAATTGTAAATTGAAAGGGTGACCAGAACGCTGTTTTAAATTTATACACGGTGTTATGTAAGTAGGAGTACAACGCTTAAGCAATGGTAGAACAGGGTTTTTTTTGTAATGTAACACACCGGGACGGCGTTCCGGCACCTTTTTTCGACTGGTTTTCGTTTTTTTTTTTTTAAATTATTTACTATTTTATTTATTTTGATAATTTTATTAAGTTGTGGATATAAAAATTACGCCAATGAAATATTCACACATCTGAAGCACAGTATAAATACGAGTATAAACAGTATTGCACTTCTCAGCGGTGTTTTTAATCTAGTAATTCGACAGCACAACACCTAAGCTTCGACTCCTGGTTTATACATATGCACATTATAATAGACAAAAATATACGCTCTGTTAAATGTTTACACACAAGCTGTGCAGGTGGACATTATTATGAATTTTTATAAATAATAATAAATAAATATATCATCACGGCATATTACACATTTCTGGGTGTGCCAGTATCTACAACACATGTAGACATCGGTAATGATGACGATATATTTTACCGTGTGGGCGTTTACCAGGCGTCACCTCACGGGCACTTATAACTGGTGTGGAGAGTGCACCACAGGGGTCACTTTTGTGCTATTTAAAATTGGAAATATTTGGCGTCGGTCGGGATCGAACTCGGTTCCCCCAGGTTCGCGACCAGACACTCAGCACGCGGTCACGGGACCCCATGAATTTTTATTAGTGTCATAAATTAATGTCAGCATAATATTTAATAAAAAAACATACAAAATAATTTTTTTATTTATTTTTGTACATGAATGTAATTGACTTTTATTTTTTTTTACAAAATTTTGAACTATGACGTAATTGGTCAGTTTTAAGAATTTACACAGATTGCGTTTTAGACCACCAGAAAGTTTACGCTGATTTTTACAATATGTGTGACGATTTTTTCCTTAAAATCTATTAAAATATGATCCAAAACTTCTCAAATTTGGTATTTAAAACTCGTATATAATTTGAAACAACATATTAGATTTTGACTATACAGGGTGTTTCAACATAAGTGTAAAAAAAGGGAATATAGTACTGGCCAAATTGAATAAAAAAGCTTAATTAACATGGGTCCGATTTACAATAGGTTCCGTGATATGAGGCAGTGAAAAATGAGTTTTTACGGGGTTTACCTCTGCTATCTTGAAAACTATAAAAGTTACGACTTTAATTAAATAAGATTTTTTGTTCACCTTTTAGAGATCTTAAATGTGCTTTTTTTATAATTAAATAATTGTGGCAGCTTTGGCCAATATTTAATTTTCGTATACCTTCGTAACTATTAGAAATTGAGAAAAATGTTTCATATAAAATTTTATTGTTTTTTTTTTTTGTAGTCTATTTACTGACATAGACAAAATTTTGTTCGATCGCTATCATTGTCAATTTTTCTTCGATTTTTCATTTATCTCGGAAACAGGATCAGACCTACGTTGATTAAGCTTTTTTTACCCATCAGCCTGTATATGATATAGTACTTAATTGCGGATCTAACAAATTTTCGAGGAAAAACAAAGAAAAATATAATCCAAAATTTTATGTTGCAGACTTTTCTATTTATTGGAACAACAAATTAGATTTTGTTTACATACGATCAAGCGGAAGTGATACTTAAAGCTCATTGCTATTTTAAACATGGAGTTGTACTTTTTCTGTTGCTCCAAAACTTTTTTTGCATTTTTTCGTAAACATTTGAGATTTATACCTTACATCATTTTTACAATAAGGAAAGGAATACTGTTTTATCCATTTTTTTAGTAACCTTCCTTCTATGTTTATTTTAATTATTTCACTTAATCTGTTTCTTATATGAAGCGTCAGTATTCTATAATATTTCCGCATTCATTCCTTTGCTATTGTCAAATTAAATTCTCATAAAACCAGTACAAATCTTCCTAGCAACCATCCCTAACACGATCGCGAAAACAACAAAAACTGGAAAACGACTCCAAGTTTCGTCACGGTCTGTTACTCTAACATGTCTTCTCCTGTCCCTTATCATAGCCAACTATATGCATATATGTACCTACAAGGTGTCATGCTAAGCTGGGGTCAGCAGACATCGCGACTTCATAATGTCATAATTGTGAGGACAAAACATGTCAGAGACTGACCCGCCTGTCACGAGACAAACACTCGTTTATCCAGCATTGTCACAGCCAACGTGACATGTCAGGAAGATATGCATGATGAGAAGAGTGACGTGTTTTGCCACTAACCGTTGACGTGGAAGATGGATTTAATATTCAAAAGGACAATTATGTACTAGAAAAGTATCAGCATTTCGAAAAATTGTTTTTGCTACAATGTACTGGACAACCTGAAACTACTTTTTGAAACGATTTTAAAAATTTGGTCATAAAGATAGCAACTATTAAAAAGATTCATTGAAACAAGTTTATTTCAGGTTAAAATAACTTATATTGAATTTATAAAATTTATTTAATTTGTTTCTTTTATTTTTGTCAGAACATAAAGATAGCAAACAATTGCATTTACTTGTTTCTTTTCTGAATTTCAACGTCCCGCTATTTAATTTTTGACTTAAATACATACCTACGTATTTACTAATGCTGTAAACTGTTCTATTGCTTATTACTATTTTCGTTTTAAAATGTCACTATTATTAATTTGAAGTGATTAGTTTTTTGACAATGACTTAATTTTTATTAATTTAAATACATGCCTATATATTTATTAATATTGCAAACTATATTAAGTTCCGTTGCGTATAACATATAACTATTGCTTTATCTATTTTCTTTTTAAAATGTCACCATTACCAATTTGAAATGATAGGTTCTTTGACAGTGATATTTACCTGCCATTTACATTCATTTGAAATATGAACTATGTAACAGGAATTTTGTTTATCTTAGGCTTTGGGATTTATAAAAAAAAATTGATTTTTAAATTTATCTGCAAAATAGAAAAAGTATTAATGTATACCTGTAGAAAATTCAATAATCTTTACTATTCATAATAACATAAAATGCGAAAAAATAGCATTTAATGGTATTTTTTAAAGAAAAACCATTATGAGCTTCAGGTAAAGTGCCATTTCCGGTTATCCGATTTACACCAAAATCTAATGGTTTCTTTCCATATTAGAATAGGGTAGAAATACAAGATTTCAGAATTTTCTGAATGATAGTATTTGAGTTAGAGCGAAGACAAAATCCATACACACACACACACACACACACACACACACACACACACACACACACATACACACAGACATCATCGTGAAAATGTTAAAATTGGATTCTAGGGACCTTAAAACGTGGTCATTTACTAAAATCTCGATATGTCATTTTTATACCTCCCTTATCAAGAGTAGCGGGAGGTAAAAATATGAATTAGTATTAGTAAACCAAAGGTTCGTAATAAGACTGTATCCATTGAGTTTCGGAAATTAATAATCCAAGCGTATAAAAATGGTATTTAACAAAATTAAATTTCGAAAACAATTATTTTACAGAAGTCCACAGTATAATAAGCCGCTTTCGCCTTCTACAATACCTGATTGAATTAAAAATTCAAAGTAGACATACAAAATTATTAAAATAATTTCTTAAAAATCTGTTATTTGTCGCTCGAATTTTTTTTTATGATTTTTGCCAAATAATGACAGCGGCAAAATGTTTTCAAGAACGGTAGAAAGGTGACTACTTGGCGAAAGACTTTATAGTGTCGACCAGCAAAAACATCACTTCTTTTGAAGAAAAACGTAAAGGCCCGATTAGATTATGCAAAAACACATGTAAACTGACCAATTAATTTGTAGAAAATAGTTATTTACTTCTCAAGACAGAGAAGTAAATCTTTTCATTATGAATATGGAGATTGTTTGCCAAAGCGTAGCCGATAAAATTCGTTAAACTATAATTTGTCAAAATTATTCTTATAGTCCCTACACGGAAAGGCTGTCAAGAAATAGTCATTCCCCTAAGTATTAGGACATTAAACGATATACTAATAGCTGTAAATCACATAAGAAACAATATGTATTTGACCTTTATGGAGTTGTGGACAAAGTGTTATTGGTTTCTTGGAATATCATCGAGGTAGCATCTGGCATCTAGTGTGCTATGCCACGGATCTGTGGATCACGGCCTGCTTGACTTGACAGATACATATGTTCATGGCTTGTTTACAAGAAATTAGGCAGCACGGTTCCGCATATGCGAAAAGCCAGACGAAAATTATTTATTAAATTGCTACATTAAACTAGGTAATTAATTATTTTGATACAATTCGAATTTATAGAAATAAAGAGTAAATTAAATTAAATTTAAATACAAATATTTTATTCAGATTAAAATATTTTTTGTTGAAAGGCATCACTTTAAAGCTAATTTAACATACTTTTAAAAAAATTTCATTCCATTTGAAAAATCAACGGTAACGTCACTTCTGGCGAAACTGGAAGTAGAATTCAGGAATTCTTACATCAAAAAGTGGCATTTAAGTTCCCCACCAACTTTTGTAATTTAAACTAAAGGTTTAAAATTAAGAAAAAAGAAAATAGTCTCTAATTTTGCAGCCAGCCTGTATATAAAAAAATGCAGCACTTATCTTTTAATTGCAAACATTTATATAATATCTCAATTGTTTGCTGCAGTAAAATTGGATGCAAGATTTATAAAAACTGATTATTCTAGATATAATATAATCTCTAATTTTATTGAAGATTTAGAAAAAGAATGAAATATTCTAAGAACAAAAATCTGTTGTGGCCAGCACAATACCTCTCGCTATTTCCGTTTTGTTACATACACATAATACACAAATAATTCTAATTATATCAATGAGTGCCTGTGAGGTGACGCCTGGTAAACGCCCGCACGGGCACGGTACAAATATGTCATCTTCATTACCGATATTTGTGAGAAATCTGCCGTGATGATATATTTATTTATTTTTTCATTATATAAGAAATCTTGTCCTACTTTTCTAAAATGTTCAAGATGATTCCAATTCATTTTATGTTCCTCAATATTTGTAATAACAAAAAAATTCTAAAAATAATATTTAAAAGAATTTTTTTTAGAAACTACTACTTTCGGTTGTACAATTCTTATCAAAACCTTTTTGTACTGACAACCTCGGAAGTGACATTTGACACACGCTATAGACAACCGGAAACATCACTATCCGGTGCAGTGCACTAGGAAATCAAGCAAAAAACACTGACATTTTCTGGACATTCTTCAACAAAATAATCTTTAAAATAACAAAATATAGTTTATAAAATGGCACTCATACGATTTTCAAGCATCAAAAACCAATAATAATAAAAAAATTATTATTAATAAATAATACATTTGTCTACCATCAGTGCCATCTGTTGGAGAATCTGTCATCTGTTGAATGTCAATATAGAACGTAACCTGTGACAACTTTAAATATAAATTATCAGATTTTACACGTATTACATTGAAAATGAAACGACCAGTAAAATAGAGATGTGCCGAACATTATTCTTTATTTAATTATTTGAAAAGTTGGTAAGTATAACATAAAATATGCTTGACAACTTTTGCTTAATTTCTAGAAGTTTAGGGTTAGGTACGAATTTAAATAAAATTACCTTTTTTATGGAATAACAAGAATATAATTCCTTACAATCACCGCCGAGAAATCCGTTAATACATTTTATCTATCAACAAGTACGGCGTTACTTCCACCTAACAATTATTATTATTAATATCAGAATCAGACATTTTGACTTTTAATTCTGAAAAAATATGCAAACAATTATGTTTTGGAATCAACAATTTACTTAACAACCGTTGCTATGAAATTGCTGCTTTGCTGTTTACTTGTATATTTGCGAATTTTGTACAATTATCTTAACATTTGTAATAATGATTTTGTTCGTTACAAAAAGTATTGTACAAACTTCTTGCGGAAAGACGTCATCCACGCATTCGCGCAAATGAAGCCCTCGCACCAATTATGGTGTGATTTAAAAAAAAAAACTGAAAAATTATGGTTACATTGTTAATTACAAAATGAAATTGTTGAAATTTGTTCCAAATTTAGTGGGACATACCTTATTATTTTGAATTAAATTCATTGAACGAGTATTCGTAGCTTCTAAATCTATTATATTATTTGTGAAACTTAGTCCTTAATATTAACAGAAATTAATCTGCAATCTCTATACTGCTCTTAGTATTAAGCAAAGATACCACACTATAAAATCTCATTGACATGTTCCAATTTAATTAAATCATCACTACTCGCGTCAGTCTGTTCCCTAATTAACTAACTCATACCATAATTTCATGCGTGAATTAGTTCCATTGCCATCTTGATGCGTTGTGCATACTCCTTAGTTTAGTTAATAGTTCTAGGAGCTCAGTTAAGGAGTAAGGAATTAATAACTCTAGCACTGCTTGGTAGATGTCGCAGCATGTCACACGGTGGTTATTACGTCATATATCAGTGACAGCAGCTGCCAATGATAGAGGAAGTGGATAGTGACCTTATACCCTTATGTAAGAAAGGATGATGGGGTGTTTTTATGACAGTGTAGGATGTAAGAAAGGATGATGGGTGTTTTATGACAGTTTCATAATGGAAAGAGAAACAGAGAAGGTGATAAAATAAAAATATACAACTTATCTTTTATATAATACAAAAGAGTTATACAGATTGCAATCTGTATTATCGACATGGTCATGAACCGTCACATCTACAAAATAAATAATAATATATTTATGTATGCCATATAAAGACAATAAATAAAAGTGAGCCAAATTTTAAAGAAATTTACCGAATTCTTCTGATTGATTAGAAATGCTACCTTTGGCAGATTCACAGATTTTGTGTTTGCGTTACCGGTCACGTTGCGTTGTTACGTTACGTTTAACATTACTTTATTATAAATAGGCCTTTACAATGCACAAAAATGTTTCAAACACGATACAAACATTTTGCAAATAATAACTTTGACAGTATGAACATACAAATTATCAATGTTGCCAACTATAACAACAATTAAACGAATAATATGACGTTGAAGTACATTATTTATATATTATTCATGTCATATACGATAAGTAATGAACTCTACTATTCATCTTAATAATAATTATTTATATATTATTCATGTCATATACGATAAGTAATGAACTCTACTATTCATCTTAATAATAATTATATAAGGCCATACACTTTTTGACGGTTAAAAATGAAATTTTATTTCATTTTTCACTATTAGTGATTTTAATGCATTCAGGTTTTTATACTAAGTGATGACGTGCATTGGCTGCTTGAATGATTTGGGTATAGTTACTTATGATACAAGTGAATGTAGATACAAGCGGTTTGATCAAGAAATAAGAATCTTTGAATTTTGTTCATTATTCGTTTTCGATTGAGTTTATTATTCTTTATTATTTACTTATTCCAGCCACGTTCTTCTTGGTCGTCCTCGTGGTTTCTTTCTTCCAATTTTTGCTTCAAACACCTTTTTAACTATTCTCTCCTCTCCCATCCTTTCTACATGACCATACCATCTCAGCTGTCCTTCTGCTATCTTATCTTCTATTGATTTTACTTTTAAGTTTTGTCTGTAGGTTGTATTTTCAATTCTGTCCAGTCTTGTTTTCCACTCTATTTTTCTCAAGAATCTCATTTCGATGGCCGTAATTTTTTCTTTTTGTTTTTGCGTTAATGTCCATGTTTCAGCTTCGTGTATGAGTATAGGTTGTCACAACTTTCTTAAATATTTGTACTCTGGTCTCTTTCGGTATTTCTTTCTTTCCTACGAAGCTGTGTTTGATGCTATTGCATATTTTGCCTCCTGTTGTTCTTCTTTCTTTTATTTCTTCATCAAATCTTCCATCTTCTGAGATCATTGACCCCAGGTATTTAAATTTTTATATATATATATATATATATATATATATATATATATATATATATATATATATATATATACAGTGTGTTAATTAAGAACCTGGCCATAGGCGTTTAACATGGGAAAACAGTTTTTCTTTGCGCAAAAGTCCCCAATTAATTTTAGACAAAAATGTGTCAAATAAATGTTGTAGATATTAATATTCTACGCCTAAATTACTAAACAGATTTAATTTTTCACGTTTAGTAACTTGTAAAATCTAATTTGAAATTGTATAAATATTGCTCATTTGTAGCGATACCCATGACATTGAAACAAAATTAGAAAGAAATTCATATCGCCAATCCCGTCAATGAATTGGAACCATCTTGAACATTTTAGAAGAGTAGGACAAGTTTAATTAGAATTATTTGTGTGTACAAGAAATGTTAAATTCGATACTTTATGCAACTAAACTGAAATGACGAGAGGTTTTTTTTTCGAAAACGCTGTTTTGTGAGAAGCGAAACTCCTCTCTGTATATGATCTACTACAAAATTAATTTTCTCAACGTCTCTGTAAGGGTTGTTCATCGCGACTCGCTATAGTCGCTTCGCGTGTTTTCATTCATCTATCTCGGGACAAAATTAAACGTGTATAATTAACGAAACAGAGAACAGTTTACTCTCTGAGCGGTATACCAACTCTACGCGTCCTGGATGTTTGCTAGGACTTCAAACTCCAGCCAACGGGATTCCGGGAGGTTGTATCAATATCAACGTATGAATAGTGTATGTACCTGTCCTGGAAAAGTCAATAACGACGGGGATATTTTGGTCCTTGTGTCGTAAACGCAATATAGAAACAATGACAGGTTAAAATGGATATAGAAACTGAGACTCCTGTGTGCAGCAATCAAATTTTTGCCTTTGCGTTGATAAAATTTATATACAGGTGTTCCAAAAAGTGCGCCATATGGAGATACAATTTTTTTTACTCCATATAAGTTTGGAATTTTCGATTTTTTTTTTTTTTTTGAGAGTGTAGGACTCAGCGATGATTGACGTCACAAATTAATGCAACGGAACTTTATTGGCAAAATTATGAATGAAAAGTTTTATATTTTATAAAAAAAAACCTTTTAAATTGTAGTTAAATTAACTAAACAAACTCTTTAATTTTCAGCCTACTAATATGTTTCATTAAATTATCTAAATAGGGTCCTCCACCGTAGTAACAAATTAGAACTGTAAATTAAGGACTATCAACGTTTAAAAATAGTTATTAGTTTCTAAAATAATAGAGTTTTTATTACCATTTCCTCATCTCTATATCCATGTCACACATTTATTCTATTCCAAATTCTTACTACAAAATCTGTGAATCTGCCAAAGGTAGCACCTCTGATCAATCAGAAGAATTCGGTACATTTCTTTGCAATCCTGCTCTCTTTTATTTATTGTCTTTATATGGCATATATAAGTATAAATAAGGTTAGTATTATAAAATAATTTAAATAGAAATGGATAGTGACTAAAATATAGTATTTATTTTATAGATGTAACAGTTTATTAACATGCCGATAATGCATCTGTATAACTCCTTTCATAATGATTCTAAAACCTCTGCAAACGTACCAGTACATGACGTCACACATCTAGTTATTTTTATTCAATTCAATTTTTATTAATGACGTGCATTGGCTGCTTGAACGATTTGGGTATAGATGCAGAATTTAATAACTCTTGATTTAGATGCAGAATTTAATTCTCTACAACATTTATTTGAAACATTTTTGTTTAAAATTAAATGAGAAGTTTTGCGCAAGGAAAAATTGATTTCTCATGTTAAACGCCTATGGGCCAGTTTTCGTGTTACACCTGGTATGCTTGAAATAACTTAAAGATACATTATGAACAAAAAAATTTAACTTAATTTAACTTAATTTTTTTTGGGCAGTCCCCATACTTTGAAACCTCATGTTTTAAAAAAATAAATGTTTAACTATAACAATAATTTAAATATTCCTTTTGAAATTTTAAGCAATCTTTTTCGAAAACCCTGTACAGTAGGGTAAATGCTATTAAGTGATACTGTACATGTACCCTAATCTTAAACACGTTCAAAACTTAAATGATCACTTATTTTCGAAACACCCTCCGACAGTGACTGTAACTCCCAGATGTTAACAGGACATTTAATTGAAAAGCATCCTCGTAATGCGTTTGAAAATGACTCAATTCATTTGATCCCCTGTAATTTTTTAAGCTCGGACAATTTGTCAGCGGCGAAGTGAGTTATGACATGATCATCCCCTTGTGCTCTGTCAACCGCCCCAGCCCAACGAGTCAAGTGTGCTGAGCATGGAGATAATTGCTTTCATTTGTCATCGTTTTTGCTTAAACTTTCCCTCAATTCTACTTTCTATGGACAATTACTCGGATAGAAATTGCTATCATACATTACGGACTGTGGTTGTTTAAAAATGGGGGAATTTATTTCAATTATAAAACAAGAGAAACATATATTAGGAATGACGATGAAAAAAGTTCTTTGAATATTTTCTTAATTAGTAACTACATACTTCTATTCAATTCATCTATGATTATTTTATATGTACATACAATGTGTCCCATTTAGAAGTGCCACCATTGGGATCTCGAGAACTATAAGAGATACGATGACGGTTAAATGGAACTTTTCGTGCGCCTTTGGGAGGCCATCTTAGATGTGCTTTTGTTTTTCCAAAAATTCTCATAGGGCACTAGATAATGACGAAAAACTGATTATTGTTGATTATTTCTTTTTCAAATAACTTCTAAACTATTGGTAATTGAGAAAAACGTTTCAAATATAAAAGATAGATATTTTTATTAACTAACCAGCGGCGTACGAAATAAATTTTTATATCCGTAAATTTTCGAAATACAACACAAACTTATATTTTTTTAAATGGAACCCATATCTTATTTTAGTCTCAAAAAAATTATTATTTTTTTCTCTTTCCAATGATGTAAGGGTTATTACGTTTTATATTTATTTAAATTTTTTTCTTTATTTTTATGAATTTTCTTATTATTTCTCAAAAAACAATTATTATTTTTATTAATTATATTGTATTTGATCGATATAATTTATTTTATGCTTTCATTACTTAATATTTTTATTCTAGACTCATAATTACAAATTACACTATGATGTGCCAAGGGCGACCTGATACAAAATATTATAAAAATTAATTTGATATGAGTTTTGAGCAAACGAAATAAATTATTTAAATACAAGGAGTATTTCTAAATAGAAATCTACCAATATTTTCAAAATAATTGTAAATTTAATACAAATTAAGGAAAAAATAATAATTTTGAAGGCAAAACAAATATAAAACATAATAACCCTTACAACACTGAAAAGAGAAAAAAATAGTTGTTTTTTTGAGACTAAAATCAGATTTGGGTTCTATTTAAAAAAATATAAGTTTGTATTATATCTCGAAAATTTATGGATATAAAACTTTGTTTCGTACGCCACTGGTTAGTTAATAAAAATATCTATCTTTTATATTTGAAACGTTTTTCTCAATTACCAGTAGTTTAGAAGTTATTTGAAAAAGAAATAATTAACAATAATCAGTTTTTCGTTATTATCTAGTGCCCTATGAGAATTTTTGGAAAAATAAAAGCACATCTAAGATGGCATCCCAAAGGCGCACAAAAAGTTCCATTTAACCTACATCGTATCTCTTATAGTTCTCGAGATCCCAATGGTGGCACTTCTAAATTGGACACACTGTACTGTTTGGTTTTATTTGTAATTCCAATTTTTTTTTTTTTTAGTATTTTGTTACACTGAAATCAGAAAAACGAATTAGTTGTCAACCAAAGATTTTTGCCTCATTCCAACAATACCTATCATTAAAAGTGTCTAGGTATATTTAAATCATTTAAAATTAACTCTGCAAAAATTACAAAATTCCAACTTGCATACTTGTTTCATTTGACTTTTTATTTCATCCACGGTTGATTGAAATCAAATACCTCGGCTTTATTCATGAGTAATTCACCTGCAAAAAATCTACGAGGAACTGTAGGGTAAAATAAATATTTATCAACCCACAATTAGCAGTTGAAAATTTAAACAAAACTGAGTTCACTCATTTTGAATTCTGAACGTAGTGAAGCATAAATTAGTCCGCATTTACAGCAACTAAGCACTGAGCCAGAGCGATCCGAACTGCCGGTGGATATTTCTGCCAGCCTCCTGTTTGTAGATTTCACAATAGCGACGAGTCAATATTGACAGCGTTGGTTTTAAAAATTCGAGCTCCCGCACAGGGTAATTGTGATTATGCTTGAATGTACACGACGACAAATCAGAACAATATTACAATTAAAATAAAATATCTGATGTGGACAGCACATGACTTCCTTGTACGCCTGTTACACTATACATATTTTGTTAATAATTAAAATATGTATTATAACAGACCCAATCATAAAATTGCACGTATTTGACATAATTTGACATCAACATTTTTTTTTTATTTTTTGTCCTAATCCATAGCAAACTTAATTAGAGAATACAAAGAGCTAATTTGATCATAATTAATGTTTTCGACGCAGAATTCAATTCTCTAAAACTTTTATTTGAAGCATTTATTACTAAAATCAAAATAACACCATTTTTTTCAAGAAAAACTGATAACATCTTCAGGTAAAGTATCACTTCCGGTTAGACTATTTTAACCAAAATCTATTATGTTATTGCCATTGATAAAGAAGTCTTATATATCAAATTTGAAAAGTTTTGGATTATATTTTAATATAATATTTCATTAAAATCTATTATAGGCTTCAAGTAAAGTACCACTTCCGGGTAAACCATTTTAACCAAAATCTATTATGTTATTCCCATTGATATAAAAGTATTATATACTAAATTTGAAAAGTTTTGGATTATATTTTAATATATTTTCATTAAAATCTATTATAGGCTTCAAGTAAAGTACCACTTCCGGGTAGACCAATTTAACTAAAATCTATTACGTTATTCCCATTGATATAAAAGTCTTATATACCATATTTGAAAAGTTTTGGATTATATTTTAATATAGTTTTTCATTAAAATCTATTACAGGCTTCAAGTAAAGTACCACTTCCGCAAGTTATGTAATGACCAAAAAGGGAGGTGCACAACTAGATGTTATAACAGTTCTAAATATAAAATTTTAACTTTCTACGGCTTCCCGTTTTTCAGTTATGCGAGATACGTACATACGTACGTACGTACGTACCTACGTACGTACGTTCGTACAGACGTCACGACGAAATTAGTCAAAATGGATTCAGGGATGCTCAAAATGGATATTTCCGTTGAAATCTGGAAACCGATTACAATACTTCCTTTACTTCGTACAAGGAAGTAAAAAGCTGAAAAGGACTAAAGCACCATAATTCTACAAGTTCTGATAGAATCTAAAGTACCTTTTTGGAGTGCCTAACAACCAGAGAATCAAGGAAAAGGCAGGGGATTTAATATTAAATATTTTGAGGAAAGATGGATTGTGGTGAAGAAGAAATAATATTTTTGGTATGGAATGTGGAATAAAATATGAAAACAAGTTTCTGTAACTTTTTTTTATACCTGCAGGATCGAATATTAGAAAAATCGAAACCAATAATGAATGTTGAATCTACCGACTCAAGTTCTAGTAGTTCGGATGATTCTAATGTAAACATAAATTTGCATATTTTATTATTATTTGCAAAGGGGAATGGCTTGTTGTGATCACAAAATGAATAACGAATGAAGAAACAATTTTCTTATTGATCATGTTCACTTTGTTTAATTTTATCACAGTCCGAAGGAAAACGCCTTTTACTTACCTAATAACTTTGTATCACAGTTCAATGCATAGATTATTGCAGAACCAAAGACTAAATTTAATCTATTGTTGTGAATAGCAGCGAAAATTCTACAATATAATAAACATAAATAAAATAAAAATAAATATATCATCACGGCATATTACCCATTTCTGGGTGTGCCAGTATCTACAACACATGTAGACATCGGTAATGATGACGATATATTTTACCGTGTGGGCGCTTACCAGGCGTCAGCTCACGGGCACTCTTAGCTGGCGTGGAGAGTGCACCACAGGGGTCACTTTTGTGCCATTTAAAATTGGAAATATTTGGCGTCTATCGGGATCGAACCCGGTTCCCCCAGGTTCGCCACCAGACACTCAGGCACGCGGCCACGGGACCCCATAAACAATCAAACAATTTACAGAACAAATGCCTATACTTTTTACTTCCTTGTACAAAGTAAAGGAAGTATTGTAATCGCGAAAAATTTCGGTTTCCAGATTTCAACGGAAATATCCATTTTGAGCATCCCTGAATCCATTTTGACTAATTTCGCCGTGACGTCTGTACGTACGTATCTCGCATAACTGAAAAACGGGAAGCCGTAGAAAGTTAAAATTTTGTATTTAGGACTGTTATAACATCTAGTTGTGCACCTCCCTTTTTGGTCATTACATAACTTTCGGAAGTGGTACTTTACTTGAAGCCTATAATAGATATTAATGAAAAATTATATTAAAATATAACCCAAAACTTTTCAAATTTGGTATATAAGACTCTTATATCAATGGGAATAATATATTAGATTTTAGTTAAAATGGTCAAACCGGAAGTGGTACTTTACTTAAAGCCTATAATAGATTTTAATGAAAAACTATATTAAAATATAATCCAAAACTTTTCAAATTTGGTATATAAGACTTATATCAATGGGAATAATATATTAGATTTTAGTTAAAATGGTCTAACCGGAAGTGGTACTTTACTTGAAGCCTATAATAGATTTTAATGAAAAACTATTTTAAAATATAAACCAAAACTTCTCAAATTTGGTATTTTATACTTTTATATTAATATAAATAACATAATAGATTTTGGTTAAAATAGTCTAACCGGAAGTGATACTTTACTTGAAGCTGTTATCAGTTTTTCTTTAAAAAAAATGGTGTTATTTCGAATTTAACAATAAATGCTTTTAGAAAATTGAATTCTCCGTCGAAAATATCAAGTATGATTAAATTAGCTCTTTGTATAAGCGAGATATGTAAATTTTACAAATATGTACTTTTTGGTTTCTGTAATTAAGTTTGCTATGAATTAAGACAAAAAATAACAAAAAAATAAAGAATTTAATGTCAATGTCAAATTATGTCCAATAAGTGCAATTTAATGATTGGGTCTGTAATAATATATATTTTAATTTTAATAAAATATGTACAGTGTAACGTACAAGGAAGTCATGTGTTGTCCACATCAGATATTTTTAGTTTTATTGTTCAATTAGCTTTGATAAATGAAATAATTACTTTTACAATCTAAACTAATTCTAAGCAAATATTTATTGATAACAATACGAGTGAATGAAATTAAAGAATGAATGCGAAAATAAACAATAGGATAATTTTTATTATTTAACAATTATTATTACAATAAAGCCTCATTCACAAATACTTTTTACCTTCCGTCACCTTTAGGTAAAGAAGGTATTTTCTTTGGTCAAAACATTCAGTGGTGAGTTTTTAATGAATAAGCACTTTTTAGGGCCCCTAGAATACGATGTTACTAGTTTTATAATGTGTGTATGTGCGTGCATGTGTGTGTGTGTGTGTGTGTGTGTGTGTGTAAGACCACAATTTAAAAAATTACAATTCTTTCGTAGTCCTCTTCCCTATATCCATAAGAACAGCAGATTAGAATTTGGATGTAATTGGTTTAATCATCTAATTTTACAACACTGACAGGGGACCGTTATCTAAAATTTTTCTCAAAACTTTTATTACATACATACGAGTATATTGAAACTGAATGAGAGATGCACTCGATTTCGAGCTTTGGCCCGGCCCGGCCCGAAGCGCGCCTCGATTTCGAGTCGATCATCGAGCCGGGCCGAAGATATTTTTTATCGGGCCGAATCGGGCTAATCATTTTCAAAAATCGAGGCGAGTCGGACTTTCGATTTTGGCCCGGCCCGAAAATTCGAGCTTTTCGGTCCAGCCCGAAAAATCTTATAGTTCATTCAAATGCACAGTTTTCTTAATATTTTAATGAAAATGGATGAAGTTAAAAAGGATCAAAATGATTTAATAACAACACAGTTCACATATTAATAAATAAAAATGTATTATTTTACTTCAAGTATTCAAGGTTATTCATTAAAGCATAATAATTATATTGTGATGATGCTATTTGTTATTACTCGTATACTTAAATAAAAGTGATTTTTGTTCCTACCATAATGGTTTCTTGTCCTATTTTTCAGGAGAAACAAAGTTAGATAAAAAATCCTTATATAAATTAAAATTCTATTTTTTTATATAAGATTTGTGTAAAAATTGTTTAAATTCTTTGGTAAACAAAGTGTTAAATACTCGTAGGCCAGTAATTTTTATACCAAACTTACACTAGAAGGGTCTCTTTTTTAACTACTTATGTTAACTAATGTTGAAAGTTATAAGAATGCTTTGGCCCGGCCCGGCCCGATTTCGAGTCAATTTTCGAGCCGGGCTAGCTAATTTTATTGTCGAGTCGATCTTCGAGTCGGGCCGGTAATTTTTATTTTCGAGCCGAGTCGATCCAAACCTCAAAGCCCGGCCCGGCCCGCCCGAATGCATCTCTAAATGATACTCATACACCAAATATTTTGTCTGTTATTGTTTTATATTGTTTCCCGCCCTGTATTTGAATATTCGTATAAATATAATTGTAAAACACAACTGTATACAAGAGAATACATTGATGACATTATTCTCTGATATTTACCCGAAATTACAATACGAATTTGTAACATTTCATTGTGTTGCCGTTGACATTTGAGAAGCCTGTTTATCATCCATCAATTACATGACAATGGGCGTATTTGCCAACAACGTAAACAAAATAAGAACAAACAAACCCGGTCGCAAATAGCTAACGACAGCTCAATAATTCAAACTTACTAATTGTTCTGATTTGACCTGTGGAGCAAAATCAAGCATAATTACGCTCCACCCTCGCTGGAAAATCCAATTTTTAAAACCGGTGTTGTCAATATGTACACGCCATTGTGAAATCTACAATATCACATACATATTCACAAAGTTATTTCGATGACAGAATACAAAAGAAAAATTGTTAATCAAATAAATAAATATAAATAAATAAATATAAATAAATAAATATATCATCACGGCATATTACCCATTTCTGGGTGTGCCAGTATCTACGACACATGTAGACATCGGTAATGATGACGATATATTTTACCGTGTGGGCGCTTACCAGGCGTCACCTCACGGGCACTCATAGCTGGTGTGGAGAGTGCACCACAGGGGTCACTTTTGTGCCATTTAAAATTGGAAATATTTGGCGTCTGTCGGGATCGAACCCGGTTCCCCCAGGTTCGCGATCAGACACTCAGGAACGCGGCCACGGGACCCCATAATCAAATTAGGTTAGTTATTAATCAGTAATTATTTTCAAAACTGCACTTTCGTGAGGGAGTATATTTTGACCTTAAATACATATAAATTTATTAAATAAATATTAAATACTAGGATTTTTTCGTTGGTGTATGTATGTGTGTGTGTGTGTGTGTGTGTGTGTGTGTGTGTGTGTGTGTGTGTGTGTGTGTGTGTGTGCGTGTGACCAATTTAACTACGTATTCCTTAATCTGACATTAATAAGAAGATCTGAAAAGGCTAATGGTTTTGTTAACAATTGGACAACCGGAAGTAGTAGTTTCTTATAAAAAAATCTTCTAAACATTATTTTTGGAAGTTAATGTTATCACAAATATTAATGAATATAAAATTCTCTATCCGATACATTATAAATATATAAAATACTCCGTTATAATGAATCTCACAGGCCAAATAACTCCATGGAGACTAGTTGAAAAATTAAAATGCCTGTAATTGACAGAAAAATGTTTTGTTAAAAATCCAAATACATTACTGAAAGCTTTCTCTGGGAAATACATTTAATATTTCTTATTTTATTATTAGATTATAATTATTTGTGATCGTACCTGATCAAGGATATTTTTTTTATAAATACGAAGAAAGAAATTCTTCTTGATCGTTAAGGTCATTTCTATGTTTATATATTTTATTATTAATTAAATATTTAAAATTATAGATACATATATTACATATACGCATCAGGAATACTGCCAATTTCGTCAATGAATTTGAAAAATTTCGAACATTTAGAAGAGTAAGAGGAAACTTATTTATAAAATGAATTACGAAATATATTAATAATAGATAGAATAGAAGATTTGAATTTGAAATAACATGGACCTAAAAAATAACAACCTAAAAAAAAATCAACATTTTTGAATTCTATATTGCAAATTCAAATATAACTATGGGCTATCCAGCGAATCAAGCGGTTTACGTCATCGTTTAGGAATTTTTGAAATTTTATATTTGGATATATTATTATTAAGTAAAATTTTGTAATTTTTTGCAAAATGACGTTTGATTATATTTTTTTCATATTGGTAATTCTGAACATGTATATTACTAAATATTATGGCTAGTAGCACAAGCCCTGTTTTAACTAAAACGCTGTTTTAAGAAATGTCAGATTTCATTATTTAATAACAAAAATAAATAGTATCAAATTTATCAAAATATGATTTTAAAGCAGAACATAGTTTGTATTCAAATAAATATTTTTTAAAAAATCGCTCTTTAAACATAAAGGTGAAATTAAATATTGAAATTTGTATTTGACATTTCTTAAAACAGTGTTTTAGTTAAAACAGGGCTTGTGCTACCAGCCTATATGTCTATATTACACTTTCCAACCTGTATTGTGATTTCATTTTGTTTTTGATTTTGTTGTTCATTGACAAAATGTCAAATGCTCTGTCATGTCAAATTCAAGAGCTTGTAGTTAATTTAATGACTTATTTTGAAAATGAAAAATAGATTGGTGGGCTCTTACTTTCACTGTATTGTAATATTGAGGTAATATTTCGTTCTATTTGTTAGTAATAATTTGAAAATTAAATCTTTATGTACAGCGTGTGACAACGCTGTGCGCAATGTACAAAAACAGTGAGAAATTGTATGGTATGCAGTATTCTGTATTTTTTTAAGGATCTCACATAATACTAGATAGTTTGTTGCATATATTACAAGAATGAAGTATTTATAACGGCGTAAGCAGTATCGTTCAGAATATTTTAAATAAAATTGGATATCGCTGGAAAAAAAAAATGATACCAGACGTGTTACCTTCTTAAGAAAGATTTGGATTTATGAAGGCAACCCACAGATCATATTTTAATCCGGTTTACATGCTCCTGTAAACTTTTTAACATATGACGTCATTGTTTCTAGTGATATTGTATTTATGACGTAAACCGCTTGATTCGCTGGATGATACTTAAGTGCAGTTAGCATAAAATGTGTTCATTTAAATTGAAAATAGTCAGAAATTGACATTTCACCAGAACTGTAATGCCAACTTATAACCATAAAAGTCTCTACTATTTGCCGGCATGGGTCGGTGACAAAGTGCTTCTGGACTATTTGGAGTTATGTTAACTACTTAAGCCGGGGCTACATTGAAGTTAATATTGTTAACTAACATTTTTTGTTAGCCAACAAATGTTGAGCAACATAATTCAGAACAATTGTTAGTAAGAATAATGGTTAAAATTTTTATCCAATATTATATGAACTAAAAATCTTAGCTGGTAAATTATCAGCTATAATATCCCGAGGACATTGATAATTACGAAATAATTTTATGACAGTTACCGAAAGCGCGTTGCTTGGTAACAGCCCGACGCCGAAAGCGGAGGTGGTGTTACCTAAAAGCAACGTGCTTGAGGAAGTGTGATAAAATTATAAGCATTTATCAATGATCGAGGGGTATTCGGTGAGAAATTTTTTTGCAATTTTAACATTAAATTTGCCTAAAATTTATATTTGACAGAATTTTTGTGTCTAACCTAGCCCAGTAGATATCACTAGTAGCTATGAACGTGAATGTGGCTATGAATATGTTAAGTGTGCAGTGTGCAATGAGAATGAGACCTCTTTGAGTGAGACCAAAGAGAAGAAGACAAGACATACAAAAGTCCATAAATATTCTGCACATTTAGTTTTTTAATTAATACAGTATTTTTTGATGTGTTTTCTTCCATAATTTTGTTGATTAAATCATCATTTTCATTGACAACGTGAAAATGACATTTTCAAAGCAAAACAATTAATCTTTAATTATATGTCAAAATGTGTTTGTTACTTAGCAACTAGTGACATAAGTAATAATTGTCTTAGGATAATTATCAGTGTAAGTTTGTTTTAATTGGTTACTTTCGCACACATGGTCAGCAATATATGGATTCAATTGGATAATTTTCTAACCAAAAAATTTTCTCTGCAAGTCGTCTACAATTAAGGATCAAGTGTTCCTAGAAAAATATTAGCATTTTGATGGACCGTTGTCAAGAAGAATTTATCAATCAACAAAAAACTTGTTCAGTATGACAGGAAGTGAAAAATTTTATCGCCTCGTTTTACAAACATCAGCCGCGTCCGTTATTTGCCTCATATCAGCCTAATGACACTAATAAGTATTCTGATTATAAACTGCTGGTTTCTTATTTCAATTCTTTCTGTAAAATAAATTCTTTTTCTCTGTTCTGCAAGGTAAGGTCCAAAATAGCGTAAAACCAATAATTACCCTCCACGTGCATCTCCACATAGTTGGCTATGAAATTCACACCAGCAGTTGTCATTGTATTCCCGAAGGTAGAATTCTGCCATGACAACGACACGGTATCTCACCGTATTTACCCATGCGACAGCCAACAGAGCCCGTCCGCATTCACAGAAAAGTGTGAAATATATTTACACAGGCCCTAGAGTTCTGTTAATGTCTTCCTTTTGTCAGATGATGTTGCAAAGAGGTGTCTGCTTGTAGTTATAAATGGTTTTACCTTGTGCATTGTTGGTGATTTATGTCTTAATATTGGTCAGTATTCAGCTATCAATAAGTAAAAAAATGTTTTGTCCAGTAGCACTAGTTGCAGAATAAGAAGATACAATGATTTGACTTCTAACATATTTTATTTTTAGATCTGACATCGAAATAATTAAAAATTCCAAAAGATTTTTATGTCTAAGAAGGTGTATTTCGTCCACGATTTAAAATATACTGGTTGTGCCACTCTGCCCAAAACGAGGGTCTAAAGCAGGGATTTGTTAACTACTGGATGGAGCAAGTGTATATCGATATATGTATTTCTTGTGTACCCGGCTGGATTAAGAGAAAACACAGGAAGTGTGAGTGAGAAAGATATAGATAATTCCACTTTAGACAAGTGAATTTGATATTCATATCTGTCATAATCACATCTGTCAAATTCACATCAAAAATTAATTGTGTTTAAGTATATTTGGTCATGAAACGTGAAATAAGTACGAATACAACCAATGCAACGCTAAATTAGAACACAGATAAGAATATGTCATGTTTATTTGTCAAATTATTTTTTAGAAGAAATCATAATTTTAATCATAACTTACTAATAAAACGACACAGCACCGTTCATCACATATTTTGATACACAAATTTCAACACAACACCTTCGAACCATTGTCATATATTAAAATAATTATATTTCAATGATGATATGAAGAATAACCTAAAATCTGTCAAACCTGTCAAACAAAAGATTTGACAAGTGACGGAAACAAAGACAACAAATCGGAATTATGTATGACTATCTCTGTCGATCTGGCTGGGTACATGGTAAAGATTCACTCGCTCCATCCAGTAGTTAACAAATCCCTGGTCTAAAGCGATACGTATTTCCTCGTTTTTCCGCTAGAGGCGCAACGTGAGAACGTCCCAACTGACACCTGTCATTTTGAAAATATTACATGTAATATCTTATAGAAAGGTAAATAAAACAGGTTTTGAAGTACATATTCGTATTATATGTAATGTAATATAAATATTTTGTTGAAAGATATTGCAATTAATGCAAAATGAAAAGAAAATTAAATAGAAAATGTTTCATTCCTGGATGTGAAACCGGTTACAAGAAATCCACTGAAAAATAATCTCTGTTTGCTGCTCCACTCGATATATCACTTTTAAAAAAATGGCAATGTGCAATTAGTAGAGATGATCGCGAATTAAGATTGAATGATGTTGTTTGTCGAAAACATTTTCGAGAAGAAGATATTACCGAATGGATATCTGAAAGCGTACGGTTCTATCAATTTATTTAGTTTTTACAATTTTAAATTCTAACAATGTATGTAATTATTTTTTAAATTTATATTAAAAATAAATTCATTATGCATTTCATTTTTTATATTTTATTTGAAAAATAGTTTGCTGTGGTAGGGTCGTTCTCACGTAGCGCATCTAGGGGATTATTCAAGGAAACACGTATCAAGCGATCCATCAAAAACAATGAAAAACATGACAAGTGGCATAACCAGTATATTTTAAGCGTGACTTCGTCTAAAATGGTTTCCATGGCGCTAAACATAAACAATATTTTAATCACAACTTGACTCGCTGTGATTTTGAACATATTGGACACGGCGAGAAACTGGCCTCGTGCCTAAGTGTCTGGTCGCGAACCTGGGGATCCGGTTCGATCCCGACCGACGCCAAATATTTCGAATTTTAAATGGCACAAAAGTGACCCCTGTGGTACACTCTCCACGCCAACAATGAGTGCCCGTGAGGTGACGCCTGGCAGACGCCGCAAACGCAAATATGTCATCATCATGACCGAAGTCTGTGTACAACACAGATTGGCACACTCACAAATGGGTAATATGCCGCGAGATGATATATATTTATTTATATTATTTATTAAGCACAGGCAGAAATTAGCTTTATGTAATTTGTAGTATTTGTATCATCGGCCATACTCGTAGATGACAGCTTTCATTGAACAAATATCTATTTTTCTGCTGTCTTAATTTGCAATCGTAGAAAAAGTATAGTACATATGTGACTTGTTTTATAAACACTTAAGATACTCGTTTTTATACACTTACTCAGATTGTACCAAAAATACTCGTGACTAAAGAGATATTTATAAAATTTGTTTCATAATATACTAATCTATAATTGTTGAAACAGGTCAATTTGTGACTCCAAGTATTTATGAAGTCTTTTATTGAGAATAAAATGAGATTAATATTCCCACCTACGATATAGAATACAGGGTGTTAATGAAATAGAGGGCCTTAGGCGTTTATCATGGGAAATAAGTTTTTCCTTGCCCAAAACTACCCACTTAATTTTAAATAATGTTTCAAATAAATATTGTAAAGAATTAAAATGTACACCCAAATCACTAACCAGATTTAATTTTGTATGTTTAGTAACCTTTCAAACTAAATTGAAATTCTATAAATATTGCTCATTTGTAGTGAGCCATGGAATTTAAACAAAATTACAAAAAAATGCATATCGTTTGAACTGTCAGAAATTCGATTTTCAAATAAAAATTACAAATAATTATATTTTACCCCTAAGTCCCAAAAATATTTAGTTTTCAAAATCTACATATTTTATTTATTTATATTTTATAAACTGCCAAATCGAAATTCTAACAATTCAAACGATATGCATTTCTTTGTAATTTTGTTTAAATACCACTACAAATAAGCAATATTTATAAAACTTCAAATCAAAATCTGATTATATGAAACATTTTTGTCTAAAATTAAATAGGAAGTTTTGCGCAAGGCAAAACTGATTTCCCATGTTAAAACTCCTATGGCCCGCTTTTTAATTAATACTTACTAGTAAAGTTTCAGAACGGCCCGTTAAAATTTTTGACAAATAGAATTAAACTTGACAAATTATATTTCGATTTTTCTGTTATACTTGCCGTCAAATAATTATGGACTGGAGATTTCTACACTGGTGCCAAATTTTTTAAGTGTCTACCTATACAAATATCTGTAATCTGTCAATGTCATTTTATATTCTGACATTTTCGTTAGTACTTGCGTGCGCTTTTTATTTCTAATAATATAAATTGCATTATATTTAGACTTTTGAAACGAAAATGAGTGAAACTCATGAATTAAATAGTCCTGGTTCTTAAAAAAAAGTTTAGGAAAACAAGATTTAAATGGGCAGGCAAAAACAATTATTGCCAATGTACACAATTTTTTCAAAAAATTGGCGTTACATCCTGAAAAAATTATGTTTTTAAAAAACAAAAAAACTTTGGATTTGACTGCAGAAGTATGTTGTGATGACAGATCTACTGTTCACCTAATAAACAATTATTCTTACCTTTTATTTAGATTTCACCGGTTATCGTATTTTAACGCAAACGCGACTTTAGCTTAATGTGTAGAAACTTTGATCAAAATACAAATATAAATTTCCCACAGAGACAATTATTATATTTTATATTACGTCTTACTGTCTTACCTTACTTATTTGTTATAATATTTTCTTCATTTACGATGTATTAAAAATTTTAATTAGTTTTAAATTTATTATATGACATTTGCGTTCATTCCTGGTCATGTCAAATTACAAACGGCAACACCGCTGGGCAAGGGACAGGGTGCGGAAAGGGATAAAAATTGAATATCAGTCCATAATCATTTGACGGCGAGTATAGTATGAACTATTTTACTGGATAAAAAATGTAATGAACCGTTTAAAAATTTACGAGTGTTTATGAATATAGGCAAGTATGTATTTAAAAAAATATTACTGTTTAACGAATAACAATGACTCTTTAGAACTACACATCGCTTTCAATTTAAGTGAAGTTTAATTTAAAAAATAGTTACTCCGTTGGAGGACTTCATTATAATACAGACTAAGGACTCAAAGTGAATTAGTACTAATTGATAATTGAACAGAAATTACTACTACAATCACTAAATTTTTGTTGCGAATCTATTAGCACAAAACATATTCATCATTAAAAAAAAGTTTTTTACAATTATATATCTCTTTTTACCTGCTTTCGGCATTTCTTCCGTGTAAGAATGTGACACCTCTAACCTCTAAGATCTTTGTAATCGGGTTATTAAGGCCTGAGCGCACATGAATCGGAAGAGCTTTAGAAATATTGATCTCTCTTGCAACTGTTTGAGCGTACCTTCGAAAACAGCCACCCAAAAACATCCTCAACATCTCACAACCGTGTAAAACATCAGTAACCACTTGGTCGACTATCTCATTGACAGCTGGAGTGACACATCTGTTTGTTAAATTCACGAAATGTGACCCAAATAGGGAATGGTGAAATAGTTTTCAGTTTTCATGATTTGGGATTCGAAGTGTTAATCTCGGTAGGTTAACGGTTAGGGTGATATTGATAGATGCCAATAGGAGAAATGGAGATTTCTATTTGATATGGTTGGTTTTTGTAAAATTGAGGAAATGATGAAAGATGCGGAACTTAAAGCTGTGAATTTCTTTTATGCTTTTTGTAATATGCGGATGTGAACGTATCAAATGGTACCCAAAGTGATGAAAGATAGTCAGATTTTAGCATTTTATACTAAGTGCAAATTTAAAAGAAAAAATTCTGTGATGTTCATGCGAGTATGCATGCTTTGTCATCAATAAACTACTAGTTCAAAGAAATTTTGAATTATTTTTAAAAAGTAGATTCATTACTCAACTGTAATAACATGTACCGTAAAACTTAATGCCATATCGGTTAAACGGCGTAAATCAAGCTCAAGGAAAACATACAGCAATTAGCAATTACCACGAGGTCCATTAAAATGAATTGAAAACACCTTTGTTTTTTACGATTTAGAAAAAAATCGATTCAAATTGTTTCTTTTACTTTTATAAATTAACAGTGTGTTCTATAAACAGTATAGAATAGATAATTTCCGTGCAAGCGAAAAGTTTGCGGGCAGAATCGTAGGCGATTAATTTTTTTTCACGTTTGTTAACAGATATTTACACACCAAGTGAGCTAAGGTAATGTTCGTGAGTTAATTTATTCGAGTGAATAAACATTCTTAGCTCAAATGATTTGTATAATATTTTATTAAATATTGACGAAATAATAGTAAACACCATTATAATATAATATTTAATTTTGATAAAGTAAAAAACTGATCAGTTAATAGGCTGAGCATGACAATCGTCGCTGATAAACGTCAAGTCATCTATTTAAAATGCTTTATTACAATATAAATACTGTGGTGAGTATTATTTTCGTACCTGATGTTATTTTAAATGCATTATTTGTTGCAGAGTGAGTTAAAATTGTGTGAGAGTGATTTAATTTTTTTTAAATTCTCTTGTGAATAAAGTGTTACTTGAAGTTGTTGCTATGGAGTTAATAATGACAGTTTAAAACGGCAAAATTAAATAAAAAATATTATTGTTATGTTACAAAAGCAATAATTTGTTATTTAACTTACCTTGGAGAAACTTCAAAAACCGAAAATATAACGTATTAATAAGTTTTTGTAACAATTTATTTTATAATATGACAGTTGGGGCAGTTGAAGTGACAACATCAAAGAAACAACGCACCATGCAAAGCCATCTTGGTTTGGTTTTGAAAACAATTGCGTTTCTAAGTATATTTTAAATGATTAAATTGAATAACTAGTGGGCTTTCATTGCCTGTTACACAATAATATTTCGTAGTAGCATAAGAAAATGTTCTTATTCCATAACTTTTCATATACAGAATGTGTGACTTCCATTGCAGTGTTAGAGATTTTTTTCTGAGCAAATTAGTGCATGCCGTATGTATTTTAGGATGAAATAAGCATCATAAATCATTGGCAATTGAAAACAATCAGCTCAGTTCCTTATTTAGTTATAAATTTTACGGTAAAGGAGACTTTTATGAAAATAAAAATAAAAGTGGCCGATTTTTTTGCCGGTCAGTGTATATAAAAGCAGTTTATAATATAAATTTATTTTTATTATAATTATAACTAATTACTATAGAACATACCGTTCACATGATTGTTTTAAAAAAATTTAAAATTTTGTAGTCAAGTCTTATATTAGTTCTTAGGCAACATTTAATAATTAGAAAAAATAATTGTTAAAAGCGGTAGACAGCAAAGGAAAAATCTTCTCCATTATAACTTCTCTCAATTTGTAATTACCAATATCCCACTCCATTTCTCATCCCTAATTCCCATCTCTTGCATTCCTGTACTCCCTGGAGTCTTGTCTTTTCGGCAACTATTCACTTTTGAGCGTTAGCCGTGTGACATGCCCGGGCACTCGAGCGGGAGCTAAGAAGATGTCAAGGCACTAGTGGCACAGCAAGGCGGCTTTCACTCAGGTGTCAACCGAAATCCGCCACCGAGATCATCACTGCCCATTGTGTAACAGGCGAGAGAATGTGACAGTGTCGGAGGACAAAATTGATGCGGTTTCATGTTTACGCAAAAACTAGTTTCACATAGTTGATTCAAATTTTGTTTTCGATTAAATTTCAAATTTAGTTAATCTAGCTAATAGTTCGGGAAAAAATGTAATTTTTGGTAGGGCGTAAATACCGATTCACAACCTTTTGGATGTTTCGGAAATACGTCATTCCTAACTTTAATGAGAATCTCTTGGGGTTAGAAATAAGAAATAACAGATTTCACATCCATCTCTTGGATTGCAAATGTTTATGCAGGGGTTGCCTAACAACATTGCCATAGATCCCTATAATTAATGCCCATTTGCACCAACAAGGCTTAAATTTTAAGCCAGGCTTAAACAAAAAAACACAATTTGAAATTTTGACAGCAATATATTATATTTCATTTAACATTTCATTTCGATGCAATATTGTCAATTTAAGCCGAGTTTAATATTTAAGTTACGTTGGTGCAAACGGCCATAAGTAGACTAAACAAATTTTAAGAGAGCTGTCAAAAATATTAATAACATTAAAAGTTATAACTTATTGATTTATTTTGAAAATTATTGATTTAAAATGAGGATGATTGTGAATACATAACCCCGGTGGGACTTTCATCACAGTCTCGCGCTTCATCTCACCTCGAGGCCTCGCTGGATAAAGACACTATAATATATAAAATAATCGGATGTAATATATCGCAGAGGCTTAACTACATTAAGGAAACCAGTTGACAAATTCCAATGTTTATAACATGTTTATAACATACATATATGTCAGTGTCAAAAATCAAAAGTTTTAGTGACATTCTGATAGCTTTTTCTGAGAAGTACATTTAATCTTTCTTATTGTTTTATTAATTAAATATTTAAAATTATGGGTAAAATGCTTATTATTATATCCATCAGAAATAACGCCAATCTAGTTAATGAATTGGAAGAATATCTGACATTTATGAACTTCCTCATGCAATGAAAAATATATATAATGGGGTCATTTCACACTTTCTGATTTATTTTTTCTTGAAAAAATAGGTCAAATTAAACATGTATGTGTATGTTTTACATCTTACAAGTCTTTAGAATCAGAGATATGATTTTTTAAAAGTTGCGTTTAATTTCAAATATTTCAGCGGCTGGCGACACATATTCACGGATACGACAGTCGAGCTCTACCGGTTTAATTTAGAACTATGATTATTTGGTTTGGTATTTATTTAAATAAATGGTTTATTTACATACCTTATACTGCACTAGTACTTTTAAAGCAATAGAAAGTAAAAATAATCTTCTCTCTTGTATATTTTGCTGTTAGTTGTCACACTTTTAGGTTAGGTTATTGTTTCATGTTGTGAAGCGTGTGTGTGTGAGAGAGAATTGTCTTTGTGTGAGTATGAATATATGTCGTCACAAATTTAGTCAGTGTTTAAAAGCGCGAAAGTTTATTAGCAAATTTATGAATGAAAAGTCGCATATTTCAAATTCTTTTTTATTACTATATTTATTAAATGAGATGGATTTCATGATTTTATAAAAAAAATCGACAATTATTTTTTTTGAAATGACCCCATTAGAAATATATACGTGTGCAGAAGACATGTTAAGTACAATAAAAAACAATATTTTGGTAAAGTTCTGTAATTTTTTGTTATAAAACGACGGTTCGATAGCGAAGGGCAATACAATACTTATATAGCCTATTATGGAAATGGCGAGAGGTCTTGTGCTGGCCACAACAGATTTTTCAAGACTGAAGTCTTGTTTATTTTATTTATTGTATTGGAAATAACGTTGGGGTGCGTGGTTAATTTTGATGAATAAATTATAATTTTTTGAAACGAATGATAAGTCTGGTTATTACCTTCCGTCACCTTTAGGTAAGGAAGGTATTGTCTTTGGTCAAAAAATTCGGTGGTGAGTTTTTAATGAATAAGCACGTTTTAGGGTCCCTACAATACGAATTTACTATTTTTAAGATGATGTCTGTATGTATGTGTGTGTGTGTGTGTGTGTGTCCGTGTGTGTGTGTGTATGTGTGTCCGTGTGTGACAAATTTTTCTCCGACGATAACTCCAATACTATAATTCTAAAAATTATAATTCTTTCGTATTCCTCTTCTGTACATCCATATGAAGAGTTGATTAGATTTTGGTTATAACTGATCCACCGGAAGTACCCTTATTTGAAGTTTTTAACAGTTTTTCTTAAAAAAACGCAGTTAAATATTATTTTTTGACATTTTGTTTTTATATTTATTAAAGAAAATACTCTTCTCTATATGGTTTGATTATTCATTTTCCTTCATATTCAATAGATGTAGAGTTAAAGCATTATAAAGAAATTAATTTTCAAAAATTAGTTAGCTTTGTTATTTATCATGGAAACAGCTGACATAATTATTCAAAAAAATTTAATTGACAGATGTCAGTTGCAAGTGCAAAATCAAATATGGAAAAAAGTATAGGATCTAAAATTGGTATGTCATAGTGTTGCTCGCAAGTGACACGCAGAGAAAGGCCAAAGAGAAGATGGAAGGACATTACTTAGTGTAGCTTATGTTATAATTTTATTGGATTTATAGAACCTTTTCAAATGAACTTTTGGTATGGAATTTGTAAAAAATAGTATGTGTTCCTGTTCGATTTTACATGATATTATATAGAATCTGTTCCAAGGACCTTTTGGTATGGGATTTGTACAAAATACATGGAATTGACGGAAGGTCTTGTGCTGGCCACAACAGATTTTTTTTTTATCAAACTTAGAAATCTTCAAACAAAAGCAAATGAATACACCCAGAACTGGCAAAACCATGATGATATATATACAGTATGTCCCCGGATTGAGTTTACAAGAGGAAAAAAATTTTTATTTTTGATTTTACGAAAAAATGCCAAGGGAAGAAAAATTTTTGCTTGAAATAAAACGCATGTTTCAGTTATTAAAACTTTTAATTAATATAAGGTTCTTTTATTATAACGTTTTTTCGTATTTTGTCCTCCTAATAATACAGTTATTACATTGAATCTAACATGATTTTAGTTAGCTTTGAAATATTGCCAAATGATTATTAATTCTAATTTCAGATAAAAAAGAGATAATTGAAACTACAAGTATTTTAATTTTCGCCGTTTTTTTTTTTTCCTGAAATTAGAATTAATAATCATTTGTCAATATTTCAAAGCTAACTAAAATCATGTTAGATTCAATGTAATAACTGTATTATTAGGAGGACAAAATACGAAAAAAACGTTATAATAAAAGAACCTTACATTAATTAAAAGTTTTAATAACTGAAACATGAGTTTTAATTCAAGCAAAAATTTTTCTTCCCTTGGCATTTTTTCGTAAAATCAAAAATAATTTTTTTTTTCCTCTTGTAAACTCAATCCGGGGACATACTGTATATATATATGTATATATATATATATATATATATATATATATATATATATATATATATATATATTTAGTTTAAAAAACATGACAGATAGATACCTATAAAAACTTGTTAATTGACAAGAACATATAAAGGTATAAATATAACTGCTAACTAAAAGATATCTCTACCTTCTGTCACAGTCTAAGCATCCCAGTAGCGTCTTAAACGTTCTTTTGTGTGTTGCCGATTTTTGGGCGGAATGAATGGCTCGAAGGGTCAGCGAAGGCTTTTCCATTCTGAATGGGACTTCGTTTCACTTTGCACTGATACATATGGATTGTCCGTTTATCCGTTTCACACTTTGATAAATGAAACTTCTAGCTAATAGTCTTGTCCCGACATACACGGAAGATTATGAGAGATCATTAGAATTTGTACGGATTATTGAATATTGATTCTATAACGGATTTTTGAAAGTCCGAGTTTTTTGTTTGAAGAAATACAAACGAAAAGCTGTAGGGAAAAATAATATATTATTCTTTATTCTTTATTCTCTTTATTACTAATTTGTAATAAATTGGTCGCAATGCGCAATTCTGAAGTCAAAGAAAAAAATTATGTATTAGTATTGAAATTTAATTTAATTTTACTCTTTATTGAACCTTAGACAGTTTGAATTGTTTGAAATAATAAAAAATTAATTATTTATCAGGTATACGTTATATTATTAACTCAAACAAAGAAGGTACAAACAAACGTCATGGTAAACAAATAATGTACCTATGAAAGTTTTATAATTTTGAAAGATTAATAACCTGGTTAATTTTTGATGTTATTATTATTTTTAAATGATTGTAATATGGAAATATAACCTGATTTTTAAAAGTTCAACAATTTTTATGTAAAAAAATAAAATAATTACCCCAAGAGCCGATTTTCAGATGTTTAAAATTTTAGAGGGATTTGATATGAGTTTTAGTTGGCAGTAACTCGCCAATCCTTCATCGGTAAAAATAATAATAACAATAATTAATATTTATATATATATTAGTTAAATAATAATAATTAATGATTGTCAAAAAGTAATTTGTAAAAAAACGTAAAAAAATATAATAAAATATGATTTAAATGAAGTATTCATGTAATTTTCAAAAAAATTGCTCTGTTTGAAGCACTGTAGCTCGCTAACTATTAATTATAGAAAAAAATGTTTTAGATAAAAGTTGTAGAGAATTTTATAGTCAACAAATTAGATAATATCTATTTTTGCCTAATGCAAATAAGTGAAGAGATATTTAGAAAAAACCGCTTTTTTGCGCCTTTTTTCTCAAGTTGGCGGTGCTTCCCGAAGGCCCCCGAGGGGGAAAACTTGCATTTTTTGTTGAGACCTCTAAATATATAACATATCCAAAAATTAAAAATACCCGACCTTTTGTGGAATAAACCCTTATTTTTCTACCAAATGATTGGACTATATCTACAAGTATTTGAAACCTTATAGTCGACAGTTTTTCGTGAAACAAAATTACAGTTTATACTAATACTTCGATGAGACAGTTCCTGAAGACCACAGACCATCATACACTATGCTGAAGACGTTCTACAAATGATTAGCTTTCTAAGATTGTTTCCATTACTACTACAAAATAATTATCTCATATTCCTGATTATTACTTCCTTCTTTATTAAACAATTTCCCTAACCATCACTTTTCCATCCCAATTACCATTACTGCATTCCACTACTTCTCATATCATAACTTCCTTGAAAGTATACAGTCAACATAGCATCGGTGAAGTTTCTCGCTAAATGAAAAGGCCTTGAGGTGGAAAATCCGGTAAGAAAAGTGGACGCTAGCGGAGCGTGAGCTTGCAACAGACGGGACGCAGCCATCCAGCAGCATCGATGAGTGATGACAGCGCCAGCCGTGGCCACGGTCGCGGCAACCAGCGCAACTAACATGTGTCGCAGGATAGTGGAGAGAGTAAAGTCTACTGTGAAACATCAATCATTCACCAGGAAAGAATATGATAGGGATTTTTTTTAATATGTCCAAATAAGACAAATTATTAAAAATCAATTTTAGTTTGCTCAGTTTGCTAGTAAGTTTACTCATAATGGAAAAAGGAAATACTTTTAAATCGTCCAAATATGATAAAATTATTGTTATATCGTTGGCAGATTGTAGAATCAGTTCTTCTATAATACGCTCAGGGTTTTTCAAAATAACTAGGAAAATTGTAAAGTGAATAAAGCATAAAATTCAAATTAGGTTAAGTACGTAAAGGTACACAGTGTAAAAAAAGTAATAGCATATTCCTGAGATCATTTTGAATAAAAAATGTGATATAATATTTTTTGTTACGAAATTACATGAGATCAATGTTTAATAAATAGAACCATTTAAAAAAATAAAAGAATAAATGTGGAAATATATTTATTTTTTCTACACGGTAAAAATTACATTGTTATTCCGAACAAAATTTAGTTAGCTGTATTTTTTTTGTTATTTCAACAATAATTTTTTGCCGTGTATACAAAGAACTTTGTATTTTAAGTTTCCAAATCTAAACAATTTTTGTTGTACCTATATAAAAAGTATTATTTGCTGCAAAATATTAGTCATGGTAGCAATTATTATTAGTAGTACTAAGCAGTCATTTTGTTACTTTGTTCCGATTACAAAATCATTTTGCAACAATTAAAAATATTTCATCTGTTACTGGGACAAATTTTATTTTTTTTTTCCTGTGACATATTGTATTTTGTAAAGTTTACAAATTATTTCTTTTCTCGCCATATACTTTGTACAGGTAACTAAAACTTTTGTGTAGACAGGGTAGTCCCTGGTATACAGCTAGTGTTGCCAGAAGTCGAGACGAGACGAGACTTAGGGCCGGTCTTGTCTTGGTCTTGACTTGGTCTCGACTAGAGTGGTCTCGTCTTGGTCTTGTCGAGACGAGACTTGATGTCAGTCTCGTCTCGTCTCGAGTCTCGACAAGACTCTCGACTTTGCTTCCATTAACATTTTTTTTATAATCCCATCTAATAGAACATAAAATTCTAAGAACAGCAGTACAATCGCGATTCAAAAATTCCAAATAATATTTGAGATATTTATTATTTTTTCTGTAAATATCATCAACTTGATACTTGAGCTCTTGAAATAATTAATATGAAAATATACGTACATACCGAGTGTTGTTTCTTATTAATAAACAAAATATATAATTTCAATTCCTTAGCTACAGAATAAATCACAGCAATGCATTTCTATTATTAGCAATAGTTAAATAGGTATGTATATGTTTAAATGTAGCAGTAAGTAAATCGACAAAAATCCCGAAAAAAAAACTTCTTTCGCTATTTTTTTTTTATTTTTCTAAATAAATGTTAAATAAGTAGATAACTAAAACTTAACCTTTCGCGTATCCCCTAGTACGCGTACCACAGGTTGAGAACTTCTGCTTTATATCAAAATTATGACGAATAAAAATATAGTTAGTCATATATTTATGTTATTTATTTGCCAAAAAAATACTCTTATTCCAAAAACGTATTTAGAATAATAATGGTATATTCAATAAAAACTGTAGGTAGTTACATAAACACAATTCTCTAACAAAAAAAAAAAAAACACTTATTTGAAAAACAAATAAATTATAATAAACGTGCTTAAATTTATAAAATTAGTAAAAAAAAATAGTAACTAAGAAACTTTAATAATAACAGTTGTACGGTTTAACGAATTATAAATAGATTAACTTTCCAAAATCAGTCAACTTTACTATAATCATAGAAACAGCTGATATATTCAAAAAATTGTAATTGACAGATGTCAGTGTCAAGTACAATATAGGTACATAATGATTGTTCGTGTTATAATTGTATTGGATTTATATTTTTTCCAAAGAACGTTCGGTATGGAATTTGTAAAAATAGTATATGTTCGTGTTATAATTTTATTGAATATATAGAATATTTTCTAGGGAACTTTTGATGTGAGATTGGTACAAAATACATCAAATTGACGGAAGGTCTTGTGCTAGCCACAACAGATTTTTTATGTACCTACTAAAACTTCTTTTACATGTTGTAGAAGGCAGAGTTAAAAATAAAATCAAGCCATGGAGTAAAAATGGATAGAATTTTTTGGAGATATCTAATAATTCTTCATATGGTATTTCTTTCTCAAGAGGTTCCTCTTTCCACTTATGAAACCATAATGATGATTCCTCATAAAAATTGTCTATGTTATGTTTCATTTAATTCTTTATCATACGTTTATACTTTTCTTTATTACATGGTTTTATATTTTTAGGATGCAAAATTGTTAGATTGACTAAAGTATTGTATTCGGAAATATTTGGATTTGGGTTGGGCAAACCTACCTACTTTTATTACTAGCAGATGTCTAAAAGTGGTTGTTATTGTCTGGTAATATGCAGCATTTATAGCAAAGGCCGTTGTAAAATTTATTGTTCCATTATTGGATTTTTACAAGAAAAGAAATGTTGTGTTATTTTTTACCCATTTTTTTAAAAATTATATTATATTAGGGAATTGGAAAAACAGTTTATTTTACACATTTGTGCATACAAAGTTTTAGGACTTTTATATTTCTATTTTCTTTAAGGCTTTAAGTAAACGATTAATGTTTTCAATTTTTTCATATGAATGAATTTATACAATGTATGTTAATTTTCTCAGGGGGCGCGAGCGCCCCCCCCCCCCCCCTCCAGGCCCCTGTATACGCCTATGGGCACCGGGCGAGTGTACTTGCATTTTGCATGTGTTCTTACGAGAAATGCTTAATACCAGTTTCTTAGAATATCTGATACCAATTTTCCCAAATTGTTATACCTGTAACTACATATTTTAACAATGTCCCTTACATTTCACTTTGTTGAGATAAAGTTTTACTTTCATTATACATGTAAAAAATTTTTTTTTTACTAAATGATACATTATGATTTTTTTGTTAGTTTTTAATGATAACACTAGAAAATGTTTTATTTTCATTGGTTGGAAAAGTATTTTTACATAAATTATGGATACAAAGTTTGAGAAGAATTAAATCTTCGTTTTTTTCATATTTTTACTATTTCTTTACAAAATAATTATGTAACTGATTTGTTAGTATTAATAGTTTACATTATTTGCAATTAATATATTCCTATTTCTACATGCGATATTATTCATATGTTTCAATGGAAGAATTATTTAGGTGAATAAGAAGTACATCCGTTAAAAATGTAGAATATGGTTATTTTAAAACGGGAATTTTCCTAAGATCGTAAAATCTTTGTGTGCATTTTCGTAAAATTCTAAGAATTACAATAGATTCTTTAAAAATAAAAGAAAAATAATGTATATTTGAAGGGAACGTTACTTTTGTTTATAATATATTAATTTAATAAATAAAACTGAAGTACATTGCTAACTTGCAGAATGCACCACAGATGTAACTTTTGTGTGCTATTTGAAAATTGGAAATATTTTTGAAGATGTAGTCAGTATTTCATATACCCAGTTGTACCAATATATTAACTGAGAATTAAACAAAAATTAAATTAAAATCAACATGTGTAGTATAACATAAAGGTTGATCTTAATTTAATAAAAAATATTGGTGCATTAAAATAACATAAGAATTCTAAATTGATACTTCTTTCATTTCATCCCACTTACACTGTAATTTATATTCATTTAAAACTTATATTTGGATTATTTAGATGAATAAGGAATACATCATATTTACATAAATTAATGTTTCTGGGACACAATTATGAAAGTAGAAATACAAAATTTGAAAAATTAATATCTCTCTTATTTTTTCGAATTTTCAATCAGTATTTACAGCAATACTCTCAGTTTTTGAAGGACTTTTAGAATAGATATATGTTTAAAAAAATACCTTTGATCTGAAGTCGAGAGTCTTGTCGAGACTCAAGACTTTCTCGACAAGACTTGATGCTAGTCTCGTCTCGTCTCGACTTTTCTAGCCGAGACAAAATGATGGTCTCGTCTCGACAAGACCAAGACGAGACGAGACCAAGACCAAGACTGGTATTGGTCTTGTGGCAACACTATATACAGCATAATTCACTACTATACTACGTCGTGTCGCATTTTTTTGCCCATTTAAGTTTAGCCTGGCGAAAATTGTGTTTTATAAGTGCTTGTTTCTTGTGCCCGTCAATAAAAATGGATGATTTTGTAAAAGATATTTTAATACAATGACAATTAGTGTCTTATTGAGAAATTTGAAGGTATGCATCGATTACTGATAAATCTATATAATTTAAGTTACTATTGTGTCATTCATATGTTATTTTTTTATATAATATTTGTTACATGTACATAGATTATAATTATAAATAAATAAAATTAATATAATACGAATGTATTTAATTTTAACCTTACTACCTCATTAATGCATTTGTATATCTAACAAAAAATAATTAGTTTCTAAAATAAATTTATATATATTAATGGTAACGTATGTTATTTGTTCGCATATCAAATATCTTTTGTTATATATAACGAACCTGTATTTGTTGCCACAACAATTTTTTACCAGCAAATTTACCTTGGTAACTGTAACAAATATATTTGCTGGTCCTATATTGACAAAAAAAATTTGCTACTGGAACTAATTTTTGGTAATCACAACAAAGTTTTTATTTACCGTGTAATAATGAGCGTTCAAAATGTGCCTCTTGAGCTTCAATGCAAGCTGATATCGACGAATCAGAGAATTATGAATTCTATAAATTGTATTCCGCAGCACTAACTCCATTCAATTCACAATAAATTAAAAACATAGATTAAAAAATGTCAATGTCACATTAATTTTGGCTATGTCCGATGTTGCACTTTTATCACACTAATATCTAAATCTTAGATTTATATGCCCTAAATCTAGTGATTATTTAGGATTTTAGGAATTAGTTTTTAGGATTTTGCAGGAGCACACTATACCTTGAAGTTGACGCTCACTAATTAAACAAATCATATTCGTTTCTATAATTTGTACAAAACGTCAAATTTACTGTCAAAGAATAGCTTCTTAGCTTCTATTTTATGAAATACAATATTAACATTTACTCTCAAGCATCAAATTTAATCGAATTGTATAATTAATTTTTGTTGTTCTAAAGTGTTGCCATACAAACCAACGCATATCACTAGTGTGCCATTCGGAGTTGTATTTATGTAAAGAAGACCTAAATCATAAATTCTAAATGCCAAAATGCGACATCGGACACAGCCTTTGTATTGTTTCATTGTTTATTTTGTTTTAAAAATAGGTATCTTGATTATGTTTAAAAAAAATTCTGTTATTTATAAAAGTTTGATTTCTTGTAACCAAAATGAATAGGACCTATTTTCATATGATATTTTTTACTCAGAATAATCTCAAGAATATGATATTAAAGTATTAAATATGTAACATTGTTTGATGATATATTGAATATTTAAAGTATGGGGGACTATTTTTTATTGGTTCCTACAGAGTCGCTTTATTTATGTTCGATGATACTGTATGTCACGGATTCACGTGCTCACCCTGTATGCGTTAAATATGATGCAAATTCTTTTTAACTGTGGTTAAAATATATTTATTCTGCATGAAGAATTAAGTAAATGTAACACAAACTCATGTAGCTCTGCAATTAGCTGATTTTGAAGCTTGTACAAATGATTAGCACACACAAGGTAATCCAAACTCCAGCTTTGACAATTCACTTTTCGTTTTCCTCGCCAAGTAATTCATTATCTCTTTCCGTTCCGGGAAGTTTTAAAAGCGTTTATAAGTTTTTTTCCGGCTGAGATGTCACGGGCGTTTTCTTTTGAAACCTGGGGTTCGCTTCGAAACGTGCTCTTTATATTTGCGTTTAAAAATTCATCTTTCAGCTTATTTAAGTTATAAAAGTCCTTCCTCTGATCCCTACTTGGGCCCCCCACTCCCGGCCCGGCACAGAGGGTGGAATGAATGTTTCACGCACTTGTGTGACGATATAAATTACAACGCAAGGAGCTTCATTATAATATTGAATTTTAAATGCAGACATTCTTTTTTCATTGTAATGATGAATTGCGATCAATACTTCCAAGGAGAAGAAGACATAGTTTAAACCCCGTTTCAGATGGTCAGTTTATTAGTTTTATACAGGCTGTTAAAAAATTTAAGGGACTAAAATAAGTAAAAAAAAAATCTGATGTGGCCAACACAAAACCTCCCGCTATTTAATTTTTATTAATTTAAATACATACCTACGTTTTTACTAATACTGCAAGTTATATTATGTTCCATTGCATATAACTTTTGCTTTATTTACTATTTTCTTTTTAAAATGTTACCATTATCAATTTGAAGTGATTAGTTTTTTGACAGTGACGTTTACCTGTCACTTACATTCATTTGAAATATGAAGTATGTAACAAAGGAATTGTGTTTATCTTAGGTTTCGAGATTTATAGAAAAAATTGATTTTTAAATTTATCTGTAAAATATGTAGAAAAAGTATTAATGTGTTCAAATTCAATAATCTTTAATTTTCATAATGACATAAAATGCGAAAAAATGGCATTTAATGGTTTTTTTTTTTTAAGAAAAACCAATATGAGCTTCAAGTAAAGTGCCATTTCCGTTCATTCGATTTACACTAAAATCTAATGGTTTCTTTTTATATTAAAATAGCATAGAAAAACAAGGTTTCAGAATTTTCTGAATAATATTATTTGAGTTAGAGCGAAAACAAAATTCATACACACACATGCAGATTTCATTGTGAAAAAGTTAAAATTGGATTCTAGGGACCTTAAAACACGGAATATTGCCATTCACCGTATTCTAATTAACACCCCGTATGCCACACTCAGTGAATTTGATTTTTGCTTGAAGGGTCGAATGTCGAATGCGTTGTTGTTTTGTCTGAATTAAGACATTACATATTACATTACAGAGTGCAATTTGAAATCCATTGTATGAAAATTAAAATAATTTTTTTAATGAAAACAATTCATAAATTCATGCATTAATGTTTGAGTTTATTGTACAACAGTTTTCTCGTAGACGAAACAAAAAAAATGTTCATAAATATTAATGAGTAATTAAACAATCGAAAGTTTGCAAACAAAATGAAGCGCAAGTTCAATGTTTCAAAGTTTTTCACTACTTTTGTAAAACTTTCTCAAGAAGGTTCTTCAAGAATAGTTTTCTATACAATTATCTTCAAATAAACATATTACAATTACAATATAAATAAAACTTTACTATATTTAATTTTAAAATGTGCTAGAGTAATAAATTAGTCCGTCAAACATATTCCAGTGGTGCGTCAATAATTACTAAGGGAAAGTCGAAAAGATAGAATTCAATAAAGATCTACCGATTCAGTTCGCAATTAACTTATCGAAATCAGCTGAAGCTACCTTAAAATAAATATAAATCATTTTATGTTTGTGTAATTACTGATATTTATATTATTGCAATCAAATTTTCTTTATTGTAATCAAAAACTTCTTTTTTAATTTAACAAGAACAATTGTTACTATAATTTTTTTGTGTGATTGATCATTTTCTTTGTTGGAATCACATTCTCATTGTTATAATCAAGCATTTCTTTGTTACAATTAAAAACCTTTCTTATCAACAAATCCTAAATGGATTTATAATTAAAGCAGCGTTCATTGAAGAATTAGAAAACACTCGCCATGTTTCACAAGATTTCAGCATCAAAATCAACCTCTCGGTCGGCCATGCCCAGCTATTAGGTAACCACAGATGCGTTTCTCCCTTGTTGGAGCTCATCAGTATGGTGTTACTGTCGTCTCTTTGCAGAGACAATTCACCAACTGGGCACGGCGAGAGATATATATCTTATACAAGACAAATGGCTTAAGAGGTAACCACATGTAGAGCCATCTATCGAAGAATTACTGTAAAGCACTGGCAACTATTGAAAAACAAAAGTACAATAACGAACTCTAAGTGAAACAATGTCTAATAAAAAAATCTGTTGTGGCCAGCACAAGACCTCTCGCCATTTCCATATTAGGCTATATAAGTATTGTATTGCACTTCGCTTTCGAACCTTCGTTTTATAACAAAATCTTGCAGAACATTACCCAAGTATTGTTTTTTATTATATTTAACATGTCTTCTGCACACATATAATTCTAATTATATCTATTTTTCATTGTATGAGGAAGTTTCTAAATGTCAAAGATTGTTCCAATTCATTAACCAGATTGGCGGTATTTCTGATGGATATATGCATTTTACCACAATTATACCTATAATATCAAATATTTAATTAATAAAACAATAAGAAAAGTTAAATATACTTCCCAGAAAAAGCTATCAGAATGTCACTAAAACTGTTGATATTTGATAATGACATGTGTCATGTTATAAACATTGGAATTTGTCAACTGGTTTCCTTAGTGCCTTGGCCTCTGCGATTAGTTTACTCTATAAATTATAGAGTCTTTAACTCTAAATCTATACAAGATATAATAAAATTTTTAAGTGCATTAGATGGAGAATTGTATGTTCTTCAATATTTAATAAAAAAAACTCCCAAAAAATTATATTTAGATGATTTTTTCTAAGAAACTACTACTTCCGTTTGTTCAATTGTTACCAAAACCTTTTCAGCTCTTCCCAGGAATGTCAGATTGAGGAAAATGCAGTTAAACATTTTTAAAGTCTTATAGTTTTTGAGGAATCGTGACTACAACATCCAGACATACATACACACACACACCACACACACACACACACACACACACACACACACACACACATCCACACATCCTGACTGTTTGGCGTGATTTTTAAAAAATATTTACAAATTATATACGATATCCTTCCTTTTAATCTAAATCCCTGTAAGCTTTTTCGTATTTCCCTCATTCGCTTCTTTATATCCCAAATTCTGATTGTTAATTACAAGAATTAATTAGTAAACTTTTAATGAAGCGAATCGTCTTGGAATGTTTATTCCCGCAATAAATTTCAATGTAGGACTTAATTAAATGGAAAGGTCAAACGAAGTACGAAGAGTAGAAGATAAGAAATCGAAGATTATTTGTTCAAGTTTAAATTGAGTTTGTCTGAATGTCTGATAAAGAATCAGATTGTGGAAGTAGAACTCGAAATTGGAATTGAAATTGATTTTTTTTCTATTTTTATCAAGAATTCTTTACAAATATCTGATGTGGGCAGCACAATACTTCGTCATTTAATTTTTATTAATTTACATACATACCTACATATTTACTAATGCTGGCAACTGTATTAAGTTTCTTTGCATAATGGAGTCAATTCAAATGTTCTGATTCATTATTAATATTATTTTTAAAATTAAATATGTAGATGTATGTTTCACATTTTACAAGTCTTTAGAATCAGAGATATGATTTTTTAAAAGTTGCGTTTAATTAAAATAATTTCAACGGCTGACGACACATTTGCACGGATACGACAGTCGAGCTCTACCGGTTTAATTTGGAACTATGGTTGTTTGGTTTGGTATTTATTTAAATAAATGTTTTATTTATATACCTTAACACTGCACTAGTACTTTTAAGGAAAAAGAAAGTAATAGTAATCTTCTTTCTTGTATATTTTGCTGTCATCTGTCACAATTTTAGGTTAGATTACTGATTATGTTGTGGAGCGTAATTGTAATTGGGAATGTGTGTGTGTGTGTGTGTGTGTGTGTGAGAGAGAGAGAGAGAGAGAGAGAGAGAGAGAGAGACAGAGAAATGTGAGTATGAAACTGTGTTGTCACAAATTTAGTCGATATTTATAACCGCGAAAGTTTATTAGCAAATTTATGAATGAAAAGTCGAATATTTCAAATTATTTTATATTAATATATTTATTGAATGAGTTAGATTTCATGAATTTATAAAAAAAAAAAAATCAACAATTTTTTTTATTTTTGAAATGATCCCATTATTATTCTAATTTTTAATGTAGTGTCATTATTTTCTTCCCCAGAATCTTACCGTTATATAAAAGCAATGTAATGTTAATTTCTTTACATTTTAAAACATATAAAAATTCATTTACTGATCACGTATTTTATATCACCAATCAAATGTTAAAATCGGATTCTAAGAACCTTAAAGGCGTTTTTTTACCAACATTTCGATAGCGAGAGATAAAAAAGAAACTGATTCTTTTAATTATTGAGAAAAATATTGTTAATATTGGTTGTAATAAATTTATTTGGTAATAAAATCCGTTTTATGAAGTGTGTTTTGGTTCAAAGAACTCAACTACTGAGTCATCTAGCGGTATAAATGAAAGTTATAGCCGAGTTCTTGTGTTACCTGTACAGGTAAGCACGCAGGTGTTCTCTGTATATTAACGCTCAGGTGAGAATTTAGTTCAAGTGATTGTCCGTAGATGTCTCTAGCAGTATTGTTTTCAAAATCGATTGTTGCAAGAATAAATTATTTCTTTGATTTCATTTTATGTTTACTAAAATGTATGTTATTATAAATTAAAATGGAAATATTGTAACAAAAACGTTATTTCAGTTTTCAATTGATTTTTATTTAAATAGGTAATATGTTAAATGCAAATATTTGTTACACTACTTTATTTGTACAATTCTAAATTAATAATTTACAATAATTATTAATTAATGTTAGGCTATTTTGGTATTGATAATGTTTATAACTGTTAAATGTATATTCATTCATATTTTGAATAAAAAATATTTTATAAATTTTGCCTTTTCTAAATAAATATTAAATATATTATAACTATTTCTGTGTGTACTACTCTGCTTTTTACCTCTCGCTAAGAGAGGTATTGGATTCATGCTAAAATTCGCATATCCAGATTTTATTAAATAAGCACGATTTAAGGTCCCTAGAATCCGATTATAACATTTTTAAAATTATATCTGTGTGTGTGTGTGTGTGTGTGTGTGGATGTGTGTATGTGTGTATGTCTGGATGTTGTAGACACGATTCCTCAAAAACTATAAGACTTAAAAAATATTTAACTGCCGTTTTCTCAATCTGACATTCCTGGGAAGAGCTGAAAAGGTTTTGGTAACAATTGAACAACCAGAAGTAGTAGTTTCTTAGAAAAATTCTTCTAAATATAATTTTTTGGGAATTTTTTTTATTAAATATTGAAGAACATAAAATTCTCCATCTAATACACTTAAAATTTTTATTATTATATCTTGTACAGATTTAGAGATGAAGACACTATAAATTTATAGAGTAATCTAATCGCAGAAGCTAAGGCACTAAGGAAACCAGTTGACAAATTCCAAATGTTTATAATATAGTTTGTAAATAACACATGTCAGTGTCAAAAATCAAAAGTTTTAGTGACAATCTGATAGGTTTTTCTGGGAAGTATATTTAATCTTTCTTATTGTTTTATTAATTAAATATTTGAAATTGTAGGTAAAATTATGGTAAAATTCATATATCCATCAGAAATACCGCCAATCTGGTTAATGAATTGGAAGAATCTCTGGCATTTAGAAACTTCCTCACACAATGAAAATAGATATAATTAGAATTATATGTGTGCAGAAGACATGTTAAATGCAATAAAAAACAATATTTGGGTAAAGTTTTGTTATAAAACGACGGTTCGAAAGCGAAGTGCAATACAATACTTATATAGCCTAATATGAAAATAGCGAGAGGTCTTGTGCTGGCCACAACAGATTTTTTACATCGCGCGACCATTGGTAAGGCAGGTATGTAGGGATTCTGCCAAAAATCGTATGGCGATGTTTTGATTAAAAAACACGTTTTAAAGTCTCTCGAATTCAATTTTAATATTTTTACGATGTACTCGCTGTATCTAAGTAGTAGAAAATATAGAAAACTGATATACGTTGTACTCTAAAATGGAAAGAATTCATAAGATTTTTAAAACCGAACCGAACCCGAACCGGAAACCGTTCCGTATCCACCTTTTTTGTGAACCTAAACCAGAAGTAGGTATTATAAATTTATTTTTAGAAATTTGATTTAAAATTTACAATTTTCTCCTTGGTTTATGTCCAATATTTGAAATTTTGGATCTGACCAATCAGTATTTACCACGTGACTTCTCACTGGTTTTTATTTGACATTTCACCAATTATCAGATCAGATTTTAGGTTACAATTTTATTTTCATAGCCATGAATTTCGGGAATGTGTTTTATTATTGTTGATTTGTAAAATAAAGAAATAAGACAAACACAAACTCAAAAAAAAAACGTAGATGGTCTGTCAGACCGTGGTTAGGCCTATGAACACATGGATTTGTCAACGGGCAGTATCATACTTTGTATCTTAAAGTGAAATAGCAAGATCTTGAACAATTCTTCAAATATACTCTTATGAGTGTGCATGTATTTAATTGCTATCCCTCGTTGCATTAAAATTACGCAAACGTTTTTATTTTTTTACAATTCATTTGCTTTGTCGTACAAATTACGATGCCTCTAATTGCCGTTTCTAATTGACGCGCACTATCCATCGTAAATTCATCGCATGCATCGGCTTTGACTACCGATAGATTTTACGATTTCCGACGGATCGATAGTGAGGGGTCTAACGAAATGTTTTTAGGTTATATTTTTGACATTTGCGTTTGTTTCATGTTTGCGGGTGTAAGATTATGCAAAGAAAACCAAATGCATGATTCAAATAAGAAAACCTTATATCTCGTTCACAACGGAAAGGAGATGGTTATAGATGTAGATGATTTTTATTATCATTATGACTTCCATATCAGATTCATCATTGTTTGATGAAGAATCTGATGATTGCAATAGAGCGACGGTTCTTTTAACTATAAAACTTTCCATATATTTTAACTGGTGGTTAACTGTCAGTTGATATTTAAGGTTAGGAGATTCATCGCACTTTTCAGCAACCCGTTTTTTTATTCGGTAGGAGAGGCTATCCATCGGATCCATCAGCTATTCATCGTGACGTCATTTTCAATTTCTGATGGAATTCAGCGCATAAATAGTTGTTGAATAAAGAAACTCGCCCATAATGTGTAAATTGTAGAATAAAAAAATCTGTTGTGGCCAGCACAAAACCTTCCGTCAATTCGATGTATTTTGTACAAATCCCATACCAAAAGGTCCTTGGAACAGATTATATAGAATATCATGTAAAATTAAACACGAACACATACTATTTCTATTCTATAAATCCAATAAAATTATAACATAAACATACACTAAGTATAATGCATTTGACACTTCTTCTTATTCTTCAGCTACCCCTATTTTATTAGAGGTAGCTGTGTCCTCTTTTCTTCCACTCATTCCTGTCCAACACATCGTCTTGACACAGCCATTCCTTTCAGTCTTCTGCGATACAGTCCTTCCATATTCTCTTTGGCCTTTCTCTGCGTGCCAAGTTTGTGATCCTACACTTTCCATATTTGGTTTTGCACTTGCAACTGATATCTGTCAATTAGAATTTTTTTAATATATCAGCATCAGCTGTTTCCATGATAAATAGCAAAGCTGACTAATATTTGAAAGTTAATTTCTATATAATGCTTTAAATCTACATCTATTGAATATGAAGGAAAATGTATAATCAAACTGTATAGAGAATAATATTTTCTTTAATATGTATAATAACAAAATGTCAAAAAACAATATTTAACTGCGTTTTTTTAAGATAAACTGTTAAAAACTTCAAATAAGGGTACTTCCGGTGGATCAATTATAACCAAAATCTAATCAACTCTTTATATGGATGTACAGAAGAGGAATACGAAAGAATTATAATTTTTAGAATTGTAGTATTGGAGTTATCGTCGGAGAAAAATTTGTCACACACGGACACACATACACACACACGGACACACACACATACATACAGACATCATCTTAAAAATAGTAAATTCGTATTGTAGGGACCCTAAAACGTGCTTATTCATTAAAAACACCACCAAATTTTTTGACCAGAGACAATACCTTCCTTACCTAAAGGTGACGGAACTCATTTCTTTTTGATCCCTCTGTATGTACCATTACTAGCCTGGTAAAAATGATCATAGCAATTACACAGTCATAATAATTATACTTCTTGTTTAATATTAAGCTCTTCCTTGTTTTAAAGCATTTAATTACCTATTCGCACTCATTTACAATGTAGCAAAAACGGAAAACGCCTATTTAATCTTCCTTTTTTTGCGAGCCTTAGATCAGCTTTAGTATCTGCGTACTGTATCGTAGTCTAGGTCGTACATTTGTGGTCACTAGCAGATAAGACTAATTGGAGTGAATAAGTGCTTACAGTTCCCGTTAAGTTTGATTTACAGCGAGCACTCGTATCAATAATCACGGCAATAATCGTAAATAAACTTATTTATCCACGTATTTTAACAAACCCGCAGCTAATATGCTGCATAAATAATACCACTAAGCGAATAGAAAGTAACAATATAAGTGATCACTATGAAACTGCAACAAGGAAATTAGATTCAATTTTAAGGAATACAATAAAGTAGTATTGTCATAACCAAAACATCAAAAACGTTTGATGTGATGAGAAAAGAGAAATAATAAAATTGATATTATTGAAGAATGATTCCATTTTAAACAATTTTATATTTTTACCTCTCGCTAAGAGAGATATTGGATTCATGCTAAAAATCGTATGTCCAAATTTTAATGAATAAACACGTTGTAAGGTCACTAAAATCCGATTTTATAGTAATTTACGTAACAAGACCTGAAAGTGATACTTTACTGGGTGAGCAAGCATATTCCACAGCGAGCCGTAGGCGAGCTTTGGAAGCTTGTGAGCCCAGTATACACACTTTCAGGTCATGTTGGGTACAATATTTTTTTTGCGATCCTGAAAAAAGAATAAAGTATTATTTTATTTTTTACTGCGAGCAGATAAGAAATAAATAAACAACTGATCCCATGGAAACATTTAACTTTACCGGTCCCGGGATCGGTAAAGTACTTTCCGATCCCTTATAGACAACTTTCCGAGCTAGCTCAGCAAAGAAGGACTTTAAAAAATGATGTGTGTGTGTGTGTGTGTGTGTGTGTGTGAGTGTGTGTGTGTATGTGTGAGAGTGCATTTGTACGTGATGATGTTGAAAGGACGATTCCTAAAAAAGATTGAAGACCTGTTTAACTATGAATTCCTCAATCTGACATTCTTGGGAAGAGCTGAAAAGTTCTTGGTAATAACTGGACAAACGAAAGGAGTATAAATTTAAAGATAAAAACACTATAATATATAGACTAACAGATGTAACAAATCGCTCAGGCTAAACAACACGAATAAAATCAGTTTCTTTGTAACATAGTTTGTAAATGACAGATAAATATCAGTGTCAAAAACCAACAGTTTTAGTGACATTGTCAAAGCTTTTACTATTTCTTATTGTTTAGTAATTAAATATTTAAAATTATAGGTAAAATGCATACGTATATTCAAAAGAAATACCGTCCATCTTGTTAATAACTTGGAAGACTCTCTGAAATTTAGGAACTTCTTAATACAATGAAAAAATGGATATAATTAGAATATTATTTATGCACAAATAAATACAAGAAAAAAACAATATTTGGGTAAAGTTTCGACTGTGAATACAATACTTATATAACATGAAAGGGAAATGGCGAGAGGTATTGTGCTCGCCACAACAGATTAGAAAAGAATTTTCCAACAGCCCTTGTACTGATCTATACAATACGTTGTATAACCTAGCCAATTTTAATGAAAATAACTGATAAAAAATGGCCGAAATTTCGACGATCCACTAAATTTTAAGCCGATACTCTGGGATTTGGTAATTCGGCATTTTTTTTTTTTTTCAAATACGTTAATAGTTATTTATTATATGAGTAAAACAATATCACTCTTTTCATAACGTATTCTGTACAAAATTTTATCTAATTCCGCTAAAATAATTTTAAAATACTCAAAATTCTAAGTTTTTCTATGACAGCTCGATATACATATTTCAAAATCAAATTACCAATTATCAGAAGTAATATGGGAGTAATGGGAGTAATGGGAGTTAAGTAACTTCTGAATGTGAAGGTCAAGTTAGTGTAGTGGTCTAAACAATTTCAAATTTCTTAAATAAATTCAAATTTTTATATGTGATTCTTACCTTGGTTGTTTTAAAAGTGTGTAGTGCACCACGTGTAGTGTTATCTTTCGGTTTTTTGGTGGCGATTTAACTAAAAACTTGTTATACATTTTTCACTTCAAGTTACTATTTTTTTGGTTTTTTATTAATTAATCACATGTTGTCGCGCATGTCCAACTTAAAAATATTTGCAACTCATTATTACACAGAATCAGACAACCAACATTTCAGCAGTGTTCTTACCCCTTTCAATGGCATTAACAAATGAAGAACTATTAAAACAAATGCAAACTTTTATTGGAGCAGCAGTACAGAATTTAGAAGAAAAACTTTCTGACAGAATAAATAAATTAGAAAGTACTATTTCCGACACTATTGGAAAAACTAATGCCGAACTTAATGATCTAAAAGCTGAAAACGAGCGTCTGTCCCTCAAGCTCGATAATCTTGAAAAGCAAAACAAAGTGAATAATTTAATTTTAAAAGGTCTGCCAGAAGAAGTCAATGAAGACACTCACAATCTAGTTCACAATTTTCTACGAAATACATTACAAATTACTCTAAATGAATGGGATATCAATTTAATACGAAGGATTGGTAAAAAACAAGAAAATTATAAGAGGCCTATTTTAATAAAACTCAATAATTACAAGGCCAAAGCGATTATTTCAAAAAACTCTTACAAACTCAAAGGTGCAAACATTTACATTAACCCTGACTTAACTACGAAAGAACAAGAAAAGCAAAAATATCTGAACAATTTTAAACATGATGCTCGTAAAAAAGGTTACCAGGTTGCTCAATTTAAACAAGGTTTAAAAATTGACAATATTATGTACTCCGTAGATGATCTTCCAAATCTACTTCCTAAATATGATAATCTTAATGAAACAATACGTAGCATTCTGGACCCCATTAATACTGATTCGGCAAAGAATATTCTTCAGACTAGCTCGAAGACTCCAAACGAAATAATACCTGGAACTTCAAATTTGATTAGTAAAAATAATAACACCAAAGTTAAAAACAACACCCCAGGAAGATCCATTGACAACACTCCTGCAAATAAACCATCCCTTCCAGAATCATCTCGTAATTATAACTTTCGGAGCAACAATAAGTCCTAATCTAACATTATTTTACCAAAACATTCAAGGATTACGAAATAAACACTTTGAACTAGAGGCATATTTAAACTCTTATGGCATTTCTCCGGATATTATTCTCATAAGCGAACATTGGCTGAAATCAGACGAAATGAGTACATTTAATATTTCTACCTACTCTATAGCAGCGGCATTCTGTCGGACTACTTACGAAAGAGGCGGTACCGTCATATTTCTGAAAAATCATCTACAGTTCGAATCTATTACATTATACGATGAACTTTTGGTTGAGAAAGACTTCGAATTCACAATCATTAAACTCATACACTTAAAACAGCCTGTATATTTACTTGTATTCTACAAAGCACCCAGCGGTGATATAAACATATTCTTGAACAATCTAGAAACATTACTATCAAAAATTTGTAATGCTAAATGTACAATCTTTTTATGTGGAGATCTCAATATTGACATCCTATCAGAATCTACAAATAAATCAAGACTTATTTCAATATTGGAATCATTCGAATTAAACATGAATGTATCAGAACCCACCCGTGAAACAGCAACATCTTCCACATGTATAGATAATATAATAACGTCCTCAGACGTACGTGCCTGTTGTAAAGTAGTGAAAAACGGCATCTCAGATCATCATGCGATATGGTGTGTAGCGGAAGAACTTGGCAAAAAATCAGTCAATATCTCTGCAATCAAAAGAGCCTATACTTCTCAAAACCATAACAACTTCTTAACTCTACTTGAACAGCTTTCATGGGATGACGTAACTAATGACAACAATGTAAACAGTAGTTTAAATAGTTTTCTAAATAAATTCGAAACTGCATTCAATTTAGCTTACCCATTTAAAAACGTCAAACATAAAACAAATCCAGGCAATTCATGGATCACCAATGGAATTCGCATTTCGTGTCGTACGAAAGCCAAGATCCGTCGCCGTCTTTGCCAACATGATTCGCCTATTTTAAAACTTCACTTTCAAAAATACTGCAGGGTGCTTAAGTCAGTCATCAAACTAGCGAAAAAGAGATACCTAACAAATTATATAGCCACATCAAAAAACGTTGTTAAGTCCACATGGAATGTTGTAAAAAATTTAACGGGGCGTGACACCAAATCCCCCAGTTTTCCGGAAAAATCAATTGTCGCAGCAAATAACTTTAATAACTTCTTTTTACAACATGAAAGCTCTTCAAAGACTAATAATGTGAATCATTCTACCTCTCAACAGCCATCGAACTCGCTTTTCCTCTCTCCCATAACAGAAAAAGAAACAATGTCGATGATAAGTTCATTGAAGGACAGTTACTCCTGCGGGTATGACCAGATACCCAACATCGTAGTGAAAACTTGTAGTCACCTAATTTGCAAGCCGTTGACTTATATTTTTAATCTTTCATTTTCTGCAGGAGAATTTCCAAGTGCTTTTAAACATGCCATCGTTACACCTATATACAAAAAAGGAAACATAAACTTAATTGAAAATTTTAGACCAATTTCACTACTTACTAATTTTTCCAAAGTGCTTGAAAAATTGATGCATAAGAGACTGATGACATTCTTTCAAGAAAACAATCTTATATCCAAATCGCAGCACGGCTATCTCAATGAAAGATCAACCATATCTGCTGTCAATTGCGTTGTTAACAACATTATGGGCAATCTTGACAACAACCACACTGTCTTCGGTATCTCTAGCGATCTCTCCAAGGCATTCGATACGGTCTGCCACAAATTATTATTACTTAAACTAGAGTGTTTTGGTGTACGTGGTCTTGCGCTATCGTGGTTCAGTTCTTATTTATCAGAAAGAACTCAGTGTGTTAAACTACAAACAGACGATAATCACGTTCCGATATTATCTGAAAAGGGTTTTATTCTCCGAGGTGTTCCTCAGGGCTCAGTCCTCGGCCCTTTATTGTTCTTGGTGTATATAAACGACTTACCAACTTCAGTGCAAAATACTTCGTGTGTCCTATACGCGGATGATGCGTTCTTCACAGTGTCGTGTAAAAAAACTGACTTTTCTCCGGAACTTATTAATAATGTTGTTAGTGACATTCTCCGGTGGTGCGATGACAACTGCCTGACACTAAATCTCGAAAAAACATCATTCACCCAGTTCGTTTTGAATTCCGCCAGCAAAGTTAGTGTTCAACCTTCAGATGTGTGTATCTCCAAGGTAGCTTCAACAAAATGCCTGGGACTTCTTCTGAGCGAAGACACTAAGTGGGACGCACAAATCACACATGTGATTAATAAATTAAACAAGTGCTGTTACTGTTTTCGTACACTTACTACAATATTTGACACCGACAGTTTATTAATGACATATTATGGCTATTTTTACTCCACAGTTATTTACGGTATCATCATATGGGGATCTTCTTCGTCATTACAAGAAGTTTTCATTGTTCAAAAAAGAATAATCCGTATAATATTAAAACTGCAACCTTCAAGTTCTTGTAAAGGTCAGTTTCGCAGACTCGGAATTTTGACAGTACCATCCATATATATACTAGAGATAATAAAATTTGTTTTAAAGAATATATATAAATTTACCCCTCTAAACTCACCATATTCAACCAGGCAGAGTCATATAACTTTACGTGTCCCTCAACATAGAACTAAAGCGTTTGAAAACACTTGTGAATATACTGGTATAAAAATATTCAACGCTCTACCTCCTAATTTAAAAAATGGATCACATAATTCAATTATTAAGACCATAAAACACCTACTAATCCAAAAAGAATATTACAATATCGTTGAATTCTACTCAGACTGTGCAAATAACCTCTTTCAACTTCCACTTTAAATACAATAATAAACAGCAATATAAACAAGATTGAAGTTGCTCACTCAGACATAAACTACGTTTTTTTTATATTAAAATGTTTTGTAAATTCAGCGATATGTTTTTTTTTATTCACTTTTATCTGTTTTATTTATTTATTTATTTATTGTTTTATTTTAGTTTAGTTAGTTTTAATTTTTTATGTATAATATGTATATTGCATTTTTTTTAAAAAAAAGCTTATTTGATCTGAAAAATATTATGTATACGTTGTGAAATTATTAATTTTTAAATGTTAAGTGTGTAAATCACGAATATTTCGTTTTCTTTTTAATATGTATTACTCTTTTTATCTGTAAGATTTGTATAATTAACTTGCATTTTTTATCATGTATGTACTAATTTCTATTTCTATTTAGGTGATGTTAATAATTTAATTTGTGTAATTTTTTTTTTCTGTCTTTATACTGGGATAGGTTGAAAATCGCTTCGGTGAACCTTATCCTATGTACTTCCGTACATGAATAAAATTATTATTATTATTATTAATTATTATTATTATTATTAATATCACAAGACCTCCTGATTTTATCGATAATTTTTTTTTTTTTGCTTAGCAACAAACACGAAAGCAAACAGCATGGTAAATCCCGACTCCGAAGGAGGAGGGGTGTTACCTAATGTCAGTTTGCTTGAGTGATTTTGCTTAAAAGCAAAAAAAAATGAGTGTTTAAAAACAAAAGTTTATCTGAGAAAATCTGAGAGGTCGTGTTGTAGTTGGTGAGATAAATTCCAAAGACAACGCAAAATGAAACTTGACACATTAATTGTCACACTGACAGTTATAAACAATAACATCTCTTGGTAGCGGAAAATTATCGGGGTAACTGGGTTTTATCAGTATAATACTGTTCCCATTGGTTGAATTTTCAAGTGTTTTGCATCATGATTGGTTAAAAACTAGTCGTTGGAATTTATCAATTTTAAATTAATGTTTATGTCAGTGCATGAGTATCATTCTTGAAAATGTGTTCTGAATGTCCTCTGAAACCGATATAGATCTCCTTCTGATGTACAGGAATTGGGTATAAGTCAATAATTCATAAATTAATATTGAAGAAATCATTATTTGATTTACTCTTGTTTCTGTTTTTATCAGTTGTCAGTTGTGTAATATTCTTTAGGTAACGCAGTTACGTAAAGATCTTTACAAAACTCATTTCATATCAATTATGTAAAAAGTAACATTTCATAACGTCAGCAGGTTAGGTAAAATTAAACTTTTTAAAACGAAATTAGATAAATTGTATTTATATAATTTTCCTTTTATTAAATATAGACTTCTCTCATACGTTTTCATAAATCTTTATAGCTTTTTATAAAATCCTTGACAATAAATTAAACCCTCAATCTTCTCCATTTTCCCCTTAACATCTCCAATTCTCGGATGCACCCAAGCATGCCCACAACAGAAAAAATGAATTTCCCTGATCTTGTTTTCCGCTTATCGCGAAGCGGAACTCCCCGTTACCGGTCGGGCGAATCGCGTAGAAGATCCACCAACCCCAATCGGTTGCGGTGGTGAGGGAATATATGCTTTATTGTAGAGGTTATAAGAGTGAGAATAGTGTGAAAGGAGAGCGGTAAGAGAAGAGGAATCGAGGAAGAGGGTGCCAAGTGAGATGAGCTTGACACGAGTCTCGGTCTTAATTACACCAAAAAGTGGATGTGGGAAGTGGTTGTGGTTGGGTAATGGGATGTAAAAGCCCGGAGGCGAATTTTGAAAGACAGACCTAGATGATAACTAGACGATTTTAGCAAAGGAAAATAGTATAAATATTAACTTAACTGTGTGCCTGAGGTTCTGGTCGCTAATATGGGAAACCGGGTTTGATCCCAACCAACGCCAAATATTTCGAGTGTTAAATGGCACAAAAGTGACCCCAGTGATGCACTCTCCACGCCAGCAATGAGTGCTCGTGAGGTGACGCCTGGTAAACGCCCGCACGGTAAAAATATGTCTTCATCATTACCGAAATCTGTGTACAAAGCAGATTGGCACACCCAAAAATGGGTAATATACCGTGATGATCAGCAACAGATTTACATTTAGATTTTACTAGGAACGTTATGTGAGATATGTTGCACTTTTCGGGACGCAGATAGAACGTAATATTTGCATATAACTATCACGTAACTCATTTAACAAATGAGTACAATAAAACCATTATTTTATTAACAAAAAAAATACAACCAAACCTTTTTTATTTTGAACACTGAGCTTGTTTTTTCGATACTGCTACATCTATATCTAGTTGAATAGTAGAAATAGCGATGCAAAGAGAATTTTCAAGAAAGATCTCAAATTTGTGTTCTAATTTTCGATATTTTCATAGTACATATTACTCTTAAATACAGGGTGTACCACAACTTCAGGTACAGATTTTTTCCAAGAAAGAGGACATTTTTACAAATTTTGGTCAGTTATGCCTTTAAAGTTTGTACCCGAAGTTGTGGTACATTTTGTATGTGCTCGTACTCCTCGGCATGTTTGAGAAGTACCGAATATTTTACTTTCGGCAGGTATAACATTTATAAAATCCAATAGAGGTACTGAATATTTTTTTTAAGTTTCACATCTGATTGAAACATTATACATATATTTCATTTGGAAGTTCATTATAAACGTGTTGATGTGCACTAAAAATTAATTAGCACATATACTGAAATGTATTTGGTGTTTTTTTTTTGAAATATTGATATCTATCCTCAAAGTTCTGTGCAAAATAACAATTAATTCAGAATATAATCCACTATTTACGTGGCATTTTTAGTCAGTATTTGAAATAAATAGAGGTATTATTCTTAATCTGCTATTGTCACAATGGGGTATTCCACTCAATTTTTTTATTATTTTAAATAAAACTTCATTCAGTTTTGAAGCAATTCATAGTATTAAAAAATCTTAATTGTACCTAGTTTCAGAGTATTTTATTTTCGAAAAATCAGTGTAACGTCACATTTCCTCTATACTAGTCTTTCTCACATACACTGCTCTGAGTACGCTGCGAGAGAAGGATAACAATTGTATGACGTCAATTTTCCTTTTTAGAAAATGTGAAATATCTCGTAAAGTAATTATTTAAAAAATGTTTTCATTGTTTTAACTATTATTTATTGAGCCATACTTTATGTTAAATTGAAATTTTCTTAATTTTGTTGTTATGGTGGAATACCCCATTACAAGTTTCAAAAACCATCTCTCTTTGAAACATCATTTATTAGTTGATTTTAAACTTAGCGGCGCATGACCGCAAAAAATGCTAAATTAGTGAAACAGTTCTCATTTTCTAGTACAAGTATAGATTTTCCAAATTTCCTTCTGAATCCATAAAACATTTTATTATATATTTCAAATCATAGAAGTGTTTACGCAATACGGGCCGCGAGAATTTGCTTTGTAATTTTAAATTCAATGTGATTACTCTCTTGTAATGTCATAAAATGTGCTAGCAAATACATTCAAAAGTATTATCGAAAGATTTTTGGCTGAAAGTTTTTGCCCGCTAGGTACAGCATAATTTTAAATATCTCGGTTTAGTACATACTGAAAGTGAATACAGTTTGTGATGAAAGAAATTAATCTATGTGGGGATGATGAAAATACGCATCGTGAAAATGAGGCCGCATGGCCGCAATCTAACTTAATTGCTGGCGTTGACAAGAAAAGTGTTTCTGCATGTATGAATGGATAATGAATAGGCTGTAACGATGGCGATAGTTTCTGGAAACACGACGCTTCGCTCTCGCTTGCAAAATATCTTCCCCCAACTTTGAATTTATCATCAACATGGCTTCTTTCGCTAAATCAATTACGGTGCACAAAACACTACTCAAGGAAAACATCAAAATATGGAACAATAAAATGGTTTCATTGGTGATGGAAGATGGAACAAAGACCCGGTTTTTATAAAACCGGAATTTTTGTTTCCAGAATTACAACTGGATCATTGCATATGTTAATCCGCCAATAATTTTGTTAAAATGACAATATTGACCTATAGATGGTCTAGGCTCACTGCAAAACATTGTTAAATATTAAACTATTAAATAGAATGTAAAGTTGGATTAATTCAGCTAATCAATTCAATTTTAATATGTAATTTATAATTATTCCATTGGAATTAAATCAATTGATTTGGCTAACTGAATAAAACCACTGTTTTTAGGCGTGGATGGTGAAGAAGATATAGACCAATTCTGAGCATATTTGTAAATCTTACAGATCTGTAAATCTGTAAAAACTGACACACACGCATCTATTTTTGTTCATAAATATCAAATTATATATAAGAGTGACGGTTTTTGTTGCGGTTTGTTCATTAACAGATCTGCAAGACTTACAGAAGACTTCAGAATAGAGCTAGACACATAATAAAAGAGACTCAACGAGACCAATTTCATTCATCATTAATTCTATTTTTTTCTTTTATTGCTTTTCTCATTTCATAGTATGCCAGAAATTTAAGGGAGTTAGCTTTTATTTCGTCATTTTTATACGACATGACATATTGAAAAATAAGACTAGACTTTCATATTTTTTGTGGGTACTTTACCTACTAATTATTTATAACTGCGTACAACTGAACTATACAATATGTTGTAACTTGCAAAAGTAAAATGTGGATAACCACTGACAACCCGAAATTTAGCGGCTGAAATTTCAGAAATCCGATAAATTTTAAGACGGAATTCGGGAATTCAGTATTTCGGTATTCCATTTCATCATTATAGTCCAGTCATTAGGTAGATTTACCTTGCAAAAGGTCGGGTATTTTTGATTTTTGGATATGTTATATATTTAGAGGTCTCAACAAAAAATGCAAGTTTTCCCCCTCGGGGGCCTTCGGGAAGCACCGCCAACTTGAGAAAAAAGGCGCAAAAAAGCGGTTTATTCTAAATATCTCTTCACTTATTTGCATTAGGCAAAAATAGTTATTATCTAATTTGTTGACTATAAAATTCTCTACAACTTTTATCTAAAAATTTTTTTTCTATAATTAATAGATAGCGAGCTACAGTGCTTCAAACAGAGCAAATTTTTTGAAAATTACATGAATGCTTCATTTAAAACATATTTTATTATATTTTTTTTACTTTTTTTTACAAATTACTTTTTGACAATCATTAATTATTATTATTTAACTAATATATATAAATATTAATTATTGTTTATAGTTTTTTTTCATTCTAAAGATTTTTTATAGTCCAGCAAATTTATGATTTTACCTTAAAGTAATTACAACAAAAGCTTTTTAACGGAATCCAGTCCCAGAAAAGTGCGCTGAATAACATATCAATATTTTCCCGAAATCGGAACATGGGAACCTCCCGCCAAGTTGGACAAATGGCGGCTTATTCAGGTTTATGGCCATTTGCTTAAAACAATTATGAAAATATTTAAATTATTCAAAAAAACAAACAATATTAAGTATTTGATACTTAGTCTAATTGGCTTCACTATTTACAACAGTTTACATTCGACGTGGCATCGAAAGAAGTAAGTTATCGATAATTGTTTTATAAAAATTGTTAACGTTTTCCTGCAATTTTTTAGTTTTTCATCCACCACTCTGATCTTGTTACAGATATGATGACGCGGTTTTAAAATTTGAATTCAACATGAAATTCTCTTTAATATCATGTATTACACGATTATTGCCGATGAACAATTGGTGAGTTACTAACAACTAAAACTCACATGAAATCCCTCCAAAATTTTCAACATCTGAAAATCGGCTCTTTTCTCAATTTTTCATCAACCACTTTGACACCTATTAAATACTTAATATTGGTTATCTGTAAGCCTGTTGAAATTTTGAATGAGAAAATGAAAAAAGAGCCGATTTTCAGATGTTTAAAATTTTAAAGGGATTTCATATGAGCTTTAGTTGGCAGTAACTCGCCAATCGTTCATCGGCAAAAATAGTGTAATACACGATACGAAAGAGAATTTTATGCTGAATTCAAATTTTGAAACCGCATCATCGTATCTTTAACAAGATCAGAGTGGTGGATGAAAAACTAAAAAATTGCAGGAAAACGTTAACAATTTTTATAAAACAATGATCGATAACTTACTTTTTTCGATGCCACGTCGAATGTAAACTGTTGTAAATAGTGAAGCCAATTAGACTAAGTATCAAATACTTAATATTGTTTGTTTTTTTGAATAATTTAAATATTTTCATAATTGTTTTAAGCAAATGATCATAAACCTGAATATGCCGCCATTTGTCCAAATTGGCAGGAGGTTCGCATGCTCCAATTTCGGGAAAATATTGATATGTTGTTCAGCGCACTTTTCTGGGACTGGATTCTGTTAAAAAGCTTTTGTTGTAATTACTTTAAGGTAAAATCATAAATTTGCTGGACTATAAAAAATCTTTAGAATGAAAAAAAACTATAAACAATAATTAATATTTATATATATTAGTTAAATAATAATAATTAATGATTGTCAAAAAGTAATTTGTAAAAAAAAGTAAAAAAAATATAATAAAATATGATTTAAATGAAGCATTCATGTAATTTTCAAAAAAATTGCTCTGTTTGAAGCACTGTAGCTCGCTATCTATTAATTATAGAAAAAAATGTTTTAGTTAAAAGTTATAGAGAATTTTATAGTCAACAAATTAGATAATAACTATTTTTGCCTAATGCAAATAAGTGAAGAGATATTTAGAATAAACCGCTTTTTTGCGCCTTTTTTCTCAAGTTGGCGGTGCTTCCCGAAGGCCCCCGAGGGGGAAAACTTGCATTTTTTGTTGAGACCTCTAAATATACAATATATCCAAAAATCAAAAATACCCGACCTTTTGTGGAATAAACCCTTATTTTTCTACCAAATGACTGGACTATTAGTTTATATATATATATATATATATATATATATATATATATATATATATATATATATATATATTACTGAATCTTTTAGAATAGTATATTAAGACATAAATTATAGATAGCAAACTCGTCAAGTACGAGTTTGAAAATCAACCACTAGCGCGTAGCGGCGAGTATTTGAATAGCCTTTTTTAACGAGCGTTTTATACTACTTGCTATGTTTTAGCTCTCACTTAGATTATTTCTTTATAATAATTTCCATTAAGGGAATTTTTGACTAAATAGTTAAGTTGGTAACAGTGATTTGTGTTTTTATTGTGCCTGTTGCAAAGATATTTTATGTAGTTATTTTAAGTGTATTCATACTATTCTCAAATAACAAAATGTCACCAAAATAGTTTAAGAATAAAACTCCTTTTAACTTGCTAGAATATATTAAGTATTGCAATTCCTAAACAGAGAAAATTATTTTTATTTGAAGCAGGGTGTGACTAACTTGACAAAAATATAGGGAAATATATACGAGTATAAATAATATAACTGATTATTGTGTCACCTATATCATTTACAAAATTTGTCACTTTTTTGACTCCTATATGCTATTTTTTTTTAATTAGTTTTTGTTATAATTAAGGGTTTTTTTTACTTGCAGGTGGTAGCCGGTTCGGGGGTTAGAGGCTGGCTCGATGCGACCCAGGAAAACAATAACTGGATCAAATTCATCCGGACAACCAGTCAGAACTCGGACATCAATGTACAACACTTTCTTCAAGGAGGACAGGTCAGCAAAAAATTATTAAAATTGTACAAACGGTTTGGTGGTTTTATAATTACAAACTTTTGCTTAGTCAAGTAGGGACAATGAGTACAAGTCTTGTAATTGAAAAGTAATATATATACAGTAAGATTATTTTTAAAAATTTCTGAAAATAAATTGCAATGTTTATTTTATTTTTTTTCTGTATATTATCATTTTTATTTTATTTGCCTAGCTGCATGGAATAGCTTTATGCTATAATGTAAAACTATAAGCTGCAGCCTACGACTTTGAAATACAAGTAAATTGTGTAATAGTTATAGAATTATTTCCCTTAGTCTGCAATAATACTAATACACACACATACTTTCATGTTCGTGTCATATAATATTGTAATATCAATATTACTTAATATTAGGTGAATCGACATTTAATTGACGACTTATAAAAAATTCAGAAGTGTAATCTGTTACTATATGAATTACAATACAAATATTTTTAATATCCATATATGGAACGATAAAGTAATTTGTTGGTAATGCTTTATTCAATATATCTAAAGTCATTAGTAAATGATCGAGGTTTAATTTTAGAAGAATATTAGGTTTACTCAATTTCATAAAAACGAGTATATTCATTTAAAAACAGTACAGAACTCATGAAATTTTAGGATGTTGTAATATAGGTACTTATAAATAAAATAAATATTTCACCGCGGGTTATTACCCATTTTTGGGTTTGCTAAATTCTGAATCTTAAAAAATTCCTATCTCGCTTACCTATTACGTAATTTTTTTACGCCCAACTGTATCAATATTGTTTGTTTGCATCTTAGTTACCATGGCGGAAACTGAAAGATTACACCCTGCGGGCGGTAAAGTAGTATATGCGGGCGGTAAAATACAGAAAGAGCCCGCTTACTGGTACACAAAACATCAAAAATACAATTGGAAATGTAATCAAGACTCTTATTTTTAAAAAATGATATTAATTCCGCTAAATTAGAATTGCCTAAGGAATTATTTCAGAAATTGTCTCAAATCTCCAAGCTTGACATTTAAAAAATATTCATATAACCAAATAGTTAGCAATGCAACGCGTCGCCTTATTGTTTTGTGACATGGCAACCTGGCCACGTAATATTTTTATATAGCATATAAGCTTTAAATGTATTTAAAAAATAATTTAAAAACATTTCATTTGATTGCAGCTGTGCGTAAAACGTTGTACATACCTCGGGTCGAAAGAAGTTACACCCTTGGACGAATAAAAGCCCTCCGCTACGCGTTGGGCTTCAAATTTCGTCCGCAGGCGTAAACCTTTTCTTTCGACCCTCTATATGTAAATAACTATTAATGCTGGGTTTACGCAGCATGTAAATTTGTAAAATTAAATTAAGCCACTAAATTAAAACAATATCGTTTATGCAGGATAATAATAAGTCCAATGGATGGTTTATATAGAGACATTTTCGTGCTGCCATCTATTGATATTTTCCTTGAACTCAGCTGCTATAATACAAACAAATTACATCGTTGCCATGATGAGATTTGCAAGATGGTGTCAAATATGCAAAACAAAAATAACCTCTCATCTCATAAACACAAAACACATGACAGAAGATAAAAGTTTGTAAATGGCGATGGTTTGCTTGTATTATTATCTTCCATATCAAGTTTTACCTTTATCTCCCACTTTCTTGCGCGTGACGTCAAAATCATAACCCTCCATTCTCCATTATTATTTCGTCGCTATAGACCATTCCAGAATGATGTCATCTGCTCTCCACAGGAGTGATTTTAACCTCACCTGTGAATATTTTTAAAAATTATTTAATTATATATCTTATGATAAATATTGAGAAATTTTGATTTTGATACAATTCATTCATAAAAATTAAACTATAAATTTTTCCATGGCTCCATCATTGAGTAAATTATGTATGAAATTTATTTTTGACAGCTGCCCCTCACGAAATTCATTTGTTCTGGATTGATCTATTCTGTGCAGAAAATTTGTTGTCATCTGACATTTTTATAGCTTAGGTTTTAAAATCTGACGTAAGTGCCCGCCTGGCGCAGGCGCAAAACGAAAAAATTATAAAATTAAATTAAAAGTTGAAAATAGCCAACTTCTTAATTTAGTTTCATTAGTTTAGGTCGCATACACGTTGACATTGATAACAATTGTTTCTACTTGTTTAGTTTAGTTTGACAATTTATTTTTACCTCCCGCTACCCTAGGTAAGGGAGGTATAGGGATCGTGCTAAAAATCACATATAGAGATTTTAGTGAATAAGCACGTTTTGATGTCCCTAGAATCCAATTTTAACATTTTCACGATGACGTCTGTATGTGTGTTTGTGTGTGTATGTGTGTATTTGTACGAATTTTGTTTGCACTCTAACTCAAATATTATCATTCAGAAAATTCTGAAACCTTGTATTTCTGCCCTATTCTAATAGGAATAGATGCCATTAGATTTTGGTGTAAATCGGATAACCGGAAATGGCACTTTACTTGAAGCTCATAATGGTTTTTCTTCAAAAAATACCATTAAATGCCAATTTTTCGTTAATGTCATTGTAAAATTATAGATTACTGAATTTTGTACAGGTATACATTAATACTTTTTCTACATATTTTACAGATAAATTTAAATCATTTTTCTTTTTTTAATCCCGAAGCCTAAGATAAACACAATTCCTTTGTTACACAGTTTATTTTTCAAATGAATGTAACTGACAGGTAAACGTCATTGTCAAAAAACTAATCACTTCAAATTAATAATAGCGACATATTAAATAATAAAGGAAATCGTAAATAAAGCAATAGTTATATGCAATGGAACATAATATAGTTTGAAGCATTACTAAATACGTAGGTATGTATTTAAATTAATAAAAATTAAATAGCGGGAGGTTTTGTGTTGGCCACATCAGATTTTTTTAGTTTAATTGTCTGCATAAACCCAACATAAGTCGCAATTGTACTAATATTCTAAGTTCATCCTGCACTCACAGAAAAAGAAAAAATTATAGTTTTTAGTATAAATACGTTACTAACCTAAAAAAAAATTAAGTTTTCTCCAATTTAATAAGATACAATCAAGGGAAAAATATTTTAACTAACATATGTGTTGATAATCGCCGTTATTAACACACTTGATAGTAAATACTATTAAGTAACAAACAAATGCAAAATAGATAGCATGAATTTATATCGAAGATTCATATTTATGCTTTACAAGAATGAAAATACTGTAGTCCACATCTGCCCGCTATTATTAAGCGATTACCACATATCCTGAAATAATCGCCGTGTATTTGCAGAAGACTTATACAGAGATAGGACAATTAAACAAATAAAATGTCTTTATTTCATGTAATTAGCTGTGGTTTAGATTGTTTATAGAGCGTGCGTGTTTTTAGATAATCCTGGTTTCGCCCAACTTGTTATTAAATTCCAATATTTCATTAGTAATGGAGTAATCGATCGTTCGCAACGGGGTGCTATCATGGCGTTTTTATTAGGCCGGTTAATAATGCATATTACACATAACTTGTTGACCGCGCGGTTATGCAGGACCGTATGAGACCATTTCCAACTATAAAATAAATTTCTAATGTAAATAATAATTATCATCATATCTTATCGTATATGTTGATACTCTTGTAATTATTCATAAATATATAAATTTAAAATCTGGCTATTATACTTTAACTATTTAGGTTTTACTTCTCTTGGAATGAATTATAGAAATATCATAGGTTAAACGCAGAATAATAGACACTTACAGAATTGACATCACATGCAAGACAGAGATAGAAGATCATGCTTCCAAACAAACCTCCCCTCGTTGTCTTACGTCCCGCTCCATGATTCTATCTGTCATTATGTTTGCATCTGTCATTCAGTGATTTGTGTGTTGTGTTCAATAAAAATGAGTTTAAAACCACAAGATGTACGTGGGGCAATTTTTGTTTGATGATATTGAAGATCATTCGATTATTCAACTAAAACGATGGCTGGAGTTTAGAGCTCTATGGCTGATGGCAGATCTTTATTTGGTAGTGGTAACCTTAGCAACCTTTAGTTCTATGCTTTGCCGCAAGATGCGCTCTTGCAAATTGCAATTCTATAAGTGTTTATTGATTAATCTAAAAATGACTGAAGGTTGAAAGAAATCTTAAAGACTGTAAATTTTAGGAAGAAATAGAAATGAATGATTTATCATGAGCTATAGTTCTTTTAAAGAAATTAAGTAGTCGTTTAAAATAGTTTATAGTTGTTATTTTTATTCCTATTGGGTAAAAGAAAGGGTGCTTGTACCATACTAAAAAAATAGGAAATTGGTCACTTATGTCTGATCTAATAGTATTTTATCAATCAAAACTACCGAATCTACTAGGTAAAAATGATTAAGGTCCATATACTCACATGCTTTTGAAATTCAACGTTATGACAGTTTTAGTAAGAAAAAAATCAATTTAACTACAAAAACCCAACTTTTTATTCAAATATAAGAATATTTGAGTAAACAGAAGAGATTACTTATTTAAAATAACTGATGTGGCAAACACATTACCGTCCGTCAATTCTATACAGGTGTCTCAGGACGAGCTTACGCTATCTATATTTTAAATACTATTTAATATAATTTAACGAAATTTGGTATCTAGGGGTTATCCAACATGCCCGTTTTAACTAAAATATTTTCAAAGCAGTAGCACTTCCGGTTTGACCGGAAATTGACCTCAACTTTCTTATTTTAAATGGAATACGCTATATTTTATTTTACCATTGAATGCAGCGGAAAATTTTACATATGAAGCAATAAAAACATTTTACTCATGATTAACTACTTCCGGCGTTATTCAACTTGTTTTGATTTTTTGTCTGAAATCCGGCACATTTTCAAAACTGTGTATCTCGGAAACGAGATCGAATTTTGTTAATCTGAAAAAAGCCTTTTATAAAGGAGACTTTAAGCTACATTATCCGTAGAAGAATCCTCGATTATTTATAAAAATGTGACGGGTACGTTACACCAAAATTACAGTTGACAAACTTCGAAAAAGACAATTTTTTTAAATGGAACCCCCCCTTTTTTATTACATAAATATGTTCTACGGCAAAAAATAAGGGTACTTTATGTAACATGTCCTATGTTGAAAGTTGATAGAATTTCAGTAAATTAGAAAAACATGTGATCTGGGTATAATTATTTTATTAATACCATGGAAAAACAGTGTTTTTACAAACTCATCTACTTGATTTCTTAGATAATTTACCGTTGGATCAAAGGAATTTAATATGGTACCAGCATGATGGCGCTCCACCCCACAATAGCCATAGAATAAATACTTTTATAATTATACCCAGATTACATGTTTTTCTAATTTACTGAAATTCTATCAACTTTCAACAAAGGACATGTTACATAAAGTACCCTTATTTTTTGCCGTAGAACACATTTATGTAATAAAAAAGGGGGGGTTCCATTTAAAAAAATTGTCTTTCTCGAAGTTTGTCAACTGTAATTTTGGTGTAACGTACCCGTCACATTTTTATAAATAATCAAAGATTCTTCTATGGATAATGTAGCTTAAAATCTCCTTTATAAAAGGCTTTTTTCAGATTATAAAAATTCGATCTCGTTCCCGAGATACAGAGTTTTGAAAATGTGCCGGATTTCAGTCAAAAAATCAAAAAAAGTTGAATAACGCCGGAAGTAGTTGATCATGAGTAAAATGTTTTTATTGCTTCATACGTAAAATTTTCCGCTGCATTCAATGGTAAAATAAAATATAGCGTATTCTATTTAAAATAAGAAAGTTGAGGTCAATTTCCGGTCAAACCGGAAGTGCTACAGCCTTGAAAATATTTTAGTTAAAACAGGTATGTTGGATAGCCCCTAGATACCAAATTTCGTTAAATTATATTAAATAGTATTTAAAATATAGATAGCGTAAGCTCGTCCTGAGACACCCTGTATATATTGTATAAATCCCATACCAAAAGTTCTTTGGAATAGATTCTATGAATATAGTAAAATTTTAACACGAACATATATACTATTTTCTACATACTCCATTCCTTGGAAAAGATTCTATAAATCCAATTACTCCAACACTACAATTCTAAAAATTATAATTCTTTCGTATTCCTCTTCTTTACATCCATACGAATAGCTGATTAGATTTTGTTTACAATTGGTCCCTTGTTTGAATTTCTTAACAGTTTTTTTTTTTTAACGCAGTTAAATACCATGTTTTGACTTTTTATGTGATTATCAATATGAAAGAATATCATATTGTCTATACGGTTTGATTATATATTTTCTTCATATTCAATAGATTTAGAGTTAAAGAATTATAAAGAGATTAACTTTCATTAATCAGTCAACAGCTGATATATTCAAGTAATTCTAATTGAAAGAGTTCAGTATCAAATGTAAAAAGAACTTTCGGCAAGGAATTTGTAGAAAATATTATTTGTTTATGTTACAATTTTACTGGATATATAGAAACTTTTCCAATGAACTTTCGGCATGGGATTTGTTCAAAATACATATATAACTGACGGAAGGAAATGTGCTAGTCACATCAGATTTTTTGAAATATCTTTTGTTCCACGTCTAAAATTTGTTAATATTTTATGAGAAAAGTTCCGTACGACACTGGTAAAATCATTGACATTTCTCCGCAATTGATAACAATCATTGGTGATCACGCACTTGTCAAAAGCTTTCATTTGTTATTCGTCCGACTTTTGTTTAAAATGAAAGCGCAAGCGCGGCTATCTTCTAACATGTTTGTTTTTTGTTCATTTGTTTGTTTTTTATCTAGGAGGCTCTGGCGTGGTAATTTATTCACGTTTCGAGTCGAGATGGTAATCTTGTTCATTTGACGTATGTGGGCTGCGTAACTGTTTTTCACAGATGCTATATTTTTCTTTCTAATTGATTGGATTCCGTAGATTTAATTATACCTGGATGGTGTCGTCAAAGATGTTGCACATTTTTTCCTTTTTTATACGAGATGAGCTTAAAATTGTAATATTTCGTTTTATTTTCTTTGTAATTTTATTTAAAAAATTCATAATCCATTTAAAAATTTAGATCGTGGCTGAGTAATAGTCAAAATATACCATTAAATTAATAATCGAACAAGTCCATTTATATAAGTTTCCAGTTTAAGGTGCCATATCGTTCGATTTCGGTTGCGTTACATCGTAAAGTTTCATTTCCACTGAACGTTTTGATGATTAGTGCATAAGGGTTAATGCATTGTAACAATTTACTAGGATACCATTTCCAGCTACTTTGTTTAGTGACTAATTCAATAAAAATGTGACAATTTTTTCCGTTATTACTTGTTATCTAGCAGACTGCCATTGCAGTAACAATTCTTCTTTTTTAATATGTTATATACATAATTTTCTCTATTTATGTTGATACCGAAAAATTAAAAATTTAATAATTATGAAATGGACTGACACTTGGCAGTGCAGGTTATAAATTGACAAACTTTTGTTCTTACGCCTTGCTCTTAGTTCTTAACACTGAAATATATACTAACTGGAATGCGCGTACGAACCTTGACTGTGAAGGCATATTGAAAGCATGCTGCTGGAGTAGTCGGCAAACATCGAGGCAGTTCGTGAGTAAACGGGAATTATTTCGTGTGGCGCAGGTTTAAATAAATGAAGCATAACATGACAATAAAGCGATCAGCTATGATACGAGTTATTCGGTTAGGTTCGGTTCGGAATATTTTTCAGTGGTTCTTAAGCATTAATCCTTATGCAAAGTAGTAAACGTTGCCATATAATGAACGTTTTTACGTATTGCGCTTAGTTATTAATTATACATCTTACGCATTAGGATAATTGATGGAAATGAGGCTTAAGCAACAAGTTTTGTCAAAACCCAAGAAAACTACGATTAATATATGGGAGTACGTTTGTAATTCTACAAGAAGCAGATTAGTCATTTTCTTCTGCATTTTCAAAATTTTCAAATAAACACATACAGGTCTTTCTATTGTTTATAAATAATTGATCCATAAAATAATATCCATATACGACTTTACTTAATATTGAATAAAAGAATGTATTTTATAGTTTTCTAATATTTAGAAGATAATCTACATGTAAATTCTAACCTCAAAACATATAAAATAAATAAATATACTGTCATACCTATTACCCATTGCTGGGTATGCCAATCTGCTTTATACACACAAATGAGATATCGATAATGATGATGACATATGCATCTCGTGAGGGCAATTATCAGGGGTCAACACATTGTTGCCGTGGAGAGTATGTGCCATTTAAATTGAAAACAAATGTTGTTAAATGCTATCGGCTTGGGCCGTAAAAACGGACGCTTTGTTAAGCTAATAGTGGCTACTAAATTAGGATACAAAAAAATTTCAAACTGAACTCAATGTTTGTATGCTTATTATACACGGTGAATATTTTAACCCGAATATAACCTATAACCCGGGAAAATTGTTTTTCGTGTATTGTTGCTCCCCGTTTCAACCGACAACAATGGTTGTTAGTATCAACAGGAAGAGTAAAAAAATCTGCATCAAACGACACCAAATACATGTAAATTATATCATATTTTACTTCCATAAATTAATTATTAAATTTATTCATTTTCTTATTAATATCAATAGCATTTGAACAAAAAGACAAGTAAATGTTCAACAATTTATCTGTCAGAATAAGATATGAAAAGTTTTTTCGTTACCTCCGTCCAATTTGACTAGTATTACAGATCTCAAAATCGTCCAGAAATGCGCTGTTGCTGACCTAGGCGAGAAAAAGGAGTTGGTATTACTGTTCTGGTGATATGTCAATTTAAGATTATTTTCAACACAAGAATTAGCAAAATTTTTACAAATTTTAGGGCTAATTCTTTAATTATTGTAACTTAAATAACTAAATTTTGTAACTACAAACTACAACTAACTTCATGTGAGTTTCCGCCATCCGTCATTGAAAATATGCGAAATATAACTAATGTTTATATGATATATTATCAATAAATATAAAATAATTACGCATTTTAAGCTCAAATATGAGTAATTATAATTAAACTTGCAATGCAAAACCGATAAAAATATATATTCATTTTTTAAGGTTATGAAAAATAGAATAGTGTAGAGAAATATACGAAGAATTTATGGAGAAGTCGGCACAAAAAATCTTGTGTATCACACACTCAGAAACTGTTTTGCGAGATCTCGTAATTGTCAAAATAAACTCGCTCTCGCAAATATTCAGTTTCTGGCCTAGTGATACAAGTAATTATTTTGTTTTATGAAAAATTGAATTTTTGAACGTATTTTACAAATAATGCGATATGCGTTTTTTAACATAATTCGTATAGCTATCTTATTTATAGTGGCGACTTGGCGAGAGACAAGAACAACAGTGCACATTTAATTTTCTTATAATATAATCCAGATTAACCTAATCTCTTTCATTTATACATAATGCATATAAGTAAAACTTCTTTTCTTTTAAAAAAATCTTTTATTATGTATTGATTTGAAAGGTTACAGTATTATTACTTTGCACTTAGTAGGCTAAGAACAACCTTGATACACTAACCATTGTCCAGTTTATATTAACCTTCCTACGGTCCAGATCTATTGTGTTATAACATTGCGATATCCCTCGCTAAAAATATAATCAGTAGCAATATATGATTACCTACATTTATTTTTAAATTTAATCTCGAGAATAAAATAGGCTTATTAACTCTGCAACCTTCGATAGATCGGATCAATAACTGATCAATGATTAATCCATCATATAGAACAGATCCTGTTATTTTGGAGTGCATGAAGTTCTTTGTGTGTCTGACACTAATTATAATAATAAACCTCGCCTTTGCCTATTGGTACTACATACTTCATGTGAACATGTTTGTTATATAGATGAAATTGGTTGCATGAATGAATCAAAAGAGTTAATTGGTGTGTTGTAACGTTTGAAGATATTTAAATTGAATGTGCTGTATTAAGTTAAGTACTCGTATGTTTATAATACAGAATAATTGAACGAAATATAATTTAATAGGGTCCTATATCATTGTAACAAACTAGAAACTGGATCATTTTATATGTATTAAAATTAGACCTTTAAAAAGTATGATACAGAAGACTACTAAAGTTTTTAAAACATTCGAATCACACAACTACCCAATGAGCCTGTTTCACTGTTTTTAAATATAAATAAATAAATAAATAAATAAATATCATCACTGCATATTACCCATTACTGGGTGTGCCAGTATCTACAACACATGTAGACATCGGTAATGATGACAATATATTTTACCATGTGGGCGCTTACCAGGCGTCATCTCACGGGCACTCATATCTAGTGTGGAGAGTGCACCACAGGGATCACTTTCGTGCCATTAAAATTCTGCACTGGCCGGGATCGAACCCGGGTCACCAGATTGGCAACCGTTTTAAAAAAGTATTTTAAATGAAAATTTATGCAATATTTATCATAGTAATAACAAAAATAATAATAATTTATTCAATTTTGACGTTTTAAACTGTCATTATTAACTCCATAGCAACAACTACAAATATTTTATTCACAAGTGAATTAATTTTTTTTTCCTACGACCACTGTTAAAAGTAGTCTTTTTAACGGTTGCTTAGCGAGTTAAAAATAACAGTTTATAACACAGTGAATACTTTTAAATCGTTGTCATTGACAACGGATTAAAAGTGAAAAACAAATTTACTTTACTTTTACTTAGTGTTAAAAAAGAACTAAATCTTGTTACATTTAGTGTTAAAAATATAACTAAATCTAGTTACATTTAGTGTTCATAAGTAAATGTAGTTTCATTTTATATTTATTTTTGTAATGAAATTATTTATATAGGTATTTTATTACAAGTACACATTATTTTGAAACGATTATTGTTATAGTACAATTATTACAATTGTTTATAGTAATTCCTTACAAGGCGCTTGAAGAATTGGAATTTAAAACAGTATTGTTAGAAGTAGAGGTTAGAATAAACAATTTTCAGTTAATCATCATTTTTAGTTTTTACTAATACATAACTAGGGTCGTAGGAAAAATAGTGTATGATATTCGTGGTAAAAGTGATTTTATTTCGTTCGTGGGGTTTGTTTTACTCGGCTTCGCCTCGTTTCACAAACTTCCCCACTCACTCATAAAATGTCACTTTTAACACTTATATCATAAATAACTATTAAAATCACTCTCACAATTTTTTTTAACTCATTCTGCAACAAATAATGCATTTAAAAGAACACCAGGCACGAAAATAACACTCACCACAATATTAATTAGATATTATCAGCCATTTTAATTATTTTTCACGACACAAATGACAAACAATAATGCTTTTTAAATAGATGACTTGACATCTATCAGCGACGATTGTCATGCTCAGCCTACTAACTGATCAGTTTTTTATTTTGTTAAAATTAAATATTATAATGGTTTTTATTATTATTTCGCCAAAATTGAATAAAATATTGTACCAACCACGTGAGCTAAGGTAATGTTTATTCACTCGACGAAATTAACTCACTCGCCCTCACGGGCTCGTGAGCTAAACTTTCTTCTCATGAATAAACATTACCTAAGCTCACTTGGTGTGTAAATATCTATTATTGTTATTTTCGTAAATAATTAAATAAAAAGATTGGCTCCAGAAATAGTAATGAAAAACAACCCCCCATCCTGTGACGTCCCAGTACATACATATGTCATTCGTAGCTAATAGGAAAATAGTTTACGTTATTTATATAAATAAAAGTAGGCGATAGTTTGTCACATTTTAAACTGTATGTACTCTGACGTCACATTCTGTTTCAGATCACGTGACTGTTCAAAATATTAGATAAATTTCAATTTCAATATTTAATTGTAAACTATTTTATGTATATTTCGTGATATTTTCAAATTTGAGATTTGTGGCTCTTTAAGGAACAATATCTTTTAAAATTTAGTGCTTAGAAGTCATATAAAAATTCTTGCAACAGTCCTATTCCAAATTCTTACTACTCAAAGCCTTCTGCTATTTCCTTTTTGAAATCCGGAATCCATTTTCAAGTAAATGGATGCATATAATAATGGAGTAACAAACGTGAAACAAATAATACTTGTTTGTAACGTAAAACTAATGCGTTTGTATGAAGAAGCTATTGGCAACCAAAACACAACAAAAATTGTATGGAATTTGTATCATTTCAACTTTTCAACACTACTGGGCAAAAATCATTGAAAATTTTCATTTGAAAATATTTAAAATGATTCAGTACTCTCTTTCAAGATAAATATTTCGATTAGTATATTAACACACATATTTCGAATAGAGAAACATTTTCTATTTCATATACATAATATTTAGTGTTCATTTTTATCATGAAAAATAATAATGCAGGAAAAAAGTTTTATAAAAATTGTTCATTCACTCCTCGATTCACTCTGTTCCGTTTATATAATATTTAAAAAAAAATTCATTGAAAATAATAATGATGTAATTTTTCTACCTTATCTGCTGATGTAGTCTTGTATATCCGCAGATTTTGTCGATATCCAAGTTCAGTTCACCACAAAACACTGGAAAAATAAAATAAAAATATGTTAAACAATATAAATTTACTTGTAGGTTTTAGTTAAATGTTCTTGAGTGTTTTGTATACCTCAATCACATGTTTATCTGTCTCCGACGTTAATGATATGAACATAACCTCAAACACTAGCACTTTTCCAGTATGAAATTTATATCACCAGAGAGAATTAAATTCTAAACACGATGCATTATAAAGTTTAATAAATATTCACAAATTTACAACGATTTATTGGTAAAAATCACGACGCGAACAACGACATTCGTCTTCTGTAAAAACAAAGTAATAACTAATCACAGCCCGCTGTGTGAATCTTCGTTACGAAATGCCGGAATCAACAAGCCTACTACGATAAATGAAATTATTTTCTACATATAATTTTAATATTGGCAATGTTTTTAAATATTGTAAATTAATGTGATGGAAAAATATTAACAAAAATCTGTTATGGCCAGCACAAGACCTCTCGCCAATTCCATTTTAGGCTATATAAGTACATATTGTATTTAACATTACAAAATTTTTAATTACATCTATTAATAATACATTTTTACCTCCCGCTACCCTTGGTAAGGGAGGTATAGGGATCGTGCTAAAAATCACTTATCGAGATTTTAGTAAATGACCACGTTTTAAGGTCCCTAGAATCCAAATTTAACATTTTCACGATGATGTCTGTATGTGTGTATGTGTGTGTGTATGTATGTGTGTGTATGTATGTGTGTGTATGTATGTGTGTGTGTATGTATGTGTGTGTGTATGTGTAGGGATTTTGTCTTCGCTCTAACTCAAATACTATCATTCAGAAAATTCTGAAACCTTGTATTTATACCCTATTCTAATATGGAAAGAAGCCATTAGATTTCGGTGTAAATGGGATAACCGGAAATGACACTTTACTTGAAGCTCATAATGGTTTTTCTTCAAAAAATACCATTAAATGCCATTTTTTTTTTGGATTTTGTCGTTATGAAAATTAAAGATTATTGAATGTTCTACAGGAATACAGGAATACTTTTTGTATATACTTTACAGATAAATATAAAAATATTTTTTTTTTACAAGTCCCAAAGCCTAAGAAAAACACAATTCCTTTGTTACACAGTTCATATTTCAAATGAATGTAACTGACAGTAACTGTCACTGTCAAAAAACTAATCACTTCTAATTAATAACAGTGACATTTTAAAAAGAAAATAGTAAATAAAGCAATAGTTTTCTGCAATGGAACAGTTTGCAGCGTTAGTAAATCAAATACGTAGGTATGTATATAAATTAATAAAAATTAAATAACGGGAGGTTTTGTGTTGGCCACATCTGATTTTTATATTTTCTAATTCATTCTATAAGTTTAAATGATGTCAGAACAAAATTCAAGATGGCGGATTCCAAGATAATAATAGTGACTTTCTTATTTTAAATGGGCGCTATATTGGATTTTTACATGGTTTAATAGATTTTTTTGTTCTTTTCAACGATGTATTGCAACGTATGTTTGAAGATATTAATTATTTTTATTTTAAATCAAATCAAGGAGGTTGTCCAACTGTTACCAAAACTTTTCATCTCTTCTCATTAGTACACACAGATACACACATACACACACACACACATACACACACACACATTGTAAAAATGTTAAAATCGGATTCTGGTGACCTTGAAACGTGCTTATTTTTTATTAAAATTTAGATATCCGATTTTTATCATGAATCCAATACCTCTCTGGCGAGAGGTAAAAATGTTAATTTTGTTGCATATTTCAATTTTCAATTTTCTGTTACAGATGTGGTACGAAACATGTCGAGACCTCAGTACTGGTGAAGAATTGTTATTAGGACCTAGAGAACCTCTCCAGCTTCAAGATATCTTGGGAGACTCTACCACTTCGGATGACCGATCAGATAGAGAAACTGGTGAGTCACATTTTATTTACAAAAACAATAAACAAAGTACAGAATATCAATATAATGTTCATTAAAAAAAACACTGTGTTAATCAGTGTACAAGAAATCTTTAGTAGCAGCTTCCATGATTATTTTGCTTATAACTTAGAACGCAAACAGACGACACTACTTGATTAGATATGTAAATAAAAAATTAAGTGGCTAAATTATATTTAACGACAATTTAATACTTGCTTTTTCAATCGAAGGAAAAAGATACACAATTTTTTGCTCGACATTATCAAGATGAAACAAAACATCTTCTACGCCTCTGAATTGCAAGTTATCTTATCAGAACTTAACTCTTAACACGTAAAACAATAATTAAATTTTCTCGCGAAGAAAACGCTTAACGACTCTTGCAGGTGTTAATTTATAATATATTTTATGACCTTATTTTATAACCCCGAGAGTTAAAAATAGGATCAAGTAGCTTTAATTGTGGAGAAAACAGCTAAGCAGCTACAAATTTCTTCCATAAACTTGTGGGAAAATATTTAATTAATAACATTATTTCTCATTACTCCAAATAAATCAAAGTTGTTTAGAACTTTTTGCGCGATGGTATGTTTCAAAGTAAAGGAAATTAAATGGGTTTTAAAAATAAATTGCCCAAGAATGTGGTAGGTACTATAGTTCAATTCACTTAAGAAGAAAATTTCATTAATTCCATTGAACAAACTGTAAAATAAGTAGATTCGAAGATAAAAATATGTTGTGGTCAACATAAGACCTCTCGCCATTTGCATATTAGGCTATATAATTACATATTGTATTTAACTTTTTGGTACACACATACAAATTCTAATTACATCTATTATTAAGCTTAAGTTAAGTTACTAAGTTTCCTCCTACGATTTAAATGCTTGAGGTTTTAAATTCATTGACGAGATTGGTGATATTTCTGATGCACATATGTATCTACAATTTTAAATAGTTAACTATTAATAAATTAATAATAAAATAAGAAATATTAAAGCCTTCAATAATGTATCTGGATTTTTGAAAATTAAAAAAAAATTAATTTTTCAACTCATTTCCATGGAATTATTTGTACAGTGAGGTTCATTACCTACAGCGGATTATTTTATATATTTATAATTCATTGTCTCTAAATCTACAGAAGATTTAATAAAAATATTCAATATATCGAATAGAGAATTTTATATTTTTTAATATTTGTAATAACATGGGGTCCCGTGACCGCGTGCCTGAGTGTCTGGTCGCGAACCTGGGAGAACCGGGTTCGATCCCGACAGACGCCAAATATATCCAATTTTAAATGGCACAAAAGTGACCCCTGTGGTGCACTTGTGGCGACTTGGATGATATTTTTCGCCACAACTGAAAGTCATGACGATAAAATAAAAGTTGAGTAGTTGTTGTTTATAAATAAAAAATATATACACGTTTCAAAATTCTTTCTCCGCAATTAGTTTTTATATTTATGATTTATACAATTTAAAGTTAATTTATGTTTACACTGTGTGATTGCTGTTAGCATTTTATACTGAAATCAGCTGCAATCACACAAGTACTTACTAAAAAAGTACATTGGTGACCCGCTATGAGTGCCCGTGAGGTGACGCCTGGTAAGCGCCCACACGGTAAAATATATCGTCATCATTACTGATGTCTACATGTGTTGTAGATACTGTCACACCCAGAAATGGGTAGTATGCCGTGATATATTTATTTATTTTATAAATTTCGAAAAAATAATATTTAAAAGATTTTTTTAAGAAACTATTACTTCCGGTTGTCCATTTGCTGCCAAAACCTTTTTAGCTCTTCCCATTAATGTCAGGTTACAGCATACGTAGGTAAATTAGTTTTTAGTCTTATAGAATTTGAAAAACCGTCCCGCCAGCATACAGACACACACACACACACACACACACACACACACACAAACACACACACACACACACACACACACACACACACACAAACATACATACACACACAAACATACATACACATACACACACACAGACTTCATTGTAAAATTATTAAAATGGGATTTTAGTGCCCTCAAAACGTGCTTATTCACACACAGACTTCATTGTAAAATTATTAAAATCGGAATTTAGTGCCCTCAAAACGTGCTTATTCACTAAAATCTGGATATGCAATTTTTGGCATAAATTCAATACCTCTATTAGGTAATAATAATAATTTACCAGAAGTAATATCACAAGACCTCCTGATTTTATCGATAAATTTTTATTTTGCACGAATTTTTTTTTTTGCTTTGCAACAAACACGAAAGCAAACTGCATAATAAATCCCGACTCCGAAGCAGGAGGGGTTTTATTTAATGTCAGTTGCTTGAGTGTTTTTGCTTAAAAGCAAAAAAATGAGTGCTTAAAAATTAAAGTTTATCTGAGAAAATCTGAGAAATCGTGTGGTATTTGGTGAGATAAATTCCAAAGACAACGCAAAATAAAACTTGGCACATTATTTGTCACACTGACAGTTATAAACAATAACAACTGTTTATTTACTTGGTAGCGGAAAATTATCGGGTTTTATCAGTATAATACTGTTCCCATTGGTTGAATTTTCAAGAGTTTTGCATCATGATTGGTTAAAAACTAGTTGTTGGAATTTATCAATATTAATAAGGTCCCTTTCAATTTTAAAAATTTGTGAAATGGGTCGGTCCTACTTTGTTTATACTCGGATCGTGAGCATCACCATATAAGTTTATTTATTTCGAATGGGCTGTCATTATATATGTAATGTTATATTGAAAACATATATAAAAATATAAATTTTATTTTAAAATAATTATTTGTTTTTTACTAAATTAAGAAAGAAAATTTTCTGTGACGTCTTTATATTAAACTGGGGGAGGGGAAGCATGTTTAAGAATGTTATCAATAGATAGCATGGCGTGCGAGAAAGTTTTAATTTGAATTTGACATTAGTTCATTTTTCTCTCTCTCTCTGGTCTCTCAAATACATTAATTACTTACTAATAAACACATAGGTAGTTACTTCTAATTTAAAATATCGATACCAAAAAGATAAACTAAAATACTAACCTCCAAACTATTATTGAAACGTCAAACAGGTGATCTACATTACCCGCACAAATATACCATTACTATGGGACGGCACCACGCTGTGACTTTATGACTATTCATTGGTGCGGCGTAATTCTACGTCATACATCCCGGGAATTCAAATAATCAAATTTCATTATTTTTTTCTGGCTAATTAATAAAAATTTTGTTAAAAGAAAAAATATGGGTAGCAAGTTTTTACCTTCTCTTCAAAAATATTAAATAAAAAAAGGTACACAAGTAGCCCATTGCTGTAATAATTAGTTTTTGACGTTGCCTATAGAGTAAACATGTATTTCCCTTGCCTTCAGCTCATGATTCGTGTCCCGCCTTGTATGTACCCACGTATATAACTCATTAATTATATTTTTACAAGAGGTATTGTTATGATTCCATTATTCGCCAGCAGGCTTATATTACGTAGTGTAAATCATGCTTACAAATCTAGTCAAATTAGCTTATATTACATTTATTTTCTTTTTGAGAAATCAAAGATAAATTGATTTTCTTTCCATAAATGAGAAGTTAAATATTTAGCTTGAAGGTATAAAAATCTGCATACGAGCTCATTACATGTCTGTTCTTCGCTGCCCTAGGATATTATGAAAGTGTAGAAACATATTTTTGTCCGCGCCTACTAATGTTATGTTTTCTGCTACGTAATTCTTCATTTCCGTAAATCGTTACAATTTTGAAAGGTGCTAAACACGACTGAAAGTTGAAGTGTAATTGTTTTTAATTGTCTGCTTTCTTCTGGAATTGTAAAATAAGTTGTGATAGATGTAGAACACATAAAAAGATATAAATAATACTAATTAAGAAATTTATTATTTTGAAATAGTTATTAATATAGTACATATTGTACATTACATGTGTTTAATGATAATATATGAGAAAAGAAACTAAATATATAAGTTAATATATTGTATGTTATTAAGTACAGGATAAAAGGTGTCGTTTAAAATGTAGAACAGAAAATGAAATTGTTATTAATTAATTGTATGGTATTATAGCAAAACTTGATAATGGAGAAAAATGAGCAATTAAAATAAAATGATCATTTTAATGATTTTGCTGTTCCTGCAATAATAAATGGGGTCCTCTACCAATGAAACAAATTAGTAAACTGAATGATAGGGACTAGCATAGTTTAAAAAGCACAAGACCTCTCGCCATTTCTATATTAGGCTACATAAGTGCATATTGTATTTAAGATTCCTATGCACACCCAAAAATGTAAATACATCTATTATTGATATATTTTTATATTTTTTAATTCATTCTATAAATAAGTTTTGCTCCTACTCTCCTAAATTGTCGAAATTCTTCAAATTCATCGAAGAGACTGGAGGTATTTCTGATGAGTATATGTATGTAATATATGTATGTATCTATTATATTAAATATTTAATAATAAATTTAAAAATATTAAATGTACTTCCCAGACAAAGCCTTCAGTACCGTTTCTAGATTTTTGACACTGACAGTTTTCTGTCAATTACAAACATTTTAATTTTTCAATTGGATTTCATGTAGTTATTTGGGCTGTGAGTTTCTTTACAACGGATTATTTTATATATTTACAATTCTCTATCTCTAAATCTATTTAAGATACAATAAAAATGTTCAATGAATTGGATAGAGAATTTTATATTCTTGAATATTTGTAATAAATTTCCAAATAACAATATTTAGAAGATTTTTTTTAACAAACTACTACTTCCGGTTGTCCAATTGTTACCAAAACCTTTTCAGCTCTTCCCATTAAAGTCAGATTAAGGAATATGTAGTTAATTTGGTCTTCATTCTTATAGAATTTGAGAAACCGTCCCTCCAACATACATACACACACACACACACAAATCATTGTAAAAATGTTAAAATCGGTTTCTATTGGCCTTAAAACGTGCTTATTCACTAAAATCTTGATATACGATTTTTAGCATGAATCCAATACCTGTCTTAGCGAGAGGTAAAAAAAAATCTGTTGTGGCCAGCACAATACCTCTCGCCATTTCCATATTTAGCTACCTATATAAGTATTGTACATATTTAACATTTCGGGTACACACAAAATACGTACTTTATATATTTTTATATGTTTTAATTCATTCTGTGATCTGTGAACAAGTTTCTTATTAAATGTTCCCAGAAAAAGCCTTCAGTAATGTTATTGATTTTTTGACACTGACATTTATCTGTTAATTACAAACATTTTAATTTTTTCACTTGTTTTCCATTGGCTGCGAGATTAATTTACAGCATAATTACTTTATATATTTATATTTCTCTATATCTAACTCTATAGAAGATATAATAAAAAATTTAAATGTATCGGATAGAGATTTTTATATACTTTAATATTTGAAATAACATAAATTTTCAAAAAATAATATTTAAAAATTATTTTTAAGAAACTTGTACTTCCGGTTGTCCAATTATTACCAAAATCTAATCAGCTCTTCCCAGTAATGTCAGACTGAGGAGACCACAGTGAAACATGTCTTAAGTCTTATAGTATTTGAGAAACCGTGGCTCCAACATCCAGACACACAGACACACACATACATACATACACACACACACATACACACACACACACACACACACACACACACGGACATCATCTTAAAAATGTTATAATCGGATTCTAGGGACCTTAAAAAGTGTTTATTCACTAAAATCTTGATATGCGATTTTGACCATGAATCCTATACCTGTCTTAGCGAGAGGTAAAAATGAGGACCTTAATCTCAATAACATACTTAGCTAAAATTAAATACTATAATAAACCTTTCTTCACAAATTATATTATACTTAGCTAAACTAAATTCGGGGTGATTTGCTAAACTGCTAACGTTGTAATAGATAATATTTGAAGATTTTGAATAAAAATGTTCAACTGAAATTTTATAAATTCAATAACCTTCCCCTTCAAAAACTCTCTAGCTTCCTGGGCAGTGCATTAGCGAATCGGTGGGTGCCTTATGATTTATTTACGTGACATGTTAAAACCAAGTTGGCTTCGACCGGATCTAGGTGTCAGAATGACGTGAAGGCTGGAGTACCCGAGGTTTTCACTCCTGCAAATCACCCCAGCCAAGTCGCCGAGGGTGAACACGGAAAAAGGAAGTCCTAATGCGATGATTGTTTTGTTTTGTTAACCGATTGCTTGTTATTGGCGCGACGTTCAATAATCACTTTTAAATAGGGTACGGACTTTGAATTGGATTAGTAAAATAAATATTCAGGGTATCGTAAAAACAGACCTTAAATGGAGATATCGAGAACTATAAGACATGTATAGTCTGTTAACAGAGAGGCATTTTAGTGGTGTTAGAAAAAATACGTAGCTCACTAAAAACATGCAAAAATGTAAATTTTACAGATTTATATTTCTGCGAATGGGACACTGTGTATACTCTGTCCGGTATAAGAATACAGTGTAGCATGGTATAGGCATAACATTTCCCAACTTGTGATTGGTGCAAACGCAAGTCAATTTAAAACTGTCTCAATATTCTGGTATTGCAACTTTTCTTCTCCATTTGTGTGCAGGGTGAAACAAATTCGAGTTCCTTATATGAAAAACTTTCTTAATATGCACGTAATAGAAAATTGTTATAAGTCTTTATGGGCCAACTTTGTTTTGAGACAACTTTAATAGGCACCACAGGAATTTTTGATCCTCTTTTGTTTTTGAGCTACAGGCTAAAACTGTTTTTTGCTTATTTTGAAAATATCTCATATCTCGCTTATTATGCGAGATACTGAAAAAATATTCAAATAATTTTCATACAGCTTTTTACGTAGAATAATGTGGTGTAATTAGATTTTTTGCGATCGCCCAGATAATGAGCTCTTTCTGATCACTATTTAGACCGGAAAGTCCTTCTTTGCTGAGCTAGCTCGGAAAGTTGTCTATAAGGGATCGGAAAGTACTTTACCGATCCCGGGACCGGTAAAGCTAAATGTTTCCATGGAGATCAGTTGTTTATTTATTTCTTATTTGCTCGCAGTAAAAATAAAATAATACTTTTTTACTCTTTTTTCAGGATCGCAAAAAAATATTGTACCCAACATGACCTGAAAGTGTCTATACTAGGCTCACAAGTTTCCAAAGCTCGCCTACGGCTCGCTCTGGAATATGCTTGCTCACCCAGTAAAGTTTCATTTTCAGGTCTTGTTACGTAAATTTTTTATATAATAATAATAATAATAATATATATATATATATATATATATATATATATATATATTATTTTTTAATACTTAGTAATTCTTATAACACAAACATAATATTTTTTAAATGGGAACATATGTTGAAAATAGTCTTATCTTTTTACTTATTTTATAAGGTTTTCAACTATGTATGAGAAGTATACATTCTTTTGTTTTAAACATGTATAAAACATGAATTATTAAATTTTTCAGGTGAAAAAAATTAAATTTGTTGAGAAACAAATGAAAAGAGCAATTACAAATCATCTTTTTTTTATTTTGATTATATATATATATTAATTATATTCTAAAAATTCTTTTTAGTCAATTGTTTTCGGATTAGTTATTTTTTTTTATCGGCGTCCTAGTTGGCTTTGACGCGATACCAAAAATGTGGAAAATATGCTCTCAAAAGTATATAAATTAGGAACATGAATAAAAATAATGAAAATAACATTAAAAATAAACAAATCATGATTTATAATTATTGATTTCATCAATTGATTTTTTATTAAGTTCTTTTTTTTATCCTAAAAAATTAATATTTCCATTTTTATTCAAATTTATAACAAAAGAATGTAGATTTGTGATACATCGTTGAAAAGCTTATAAAATAAGAAAAATATGAGACTATTTCCAACATATGTTCCCAATTAAAAATATGATGTTTGTATTATATCTCGAAAATTATTAAGTTTTGAAAAATTCTAATTTAACCACTTTATTCTAAGTAAAAAAAGCTGAATAAAAAATATCTAAACATTTTTTCTGTATCTCTCATAATAAGCGAGATATGAGATATTTTCAAAATAAGCGAAAATCAAGTTTTAGCCTGTAGCTCAAAAACAAAAGACGATGGAAAATTCTTGTTGTGTCTGTTAAAGTTGTCTCAAAAAGTTGGTCCATAAAGACCTACCTCAATTTTCTGTAGCGTGCATAATAAGAAAGTTTTTCATATAAGGAACTAGCTAAATTGTAAGTGAAATAAATAATACTAATATAAATATCAAGTGCATTAAAATTGTTTGTTTACATATTAGTTACCGGGACCTATTATTTAAAAGAAATAGGTAATAAACCGTGATGATATATTTATTTACTGATCCAAAGCTATCTGCTTCTAAAAAGAGCTGTTGTATGTAATGATACAATTTTAAATCAATTTCCATCGCCTCTTTGTTGTTGGGTTGTTGGGTCGGGGTTAATTTTATCGTTACGTGAACGTCAGGTTGGCCGCATGTCGTGATAGGAAATCAGCGACAGCGACGTCCAGTTCAGTTCGGCCGTCCAGACCAGGTCGCCAGGTGCTCGATGCACGTGTGCACTCACAGGACTGCTTTGCCATTGCCGGGTCGTTCCAAACGATTGAGTCCCGAGCTCATGTCAAGTGATATAACATACATATACATATATATACACACATGCATGCATACACATGCTTGCTGTATAGCAGAGCAAGGGGTGTAGTTGTATGTGTGTAGTGTTGAACAATAGATATATAGAGCATTGTCTTGTATCTTCTAAATATTGGTGAACATAATGTCCAATCAATAATTATTATTTAGATTTAGATTTATTCATTCATTCTTGTTAGTTTAGAATCTACATGAAATAGAATACTTACAATATCATTAATTATTTGCGGTACAATTTTTTAAAATTTTTAGCCACGTACACATTAAAATTAGCTATTCGTGAGCTGACTACAAGCTCAACGTTCCAAGAAATTTTATATAACTTCCAAATATTAAATTTTTAAAATATCCATTAGGTATTTTACAATTAAGTATTGAAATTTGTGTAATATTTTGAAAAAGTTTCGTAATCTGAAATAGAATGTGACGTCAGAATACATACAGTTTAACATGTGGCAAACTATCGCCTACTTTTATTTATATAAATAACGTAAACTGTTTTCCTATTGGTTGTGAATGACGTGTTGTATGTACTCCGACGTCACAGAAGTGGAGGGTTGTTTCTCATGACTCTTTCTGGAGCCAGTCTTTTTATTTAATTATTCACGAAACTAACAATAAATTTTTATTATTTATTACTGTGATAAATATTGTATAAACTTTTATTTAAATTATGAAACCAGCTCATTATGAACTCATGTTCGCCGTGTATTTCGGAAAAAGTTCGCATCTAGGATTAGAAAAGAAAAAAAATAGTCAAAATGTCGATGTTAACGAATGAGGAAGATGATATTTTAATTGTTTGCACGAGCTTCGTAATTATTAAAATGATCGAGAAAAAGAGAAGGCAAAATAAACGTAGATGATGAAGGAGAAGTTTATTTTTCAAATTACGATTTTTATAATTATAATTACGATAATTTATTATTCCCTTAATCTGAATGTAAACGATACTACTTTATTAAATATTAAAGATATTTTCTTCGCGCACTCTATTGCGATACCTGTATCTTCAGCGTCCATACTGGAAATACTGTTCGCTACATGCTCGCGATCAGATTCTTTTATTTTAATTCTCATGTAGCGAACTTCATCCGAACAAACAAACCGAACCCGAACTGTTCGCGATTTTTAGTACACACTGAGGGTATCACTCGTTCGCTAACAGTTCGCTAACTTGGTATGTACGCTGCTTTAGATTCTACACTTGCAATCATACCTCGTCTTTCGACATTTTCATTTCATATCTGCATATAAAACTCCAAATGTCCTAATACAGGCATTTGACAATGTTAGATACTCGTTGATCTGTTTTGAAATTTGGCATTTGGCTACCTGTTTTTTTCTGATGTTTATTTATTTATACAGGTGTTTATGAAAAACCTAAACGTACGGTTTTATAAATAAATATATAATTCATATCGCCAGATTTCTATAAAGATAACATATCTAAGCTATTGAGAGCGCTTAGCAGCCACCATAAGCTCTTAAAGCTGTCTTAGAGAGACCACCATAAAGGTTACTACATACAGATTTAACATTGGAATTTAGTTTTACAGCAGCGTTTAAAGCATCGAACCCAACCTGAACCGAACGAAAACCTGAACCCAACCGTAACATTTTCGCGAACCCAAACCCCGAACCGAACCTCAAATATATTTTTCAATAGAATCTGAGTCGGCACCCAACCGGGTATTAAAATTCAGGTTCAGGGTTTAACTCCGGTTCAGGTTCATTTTTAGTTCGAATCTCAAGCGTAATCAGTCGATCTGCGTTGCTGCCTGTGTTGACTGTTGACTGTTCGTTAAATTGTGTTGCATTATTAATTCCGGTTAGCATTTTAAATTATTTCTTTATAAAGATTGCTATTCAAAAAACATTAATTCAATTTTCATTAGGTCGAACCGAACCTGAACCCGGAACGAAGCCGCAATTTTATTAATGATTGAACCAGAACCGCACACGAACCCATCTCTCAAAAAACAAATTAACCTAAACCGAACCCAGTTTTTGGCGAGTTCAATGTCTTGGTTTAAAACAAAATTTATAATATCAATATAATAATAAATCCAACGGTTAAAATCCGGTAATCATAATCAGCATAATTTTGTTGAAGGTATTGTAAAAATCCCTATCAATTTTCTTCGATTGGTCAAATAGCGTTCCACTATCAGCTACCATCTATGTATGTACATACATTCCGGTTATTATTCCATAACAGTGGTTAAGGACCACCGCGTTTATTAATAATTTCCTTTGACCAAAAGAATCTGTGTGCAAGAAGTGTGCGGGACATCCGGTTTGATATGCAACGCCGTAAACCACGTAATGTTAGGCACGAGCAACACAAACTTTGGGATTGAAGGAAGAGGAAGACGATTAAGTCATCCGAGACGAATAAGTATTCAATCATTGCTAAAGGAAGCGTGCGAGGCGTGCACTTAACGGTCATGCAAAAAGACACACAAAATATGGATAAGTTTGCAACATACTGTATTATTGCAGGATGTAGGAACATGATATTTAGTTATTTAGTAATTAAATTGAATATACTCGTTTACTTAAATATCAGTTACAAAAGTTTTGGAAGAAAATTAAAGGTGGATTTATAACTAACACAGAACTTAGAACATAATGTAGCGCAGATTAATTTAATATATAAAACGTAGAATTTTGTCAGGGGGTTTTGCAATGTCACACAAACCATAGTGAAAATAAGAAGTAAAAGAAGTACCTGTCATTTTCAATAATAATAAGAAAAACATATGTTTGTCTTTGACTGTGAATGGGGTCCTATACCATTTTTCTTTTATTTTTTTTCCTGTAAGAACAGGATAAAATAAGAACTTCAGTGCAAACGCGACTTAAAAAATTTACGTAATAAGCGAGATATGAATTTTTAAAGTTTAAAAATTTGTGCGTGACGTAGCGGGTACTAACAAGTGATCAACAAACAATGGGACAAACTGTTAGTTATACTGGAAACAATTTTTTTCAAGTTTGCATAGCTGAAATGTTTTTATATAAAAACTTATACGTTATATTTACGAAGAAATTATTATAAGTATAAATAACATAAATAATAAGCATTTAACAAGGATTTCTTCCTAATAAATTATAGAACATTGAAACAGTTTGACAATATTATTACACAAAGTATGACGACGGATGGCGCTAATGTTTGCCTGTTTTGAAGTTTCAATATTAATTTAATTAATATTATTATTGATTTAATTCATATTACAAATTGATTTATTTATAAATACATGATTATTGTTAATATTACTAGATGTTATAATTAAACAAATTCATCAAACACAAAATTATTAAATGTTTTGTTAGGTTATAGAACATCATGACATTTCATATTCTTTCAAAGGTGACCGCTAAAAACGCGCGAATCTTCTTTTTAAAATCAGGCGACCAATCAAATTCTTAGTACCTAACACGTCATACCCAATTAGTAATCAGGTTCAATCGCTTGTAGTTTGTGACCTAGTTAATATTTAAAGAAATTTTTTTCACTAATACTCATTAATTTATGTATATTTTCGTCTTCTTATTTAAGATAGTTAAAATATGACTGTGGTATAGGACCCTATTGTTTTATAAATTTTGTTAGATTTGGTTTCGAGTTCTTATTATTTGGTTCTGTTATTTTGTTATTTATGATTAAATTTATACAAATAAATTTGATGTCGTTCATTTTAACTAACAAATGACATACGTGTTTCACCTTCGTAGTGTTATTTACAAATATTTATTCGAACTACCACGAAATGATACGAAGATGCACGAAAAATATAGGCCGCACAACACAGAAATAGAAAATTTAACATTGGTCAATTCTTATGATGTGCTAAATTATGTTTTGTGCACTGTGTCTCTTATAAATGTATATATTATTTTCCGAATGATCAAATTGTATGTTTTCCATGCTAAATTATGTTCTGTGTTCTGTGTCAGTTATAAATCCACCTTTAAAATTGTATGTTGTAAAATTCCTTGTATAAAGAAGCCCATAAATTTTTAATGGACAACTGATATTTGAAAAAAATCTGATATGGCTAGCACATTACCTTCCGCCAATTTTATGTATTTTGTACAAATCCCATACCAAAATTTCCTTGAAAAAAATTCTATATATCCAGTAAAATTGTAGCACGAACATATACTATTTTCTACAAATTCCATACCTAAAGTTCCTTAGAAAAGATTCTTTAAATCCAATAAAATTATGACACGAATATATACACTATGTAAATTGCTCTTGTCACTGACATCTGTCATTTAGAATTATATGAACTCTGTATCTATTGAATATGAAGGAAAATGTGTAATCAAACCGTTTAGACAATAAGACATAAAATGTCAAAAAATGATATTTAATTTCGTTTTTTCAAGAAAAACAGTTAAAAACTTCAACTAAGGGAATTTTCTGTTGACCTCTTATAACCAAAATCTAATCAGCTCTTCATATGATGTAAAGAAGAAGAATACGAAAGAATTATAACTTCTTTTAGAATAGGGCTGTTGCAAGAATTTTTATATGAATTCTAAGTATTAAATTTGAAAAGATATTGTTCTTTAAAAAGCCTCAAATTTGAAAATATCACGAAATATCCTTTAGATATTTTACAATTAATTTTTGAAATATGGATAAAATTTTGAATAAGTCACGTGATCAAAAACAGAATGTGACGTCAGAGTACATACATCTTCAGCGGTTCTAAGGTGTCAAGTGTATTGTCAAAGTTGTCAAACAAGTGTCAAATAAGAATCACGATCAGAACTTTAAAGTAAAATATATTATCAATTTATATAATAAATTCAGTTTTTATATTTTATTTTACCTCAACTCTTTAACACCCCTTATTTCGGTAGCAGTAAAACAATCGTTCTGATATAAATTCAGCCATCATCCAGCTATCGACCTTCGGTTAATTGTCCGATTTAGCTTGAGTGTAATTTGAATTAGCCATTATTCCTTTATTATTCATTTACAATGAGCAATGTCAGCGTCAAATATCAAATTAAAAGATTTTGTTATTAACATGTGACAAACTTTAGTCTACGTTTATTTAAATAAATAATATTAATAAACGTAGGTGATAGAAAAACTATTTTCCTATTGGCTATTAATGATGTAATGTATGTGCTTCTACGTCACAGGAGTGGGGGGGGGGGGGGGTAGTTTTTCAGGACGCCAATCTTTTTATTTAATTATTTCCACAAATAACAACAAATTATTAAAATAAAAATTATTATTAAGAAAATCATTCCATAAACTTCCATTTAAAATAGTTTTTGAAAAAGGTGAAACAGGCTCATTGTAGTATTGGAGTTATCGTCGGAGAAATTTTTGTAAAACTGTAAAATCGTATTCAAGGGACCCTAAAACGTGCTTATTCATTAAAAACCCACCACCGTTTTTTTTTCACCAAAGACAATACCTTTCTTTCATAAAAGTGACAGAAGGTAAAAAATATTTCTTATCGTTGTCAATTATTGTCCTATGCAAGTTGTACCTGTACGTATGAAAGTATGTACCTACATACTTTGTTTTTAATTACGTAAATCTTCAATAGGCTATTCCACAGTAATCAAAAATAGTAAAAGTTTATTGAAAATAAGAATGATAATAGTTAAAGGATAAGGAAAACCATATTTCTTTTATTATAAATTATTCCTTCTAGAAGACACGGGGAGTTTTGCTTTTGATGATGCAGGACATGTGTACGAGTGTTTGAGAAATAGGATCCAAGTATGACCTCCGATTTTGAGAAGCCCCGCCTTAACTAAGAATATACTTCTTCGGGTGTGTCGGATTTGTTCGGTTGCTGTGCGGATGACGTTCTAATTTCTTTATTTTTATAAAATGAGAAAAAAAGTGAAATAAATTAAGTGAAATAATTTATTTTATGTCTCTAATAATGAATTATAATATTACAATTTAAATATACATTATTTTGTAATTTGTTTAACAACTTTTCGTGGTTTGTGAACCACTGTTTGTTTACTTCTGGTATATCCACATTACCTGCGTCACAAAGCAGATTTAAAATTGGGACCTTAATATCTCGCTTATTTGAAGGAATTTTTAATTCGGACTTTCACATGTGGTCTTATATTTTTATGTATTTCAAGAAAAAAAATTTTAAAAATGTCGTGGAATAGCCTATTTTGGAAGTTCTGGAAGTAGGTAACGTACATTTACATAACCTTTGACAAACCTTGGAAACGTCAAAAATGTTTCTCACATTAGTTAGGTAATGTGCTGTTTACTTGGGTCGTTATCAAAGTAATCCTGATTGATATTGCTTCAGAAGCAATGGAAGGGAGAACAAAAAATCCCATCCATCATAGTCGGCGGCCGTCAAAGTCTGTTTGGGACACGCCACGTGCTATTCTAAGCAACGGCAAGCCAGGCAAAAACACTTCAATCTGATCACAGATGCCGAACCCTTTTTACCGCGACTGGCGTTGCATGATTCGCGACAACCGGCTATTCTTATATGGAAATAATCTCGTGTTTGACATTAGATTGTTTATGTGATTACGTAAATGTTTTGCCTTTGCCATAGTGGAATGCATCAGTCTTACAGAGAGTTTTATTGAGGACCTACTGCTCCTATTATGAATCATATTGGTTTCATAATAACGTTTTAAGTACATACTGTTATTAAAAAATGAATATATCGTCTTGGCTTTATTACCTTTTGTTGCATGTTGTATATTTTTCAGTTCTAATACTATTTCAGTCATTTACAAAATTAGTCGTTAGGTTTTTTCAACTAACAAAAAATCTAATGTGGTCAGCATGTTACCTTCCATCAATTCTATGAATTTTATACAAATCCCTTACTGAAAGTTAATTGGAAAAGATTTTACATATCTATACTCGCCGTCAAATGATTATGGACTGATGTTCAACTTTTATCCCTTTCCGCGGTGTTACCGCTTGTATCTTAACATGACCAGGAATAAACGCAAATATCATATAATACATTTCAAACTAATTAAAAATTTTAATACATAGTAAATGAAGAAAATATTATAACAAATAGGTAAGGTAAGACAATAATACTTGGTATAAAATATAAAAATTGTTTCTAAGAAAAATTTATATTTATATTTTGACCAAATTTTCCACACATCAAGCTAAGATCGCGTTTGCGTTAAAATTCGATAATCGGTGAAATCTAAATAAAAGGTAAGAATAATTGATTATTAGGTGAACAGTAGATCTGCCAACACAACATGCTTCTGCAGTAAAATCTAAAGTTTTCTTGTTATTTAATAAATTATAATTTTTTTTCAAGGATGTAACGCCAATTTTTTGAAAAAATTGTGTACATTGACAATAATTGTTTTTGTCTGCCCATCTAAATCTTGTTTTCCTATACGTTTTTTATAAGAACTAGGACTATTTAATTCATGAGTTTCACACATTTTCTTTTCAAAAGTCTAAATATAATGCAATTTATAGGATTGGGAATAAAAAGTGCACGAAAGTACTAACGAAAATGTCAGAATATAAAATGACACTGACAGGTTAAAGATATTTGTACAGGTAGACACTTAAAAAATTTGACATCAGTGCAGAAATGTCCAGTCCATAATTATTTGACGGCAAGTATAGTAAAATTGTAACACGAACATAACTATTTTTTACATATACTATGTAAATTGCACTTGACACTGATATCTTTCAATTAAGAATATTTGAATATATCACCAGTTTTCATGATAAATAGCAAAGCTGATTGATTTTTGAAAGTTAATCTCTTTCTAATTCTTCAACTCTATATCTATTGAATATGAAGGAAAATGTGTAATTCAGTCGCATAGACAATCAAATGTTCTTTCATATTTATAATAACATAAAATGTCAAAAAATGATATTTAACAGCGTTTTTTCCAATAAAAACTGTTAAGAACTTCAAATAAAGGTACTTCCGATTGTTCAATTATAACCAAAATCTAATCAGCCCTTCATATGGACATAAAGAAGAGAAATGTGAAAGAATTATAATTTTTAGAATTGTAGTGTTGGAGTTATCGTCGGAGAAATTTTTTGTCACACACACACCCGCACACACACACACACACACACACAAGCATCATAGTAAAATTAATAAAATCGTATTCTAGGGACCCTAAAATGTGCTTATTCATTAACAACTCATCACCGAATTTATTGACCAAAGAAAATATACCTTCCTTACCTAAATGTGACGGCAGGTAATAACAACTATAAAATAGTGTGTATTCCGTAAAACCTAGTTTATTTCTTTATTTATTTACACAAAATATCGTACAATAGGCCAAAGGCCCAATACAAGTACAGCACAGTAACAATATATACAAAAAATAAAAAATTCTAACTAGACGGAGTATATAAGAAAATAATGAAAATAAAAAAATACAATGTAATAATCAGAAAAGGAATGCGAAAAAACATATTTTAGATAAAAAATTTGTGTGTGTCTTTAATACTTTATGTTATATAATTTATATGAAATGTAACGCAAAAAAAAAAAACTGTAAAGAGAATAATAAAGTATTTAGGGCTATAACTTAATAAAGCCGACAAAATATTATTATTATATTTTAGAAAAGATTTAATAGTATTATTGAAAGTACAGATTAATCGATTCACTGTGGAAAACATAATTGCGTTGGTTTTATATCTTTTAGTAGAGAACGTTTCAAGAGAGCGAATGGACTAAAGATTCACGCAATAGTTATCTATGTATCAGGTTCGTTCTATGTTTTATTACGAAAAGAAAAATAAACCATATGAGTGATAAAATGGAACGTCCGTGCCGAATTGCATATTAAATCTTATTTGAAATCGAAAATTTGTGAAAATGAAGGGAATATTTTATTTTTATAAGTTATGTTTATGATACTCAATGATGCTAACTTCCAAACATCTTTTATTTAATATTCTTCATCGGAATTATTTAGATCGTTATTCTTGCAAGTATTTTTTGTTATTTTACGTAAAAATTTACAAAGATATGTATTGTATTCTATTGATTTTTTTTTATTGTATATAACATAAATAAATAAATATATCATCACGGCATATTACCTATTTCTAGGTATGCCAATCTGCTTTGTCGCAGATATCGGTAATGATGATGACATATTTGTCCCGTGGCTTCGTGCCTGAGTGTCTGGTCGCGAATCTGGGGGAACCGGGTTCGATCCCGTCCGGCGCCAAATATTTCGAATTTTAAATGGCACAAAAGTGACCCCTATGGTGCACTCTCCACGCCAGCAATGAGTGCCTATGAGGTATCGAGTGGTACAATAAAATTTTTGAAAGAAGTCCGATCAAGGCTATCTACGAATTGCATCTATGAATTAAGATTTTATGCTGTCAAATTTAGTAGTGTCTTTTACTTAGTTTTTATGAGGGTACTTAATATCTTGTGTACCTCATAAAAACTATGTAAACGACACTACTAAATTTGACAGCATAAAATCTTAATTCATAGATGCAATTCGTAGATGGCCTTGATCGGACTTCTTTCAAAAATTTTACTGTATATAACATTAAAACATAAAAGTTGCGTTTAGGTCTTTGGGACTGTAAATACTTCTGGAACATCGCGTACTCGTGTCTAAAGTATTTAAAGTTCATTGTCATTCCGATCCTATTATTGCAAATTTGTTTGTTGCATTTAATCTTTCTTGTTCATTTTCATTTCTATTGTGAATATGACGATTATTTATTTACTATCTCGCGGAAACCAAAACCAACAGGAAGCATTGTCAATCCTCTGGTCACGCTACCGTATTGTTCAACCCTCTCACTTACGAATATAGTTGCAGTTCTTTACTTATAATCTGACTATGGCTATGAGTTGTCGTGTCAGTCTCGCGCCATTGGGTCGAGTGGCCTGAAGCCAGTCGCAGGTCAAGCAACTGCCGGAAGTCGCTGGTCACTTTCCGGCCTTCAAACCCAACAGCAAATTGCACTAATTGCACGAACTCAACCGAGGAGCCGATTGATTTGATTTCAGGAATATGTAACGGAATGAGAGGTGGAAAAATCAGATGAGGAGATAACGGGCAGGTCAAGAGAAGAGAGGAGAAGTAAATATATACGTATAGTCAAGCATAGGTTAACGAATAATAGGATAAACCTCACATGTAAATTAAACAATAAGACACATGGTTCATATTTTTACCTTCCGTCACCTTTAGGTAAGCAAGGTATTGTCTTTCGTCAAAAAAAAATCGGTGGTGAGTTTTTAATGAACATCCACGTTTTAGGGCCCCTCGTAATACGTACTTACTTCAATACTACAATTCTAAATTTATAATTCTTCCGTATTCCTCTTTTTTACATCCAAATGAAGAGATAATTAGATTTTGGTTATAAATGGTTAATCGGAAGTTCTCTTATTTAAAGTATTTAACAGTTTTTCTTAAAAAAACACACACAGTTATCTTTATTGGATTTATAGAATATTTTTCAAAGACCTTTCGGTATGGTTTTTGCAAAAAATAGTATATGTTCGTGTTACAATTTTATTGGATATACGGAAGGTAATGTGTTGGTCACATCAGATTTTTTAGAATTTGATATTATTTACTTAATACTTGTATGTTCTCTTCTCTTCAACAATAACACAGTTCATTCAATTATTTCAATTACTGGGATCCTATTATCGAAAATATAGTTTATAGGTTGATGCTATTAATCGTACAAAACAACTGGCAACTTTTTTTTTTAAATGAAAGATAAGCAACTTTTTTTTAAAATGACAGATAAACAGGACTGGCAAAAACCCAGGTTTTTTAAAGAAAGTCTTTGTGTTTTTGTGTGTTTTATTGGACTCTTTTGTGTTTTTGGACTTTATTAGATATTTATTATGAACTAAATGTTACTATATATTTTTTGTATTAATTATACATTATTAAGTGTTTATGCACGGACGTATCATAATTTGACAATTATACACGAATTTCTTTGACATAAACGTCATTTTATAGCCCGCGGGTCTCATTATAGCCGGGCTATAATGAAACGTCAAACCAAATTATAACCTACAATATAAACAATTTAAACAGGCAACATGAAAAGTTTTTAATTCAAATCGAAAATTTTTATATTCTTTAATGAAAAATGAGAATTAATTTTGTGATATTTATATGGAAAGCACGGAGATACACAAAATAAAACTCAAATGATATAACTAATAAACAAACAATAAACTGTTGTTTTCCGTTTTCATAGCAATTCTTTTCGATACAATTTTTCTAATACTCATAATTTGAAAATTTTCATCCGTGCATAAAGTTTTGTATGTACCACGAGAGTAACTTGCTTTTATGGCCTTTGACGTGTTTTTATCCCTCGGCTTACGCCTCAAAATCCCGCCGTAGGTCATAAAAGCCTCCTTACGCTCTTAATACATAAATATCTATTATGTGCCACTTTTTTTTACACGAAACGAGAGTTCTAATTTATGGTTATTCATTACTTGCAAAATCGTGTTTTGCACATGACATCTTCACGTATAGTGCAAAAATCACTATCATCTTGTAACTAACATAGATAATGTTGGTTTTATTGGATTTTAATGGGTTTTAAGTGGTTTTTTTTAAACACCCAGGTGGGGTTTTTGGGGTTGGGGAAAATAAGACCTGCCCTGCAGATTACTATTTATTGTTTTTCATAGCCTACCAGATTTTTTTTTATAATTCTAGCGTAAATTTATATTATAGTAATTGTAGGTTACGATAAAATTGATGTAAGATATATTTTCCAGAATGCCAATAAATTCATGTTAAAATCTAATTTCATGCAGCTCTATGCATAGATTTAAATGTGCAATATTACAGATGTGTAAATAAAAACTTCTATTCATCTTGCGTTGATAAAGCCATCATCCGCTCTACGCTCAATCAATTTTACGGAAGGCACGCTTTCAAAGCAATGCAATCCCTTTCCAACATGCATATCTCCCTCTGTTAGCATTTGTCTCTGCGTGCGTGGATTCAGAATGCTCATATGCACTGCATATTTTATTTTAATACGACTGACGACTGTGTTTGCCAAACGCACGATAGAATATTATCGCTCCCTAGAGCTTTGCATGAGCTTTTTGGGAGAATTTGTAGATGGTTATGTTTTGTTGATTTAACAGGACTATTACGCTATAATTTTGGGGATGGTTAAGGTAATTATGAGCTCAACTTGTTTTATTTTTGAAAGAATGAAATGAAATACCTACTTTTTAGTTTTCATGATGTCAGTGATAACATAACAATTATTAAGAATAAGAAATTCAAGTAGGCAGTGAAAACAAAATTTTTACTATCATACAGTTATTTATCTGTCATTTGAAATTAAGACGATCCTACAGCAGTCCTCAAAATGATGTAAAATATAAGATTCGCGCGAAACGATACAGCGCGCACTATTGAACTATTTATTACAAACCATACATATTGAAAGAAGAAAGTATGATCTACAAATTAACCGTACACATTTTGAAAATTTATGACTAATACTTGAAAAATAGCTATTTTTGTTAGATGATATCATCAGTCCTTTGCAAAATTTCAAAATTTCGTTTGGAACATATTGCTCATTGTTTTTATGTTAATAACATACTAAAATAGTTATTTACATTTGAGTGCGTGTAAGTTGTATTTTACAGCGCGACAGCTTTGTTTAAGGCACGAGCCCTTAAGGCGAGTGCCTTATTAGCTGGAGCGCTGTAAAATACTTCACGCACGAGAATTGTATCAAATTTTTTGGCCGACGATAATGAATATCACTTTTTTAATTAGATAGGTTGTACTTCTGAAAAGGGTTAGTTTAAAATACTGGGGTTAAGTCAATTTCCAAATTTGATTTTACTTACCTTCATTAGAGTACTTCTTCTAGCGAAAATTTATTTGTAATAATAGACGTTGTTTATGACTGATAATATATTTATTTGCTCATCTTTTCTTCGTAATAAATAATAGGTAGGTGTTGATATTTGACATTTCAGAAATGTTCGCCTCGTGTATTTGACAGGTATATCGATCGGTGACTATGTCGGTAACGGCGGATTTTTACAATAATGACAGATGTCGCTGCCGTGATTTTGGTTTATATAAATTAATTTTAAATATAGGATATGTTAAAGTAAAAAAATAACTTAAGTAGGTAGTACTTTTTTACATGAACTTTATTATAGTAAAGATGATTTATTTTCTAAATGCCCATAAACATCCAGTGTATTTTGATTATTTTACCGCATAGTTAGACAAGTTACAACACAGTAAGCGTAAAATGTAGGTTACACTTGCTGTGTATAGAATTGTAAAGTTCCCATTACACTTCAGGAGGGCAAAAATTTATATTTAAAGTCCTAGAAATAGAGGGTGAGGAGTTTCACGCGATAAACATAATTTTCTAGAATTCTTATTAATTTGCGCTTATAGTTCAGTAGTACAGTCTTACCTATGCTCTACCTTTACTTCGTTACGCTTCTTTATCTCAGATATACTGTAGGGGACGTGTCAATATTGTGTCTTCTGGGTTGTAGTTGAATCATATCGTCTTAAGTTTTTTTAAGAACTATGTAAATCGTTTTGAGTAAAAATATGTAACTAACCAGAAATTATGATTTATAATTTGACAATTTTAAGTCAGCCTGAAATTTATTTGACAGTTTTAAGTCCCCTAGTAATTATTTTGACAAATTTGACAGGTTTTAAGTCTCCCAGAAATTGGTTTGTAAGAATTCCAAATGAATATTGATTGGAAGTCTTTAAGAAGTGGAAAGAAAGAATGGCAAAGTCTATTATTGTTAAATAAATTGAACAACTTTGAACATATTTAATATAGGATTCCAAAAAGATATGAATCATATGTTTTATTCTCAGTATAAACATTAATCTAGGAATTATCAATTTTTTTAAAAATTAGAATAGTATTGAACAGGTGACGAAATGAAACAATACAAATATCACTATACGAGTCAAATTAAAAAATTAATAATGAATATTACTAAATCACGCCTAAAGTGTAAACTTGGTTATCATGCAACGATATATTTTTCAGTTTCAAAATTTCTAAATAAACAAAATTGAAACGAAATGAACTGTCATATGACAGATTTATCATTGCTGTCAATAATTCGATTCAATATTGTTTACCAGTGATTGTAAAACTGACCCTTAATGAAGGGCATTATACTTTCATTTTATTTTCTTTTTGAAGATTGTTGTTATTGATATATCAGTATGATAATAATATTACAGTACATATACAGTTACAACTTTATTGCTAGCCTACTTTTGTTTTTGTTTATATACAGATAGCATAATATTAATGAAATTAAATGAAATATAATAAATTTGTATAGTTATTATGTTTTTCTGCATTTATAAAACATATTGTTTATTAATATCAAAAGAAAATATAATGCATTATTATATCAATGTTTTGATTATTGTAATCAATTATTTACAATGTTATCATTATTTTTAAATGACTATAATACGAATTATAAAACAGATTTTTAAAAGTTCAATAATTTTTATGTAAAAAATAAAATAATTGCCCTAATGAGGAATCGAACCTGAGTCTAGAATTTCAGGGGCAGTTGTGCTAATCAATATCAATGCACCACACTGACATTTGAAAATCTTTTTATGTTGCATAATAAAAAAGTAAAACAAATATTTATTTGATTTTTACCTTCCGTCAAAAGGAAGGTATTGTTTTTGGTCAAAAAATTCGGTGGTGAGTTTTTAACGAATAAGCATGTTTTAGGGTCCCTACAATACGAATGTACTATTTTTATGATGATGTCTGTATGTGTGTGTGTGTGTGTGTCCGTGTGTGTGTCTGTGTGTGTGTCTGTGTGTGTGTCCGTGTGTGTGTGTGTGTGTGTGTGTGTGTGTGTGACAAATTTTTCTCCGACGATAACTCCAAAACTACAATTCTAAAAATTATGATTCTTTCATATTCCTCTTCTTTACAACCATATGAAGAGCTGATTAGATTTTGGTTATAATTGGTCAACCGGAAGTACCCTTATTTGAAGTTCTTAACAGTTTTTCTTGAAAAATCGCAGTTAAATATCATTTTCGACATTTTATGTGATTATCAATAGAAAGAATATCTTATTCTCTATACGGTTCGATTATACATTTTCCTTCATATTCAATAGATATAGAGTTATAGAGAGATTAAGAGAGATTAACTTTCGAAAATCAGTCAGCATTGTAAAAATTATGAAAACAACAGATATATTAAAAAAAATGTAATTGACAGATGTCAGTGGCAAGTGCAAAACCAAAGTGGAAAGTTTATGATCTGAAAGTGATATAAGTGACAGAGTGTCCCTCGCCAGTGACTTGCATTTGCGGCCTCGCCTCAAGATAGGAACTTATAATGCCAGAAGTTCGAGAAAGGCAAAAGAGAAAATGGAAGGACTGTATAGCAGAAGATTTGAGACAGGAAAAACTGTGTCACGAAGGTGCTTTGGACAGGAATGAGTAGAAGGGAAGAGTAAGAAACAGCGACTTCTAATAAAATAGGGCAAAGTTGAAGCAGGAGGAAGTGTTATGTGCAATACATTCGTATTAATATTAAAATTTTATTAGATTTTAGAATCTTTTCAAAGGAACTTTCAGTATGGATATGTAAAAATAGTGTGTTCTTGTTACAATTATACAGGATATATAGAATCTTTTTCAAGGAACTTTTGGTATAGGATATATACAAAATACATCGAATTGACGGAAGGTTTTGTGCTGGCCACAACAGATTTTTTTTATAATTTATTGCCATTTATGCAATAATATTAAAGTAATTAATATTAAATAATGTACAAGATGTAATGTACTATTATCATGTTCAATATGGCTTAATTTTTTGCCGGACACTTTTTATTTACAAAAAACTGTTTTCCCATGTTAAAGGCGAGGTTTGCTCGATACACCCGGTATATGGCTCATTATTACTGAAACACTGAAAGGGTAGCAAACTGAATAAATAGGTATAGTTACCCTTTAACATATCTAGGGAACAATAAAATAATCTAATTGTTTTTAAAAGTGACCCATATCGAATGCCACAATTAATCTCCAGCATAAAATCGCATCTTACCCCAATTTGTAGCTTCCCTCATGTGGTTGCTCCCGATGTAGACATCACGTCACCCTTTCATCCCCTAGGACGGGGTGACAATGACGCAACTGACATCGGGATTATTTATGGTCATAATTGCATTTGTAGAAATATGTTTTGGGTGTTTACAATCACAATGGCTATGGCCAGGCTATAACGTTCCCTTCGTGTGTCGCGTGCTTCGTGCTGAACTGATCTCCTGATACCGCATGTGAGAATTCAGGGCTGAATTAATGAATATTATGATGGGAGTGACATGAGCTTTGTATTGTGATGATTTCATGCAGCTTATAAGGGAGGTGCATTTCAATATGAAAGGATGACAAAAAATTGGTCAATTGTAACCAATAAAGAAACGGTTGCTTTCTAATTTGTTAAAAAGTGATATAGTAATTTAATTTTCATACGGTATAAGTTTGAACAAAGTAAAAAAAAAAATATTAGTAATAATTATTTATGTACCTAGGACAAAAAATTGCATATTACAGCAGAGCTATAATATGCATTTTTTTGCCGAGGTACATATTACATTTTTCTGTCTACCTTACTTTACGTAATAGATCTAGAAATAAATACACGTTATTTTAAATTCGAAAAATCTTATTATTTATTATATGAATAATGATTGGATAATACCGTGAGTATTTTTTAACGTGAAACATTGGGTTTTCATGTCCATGGTTACGATTTGACATTTGATTGACAGCAATGTATTTGCGTGTCCCATTTAAAATGAAACATAGGGAACGAATTTGACAGATGTTAGCTAAGTCAGAAATTTAGCTATCAGAAAACCACTCGAGAGCACTAAACATATTTCGGGCACACAACTACATTTAATTTTTAGAAAAAAGGTATAATTATTTAAACAAAATTAACCTCTAATGACGTCTTGTCAATATGACAGATAACCGCTGAATTTTCCTATAAGTTACGATTTGACAGTAATATATTTGCCTGTCTCATTGAAAACATAGGGAATGAATTTTACACAGTATTATATTTAAATATTGTAAGAAATTTGGCCAAGTTAGAAAATCACTCGAGCACAAGGTACACTAAATTTAATTTGGAAAGCAGGTATAATTATTTAAACAAAATTAACCTCTACTGACGTCTTATCAAATGTCAAATTCGTTCCCTATGTTTCATTTTAAATGGGACACGCAAATACATTGCTGTCAATCAAATGTCGAATCGTAACTATGGATATGACATACCCAATGTTTCACGTTAAAAAATACTCACGGTATATATCTTCTGCCATTTTCACAAAATTTTAATTCTTAGCTCTGTTTTAGTTTGAAGGAAGACACACTACACTCACAGACACATCAACACTATTTGACAAGTGAAAATAAACAAACCCAACAAAATAACCTCGAAAACAACTCTATGCAGCGGCATCTTAGATTAAATATTAGTCATGTCAAAATTAATAATTTTTAGTATAGTTAATTTCATTATTAATTGCGCACATATTTAAATTAAATTTATCATTAAAATAATATTTTTTTTGCTCGTTTGATATTTGTTATTTACAACTCCTGTGATACACACAATTGCAATAATCATAAAATCGTAGTAGGCTTAGCATACGAAAAAGGTTTGCGGACGAAAAAGGTTTCCGGACGAAAAGTGATAAAGTTCAGAAAAGTGTCATTTTTCGTCCGAAAATAAGTACGTAAAATTTCACTTTTCGTATAGGTAGACAGAAAAAAATATTATAGTATTTCGTTTTACTTTTCGTAAATGGTTAACGAAGGAAAATAGTTTTTTCTCACATATCTGTTCCTTAAAACTCTGTGCGAAGTTTTATACATAGAGAATTAAAAAATAAAATTCTGAGATTTTGGAAAACTTAATTTAAATTAATAAAAATGGATTTAGTATGCGTTTCAGAATTTCCATTAATATGTCGAATAAACTGTCAAACAAAGTAATATTGCAAAAAATAAGTAAATTGATAGTTAATCGACACTCATTTACTGAAATAACGCATACTATCTGTTTTTTCCTCGCATTTACTAGTATATTACGTTCCAAGTTAAGAAAAGTTCATCAGACGAGTATGGCAGTGACATACGAGTACAATAAAATTACTTTTCTGACGCGGTGCGTACACTATTTTTTCGTATTTTATATTAGTATTAAAATTTGAATTTTTTTGCGGCATAATATACTGAATTAAAAACATCTAATGAAACTAGAGATGCATTCGGGCCGGGCCGGGCCGGGCTTTGAGGTTTGGATCGAGTCGGCCCGAAAATAAAAATTACCGGCCCGATTCGAAGATCGACTCGACAAAAAAATTAGCTAGCCCGGCTCGAAAATTGACTCGGAATCGGGCCGGGCTTCGGACCGGGCCGGGCCAAAGCTCGCAATTGGGTGCATCCGGCATTCCTAATGTTGATTTTTATGTTAAAGCGAAATGGTTAACTTTTTTCGTGTCAAACTTATAAAAAACCTCTACATTCTTATAACTTTCAACATTAGTTAACATAAGTAGTTAAAAAAGAGACCCTTCTAGTGTAAGTTTGTTATAAAAATTACAGACCTACTTGTATTTAACACTTTGTTTACCAAAGCCGTTCGAAAATTTAAACAACTTTTTCACAAATCTTATATAAAAAATATAATTTACATTTACATAAGGATTTTTTATCTAACTTTGTTTCTGCTCAAAAATAGGACAAGAAATCATTATGGTAGGAACAAAAATCACTTTTATTTAAGTATACGAGTAATATCAATAACAATAGCAACATCACAATATAATTATTATGCTTTAATGAATAATCTTGAATTCTTGAAGTAAAATAATACATTTTTATTTATTAATATGTGAAGTTTGTTGTTATTCAATCATTTTGATTCTTTTTAACTTCATCCATTTTTATTAAAATATTAAGGAAACTGTGCATTTCATTGAACTATAAGTTTTTTCGGGCCGGCCCGAAAAGCTCGAATTTTCGGGCCGGGCCAAAATCAAAAGTCCGGTTCGCCTCGATTTTTGAAAATGATTAGCCCGATTCGGCCCGGTAAAAAATATCTTCGGCCCGAGCGATGATAGACTCGAAATCGAGGCGGGCTTCGGGCCGGGCCGGGCCAAAGCTCGAAATCGAGTGCATCTCTAAATAATAATAATAATAATAATAATAATAATAATAATAATAATAATAATAATAATAATAATATTTACTTTATTGAGTAAAAAAATCTCAAAGGCGAGGTTCAGCCAAGGCTGTTCTTCCACCTAACCAGCATATTACAAAGAAAAACATAAGTAAACAAACAAAAATATGAAAAATATATATCAATAAACAGATGCATATATACATAAGTACTAAAATAGTACCTACCTATATATATTAAATAGAAAAATACAAAAAAATAAATACAAATGTTTGCATATACATTACCTATGAATTACAGATACAAGTTTTGTACATGTTTTTTAAATGTACTGTATGACAGAGATTTCCAATCATGTGGAATATTATTGTACAGTGTTGGAGCTAAGTATGAAAACGAGCTTTTAAATTTAGTTTTTTTGAATGATGGTACTGTGTACAAGTCCTTGCCACGTAAATTATAGTTATCATTTTTGAAAACTAGTTTATCGTACAGATATTTAGGACAAATGAAACATAGTAGCCTGATTGTCAGTAACAAAGTAACTTGACAGTTATTGTTTTTTGTATCTTACAACCTCCAAACAAATTAAATTTTGGAGATCGATTTTCAAAACATAAAATAAACAGTTCCTTTTGTCAAAATGTATTTTAATGACAAAACCGTTGCTATGCAGTAACGGTTGCTATGTTGTACAGTAACCCATTACTATACGATTTTGAGTATATTAAAATAGTACATTACTGTACACAATACGAAAAATTAAGGTTACCGATTTCAAGATATTAAGCATTTATAAACAAAAGTAGGCTGGTAATTAAGCTATAACTTATAACTATCTACACCGTAATATTATCTAAGATCAATAAAATGTAATTATTTAACACAGTCTAAACTTCTATATCATTTCTAAAATTTGTATATAAGTTATTATACATCAACATCAAAAATCAACGTCAACATAACTGCTCTTTTAAACATGTAATATACCCAATACATATTTTTCATTGCAGCTGTAAAGTTAATCAGATTTGCAGGGGGAGGTAATGATGTCTCACCCCTTTAATACCGGGGGCGCACGCCACGGCAGGCCGTGCGACCCGTGAAATGTTTACTTTTGTGTCGCTAATGGTTCGACTTGCGCTCCACACATGACACGTGTTTTTGGCTTGCTGCGCAGTCAGATATGGTTTTACAGTAGCAGAAAAAATCATAATGAATTGTTAAATGTTAGTAAGTTATTTCATTGCATCTACGTATATAGAATTAAGAAGACAAAGGGTTACTGAATCAGGCCAAAATATTTTCACAATCTTTATGGTGTTTATTCGTTCATTTTTTTATTTTTGGTCTGGTTATTTGGTTCTAAAGTTGTTCTAGCTGCAACTCAAACATAAAAATCCATATTGTTAAGTTGTTATTTATTGTTAATGTTAATAGTAATAACTGATTGACTACACTATAATACATTTTATAATAAATCTTCTGAAGCATTCCATATCTTGATTTAATTTCGGTGATTCTATAATACGAGTAATTTGAAATTGTTACGATAAAAATGAAGATATTTTAATAAAAGAAAGGTTATTGAATTTTTTTCCGCTAAGGGCCAGTTGTACAATCTCCGGTTAGAATTTTAACTGTCTGTTAAATAAACAAAATTGAAACGAAATGAGCTGTCAAACGACAAATTGATCATTGCTGTCAATAACCCGATTCAATATTGTTTATTTAACTTCCAGTTAAAATTCTAACCAGAGATTGTACAACTGGCCCTAAGAGATATTAGACTCATGTTAAAAATCGCATATCCAGATTTTAGTGAATAAGCACGTTTTATGGTCCCTACAATCCGATTTTAACATTTTTACGATGTATGTGTGTGTGTGTGTGTGTGTGTGTGTGTGTGTGTGTGTGTGTGTGTGTGTGTGGGGATGTGTTGAAACCACTATTTCTTAAATACTATAAGACTTAAGGCACTTTTAACTACGTTTTCCTCAATCTGACATTCATGGAAAGAGCTGGTTAGGTTTTGGTAACAATTGGACAACCGAAAGTAGTAGTTTCTTCAAAAAATCTTCTAAATATTATTTTTAAAAAAATGATATTAATACAAATATATAAGAATATAAAATTTTCTGTCCAATACATTTAACATTTTTACTATATCTTCTAGAGATTTAGTGATAGAGAATTATAAATATATAAAATAATTTGTTGTAATGAATCTTACAGCCCAAACAACTCCATGGCAAATAGTTGAAAAATAAAAAAAATTGTAATTGAAAGAAAAATGTTAGTGTCAAAAATCCATGGACATTACTGAGGTCTCTTTTGGGAAATACATTTAATATTTCTTATTTTATTATTAATTAATAATATATAATTATACATATATTACGTATCCCCTTCAGAAATACTGCCAATCTCGTTAATGAAGCGGAAGAATCTGGGACATTTAGAAATGTCGGAGAAAAATTGTTCATAGAATGAATTAAAAAATACAAAAATTTATAAAGAATAGATGTAATTGGAATTCCTTGGGAGTATAAGATATGTTAAATACAATATATTCCTACTTATATAGCCTAAAATGGAAATGGCGAGATATTTTGTGCTGGCCACAACAATTTTTTAAATTAAACTTTTAAGTATTTATAAGTTGATAACATTATAATTATGAACATGTACCTAACTTCTAAATAACTTGTCAAAATGTTAATATAAATTAAATTGCAAATGTTTATATTGAAACCAACCTTGAAATTTTAATATATTTTTTTAATAATAGTTTTAAATAAAAGTAAAGTAAAATAGGAAACAGTATGAAAAACAAATATTACAATGTCCAATCCAATATTCGTACTTTGCATAACTCGCCTGAGGCTCATTTACACAAACTGTACACGTATTACTATAAAGATCGTAATACTTGTCACTCAATATTCTACCGAAAACTTGTATATATAAAAAAAAAATCCACATATAATTTTTGCATTACAAAATGTAAAGTCTTTCCACATTAATTCTTTCCGCCATCATTTTTTATCTTTTGACTCCACTTCAATTCCACATAATAAAATTAAATTAATCCTGATGTTATCTCAATCACTCCATTCCATTCGCATAGGGGTAGCCAATGAAGCATCCGCTAATTCTCACCCCGAATCAGATCATTATTCCGGGCGATTTAAAAACCTCGATGGTGAAAATGATACGCAGATCCGATAATACGCAACGCTGTTGCCGTACGCGTCAGCTGTCCATGATTGAATGATCACTCGTGCTCTGCAAAGAGCTTCAACTGTTTCAACCATTAGACGCCTCGTTGTTTTATAGCCCCACATCTGTCACAGGATTCGACAATGTTTTGTTTTATTGTTTGTTTGTATGTTGAACAGTTGTTAAATTGGTTGAATTGATATGATGACAGGTGACTGGTTAATAACTTCATTTCGAAAGGTTAATTTTAGATCAGCAGTTAACAATTTGATGTTTTTATTGCAATAACACATGTCAAAGTCAAATTTGGGAGTGGCATTTCATAACTTTATAACAGATTATATAAATAAATACTTATACCTAAATACAGAATGTTTAAAAACAAGTGCAACAAATTTTGAAAATATGTAGTAATGACCAATGACAGTAAAAAAGCTTTAGTCAACATGGTTCCGATCTTCAATAGTTTTCAAGGTATAAGGCAGTGAAAAATGAGTTTTTACAAGGTTTACCTTCGCTGTCTCTCTATAAAGGCCTGTTTATAATGAAGTAATGTAAGGGGCAACGCAAAACATGAGCGCATGGTATTGCTATTTGCTGATTTATAGTGAAAAGTAACGCAGCACCATCAGCAAGCAATAAACGTAACGCAGAAGATGACCAATTCTCATCTTTCCACCTTACTGCTGTACTGCTAGTCATTCAGAGTTCAGTGGTGTTTATAAAAATGTGTAGTATCGACATGTTCGTGAACAACTACAAAATATTACTATATTTTCGTCACTGTGCATTTCTATTTAAATTATTTTACATAATAACCTTATTTATACCTACCTATAGCTTACATGTATAGACGATAAACAAAAACATGTAGATTGCAAACGCATTATTATTTATTTAAAAATCTGTTGTGGCCAGCACAAGACCTCTCGCCATTTCCTTATTAGGCTATATACGTATTGTATTGCACTTCGCTTTCGAACCGTCGTTTTATAACAAAATATTACAGAACTTTACCCAAATATTGTTTTTTATTGTATTTAACATGTCTTCTGCACACATATAATTCTAATTATATCTATTTTTCATTGTTTGAGGAAGTTTCTAAATGTCAGAGATTGTTCCAATTCATTAACCGGATTGGTGGTATTTCTGATGGATATATGCATTTTACCACAATTTTACCTATAATTTCAAATATTTAATTAATAAAGCAATAAGAAAAATTAAATATACTTCCTAGAAAAAGCTATCAGAATGTCACTAAAACTGTTGATATTTGACAATGACATGTGTCATTTACAAACTATGTAATATACATTGGAATTTGTCAACTGGTTTCCTTAGTGTCTTAGCCTCTGCTATTAGTTTACTCTATAAATTATAGTGTCTTTATCTCTAAATCTATACAAGATATAATAACAATTTTAAGTGTATTAGATTTAGAATTTTATGTTCATCAATATTTAATAAAAAAAAAACTCAATTGTTACCAAAACCTTTTCATCTCTTCCCAGGAATGTCAGATTAAGGAAACTGCAGTTAAATATTTTTTAAGTCTTATAGTTTTTGAGGAATCGTGTCTACAACATCCAGACATACATACACACACACACACACATCCACACACACACACACACATACACACATACACACACACACACACACACACACACACAGACATAATTTTAAAAATGTTATAATCTGATTCTATGGACCTTAAATCGTGCTTATTCAATAAAATCTGGATATGCGAATTTTAGCATGAATCCAATACATCTCTTAGCGAGAGGTAAAAATACGTCAGTAAATTACAAATCAAGGTTTTATATAATATTTTTTTGTATAATACATCCCTAATTATACAAATAAAAAATATGTAATTACGCCTCCCCCGTAATATAAATTCGCAAATTAGCACACGCCTTAAAGTTTCAACTATACTTTTGATTTTTCAAAAACTGCTAGTTTTAAAATATTAATGAAATCTTTGTTGTCAGATTCATTCTTGTAATCAATATTATTAGGTTATAATCAAAATTCTTTGTTGTAATCAACAATTTTACAGTTATAATTTGCAAGATAACAATGCCAGAAAATTATACGTTTGACAGGATATTTGTTTTACTTTTTCATTCTAAATATTAATAGCAAATCAGGGAAATTCAATATCGGCAGAAATGAAAAAATTAAATTATCTCACTAAGACTTCAGAATTGTAAATCACAAGCATTTGATTCTTTGCATTTTTGCAATTAAATATTGTCGGATTCCTTCTTGTAATCATTATTCTTGAGCTATAAGAAAAAATTCTTTGTTGTAATCAACAACTTTACAGTTATTATTTCAATATAACGAGACAAAAAAAATTAATTTGTACTTATAACTACTATACTGTAACTGTGCGTCGTTTAGTATTGAGAAACATATTAATACAAATTATGTTATAACTTTATATTACTGCATTTAACCTAACCAAACACTTTTGAGTTACAAATTGACAAATACACACACAATTTAATTATTTACACTATTGAAAATATAAATATGGTATAATTACTTTAAATTCCAATATAATTCACAGACAATATCTTTAAAATGTCACTTTTCTGTACTTAATGCATGAAAACTACGTTCGAAGTTGGCATAATATGCGTCTTGCCTTATTCTGTCAAACTTGCGCGAACCAGCCAAAATCAAGCCTTCTATTGGCCATACTATATTCAGTCACTATAGATTAAACTAATTATCAATACTACTCGTAATCCCACATCTCTTCTCTAATTAAACCCCGTAAATCAGCGAAAAAATATCTGTCAATATAATTTTTAATTCTGGCCGTGCTCCTGTTTGTTGCATCTGTTCCCTGCAAAAATCATAAAGACGACAGTTGAATCTTTATGCAGCATTTTAATTAAAAGTCATTAACGTCGTAATGAACAGGCGGCTATGGAAGCTGTTGTCACTCTGTAAGAAGCTGCGGAAGAAACGAGGGAGGAAATTAATTGTTTCATTATGACGTCTGCAAGATTACAGCAACGAATTATACTACAGTTGTTTTCGTGTTACGGGGAAATGACTTGGTGTTGGGATTTGTTTTGCTATTAATATGACGTCGAGACTTTATAAAGTTAGAGGGTTTAATCTTATCTACAGTTACAGTGTTGTTTTATATCTATTGTATTAGTTTTGCTTGAAGTATCATACTTAATTCAAAAGCTACTAAGGTGGAGCAACTTTAATGGTCTATATCTAAGTGAATAAACTTGATTTACAAGCCAAAATTGAATATAATAAATTAACAACCTAAATGGGTAAGGTTCGACTTTTTACACTACAGTCTGTTTTTAAACCATAGACAGTGTTTTAAAAGTCTGGCCAAATGCCAAACATAATTTTTAATTTTAAAAAAAAATTTTTTACAGGGAAAACGCTCATAGCAGCTGTAGACACGTGTTTCACTCTTATTAGAGCTCATCAGTACAGCATAGCATGTTAACAGATGGACATTAACTGGAAATAGTGAATAGAAAATGAACAAATTGTAACAGTACCTGTAAGCAGCCAAATACACATTTGTTGCTCTGAAATAAGTTCCAGTTTCTACAGCTGCTATGAGCGTTTTCCCTGTAAAAAATTTTTTTTTTTAAATTTTGACAGCTTCACGCTCGTTTACAAAAATCTTTCAATAATTTTTAATGACTGTAACGAGTTGTCAATCTTCTCAACTAGTTTAGGATAAAAATGATAGTAAAATACTACTAGGCCAAACAAACGGATGTATGTCCCGTGGCCGCGTGCCTGAGCGTGTGATCGCAAATCTGGGGAACCGGGTTCGATCCCGACCGACGCCAAATATTTCGAATTTTAAATGGCACAAAAGTGACCCCTGTGGTGCACTCTCCACGCCAGCAATGAGTGCCCGTGAGATGACGCCTGGTAAGCGCCCGCACGGTACAAATATGTCATCATCATTACCGATATCTGAGATTGTGTACACTCAGAAATGGGTAATATGCCGTGATGATATATTTATTTATTTATATAAACGGATGTTATTAATTTTAAAATATTGCGAAAGAAATTTTTGATAACCCATAAACAATTGTTATTGTCACTATAAATTAGTTGTTTGACATTTGGATAGACTGCTAGATTAACAGGCCTATTCTACTAAAAAAATGTATAACGATATCGTTACTGAACGACTGTCGCTAAGCATTTGGTTAAACGACTTTAATAACGACAAATGCCAAAAACCTATTCTACTAATCATATCGTTATAAATTATCGTTATTAGGATTATAACGATAATATCTAACTTCATGTATATTTTGACAGAATAAATTTTCAAATGTTTTTCAATTTAAATTTGACATATCGATTCATTGTTTATTTATTTAATTGAATTTGACAATGGATATAAAGAAAAGGGCTCAAAGGCAGTATGAAATATATATGTTGAAGAACTGAAAAATAATAGTTCATTAAGAATTAATAAATTGTCCACTGAAGAATTGGAAGAAATATGGAGAAGAATTACAAGTCATTTAAATTCTGTGGGACCGCGTAAAATGAAAAGTATCACGCAGAGTAGGATTATGTAATCTGACAACCCTGTACAAATATATAATTTTTAAATACATAGATAGTGCACCTATATTATATTATATATCAATATATTAAATAATATCTAAATCTAAATTTTTAAATATATTTCTGAAATATAAATACAATGTCTAATATTAAAAAGTATAATTCATAAAATTGTACAGAAGTGAATAAATACTCATCTTTGCAGAATCTCTTGCTCAGCTACTATTAACAAAATATCTTCTTCAGCCATTTTTAATTTTTTTTTTAAATATGTCAAATTTCACGACTGGAACGATGCATGTAAACTTGTTATTAAAATATATGAAATAACGATATGTAACGATTCGTAACGATAAATAAATTAGCAGAATATGATTTTGGCAAAAATCGTTATCATAACGACTTATCGCCTGGTAACGAGTCATAACGATACATAATTTTTTAGTAGAATAGGCCTGTAAGTTTATTTTAAAAAATTCACGGTGCACAAATATCACAAATTACACAGAGAGAGAAAAGTTTACAATTAAATGTATTTATCTGAAAAAAAAAATTCACGTTATCGGCTTGGACAAAAGTTACCGTCTAATCAATGTTAAGACACCTAAGTTTCATACACTAGTAGTTCACTAATAATAACAAGTATCATCTTAAAAGATGACTTAGAACCATATGAACTGTCATACCAAATTCATCCAAATCGAATAAAACGTTCTATTATTATAAGCAAAATTAATTTTTTTTGAAGATCTTTGAAGCAGAATAGGTACTGGTTAAATGGTACAATTTCCGATAGAAGCAAGTTTGGTTAAATAGTCTTATTTTAGCCTGAGGAATCTATGGTTAAGCCATATCCCCCTATTTGAGAGACACTGTATATTTAAAGCAATAGAAAGAATTTTGTAGAAATTTTTCACCATATGTGTAGCTTTTACAATTTGTTGAAAATATAAGCCAGCCGAACTATTATGAACCTGGGCTCCCACCTTCGAGCGACAGAGTATTGTCTAGAGCTCTGTTACATATTACATATGTCAACCACTTCACATAATATCCATATTTCTGTTAATTTCATATCAAATTATCACCCCCATCATATTGCTCTGATTAAATCTGACCGTTAGCCGTCACAGGTCAGAAGTCGACCAGAGTCGACTGCACCTGTGAATTACGCCCTGTTTGAACATCTGTCCTACACGACACATACATATTTATACCCCAAACCATATGTACATACGTGTATGTGTGTACCATACCCGCCAACAAAAGGATGCCAAATTGTTCTTTGTTAGAAGGCAATAGTGGAAAATTTGATAAACGATGGTTTTGTTTTCTTTTCTATTATTTTCTATTAGTCAGATAGATGATAGATGATTTAATTAGTGCTTTGAATAGGTAAAATAGAGGGTTAGAAATTAAGTGATTATGAATTTAGCTAACGATATAAATACAAAAGAAATTATTGCTTTTCTATTTTATGCATTTACAGTTCTTAGAATCATGTTGAAAAACAAACTGTTCATAGAATACTAAATTTATCTTCAATTAGATACCATTTCCAGCTATTTTATTTAGTGACTAACTCAACAGAAATGTCACAGTTTTTCCCTTTTTTACTTGTTGTCTAGTAGACTGCCATTGCAGCAACAATTCTTTTATTTAATATGTTATATACATAATTTTCTGTATCTATATCTATACTGAAAAATTAAAAATTTAATAATTTTAAAATGAGTGACAGTTGACGATATCATATAGTAAACGTTGCCATATGATAAACATTTTTGCGCTTAATAATTAATTTCAGCTCTTACGCCTTAGAACAATCGGTGGAATAAATAAAATAAATATATCATCACGGCATATTACCCATTTCTGGGTGTGCCAGTATCTACAACACATGTAGACATCGGTAATGTTGACGATATATTTTACCGTGTGGGTGCTTACCAGGCGTCACCTCACGGGCACTCATAGCTGGTGTGGAGAGTGCACCACAGGGGTCACTTTTGTGCCATTTAAAATTGGAAATATTTTGTGTCTGTCGGGATCGAATCCGGTTTTGTTTGGTACCTTGGATGATGAATATATGGAGAAGAATTTTTTGTTTTCGCCTTCACAAGGTGTATTTTAAATAAAAAAACACTGTTTTTATTACAAATTTGGACGTTTCGAGGGACCCAAGGCCCTCATCATCAGCAGTTTTAATTTTTTTTAAATGTAATTATGTTTGCTACAATAATAACCAATATATGTTAAGTTTGAAAGTTATTTATATTTTTCTAAAATTTCTTACCTTTAGTATAGTTTAAAATTGACCCTAAAGTCATATCTGGAACATGTTTGCGTATAAGATTCCATGTACTAGAGACAACTTCACCTCCAAACTGTAAACCGAAAAAGACGGAGAAAGTTTAATTGTAAAAATTGTTTAGATTTTATAAATGATAGTACCTATTGTTGCAAGGGATTATAACTTGATCGCGTATATTAAAATATAAACTGTATACAAGGTGTATCAGGACTAGTGTAAAAAAAAAATTAATAGCAAGTTCCTGACATCATTTTGAGTAAAAAATGTCATATGAAGGTATGTCCGGAAACTTCTCGTTACAGAGTTACAGGCCTTTAAAAGTGCACCTCATCAAGCACATTTTCATTAATAACTCTGATACTAGTTGCACTAAAATTTTGAAACTTGATACGAGGATACTACTTATTGAGATGCATATTTAAACTTTCTTTTGTTTCTGTATCTCAACCAGAGACGTCTTATATGGGGAAGTCATGAAGGTTTTTTATCATTATTTTTTGATCTATTAACATTTTTTCAACTTTACCTATAAAATATTACACACAAAACAAAAAAGTACTGTCGATAAAATTTGATAAACGCAGTAGGTTTTGAGATATTTTAGTTTTTAGAAAAAATCAATTATGCAAAAAATTTATTTAACAATTAAGAAACAATGAAATTCACACAAATTCATTCTTCGATGTCCAGTCAATATTCTCTAGACTACGACAACCATTACTTTTACAATATCTATAAATAAACATCATATCTAAATATTTTACACTTTTTTTTTAATTTGCAAAAAATTCCTAAAATTGAAAATAAGGTAATTAAACAATAGTTATAAACAGATTTTGTGTCGCTTTTCTATTTTGTTCTATTTTCTATGGTAAATTAATTGATTTTTAATTGTTATCTATTTTGGATACGTGACATTTTCTAAATGTTAAAATATCTCAAAAACTACCTCGTTTATCAATTTTTATCAAAAGTACATTTTTCTGTATTTTTAAATTGTTTGTAGTGCTTTGTATTTAAAAATAAAAAAAGTTAATAGGTAAAAAAATAATGATAAAAAGTTTAAATATGTATCTCATTAAATTGTAACCTCGTATCAAGTTTCAAAATTTTAGTGCAACTAGTATCAAAGTTTTTAATAAAAAATATGTCAGACGAGATGCACTTTTAAAGGCCTGTAATCCTGTAACGAAAAGTTTCCGGACATACCTTCATATGAAATTTTTTACTCAAAATTAGCTCAGGAATATGTTATTAATTTTTTTTTGTACTAGTCCTGATACACCCTGTATATTAAAATATAGACTGTAAAAATTAGAGTAGAATTCGCTAATTCAAGAATAAAGATTAGTTTAACAATTTTCGTGAATCGAGCTGATAATGTTCAAAGTCAAATCAAAAATAAATTATAATTAAAATCAGGTCTAAATTATGTTACGAAGTGATTCGAACATAAACTATATTATTATTTCCTGATACTATTACACTTTTTGAGATTTAATGCGTGATTCGCGTCCACTATCCATAGATCACAACAAACCCCAGAAGCATAAAACTTGAGTCCCCTTGTTCTACACCATTCACCACGTGCCATATGGCACAGTCGGCTCGACGGTGGATATCGCGTATCGCTGGCATCTCAACGTCAGGGCCTAACGTCGATTCCCACATCCCCTCCCGGAAACAGATGAACCCGGCTTTTTATGGCGCGCAATTATAATTTCCGGAAAATTGGACAATAATTTACTGGGTCAGATGTTCTCAAGAGCTTTACAAACTTCTCTGATAAACTCTGCGATGGATGGAGAAAAAGGGTTGGAAAGAAAAGGGACACGAAAGATTAGGATAATAAAAATGGGACTGTATTATTTAACTTGTAACATTAAGAACATACCGGATACAGGGTGTCCACTTTAAATTTGTTGTACAGTAAATACAATGTTAATTTTTTCAATTGAGGGAAATTTCTCGACTGTGCTTTAGATTAGGTGTAAACAATTACTTGAAATCTTTGGTACACTGTTGTACCTTCATTTGGTTCCATATTCATTCACAAACAATAAGTATATACAACAATAATATAGACATTGTTATATTTAGACTGTCCGATGTTAAACTTTTATCAGCCTAATATTTAATCCTAAATGTATATGCCTTAAATAACGCCATTATTTAGGATTTTAGGAATAAGATTTTATGGTTTTGCGCGAGCACACTATGCCTTGAAGTTGACTAATTAAACAAATCATGTACATTGCTATAATTTGCGCGAAACGTCAAATTTACTGTAAAAAATCTGATGTGGCCAGCACATGACCTCCCGCAAATTCCATGTTTAAAATAGTAATGAGCTTTAAGTAAAGTATCTTTTTCCGTTCCGGTTGATCATTTGTAAACAAAACCTATTTTGTTGTTTTAATAAATAGAAGTCTGTAATACCAAAAATAATCGATTGTCATGTGCCTATAGCGCTCACCATCAACTATAACAGTTCGACCTTCATCATTTTCGAAAAAATAAGTTCCAATGACGCCACCTGACCATAGTGCGCACCAAACAGTCTCATTTAGACATGTAATGGTACCTCGTACGTAAATCACATGAAGATTTTCCTCTGCCCATATCTGGCAATTTTGCTTACGAACATACCCAGAGAGGTGAAAATGTGCCTCACCAAAGAAAAAGATAATCCACGAAAAATCATCATCAACTTCTAAGTCCTCTAAAAACGTAATATGTGTAAATTCTTTGCTGTACATGATCCATGTCGTAAATGTGTAGTTGTAAACCAATATTTGACATTTTGAAAACACGTTCTTATACTGACAGATTTATATTTACAAATCAAATATATTTCTACTAAATGCTTTTTAACACGGTTTCATTATTAATGTAAATGTGACAGTGACATTTGTTTAAATACGTCAAAATTGTTATTAAAGTATTATGCTTTTATTTGACGCATGGGTCAGATGATGAACAAAAATAAATTATTTTATAAATATATATATATATATATATATTTAAAGTTATTTACAGTTTTTTAAAGTTATTTAAAGTTATATTATCGTAGAATTGAAGATTGTACAATTTTATTATATTTTTAATAGTAAAAGTTGCTGAAAAATTATATACAATGCAATTTTTTCAAGAAAAACTGGTAAAAGCTTCTATAAGCGATACATCCGGTTATCTGATATACACTAAAAACTAATCAACTCTTCCCACATTAGTATAGAATGGGTATACAAAATTTGAAAATTTTCTGATTGATAGTATTTGATTAATCGTGTCCACAGGATCCACACATACACACACACATACATACCCAAAGACATCATTGTGAAAATGTTAAAATCGGATTCTGGGGACATCAAAACGTGCTTATTCACTAAAATCTCTATATGCGATTTTCAGCACGATCCCTATACCTCCCTTACCTAGGGTAGCGGGAGGTAAAAATAGCTTCTAACTTCTATTTTATAAAATATAATATTTATATTTAATATGAAACTTCAAATTAAATCGAATTGTATAATCCATTTTGTTGTTCTAAAGTGTTGCCATACAAACCAATGGATGTCATTAGTGTGCGATTCGCAGTTGTATTTATGTGAAGAAGACCTAAATACTAAATGCAACATCGGACACAGCCTTATAAGCAAGATCTTACAAAAATTTACATACCCACATGTATAGATACAAGATACATTCATTTTTACATTCGATTTTCAACATCGTACAAAAATTAATAAAAATCACATACACAACAGTTTGCTCTCAAATTTAAAACAAAATAAATCGTTAACTAGCCGGGAATATATTTTGAAATGTATTCTACGATATCATCGATACGAATACGGATTTCTGTTGGCCGTCTGTGCATCAATGATTGTGTAGTATTCCTGTAGGAATTTTAATAAAATGTAAATATTTTAAAGTAACTTTTAATTTGTCCTGATATTTACTTTATCCTTTTTGAATTTTTCAAATACACCAAAATATGTATACTCTATTTAACCTTTGTAAGTATAGGTATTAGTTTTTACATTAATATTACGATCATCCTTGATATGTAGCATTGTAACATATTAACTTCAAATTTGTTTTTACTGGTTACAAAACGTGCAACATAAATGGCGTCTTACTTTTTTACCTCCCGCTACCCTTGGTAAGGGAGGTATAAGGATCGTGCTAAAAATCACATATCGAGATTTTAGTAAATGACCACGATTTAAGGTCCCTAGAATCCAATTTTAACATTTTCACGATGATGTCCGTATGTACGTGTGTGTGTGTGTGTGTGTGTGTGTGTGTGTGAGTGAGTGTGTGTGGGTGTATGTATATGAATTTTGTCTTCGCTCTAACTCAAATACTATCATTGAGAAAATTCTGAAACCTACCCTATTCTACTATGAAAAGAAGCCATTACATTTTGGTGTAAATCGGACAATCGGAAATGGCACTTTACTTGAAGCTCATAATGGTTTTTCTTCAGAAATACCATTAAATGTCACTTTTTCGTATTTTGTCATTATGAAAATTAAAGATTATTGAATTTTCTACAGGAATACATTAATACTTTTCTATATATTTTACAGATAAATTAAAATCAATTTTTTTTATAAATTCCGAAGCCTAAGATAAACACAATTCCTTTGTTACACAGTTCATATTTCAAATGAATGTAACTGATACTTCAAATTAATAATAGTGACATATTAAATAATAAAGAAAATCGTAAATAAAGCAATAGTTATATGCAATGGAACATAATATAGTTACAGCATTACTAAATACATAGGTATGTATTTAAATTAATAAAAATTAAATAGCCGGAGGTTTTGTGTTGGCCACATCAGATTTTTTTTCTAAAAATATAAGCAATGAGACAGCAGTACCCTCCAGTGGCCAAATCTGAAACTACTATTCCATATGTCACAATCATTTTATTTAAAAAAAAATGATTTTTTATTTTTTTGGAAATATCTCATTGGTAGGTTCGATAACAGTCATTGTTGTAAAGTTGTTCATCATTGTAATATTTCTTGTCCGTTTTAATATTTTTTAATCTAGTGTACGTTGATTATTTATTTATATGTTGTTTTATCTTATTTATTATATTCATTTGACGAAAATATTTTAATTTTAAAATATTCAGCTTCTATATTTTTACATCTTATTGAAATTGAATAGTCCTGAGGATGGTCACGATATGACCGAAACGTCGGTATAATACTATAAAGAAGTGTAATTGCAGATCCGTGTATGTTTTCAACCATTGTGTAAAACAAAATTTGATCTGTAAATGATTGTATAATTTACTTATCTACAACTTTTATTTGATTTTTTTTTGTCTAAAATTAATAGGTATGTAATTACAGCAAATAAAAGCAGATTGACATACCCAGAATTTGATAATAAACCATGATGATGTATTTCATTATTTATTGTTTTGAAATTTAATTTAATTTGTCCAGTCTATATTTTCTTTCCCTTTTGGTCAACTTTATTGTCTTTAAAATCATACAATATAAAATCCTCTTCGTCACCGTAATAAAGTCACAACCCCGATTCCCAGGCTTTGGTTTTTGACACTGGGTAAACACAATTCGTTCCCGATTGATGTAGTAATTAATTATCATTTTACGAACGTTTCACACGATTTGAACACAGCACCTTTTGCACAGCCCTCACTGTGCAAACAACCGGACAAAATACCAAAACGACCAGACACATTCCCACACTTGTAATCAAATTATAAAAGTGGTAATATTCAGTGATGGTACTGCCAGTGGCGTAGGAGATTCTTTTCTTTTGGGGACAGAATATTTAAAATACGGCTGTTGCAATAATTACCTTCCGTCACCTTTAGGTAAGGAAGGTATTGTCTTTGGTCAAAAAATTCGATGGTGAGTTCTAAATGAGTAAGCACGTTTTATGGTCCCTACAATACGATTTTACTGGTTTTACGATGATGTCTGCATGTGTGTATGTGTGTGTGTGTGTGTGTGTGTGTGTGTGTGTGTGTGTGTGTGTGCGCGCGCGCGCGCCTGTGTGTGTGTCTGTGTGTGTGTCCGTGTGTGTATCCGTATGTATGTGTGTGTGTGTGTGTGTGTGTGTGACAAATTTTTCTCCGACGATAACTTCAAAACTACAATTCTAAAAATTATGATTCTTTCGTATTTCTCTTCTTTACAACAATATGAAGAGCTGATTAGATTTTGGTTATAACTAATCAACCGGAAGTACTTTTATTGGAAGTTCTTAACAGTTTTTCTTGAAAAAACGCAGTTAAATATAATTTTTCGACATTTTGTGATTATCAATATGAAAGAATATCTTATTCTCTATACGGTTTGATTATACATTTTCTTTCACATTCAATAGATATAAAGTTATAGAGAGATTAACTTTCAAAAATTAGTCAGCTTTGCTAAAATTATGAAAACAGCAAATATATTCAAAAAATTGTAATTGACAGATATCAGTGTCAAGTGCAAAACCAAAGTGGAAAGTATAGGATCTGAAAGTGATATAAGTGACGGAGTGTCCCTCGCAAATGACTTGCAGTTGCGGCCTCGCCTCAAAATAAAAACTTATAATGACGGGAGTACGAGAAAGGCCAAAGAGAAGATGGAAGGACTGTATAGCAGAAGATTTGAGAGAGGAAGAACTGGGTCAAGAAGATGCGTTGGACAGGAATGAGTAGAAGAGAAGAGTAAGAAACAGCGACCCCTAATAAAATAGGGAAAAGTTGAAGAACGAGAAAGTGTAAAGTGCAATTTACGAGTACATAATGTACGTTCGTGTTATAATTTTATTGGATTTTAGAATCTTTTAAAATGAACTTTCGGTATGGAATTTTGTAAAAAATAGTATGTTCGTGTTACAATTTTACAGGATTTTTGAAGGAACTTTTGGTATGGGATTTGTACAAAATACATCGAATTGACGGAAGGTTTTGTGCTGGCCACAACAGATTTTTTTTATATGACTTCTAAGTATTAAATTTTTAAAGATATTGTTCCTTAAAGAGACTCAAATTTGAAAATATCACGAAATATCCATTAGATAGTTTACAATTAAATATTGAAATTTGTGTAATATTTTGAAAAAGTCACGTGATCTGAAACAGAATGTGACGTCAGAGTACATACAATTTAACATGAAACAAACTATTGCCTACTTTTATTTATATAAATAACGCAGCATGCTAAAAAAAAAGATTAGATGGGAGAAATGGAAGGAAAGCATGGTGAAATGTATTATTGATAATGGGAAGTACTTTGAGCATTTTTAAAATGATATTCCAAATAATTTTAGCGGGATCTTTGTATGTCCCGAAAAAATATTCGTACCTCCACCCATGCAGTGCCTTATGGGACTATATTCAAATTCCCGTCTTTCCGTCCTTTATTAAGTCCATTAGACACATGGTTTGCGAAGTCCAGAGTCATCCAAGCATTCCAACACCTGCAGAATTGCCGAAGCGAAACCATCAACAGAAGTAGAAACAAAAAGCCACATTTTCTTCTTTAAATGCGCATTAATTCAACTTTTTAGACTACTTAACTAGTGTAATAACACACTGAACAACCATATCAATTAGAGGCGTTATTAAGAACCACTCATACGCACTAAAAAGAAATAAGATTAAATTTAAGTGTTATTGTTGATAATTATATTTACACGGCCATTGATTGCTAATTATCGTATAGTTTCTCGTGTTTTTTGTTTATTTTAACATTTGTTTGTTGTTGATATTCTAAGAGAAAGGCGTGGGTGTAAAAACGGAACTAGTTATGGATAATTGTTTTGCTCTACGGTTGTCACTTGCAAGGAGAAACTTATGCACTTACGCCAGTATTAATAAAATTTTAAAAGTACCATTTTCTTTTATTATCTTATATAAATTACGGAAGCATTTGCATAAAAGTCTAATTAGGAAAAATAAATTAATTGACCGTCAAATAATCTGCCGTTTTCTTATGTATAGGGTGTAAATCGAAAAGTGAGACATAGGTAGGGTTGCCAACTTTACAAAATAACAGAAATGGAATTTTTTTGGCAATCTTTTTCTGAATTATGTGTAAGATTTAGAATTTATGAGAAAAATGCACCGCAGGCTCATTGGCTGGTAGCACAAGCGTGGTTCTATACAGTGTCCCACACTCTATCTTCAGTGTGGCAGAGATAGCCAATGTTATTCTTACGGAGGTTTTCTGTATCATGTTGTCAATTTTTCAATGTAATGTAATATTGAAACATTCATAAATTTTCATTGCTATACCAAAATTAGTTAACAATGTACAATTTAAGTTTTATGAGTGTCTCTTATTTACCCAAGGGCTTTTTGTATACACCCAAAATTTGTCTCAATAGTTTTATATACAGGGCTATTTGTACCTGTAGTAAGTAATATTTCAATACAATATTTTAAAACCGCCCAGCATACTAATCTTGATTAAATGCATTAGAAATTAGAATTCTAAAATATTATAAATTTAAATTGGAGATTACAAAGAAAGAATAAAGACTTATGAACTATGTAAAATATATGCAGTATTTCTATCAAGCTTAAATATTAGCAAATTATCAAATAAGAAGATATAAATTAAATAAAAAATATGTATTATTAAACTGATCAGTGTGTTATTCAATTTCATTTTTTTCTTCGCACCTATGCTATTTTACATCTATATTTTGTACTCGTATATGTATTAATTGTGTATCTTTTCGTAGAATGGAAATATGTAACATAGGGAATTTATATTGTTGACAACGATTTTAAAATGTCCAATTAAGTACAAAAATGTTTTATATTATTTACTTTAAATTGACTAGAGTTTATAAGTTAATTCATTTCATTTACCTACGCTTGTTATAATTTTATATCCTACTTACATTTTGTATTTGTATTATTTTATATTTTTTGTAAATTATTAAACTGACCACTTCATTATTTAATTTAATTTTTTTTCTTTTCACCCACCTGTTTAGATACACTGAAAGTACACCAGTCATAAATACATTCAATGAAATACCCAGAATATTTCATCTCTTTTTGGGCATCTATTTTGCTCTTTCTATCTTGCAGATTTACAGCAGGTAAATATGGCAACATGGTACTCCATAAGACCCTATACTGAACATAGAGTGTAGGACACTGTATAGTTGATACCGGTGTTAGAACCACGCATGTGCTGAATCCATTCACTCATACAGAAACAAACGGTCTATGAATCTTTACGGTGCAGATGAAATTTCGTCTTAACTCGTCCTTGTGTTAAATTAAATATAAGCAAATCCAAAAAGATTATAAAAACCTACATAATTTTAATATGAAAACAATCTTCTTAGATTCTAATCTTAACCCACAATAAACAACAAAAATATCTCTCCAAGTTTAGAAACCTGTTCAATCTAATCCAGTTCTAAACAAAAATTAAAAACGCTTGACATTAATAACTGACAATCGCAGAATATGGCAGGACATCTGATGGTACCATGTTAGACTAATCCAGACAAGTGAAACAGAATTAATAAGATTTGCTAATGCTAATGCTTTTTTAAATATATTAATGAGTTGGAAATGTCAAACGGTTGGAGAAAGAGAGGTTGTTTGGAATAGATAATTACCCAAGCGGAAACTAACATTTGCATTTAATATTTTAATCGTTGTAACAGAGATAGATCGATACATTAATCGATATTGATGCTTGACACCCAACAAGGAATAAGAGAAGATTTTTATTTATTTTAGATAACACTTTACTTTTTTTGAATAATAAATGACAAATTAATTTTAATGTACTATACAAATAGGGCTGTTGCAAAATTTTTTATATGGTTTCTAAGTATTCAATTTAAAATTATTATTATTTTTATTACTCTGAAAAATATTACATAAACTTTCATTTAGAATTTAAAAATGTGGAACTGGCTCATTTTAATGCTAGATGTCATTTAAAAGAAATTTTATTTCTATTTGTGGGGGCCTCCATTGTAAATTTGACGGACAGGAGCCATCAAATTTTTTAAAAAGTTTTTGCTATCATCTGTTTCAAATCCAGAATCCTTTTTCACGTAAATAAATTCCGAAAAGAATGAAACAATGAAAGTAATTCAAATAACATCAACTCAGAATACTAGATACACTATTCGAGACGATATCTGAATGATTGTAAGACTCATTCATGTTTTCTATTTTCAAAAATTGTCCCCATTCGAGCATTCAGAAATCGAAGAGAGAATCGATAATGACGGCCACCAGTTTGAAAATATCATTTTTAAAACACACTAAAAAAAAAGAAAAAACTATTATCCCTTATTCCTCAGAGCTGTTTTGACCTCTGGCATGGTTTATATGCTGAGTAACCCTTAACTTCTCTGTTTTTACTTTGTAGTTTCTACTGATGATGAGAACTTAATTCTCGAAATACGTATATAGTTTTTAAATTTATTGTTAAGGTTAAGGGGTTTTTTCTTTAGTTATACCATTTCTTGTGTGACATTATTTTTTATTAACAATCGATTAGTAATATGGCGATTTCTGACTTATAAAAAGTTGGGAATTTAATAATTGGTAACCACATTTTTGTTGGAAAGTTTTGCTGAGCTATAAAACAAATTTTCAAAAAATAATATTTAGAAGATTTCTTTAAGAAACTTATACTTCCCGTTGTCTAATTGGTACAAAAACCTTTTCAGCTCTTACCATGAATGGCAGATTGAGCAATTTATAGTTGAACAGTTTTTGAGGAATCGTCCTCCCAATATCCATACGTTCAAACACAAACACAAACATACACACACACACACACACACACACACACACACATCGTAAAAATATTAAAATCTGATTCTAGTGACCTTCAAACGTGATTACTCGCTAAAATCTGGATATGAGAGTTTTAGCATGAATCCAATACTTGTCTTAGCGAGAAGTAAAAACTCAATGGGATCTTGTAGCTCAGTTTGCAGAGCATCGTATAGGCAATACTGCTTTACTGGATTCAAATCTGAGTAAGGTTCATGAATTTTTCACTTATTACCTTCCGTCACCCTTAGGTAAGGAAGGTATTGTCTTTGGTCAAAAAATTCGGTGGTGAGTTTTTAATGGATAAGCACGTTTTAGGGTCCCTGCAATACGAATTTACTATTTTTAAGATGATGTCTGTATGTGTGTGTGTGTCCGTGTGTGTGTATGTATGTCCGTGTGTGACAAATTTTTCTCCGACGATAACTTCAATACTACAATTCTAAAAATTATAATTCTTTCGTATTCCTCTTCTGTACATCCATATGAAGAGTTGATTAGATTTTGGTTATAAGTGATCCACCGGAAGTACCCTTATTTCTTAAAAAAACGCAGTTAAATATTGTTTTTTGACATTTTGTTATTATACATATTAAAGAAAATATTCTTCTCTATACCGTTTGATTATACATTTTCCTTCATATTCAATAGATGTAGATTTAAAGCATTATAAAGAAATTAATTTTCAAAAATTAGTCAGCTTTGCTATTTATCATGGAAACAGCTGATGCTGATATATTAAAAAAAATTCTAATTGACAGATGTCAGTTGCAAGTGCAAAACCAAATACGGAAAGTGTAGGATCACAAAATTGGTATGTCAAAGTGCTCCTCGCAAGTGACACACAGAGAAAGGCCAAAGAGAAGATGGAAGGACTGTATCGCAGAAGACTGAAAGGAATGCATGTGTCAAGAAGATGTGTTGGACAGAATGAGTGGAAGAAAAGAGGAAACAGCTACCTCTAATAAAATAGGGGAAGCTGAAGAATAAAAAGAAGTGTCAAGTGCATTTTACTTAGTATATGTTTATGTTATCATTTTATTGGATTTATAGAATAGAAATAGTATGTGTTCATGTGTGATTTTACATGATATTATATAGAATCTGTTCCAAGGACCTTTTGGTATGGGACAAGGCCGTATCCAAGGGGGGGGGGGGATTTGGGGGTTCAAACCCCCCTGAAATGCAAAATAAAATACTAAAAAAATTAAAGAAATCCAACCAAGATGTTAGCGCTATCATAGCACACGTCCCAAACTGCGAGTATAACATTCCCAATTGCTTTTTACAATTAAATAAAGATATACGTAAAGGCCAAAATATTGTTTTATTTTAGGAAGTGTCTACTGTACTGTCCAGACAGAGCCGCAATACAAATTTGTGAACTGTCGCACCTGAACGAAATCTAGCTGAAAATTCTGGCGGCCACTTCTCGAATCTACCTAAAAACCACTGTCTACCAATTAAGAATTGTCAGTTAGGTATTGTTTTGGGTTTGGTTCAATAATTTTTTTTTTTGCTACTCTGTCTGGACAGTGCAGTAGACACTCCCTTTATTTTATTATTTCCCCGAGAATTGTATATCGGGTGTTTTTTTTAAAGATGTACATAGAAGATTGAAATGGGAAATCAGTTTTTTTGCAAAACTATTGCGCCCCGTTTTGACTGACAACAGTAGTTGTGGTATCAGTAGAAAGATAAAAATTGTATCAAATGACAACAAAAAAATGTAAATTATGTAATATTTTAGTCCCATAAATTAATTATTAAATTTGTCATTTGATGCAGAAATTATTTATCTTTCTTTTGATACAACAACCATGGTTATCAGTCAAAACAAGGATAACAGTCTGCAAAAAACTGCTCATGTTAATCTCCTTGAAAAATAATATAATTATATACCCAGAACCCCCTCCGAAATGAAATCCTGGATACGGGCCTGGTATGGGATTTGTACAAAATACATCGAATTGACGGAAGGTTTTGTGCTGGCCACAACAGATTTTTTTTTAATATTTAAAATTCCCTACGGTCTGTAAAGCCTTTTTCTACGATTTAAAATATTTAAGCATCGATTACTCATTATTAATTTCCGATTATGAATAAAATAGTATACAAACCTTGATGACAATTTTCAAAACATCTTTCGCACCTTGGTCTAGGTTAGATATCTTTGCCCTCGACAGTAATGAAAAAATCTCCACCTCGGTTTACTGTAGAATAAGGGTTTGAAGTGTGGTACTTCTATTTGGCTAGCCCTTTATAATTTAAAAGTTTCCTTACTTTTGTCCAACAAATATAAATAATTTAAATTAAGTATAACTTACAAAAAAATCCGTTAATGTTTACTACAAACCATATCATTTTCCCCATTCCCTAAAAATTCCATCACACTCTTTCTTCTTTCCACCCTGTGATTCACCTGCACCCTCCCACTCCCCCATACACGTCCCCGGAACCAATGGGGTGCGTGTATTCCGGAACCTGACCACTTGCTGCTGGTCTCACCCCTTGACTTCACATGTGCATGTGTGCGTGCTCTACTGGATATGTTCGCGGCTTTATTAGTATTGACATACCTGTAGAGTACGACAGGTCTGAGGTGATAGTGAGCTATTGAGATTCGAGGAACAGAGATTGTGAAGAGTAGAGGACGAAGAGTGGAAGTAAGTTGGTGTGAGGGTGGAGATTTGCACAGTAGTTGAAGATTGAAACACAGTAGATTGAGATATGCACTTCAAGGAGAACATATTAAAACAAAATAATTTAATAGATTCTTCTTGATTGAAATGGTATAATGGTAATGAAGTATGTTCCTTTTTCTGGATATTAGACAGAGGTTTATTTATTTATTTTTTGGTCTCTACCGGTTACGAAAGAAATCACAATAAACGCCGCAACCGGTAGGGACAGAAAAATAAATAACAGTAAATTATTCAATGAGCATGTAATGTGGGCTATTACTCAAGAGAATGAAGTTTGCAACGCGAGTAAAGTGCTATACTTTTTCTACGACTATTCAATAGAAAATTGAACTTTTCTATATGGATAGGTATAATTAAAAAATTCTTAATTATTATTTTTTGTATATTTAAAAGTTTATAACTTATGATTGTTTACCTTTGTTATATATATATATATATATATATATATATATATATAATTTGATTAAAATATGGCTATAATGAGAGTGCCATGAATGGAAAAAATTAATACGTATTAATTTTTTTACATAGAATTAGAATGTTATGAAAGAAATTTGCGAATGTTTTGTTTACTTCTCTCACTCTAATTCTATGTAAAAAAATCTGTTGTGGCCAGCACAAGACCTCTCGCCATTTCCATATTAGGCTATATAAGTATTGTATTACACTTCGCTTTCGAATCGTCGTTTTGTAACAAAATATTACAGAACTTTACCCAAATATTGTTTTTTATTGTATTTAACATATCTTCTGCACACATATAATTCTAATTATATCTATATTTCATTGTATGAGGAAGTTTCTAAATGTCAGAGATTCTTCCAATTCATTAAAAAAGATTGGCGGTATTTCTGATAGATATATGCATTTTACCACAATTTTACCTATAATTTCAAATATTTAATTAATCAAACAATAAGAAAGATTAAATATACTTCCCAGAAAAAGCTATCAGAATTCAGAATGTCACTAAAACTGTTGATATTTGACATTGACATACAAGATATAATAAAAATTTCAAGTGTATTAGATGGAGAATTTTATGTTCTTCAATATTTAATAAAAAAAAACTTCCAAAAAATTATATTTAGAAGAATTTTTCTAAGAAACTACTACTTCCGGTTGTTCAGTTGTTACCAAAACCTTTTCAGCTCTTCCCAGGAATGTCAGATTGAAGAAACTACAGTTAAATATTTTTTAAGTCTTATAGTTTTTGAGGAATCGTCCCTCCAACATCCATACATACACACACACATACACACATAGACATCATTTTAAAAATGTTATAATCGGATTCTAGGGACCTTAAATCGTGCTTATTCAATAAAATCTGGATATGCGAATTTTAGCATGAATCCAATAGCTCTCTTAGCGAGAGGTAAAAATTAACACGTTTTCATTTTTTCAATTCATGGCACCTTTTTTATAGTCATATTTTAATCAAATTATAAAAGTATTGTATCACTGAATTCAGTATTATATTCTCTAACGAGTGAGGATATAAAAATATATTTTCTCATTTAAAATAAAAAAGTTGGGTCCCATATTTCAATGGTCGAAAAAAATATTTTCTCTTTTCTTTAAATTTGTCTCGTAAAATAGAAATTGTTTGCCTATTTAACGGTATTTGTAGCTCTTATAGTTCTCGGGATAGCAATGATAATCTATTTAATTAAAAATCTGCCCATAGGCGTTTAACATAGGAAAACAATTTTTCTTTGCGCAAAAATCCCCATTTAATTTTAGACAAAAATGTTTCAAATAAAAGTTGTAGATAATTATATTCTACGCCTAAATCACTAAACAGATTTAATTTTGCACGTTTGGTAATTTGTAAAATCGACTATTCAATAGGAATTCTTGTATTGTATATTTAAAAGTTTATAATTTATTAATTTTTTGCCTTTGTTTAATACTGATAATATCATGCACTTCCATGATTTTAATTTCGAGGGGAGTGATTTTTTTGCTCCAAAACCTTCAGTATTCGTTTCAAAAATGCGCGGCGCAGTTTCGAATAATTTTCTATATTTATTCTGTAATATCTGGCGGCGTACAATTTTTTTAATTCCCTTCTCACTATCTGAATTCATGTTTTTAATTCAATTAACTTGCACATATTCCTAATTTTGACATTGTAGATTGGAAAAACAATTATAATATGTGAACGTTATTCTGAACCAAAGCATACTCGATAATATTGCAATTTTGAGTAATGGATGATTGTGATTGGTCCTCCCGTGTCATTAGTCACGGCCCGTGAGAAAACTCATGGCCCCTGGGCAATATGTTGTATTGTTTAATTTAAAAAAGATAGGTAATATATTGGTATTACTTAATGGTCGTGGAAAATATCTATTTACTTATAAGAAACATGTATAGGTACTGGTAAATTTCAATTTATTTATTGAAAAACAATCACCAATAAATACAAATTAAATATAATAAAAGTAATTCGGTGAGAGTAGACATCAAAATACAATAACCTAAATGACATATACGTTAGAAAATGATCCGTATCATGATACTTCGGTGAACTTATGTGTATCAGGCAAACAAAAAGGAATCCTTGACGTCACTGCTCATTCGCACCCTAATCGTCAGACTGATTGTTATCGTATCGACGGAAAAATTGAAGTGTTTATTAATTGAATGACAGCAAATATTTACCATCAGTTCATATGCGTTTACTTGCTTTTGTTTAGTTGAAATAAAGGAAGGTTGACAGACATTAAGGAGGGATGGTAGTTTACGAATATTAAATAGTTATTAGAGTTTTATTACTTAAATTCAAATTAAATGGTGTTTTGATATTGAAAAGTCAGGCTTACAAGGATCGATGACAGCGACATACGAGTATTTTGGACTAAATAGTTTGAAGAACAAAATTATTGCACCTATTCGTTTTACAATAATTATACATATAAAAAATTATGATATCGATATATGAATTTCGGAAGTGAATAATACACAAAATACTAGTCTTTTCCTCGTTATGACGATAGCATATTATAATTACTTGTCTAAGTCTGAAATTTAGATTTTTCTCATTCAACGACAGTGTCAACTTAACGTGCGGGAGCTATATCTATAATGTTAAATATTTAATTAATGATAATATAATAAGTATTAAATGTACTTCCCAGAAAAATCTTTCAGTAATGTCTATGAATTTTTGTCACTGACATTTATTATTCTTAATACAAATGGATTATTTTATATATCTGTAGTTCTCTATCTTTAAATTTATAGAAGATGTAATAAAAATGTTCATTGTATTGGATAGAGAATTTTATATTCTTTAATATTTGTAATAACATAAAAAAATAATGTTTAAAACATTCTTTTTAAGAAACTACTGCTTGCGGTTGTCTAATTGCTACCAAAACCTTTTCAGCATTTCCCATTAATGTCAGATTAAGGAATACGTAGTTAAATTAGTCTTTAGATTTATAGAACACACACACACACACACACAGACATCATTGAAAAAATGTTAAATTCGGATTGTAGAGACCTTAAAACGTGCTTATCCACTAAAATCTGGATATGCGATTTTTAGCATGATTCCAATAGCTCTCTTAGCAAGAGGTAAAAAGCTTACAAAAACGCATCCATACTTGTTGATTAATATAAAACTGTACATAAGAGTAGTAGCTTTCGTCACAATTTGTTCATTATATACAGATTTTCAGTTCTGTAAGATTTACAATTTTTTTCAGTATAGAACGGTTAGCCATTATCTTTGAAAACACTGTAACTCGAAAACAAATAAAAATTGGGTTAAAATTTCAGTAGCGGTAGCACGCACTTTAGAATTCTATCAAAAGAGGCATTTGTTTTCGCTTTACGCCACGAAGCGAAAATTTGGTAGCATGCGTGTCTCAAAATATTCGCCTGCAAGCGTACGACTTGAAACGAAAGTGTCAAAGTAACGTCATTATTTGCCACAGTTCTATTCAAAACCAATTTATATATAAATTATACATTTATTATATACTACTGTCATAATATTTTTATTTTAATAGTATAAAATCCAATAATTTCCGAATCAACAAGCCAATATAGAATTCTAAAGTGCGTGCTACCAAGATTCGCAAAAGTAAAAAAAAATCGTATTCGTCTGCTTTCTATGATGGAGTTCTAAAGTGCGTGCTACCACTACAGGATTTTTTATGTTTTTAATTATAATTGTATAATTATTTATTAGAACATAACTGTTCTTCTGATACTATGATTCTGTTAAAAGCTGCTCCGATGATATTTAAACTTAATATTGTTATTAGTTTTGTGAAAATGTCATAATTTGTTCATTTTTAATATTAAGATGAATGAAGGCAAGTACTTAATATTTTTTTATTTTTATTTCAGCGTCACAACACAGTGGTACAGTCGACGAAGAACGTGAAGAAGCCGAGGAAGACGACACTGATACAAGGTGTTTCGTCTGCGAAAAAGCTTTCCCTGATATAGACCAGTAAGTACTTCATATTGCTATTGCTTTAATATTGCTAAAAATATATTAAAACTGTATATAGTATTGAGTATATAATATTAACTAACCAGTACAAAGCTGATTGGAAATGGGTATTATGCCGTGATGATATATTATTATTTTTCAATACAAATAAATAAGTTAGCTCTTTTTTAAATATTCATAAAAATTACGGATTGTAACTATATCTCATTATGAGCCCCAATTTTTTCAAGTCTTTCCTTCTAGGTTTTCAGAACCTTTGTTAATCTCTTCCTAATAGTTGCATCTATATTACTCTGACAAGGGTTTTCAAGTTTCCTATTCTTGTTGTTAAAATCTTTTTTTGGTTAGAAAATTTTTATTGTCTTGTGGAATATAACTTACAACGCAAAATAAAATAACCTTGTAATTTTTAGTTTGTAATCTTAACGTTTTAAAAATGAAGTTATATTTCCTTTTTGTTTCAAAATATACTTGTATATCTAATTTAATCAAATTAATAAATTTAGTCAAAAGAACACAAAAGTTTTAAAGAACGAGGCCATTTATAAGTATGAATTATCATAAAAGATAACGATATTTGTGGATTTCAGTCAACTTTATTATCATACCTAACTAATTTTCATACCACATGTGTCTTCTTCAAAAATTAACAATAAAATAAGAACTAATGTAATGTACAAAATACCATGTTATGATTGCTCTGCTCAGTATACGGGGCACACAAAAAGATATTTACATACACGTCTTGAAGAACTGAAAAATTACAAATAATCTAAATAAATGCGCCCTAGTCACACACGCCCAAATACATAATTATAAATTTGACTTCGAAAATGCTAAAATGGTAGACGCTGAAAGGAATTTGCACAAGAAACTTTTGAAATGTTGCACATGAACTATAACAAAAATAATATTAATTTAAAAAGGGACATTAACAAAATATATAACAATATTTTAAAATACAAATGACACATATTTAAAATTAAAATAAAATTAAAACAAAACATTAAAGTACAATACCTACATAAAATAAAATAACTCCTTAAATTAAAGTCAAATAAAAATAATTATATAAAAAGGTTTTTTGTTTGCAACTTTCAAAATTTTGGCGGTAAAATGTTTTTAAAGAAGAACATGAGTTAACCTTTTTAAAATTAGTAGGTATAATTCATTGCATAGGTCAAAACTTTACTTAGTGAAAGCTATTGTTATGACTCTATGTATAAATGTACATTTTTATATTTTTATTGTTTGTGTGTTAAATTTGTTTAATTATAAAAATATTGTTCGTTTTGGACAAAAAGAAAGTTAAAACCAATATATCCATATTCTGTAATTTTACACAACTTTTTCATCATTAGTTACAAACTTTTAAGATAAATCATGCAAGTAAATCAATTTAGTAATTGTAATTAAGTTTATTAAAGAAATTTATTTTCTGTAAATTTAGCTCCCGAAGAAGACACATGTGGTGCCAAAACTAGTTGGGTATGATAATAAAATTGACTGATATCCAGAAATATCGCTATCTTTTATCATCCATCCCAGTCAAGTAATTACCTAGATCTCATGAATTATCATATATTTGATAAGGCAACAATTTTTGCGCAGTCCTTCTTTAATAAATTTTAAAAGAATAATATCTACGTCGCCGAGCAATGAGTAATGACAAATGTGTGGGGAAGGATGAGTGCGATAAATTTAGCCTGTCCAGAGACACTACAAAACACACACATAGGTAGGATAGTTTAATTACGCGGCGCGTTATCGCACCACCGATCGCCCTCAAACGATGCGTGATGACATTCGTGTATTTATTTATCTGCATTTTATATTCTGTACCTGTCGAATTAATTATTTATAGGCATACAAAGATTCATATTTCACGAGAACTACTACGGGCAGGACCGCACTAACTACTATTCGTTTTAAACTATTTTACGATGTACATAGATATCTAGCAGTCACTAGAATAATAACTAAAAATAAGAAAATCAGGTAGCTCTTGGAAAACAAAATTTGCAACGTTCTTTTTAAATAGCTATTTATCTGTCATTTGAAATTTAAGTTAGTTGCAACTTTGCAATTTTCAAATTGCACGAAGCTGACCTCAGTGGTACACTCTCCACGACTGCTTTCAGAGCTCGTGAGATAACGCATTCTGTTAGCCCACTGGTCACTGCGCGCTCTTGAGCGAATTTATTTCTCGTGTTACAATACGTTGTCTTCTGTAACTTATATTTTAATATAATATTCTATTGGTCGGTTGCACCAACGTAACTTAAATTTAAAGCGTTCATTATACAGGGTGTTCTGAAAATGGGTGAAAACCTTCAGGTAGAACAATTCTTTGATTTATTCTGAGTCGATAATCCTAATGCAAAAAATTTGTACAGCCCTTCGTAAAGCCGCACGAAGTCATCAAACTTGTAAATGTGCAACTAGAACTAAGCGATTTTTTAAAAATCTTTTACGTAATATCATTGCTCTTTACATTCTAGAAGAATTGTGTAAAATTTGATGTACGTAGCTAAACGTTTGATATCAAATCTTTAAAATATTAACTCTTCTAAAGTAGATTTTTTTAAATTTGAATACGTACGACAACCATGTATGAAACAGTTTTTTGTTTGAAACAGAAATTATAAATAATTTGTCAAATTTTGACGTTTATCAGTTGACGTTTGATTTTATAATTTATTTCTTTTTGTATGGTGAATGAAACATTGGATAATTTGAATGTATACCTTTAACGAATATGCTGATATGTTTATGGTATATGGATTTTGCAACGGGAATGCGAACTTGGCAAAAGAAGAATATGACGGGCGATACCCAAACCGGCGGCACCCATGTTTGAACACATTTGGAAAATTAGATTACTTCGCGAATCTTATTATTGACTATTATAATTATTATTATTTTTGTTATTTTTATTACTACATAAATACTCAAAATATCGTTTACATTGAATTTTTTTTAATTAATAAAGCAAAGTTGGTATCTTAAGTAAATAAATTCAATTCCCAATTTGAATTTCCACTGAGTGTACCTATGTCAAAATAATGTTGACATAAAATTCGTACCGATTTGCATAGCTACCTGATAACTACTATAACAGTTTGATTCGGTGTTGCCAAATTTACATTTCTTTTAAGTAGCTCGTGTGGCTTTACGAAAGGACGTACAATTTTTTTGCATTAAGATTATCGACTCAGAATTAATCAAAGAATCGTTCTACCTGAAGCTTTTCACCCATTTTCAGAACACCCTGTATTGAGAATATTGCATTGAAATGAAATGTCAAATGAATTATTACGCATTGCTGTAAAAATTTGATTTGCATTTTTTTGTTTAAAGGTCGCTTAAAATTTAATTCTTGTTGGTGCAACTAGGGTTGCCAACTTTTCAAAATTACAGAAAAGGGCATGTTTTTTCGGCAATCTTTTTCTGAATTATGTGTACGAATTAAAATCAAACGTGTTTTAATGCAAAGTTAAATAATATAAAGTTTTTTACAATAAAGCAAATTTAACAAATTCTTGAAAAAATTAAAATCAATATTTTATGACGAAAATAAGTAAAACGCAATAAGATATCCAACCTTAAAATTATTTAGCGTTAATAAACTATAATAAAATATAAACGATTAATACCTGATCTGGTTAGTCTTTCGATGAGCATAAGAGCATGAGCATGAGAGTAACAAAATTGATAAGTCAATACTAGTTAACCACAGATATTGTTAACTCTGAAGACCTGAAGTTATCACCAAACACCAAAGCATACATCTCTGCGCGTGTTACCGCTATCTTTTAGAGAAGTCTGTACACTGTAATGTAGACTGTATGTGTGTGCATTACATTACATAAAATGTAAAATTATTATTTCAATTTCATATTTTTTTTTTATTTATGGGGTCCCGTGGCCGCGTGCCTAAGTGTCTGGTCGCGAACCTGGGGGAACCAGGTTCGATCCCGACAAATGCCAAATATTTCCAATTTTAAAATAGCACAAAAGTGACCCCTGTGGTGCACTCTCCACGCCAGCTATAAGTGCCCGCGAGGTGACGCCTGGTAAGCGCCCACACGGTAAAATATATCGTCATCATTACCGATGTCTACATGTGATGATATATTTATTTATTTATTTATTTATAATAATAAGAAAAATATTATTAATAAGAAAATTTACTATAAAACGACAAATGGCGTCCTTTTCTGGTTTAAAAAAGGACAAAGACAAAATATGCTCAAAATAGGAGAGTCCTTTCCAAAAAAGGTCAGTTGGCAACCCTACATATAACTGTTATTTGAACTATTTTTCTATAAAAATAATCCGTAAATGCTACAAGCCTGTATTACTGTTACCAGCTTAGTCCGGCAAAAAGTAGGGACTTTTATGGTTTTAAGTTGGCAACTGTTCTGGTGAAATGTCTATTTATGACTATTTTGAAGAATTAGTAAAATATTTACAAATTTTAAGGCAAATCGCTAATTGTAACTTAAATGAACACATTTTATTCTAAAAGTAAGTAGTTATATTTGAATTTGCAATGCAGAATTGATAAAGAAATGTTTGTTGATTTTTCAGGTTATGTTTATAAATCTGTGTCATTTGGCATTCAAATCTTGTGATGTTACTAACAGATTTTTTTTAAATGTACTGTCAATTTCTTAAACGTACTTTCTTCTTTCAAATTATGCGTAGTTTGCAATGAATAGTTTAATAGTGCTGTAGCGCTTCGCGCGAATCTCATATTTTACATCATTTTGAGAACTGCTATAGGATCTATCCATTTCTATTTACTTTTCTACCAAAACTATAATAGTTTGACCCTATTTTCCTCCACTTTTACGTGAATTTCATCGAGTCCGCCACCTTTCCCTACTAATAGCCCTTGCACCGTCAGTGGGGTGGGTGACAGACACGTTATCGGGGCGGACGAGTGGCTGCGATGTCACACGCGCGGTCGCCTTGATTGCTCGCCGAACTGCCGAGAGGCACGCGATCTCAATTGCTCATATAGGGAACAGAACTGTAGGTAGGAGCAGGATAGAATAATAGAGGAATATTAAGAAGATAGAAGATTGGATAAAGGGTTGAAGGGAAAGATAATGAAATTAAGGTTAAGGGATTATATTCGAAATCCTTTGGGATTGGAAACAGACAATAAAAGTTGTGATTTTAATTGAATATATTTGTTGTAATGTTTATGACTACTTACTCTGTCACTGAAAAATATTTGCTCGGCTGTATTTTCAAAGATATTTTATATCTTTTTTGTTGTACCCATTTTCGATGATTACCTACCGTCTTTTACCTCTCGCTAAGAGAGGTATTGGATTCATGCTAAATATCACATATCCAGATTTTAGTGAATAAGCACGTTTTAAGGTCACTAGAATCCGATTTTTACAATAACGTATGTATATGTGTGTATGTGTGTGTGTCTGGATGTTGGAGGGACAATTTCTCAAATTCTATGACTAAATAAATATAAATAAATATATCATCACGACATATTACCCATTTCTGGGTGTGCCAGTATCTACAATACATGTAGACATCGGTAATGATGACGATATATTTTACCGTGTGGGCGTTTACCAGGCGTCACCTCACGGGCACTCATAGCTGGTGTGGAGAGTGCACCACAGGGGTCACTTTTGTGCCATAAGACTAAAGACCAATATAACTACGTATTCCTTAATCTGACATTAATGGGAAGAGCTGAAAAGATTTTGGTAATAATTGGACAGCCGGAAATAATAGTTTCTTAAATAAATCTTCTAAATATTATTTTTTGGAAATTTATATTATTACAAATATTAAAGAATTAATATTCTCATACGTAATATAACAAGTGATATGATTATCATCGATGATATTTTCGAGTGAAACCGAGTTGCAGGTTTCACGAGTCCGAAGGACGAGTGAAATGTGCCGCTTCGGTTTCACGAGCAATATCTTCGATTATTAATCATATCACGAGCTTATATTTAATGAGAGAATATAATGAATTTTTGTTAAAATTAACTGTCAATGTTGTAAAAATCCCTTAGTAACGAATGTAAATAAGGTGATAATTTCTTTGTTTTTTATCATCGCTGTGATAGACATGTAACTAGGGAAATTCTAAATGTTGATTGGCAGAAAACATGTCACGTGACTAATGAATTATATTCTCTATCCGATACATTGAAAATTTTTATTATATCTTATCTTCTATAGATTTAGAAATAGAGAATTATAAATATATAAAATAATCCGTTGTAAAGAATCTCACAGCCTAAAATCTCCATAAAAAACCAGTTGAAAATTTAAAATGTTTGTAATTGATAGAAAAATGTCAGTGCCAAAATCCAGATACATTACTGAAGGCTTTTTTGGGAAGTCCATTTAATATGTTATTATTAATTAAATATTTAAAATTATAGATACATATTACATATACCAAGCAGATATACCGCCAAACTCGTCAATGAATTTGAAAAATCTCGGACATTTAGAAGAATACGAGGAAACTTATTTAGAATGAATTAAAATATATAAAAATATATTAATAATAAAATGTTAAATACAATATGTACTTACATAGCCTGATATGGAAATGGCGAGAGGTCTTGTGCTGGCTTCAACAGATTTTTATTTTATTGAAGTTTCATTTGAATAGATTTTTCAATATAATTAGTACCATGTCGATAAAACATATCTCATATTAATAAATACAATAAATAAATAATTTTATAATATAGTCTTTTTTACAATATATTTCAATTATTCAGCGTGAAAATAGCTACACCGAACACATGAGTATGCATAATTAATAAATTTTCAATGAATAACCTACACATGAAACAATATTTATTATAAATTTGTATCAAATAAAACACGACGGGGTATGAGTATTATTTTGTATATAAAATACCGTAATTATAATTTTGATGTTAATTATATTTTTGATGGAATACAATTTTCCACATTATCATTCATATATTATCGTGCTTTATATAGTTAACAATACTCTAAATTTGAAATTAACATAACAGCCAAATATAACCTACTATTATAAAGGTTTTGAAAGTTTTGGCAAAAAATTCATCACTTAATTACTAATCTGTCAAATGAATTCATTCACCACTGGAAATAAATAATATTATTTTAAAAATTAGCACAGCACTATAAAAAGAATTTCAAATGTCAGCGTGTCAGCGTGGCACATTGGTTAGCATAGCTGCCTTTGAAATTGTAGTTAGGGGTTCGATTCACCATTGGGGTACTTATTTTATTTTTTTTTACCCAAAAATTGTTTAACTTTTAAAAATCTGTTTTGTGTTATTCTATTACAGTCATTTAACAATAATAGCAACATTGTGATAAAAAGAAAATAATTGACATTTGATTACAATAATCAAAACATTGTTATATTTAAGCGAAAAGCCAAGTTTGGATTTCTACATGCAAATGCAATCTCAAGATGTTTTATAGAAGTTACGTTAATGAGTTGAACATTACTAAATATGACTCTATGTATATTTTTAATTCATTTAATTAATAAACGCACAATGTAGTATCGTGTGTAATTTATGGGAGAAGTAAGATTTTTTCTTTCATATATTTAAGGTGTTTACAAACTAGTGCACTAAAATCGGTTTCTGATGAAATTGAGATTTTCATCCAAGAAGATTATACATTAAAAACTTTATTTCATATATTTTATTGTTATTTTAATTCGAAATGCAAACCCTTTTACCTTTATTTATATTCATTTTTACCTCTCGCTAAGAGAGGTATTGGTTTCATGCTAAAATTCGCATATCCAGATTTTAGTGAATAAGCACGATGTAAAATCCCTATAAAACGATTTTAACATTTTTACGATGATGTCTGTGTGTGTGTGTGTGTGTGTGTGTGTGTGTGTGTGTGTGTGTGTGTGTGTGTGTGTGTTGTGTGGATGTGTGTATGTATGGATGTTGGAGGGACGATTACTCAAAAACTATAAGACATAAGACCAGTTTAACTATGAATTTCTCAATTTGACATTCATGGGAAGAGCTGATAAGGTTTTGGTAACAATTGAACAACCGGAAGTAGTAGTTTCTTAGAAAAATCTTCTAAATATTATTTTTTGGTAATTTGTTATTACAAGTATAAAATATTCCATTGTATCCATCAAATAGTCCATGGAAACCAGTTGAAAAATTAAAATGATTGTAAATGACATAAATGTTAAAAAAAAATTGTAAATATTATTTTTTAAATAAATAAATATAAATATATCATCACGGCATATTACCCATTTCTGGGTGTGCCAGTATCTACAACACATGTAGACATCGGTAATGATGACGATATATTTTACCGTGTGGGCGCTTACCAGGCGTCACCTCACGGGCACTCATAGCTGGCGTGGAGAGTGCACCACAGGGGACACTTTCGTGCCATTTAAAATTGAAATATTTGGCGTCTGTCGGGATCGAACCCGGCCACGGGAAATTTATATTATTACAAATATTAAAGAATTAATATTCTCTATTCGATACATTGAACATTTTTATTATATCTTATCTTCTATAGATTTAGAAATAAAGAATTATAAATATATAAAATAATCCGTTGTCAAGAATCTCACAGCCCAAATAACTCCATAAAAACCAGTTGAAAAATTAAAATGTTTGTAATTGATAGAAAAATGTCAGTGTCAAAAATCCAGATACATTACTGAAGGCTTTATCTGGAAAGTACATTTAATATTTCTTATTTTATCATTAATTAAATATTTAAAATTATAAATATAGCTGCCGCACGTTAAGTACTTGGATAAGTCGAGGTGTAAAGTAATTATAATGTGCTATTTTTATAACAAGGAAAAGACTCCGTCAACATCTAAAGTTGGTATAAACAGAAACGGGATTCATTTGTAAGCCAAAGTATGTACAGTAACAGGTCAACTAAACACGCGCTTGCTATGCATATATTTCATCATATATCTTTCAGAAATCCCGCCAATCTCGTCAATGAATTGGAAGAATCTCGAACATTTAGAAGAGTAGGAGGAAACTTGATCATAGAATGAAATGAAAAATAAAGAATAGATGTAATTAAAATATTTTGTGTGTACCAGAAATGTTAAATATAATATTTATAGCCTAATATGAAATTGGCGAGAGGTATTGTGCTGGTCACAGCAGATTTTTTACTATAGGAGTCCTAATTTTAAATGAGTCATGCCCGGTTTCACCATTGCCGAATAAATTTACAAATAGTTATCTGACGAATAAATTTTATTCATCGGTTAGTCAAAGTTTCATTTCACCAACCAAAATCGTTGAATAGATAGTTATTCACGGAATATTATTTTTATTTCCATTATTTTGCATTGAGTATACAGTTATCAAGTTCATCTCCCTGACAAAACTGTCACGTTCGCTGTCAACGAAAATAATTTTTTCATTTATGTCATTGAAATCAAATGAAAATGAGTGAAAATATAAATAAGAAGAGGGAAAGAAATAAACAATTCCTTCACGAAGAAAAAAAATGTTTAAAAATTGTAGTGGAAGAATATTTGTATATTATAGAAAATAAGAAAACTGACGATGCGTTGTCACAAGAAAATATTAAAGAATGGAATATATTTGCACAAAAAAAATATCCTTCATAAAAGAACTGGCATATTTCTTTCATTTATTGGCTCCAGATGATGCTGAATCAGAATTTCTTAAACGCATTGTTTTGATAATCAGAATCGCATGCGAAAATCTACTTCGTCAAATTGATTATAAATTATGATCATGTGGTTATAGGGATCATTCCTTTTTCGCCTGAATAATAATTTCTTCATCAGAAGATGTCAACAATGATGAAGATGATGTTCTAATATTGACGGAAATATAAATAACAACTAAAGATAACTGCATTTTTCATATTTATCTATTATCCGTTTTAGATTGGTACCTTTTGTAAATATCCTTCTGATCGCCACTGAACAATTATATTATAACACGCACAATAAAAATGTCAAATGTCAAACTATTCGTTGAATAAATATTTAACTGGGCAAAAATCTCCAGATAATTTAACTGACGATTTATTCGTCGAATAACTGCTAACTGACGTTGGTGGAACAAAAATATGCTATTTTATTCGACGAATAGCTTAACTGATGAATAAACTATTTATTCGTCAATGGTGAAACCGGGCATTAGAGATCTAAACCAAACAGTTACAAACTATGCCGCCAGATGTCACGGCGCTTGGTGTCAGTTGTCAATAGTTAAGTTAATCAGAACTTGCTTAATCAATTTATTAAAGCATTTTAAAATAGTAAAAATTAATCATATCTGTTCTAAAAAGCTTTAAATATTCGAAAACTAATCCATGGAATCCATCGCAATTACCAGGAATCACATAATTGCATTTCATGTACACTTGTGATCGCGTATGCCATGATGTTTACAGCAGTAGATGCCCTAGAAATAGCGTTAGCGTTCGCCTCCACGTTCGTGTTATATTATTATTAGCCTATTACTTTTTCGATGGCATGTGAACGCTCAGGTGGCAACATAATCTATCGGAAAATAATTTTGATGATGACTGCCTCGGTGCTTGAGGTGACAATAACATGAATATTTTATTAATTGGACTTGTGTGTCTTTGTTTCTGATTATAGTGAAATAGATATTCGTTTTCTTTAAATATTTATCAACAAATGAATTTATTGATAGGCTGGGTGTAAATTTTGTTGGGAATTTGATTACTTCCTATCAATAATAAATTTATTGTATTTTTTATTTTCTTTCTGATTACTGCAATCACTATGGGGTGATTTGTTTTGTTTATGGACAGGAATACATAAAATTAATAGATGATAGTTCAGGAACACAACATTTGTTATTACTTACTAGAAATTAGGTTACTGTTTTACTACAAAAAAATAATATATTATTATGCATGATTTTATTACCCATTACTGGATATGCAATTCGTTTGACACCGTAACTCAGATTTAAGTAATAACTATACATATATTTTTACGGTTGAAATTTTCTGAAGCTGTCGTTGGTAATAAAGTAATGGGCTACTTGCGTGGTACTGAAAATCCGATTTCTATCACTATATATATTATGTTATGTTGAAAACATATATAAAAATATAAATTTTATTTTAAAAAAATTATTTGTTTTTTAGTAAATTAAGAAAGAAAATTTTCTGTGACGTCATTATGTTTAACTGGCGAACCATGTTTAAAAATGTAAAGTATAGATGGCATGCGAGAAAGTTTTAATTTGAATTTGACATTAGTTCATTTTTCTCTCTCTCTCTGGTCTCTCAAATACATATATTAATTACTTCACAAATAAACACATAGGTAGTTACATGTAATTTAAAATATCGATAAATTAAAATACTAACATCCAAACTATTGTTGAAACGTCAAACAGGAGATCTACATTACCTGTACAAACCTTGTACAAACAAACGCAATGGCTTTACGACCATTCATTGGTGCGGAGTAATTCTACGTCATACATGGCGGGAATTCAAATAATCAAATTATTATATTTTTTCTGGCTAATTAACAAAAATTTTGTCAAAAGAATAAATATGGGTAGCAAGGTTTTACCTGCTCTTCAAAAATATTAAATAAAAAAAGGTACGCAAGTAGCCCATTAGGATTCTTGGATAACAAAAGCCTCCAAACGATAAGTTATTGTTTATTATATCAAAAAGACGACGTTTCGGTCGTGCTGATGACCATTTTCAAGTCTACAGAACAACTAAGAAGGTTAACAATTAAAAATTAACTTACTAAAAGTGAAAAACAATTGTTATAAATTGTTGAAATTATCAAAATTTAAATTAATATTGTAATTTTTTTAAAACAATTCAGCCTGATCAGGCTGAAGAGTCAATCTTGGCCGAATTCGCGTACAGGTTTTTAATTTTAAAAGTAGGTATCGAATTTAATATTTCTTGTACACACAAATAATTCTAATTATATATATTCTTTCATTCTATAAGAAATCTTGTCCTACTCTTCTAAAATGTTCAAGATGGTTCATGGTTAAGGATATATGTACAATTCATATTAATATACATACCCACCTAAAATTTTAAATATTTAATTAATAAAAATAATATTAAATGTACTTCCCAGAAAAAGCTTTCAATAATGTCAGTAAAACTGTTAATTTTTGACACTGACGTTTATCTGTCAATTACAAACATTTGAATTTGACAACTGGTTTCCTTGGTGTAGTCTGGACTGTGCGATTTATTGCAACAGATTATTTTATATATTATATTTTCTTTAGGTATTTCTAAATCTATGGAAGATATAATATTTTTTTAAGTGTATTAGATGGAGAATTTTATGTTCTTTACTATTTAAAAGAATTTTTTAAGAAACTACATCCGGTTGTCCATTTGTTATCAAAGCTTTTTAGCTCTTCCCATTAATGTCAGATTGAGGAATATATAGTTAAACAGGTCTTCAGTATTATAGTTTTTGAGGAAAAGTCCTTCCAACGTACACACACACACACACACACACACACACACACATACACATACATCATCGTAAAAATGTAATAATCGGATTGTAAGGACCTTAAAACGTGCTTATTCACTAAAATCTGGATGCGATTTTTAGCATGAATCTAATACCTCTCGTATCGAGAGGTAAAAATGGACTTCCTACTGTATTAAAATTAAAACTTTCCAAATGTCAATGCTGACATGTGATGTGTAAATCTCCCAATGTGTAAATCTCAATTTTATATGCACTAAATGATATCATTATTTAGGTTATTAGGAAAATTTTTGGATTTTGTCGGAGCACACTATGCCTTGCAGTCAGGGTTGAAAAAAACCCGGGTTATTTTATAAAAAACCCAGCCCACCTGGGTTTTATTAAGAAAAGCGGGTTTTATTAAATAAAAGCGGGTTTTATTGACAAAAATCGAATTATAGTATGTATTATTTTTAACTTTAGTTTTATACAGTATCTTAATACACATAATCAAGTTGGCGTAATAGATAATAGATATTAATATTATTAATATATTTTTTTAAAGAGTATCATGTAATAAACAATAAATTAACTAGAGAGTGTACATGCGTACAAGTTACAAATTAATATTAATAGTTGCAAGTCTGTGCAATGCAAGTGTGTACAACAATTAGATCCAAGTGTGACAACAAATAGTATGTTTAATACACAACTCAAAAAATAATGAAAATGCTGACACAAGTATTAGAGTTGTTCAAATATAAAAGAAACACTGTGCAAAGTTCGCACATCAATGAAAAATATATTATAAATGGTCAAACACGAAGTACACAAAATGAAATTGATTGTAAAATGTTGCCGGTGACATAAATTTATGTATATTATATGTGTACCTCATAAAAGTGGGTTTTTAGATGGGTTTTTTTGGGTTTTTTTAGATGGGTTTTTTTTTAAAAACCCGGGTGGGTTTTTTTGGGTCGGGCAAAATTACAACAACCCTGCTTGCAGTTGATGCTAAAAAATGTTAAAGTGCAACATTGGACTTGGCTTAAGATATCGGGACAAACATTATGCCCTTTATTTTATCCCACAAAACTAACAATATCTTTTTTTTTAGGCTTGACGACCACCTAATCTCTTCACACCGCTACCAACCCGAACAATACCGTTGTGAACTCTGCCCGAGGGCATACTCCCATCGTCCGTACCTCCTGCGACACCGTGCCATCGCTCACGGAGACCTGCGCAAGTACCCCTGCGAGAACTGCCGGAAGGAGTTCACCGATCCTAGCAACCTCCAGCGACACATACGCACGCACCACGTGGGGGCGAGGAGCCACGCTTGTCCGGAGTGCGGGAAGACCTTCGGGACGTCTTCAGGGCTGAAGCAGCACACGCATATACATAGCTCGGTCAAGCCCTTCCAGTGTGAAGTGTGCTTCAAGGTAAACAAATCACGGTTAGAATTTACTGGGTTGATTTTGGGACTGGGGTTCTTATTTTTTTCTAAACATGCATAGAATTAAAGGTATAGAAAATATTAATTAAAATGCCTGCAACGCAAAATTGGAGGAAGGTATATAATAAGCTTAAAAAACTTTTCACTAGAAGATTCAAAAGGTTTTGTTGAAGCTAAAATGCAAAACAAAATTTGAAGGTTTATTACTGAACTAAATGAGAAAAAAAAGCTTAATCAACATAGATCTGATCTTCATCTGTTTCCGAGAAACAAGCCATTATGTATTTAGAAGCGACGAAAAACTAACAGTTAGGGTGTGAATATGTTGGAGCTATTGAACGCCGTTTTACTATTTATTCTACATTTAAAGACATCTTCAATTATTTAAAGACGTTAAAAATTTAATTTCAGATATCCTTAATTATTAAAAGACATCAAAAATTGAATTATGGACATTTTTAAATAATTCAGGACGTCTAAAACTAATTTCAGACATTCTTAAATAATTTAGGATGTCAAAAATTGAATATCAGATATTTAGAATTGAATAAAGGATATCAAAAATACATTTATAGATATCAAAAATTAAATTTTAGACATCTTAAAATGGTAATGAATTTTCGACATCAAAAAGTAAATTTAACATGTCCAGAATTCAATTTTGGATATCTGTATTTGAATGTTTGATATCTCTAATTCCATTTTTGATATCCTTAATTCAATTCTTGATATCCTTATATAAATTCTTGATATCAAGAATTTGAATTTTTGACATCATAAATTAATTTTGAGTATCAAAAATTGAATTATGGATATCACATCTCCGTAAATAACATGTCCAGAATTCGAATTTTTGACGTCCTTGATATCCAAAATTAATTTAGGATGTCAGAAATTCGTATTCTGGACATGTTATTGTTATTTGTGGAGATGTGATATCCAAAATTCAATTCTTGATATCCAAAATTAATTTGACATCAAAAATTCGAATTTGGAACATCTTATTTACGGAGATGTGATATCTATAATTTATTTTAGGACATCCTTATTTCAATTTTTGATATCTCTAATTCCATTTTTGATATCCTTAATTTAATTGTTGATATCCTTATATAAATTCTTGATATTAAGAATTTGAATTTTTGACATAAATTAATTTTGGATATCAAGAATTGAATTATGGATATCACATCTCCGTAAATAACATGTCCAGAATTCGAATTTTTGACGTCTTTGATATCAAGATTTCATTTCTTGATATCCCAAATTAATTTAGTATGTCAGAAATTCGAATTCTGGACATGTTATTTGTGGAGATGTGATATCCAAAATTCAATTCTTGGTATCCAAAATTAATTTGACATCAAAAATTCGAATTTTGGACATCTTATTTACGGAGATGTGATATCTATAATTTATTTTAGGACATCCTTATTTTAATTTTTGATATCTTTAATTCAATTTTTAATATCCTTAATTTAATTCTTGATATCTTTAATTCAATTCTTGATATCTAAAAATCAATTTTTGATATCTATAAATATTTTAATTTAAGACGTCTTAAAAACAATTTTGGATATCAAAAAATATAAAGACATCTAAAAAAGAATTAAAGACGTCTTTATTTCATTTAATGGCGTCTTTAAATAATTGAAGATATCTTTAAATATAGAATAAATATTAAAACGTCGTTCCATATTGGAGCTGCGATAAAAGCTATAAGAGCGACGATAAGAGCAGCGATAAAAGCGAATTAAATCTGTCTGTCTTTGATGTGTTTATAGTGGAGCGGTGATCTGTGATAATAGTTTAGTTCTACCTGTCAACTAAAATGAATCGTTTCTCAAAATGAGTGATTCAGCTATTTGTGTACGTATAACACAATTATTGACATGGGAGGTATATAACATCATTTATAAGACAACTACATTAAATATTCAAAAACAATCAAATACCACGCCTAATATTGATTTGGTAGACCAGTCCTGGTTGGCCAAAACATTCGCGGTTTATTTAAAATTTATTTGTGTCACAATTCTTAATATATAATTTTCACAATTAATAGAAATAATCATTTCTCCTTGTTGTTTAAATTACTCGCTACTAATTATTCGAGCACATATCTAATGTGGTGATTTTTATTTATTTGGTCACAACGAAGAATATCTCACATATACTTCACTAATTAAATATTTTTCTACGTCCATCTCTTGCGTCTTTTCTCGATGAGAGCGTAGAAATATCATATCTTTCTCGACGCTCTTATTGCTGCTCAGCTACTAGCTTCGCGTACTGCTTCAATATAGATAATTACATTTAAATCTATATTTTCATTCGCATTGCTTCGCTTTTATCACCGCTCTCATCGTTTATCACAGCTTCAACATAATCACGCCCTTAGTAATGGAACAAAATTTTGTCTATGTAGAGTAGACTATAGAGTATAAAAAAACAATAAAATTGTATATGAACCATTTTCTCAATTTCTAATAGTTACGAAGTTATTTGAAAATTAAATATTGGTCAAGGTCGCCTCAACTTTCAACTTAGTACAATTATTTGATTTAAAAAAAATCTGTTGTGGCCAGCACAAAACCTTCCGTCAATTCATACCAAAAGTTCCTTGAAAAAGATTTTGTATATCCTATAAAATTTTAACACGAACACACTATTTTTTACAAATTCTATACCGAAAGTTCCTTTCCCTATTTTATTAGGGGTCGCTGTTTTTTACTCTTCTCTTTTAATCATTCATGTCCAACGCATCTTCTTCACACAATTCTTCCTTACTCAAATCTTCTGCTACACAGTCCTTCCATCTTCTTCTCTTTGGAGGGACACTCTATCACATTCACACATAACTTTCTGACCCTATACTTTCAACTTTGGTTTTGCATTTGACACTGACATCTGTCAATTAAATTTTTCTGAATATATCTGTTGTTTCCATAATTTTAACAAAGCTGACTAATTTTTGAAAGTTAATCTCTCTTAATGTCTCTATAACTCTATATCTATTGAATATGAACGAAACTGTATAATCAAACCGTATAGAGAATAAGATATTCTTTCATATTGATAATCACAAAATGTCGAAAAATAATATTTAACTGCGTTTTTTTAAGAAAAACTGTTAAAAACTTCAAATAAGGGTACTTCCGGTGGAAAATCTAATCAACTCTTCATATGGATGTACAGAAGAGGAATACGAAAGAATTATAATTTTTAGATTTGTAGTATTGGAGTATCGTCGGAGAAAAATTTGTCACACACGGACACACATACACACACACACACACGGACACACACACACACATACATACATACATACATACATACATACATACATACATACATACATACAGTCATACAGACATCATCTTAAAAATAGTAAATTCGTATTGTAGGGACCCTAAAACGTGCTTATTCATTAAAAACTCACCACCGAATTTTTTGACCAAAGACAATACCTTCCTTACCTAAAGGTGATGGAAGGTAAAAAAAAATCTAAGATAATCTCTCAAAGGTAAACAAAATGACTCATTTAATCGAAGTCGTAACTCGTACAGTTTTCGAGATAGCAGAGATAAACCCCGTATAAAAACTCCTATTTCATTGTCTTATATCTCAGACACACAACGATTAAGCTTTTTTACTCATTTTGCTCAGTAGTATTACCCTTCAAATTTTTACCCTTAGTAGAAAAACAGCTGCATAAGTATGGATTTAAAGACTGGTATATTTGTCTTTACGTACTACAGAATAGTTTGCTTTTTCTTTTTAAATAAGAAAGTTTTGCTTATTAATGAAACAACCTGCTTTATAATTTCTTTGTGTATGTTTATGTTAGGTGTACCCCTTGTAGTGTAAAAATTAATGTGACCTGGACGTTGTTTCAGGCGTATACCCAGTTCTCCAACCTATGCCGCCATAAGCGTATGCACGCAGACTGCCGGATGCAGATCAAGTGCGTGAAGTGCAACCAGAGCTTCAGCACCGTCACCAGTTTGCAGAAACACAAACGGTTCTGCGACACCACATCTGGAGCTCCGTTAACCGTACCTCCTCAACATCCAATGTCCAGTGTTCCCATGCCCAACAACCAGCAAAACCCTTTCTTGATATACCGCCCTCCGGGGTTGCCTTTCTTCCCTACACCTTTCAACCCTTACAATCCCATACTACATCCTTCCTTACACCCAAGTGAACCACCGCCAATGTTATTCGACAACAACTTTTTGATGAACCACTACCCGAAATTGGACAAATTGAAGACAAATATGAGAGCGTGGAAAAGAAGATCACCTCCTACGGAAAGTATCTCCCCTTCCCCTACAAAAGCAGCTAAGATTTCACCTCCAACAGCAGATGAAGCTTCTACACACCTTACACCATCTCCTGCAAGACCACCCTTAAACGTCAACTCGAATATATTTAACAACCCCAGAGAACATATCAGAGAAGAAGTAGAAACTCCGAAAGACTTATCTCGAAGGGCTTCTCCTGTCAAAATGGATGACAATGACACCAAATCTGAGGGAAATACAGACAACGAATCAAATGAACAACCTCTGGACCTGACAATGAACAGGAACAAACAAGACGAAGATGTCATCAGTATTAAAGAAGAAGTCAAAGTAGAAACTCCTTCTGTAAAAGATGAAAAATTAGAAAATATGGATGTGGAAGAAATTAAAAGACAAGAAACACCTCCCCCTCAATCAATGTATGATAAATTATCTGTGACACCTCCAATGGCTTATCCAAGACCTATCCACCCTTTGGTGTTATTCGAAGCAATGCGTCGACCTCCTTTCCACGAATTTCCAGGACCTCCATCGGGAAGTGATCGATTGTTGCCTCCTCCAAGTCCGTTTGGCCACCCAAGGGGGTTTCCCTTTCTAGGCCCCTTTGCGCAACAACGACAACCCTTGGAAATGCTTCGTCCAAGCCTTCCGGGGTTTGGAAACGTAAAACCCTTCCAAGATGTGATGGGGGCGCACCAAGCAAACAACAAAATGAAAGATAGGTACGCGTGTAAGTTCTGCGGTAAGGTTTTCCCTAGATCCGCAAATTTAACCAGACATCTTCGTACCCATACAGGAGAGCAACCTTATAAGTGTAAATACTGTGAAAGATCCTTCAGTATCTCATCGAATCTTCAACGGCATGTTAGAAATATTCATAATAAGGAAAAACCTTTTAAGTGTCCGCTTTGTGAACGATGTTTTGGGCAACAGACAAACTTAGACCGTCATTTGAAGAAACATGAAGCTGATGATGGTAGCGGTGTTGTAGCAGTGGCTGATTCTCCTGGTTCTAGCAACGAGAACGAACGAGAAGATGCTTATTTTGACGAAATCCGTACATTTATGGGAAAAGTTACCTATTCTGGAGCTGATCCTTATAACCAAACACATATATACACACCACCACACCTAAATAATGTCATAGATGTGGTTGGTAAAGATGATGATGACTCTGAAAGTTATACAGAAGATCCGTCACCTACTGAAGACTTATCTAGATCGAGAACTATGTCTCTAGACAATACCTTCGAAAGCAATATAAAGAAGGAAAAGGATGAGATGTTTAATAATAATTTAACGTCGGAACAAAGCATACAAATAACAACTTAGTGTACACATTAAACTAACCAATTCCAAGTTCCTACACCTAACAGACTTTTGTTCAATTGTGCACTGATTGAAGTACGAATAGAAGATTTTATAAACTGCATTATCTAACTAGTGTAGATCTCCTAGTTAAGTTTATTTTGTACTATAATTTTAATTTAATTTAATTAAGGGCTGCTTTTACAACCTCCGATCAAAGTTTCAGTTTAAAGTTTAAATTCTTGTTTTAAATTCTTGTAGGTACTATCTCTGGTTAGCAGTTACCAATAGTCAAACTTTCGGTAACCGAAACCAGAGGATAAAATATCGGTTTAATATCAAGTTAAGTGTTACCTACATATGTGAGTTTTATCACTATATTGTAAATATTCGCATGATTTTACGTCTAGCTAACATGTGATTATAAATTTTGAATACGATATGCCTCAAGTAAAAAAGTATAAAGATTTTATAGTTGTAACATATTACATATTTACAAAACACATAGGCTCGTACCACGATCACGGTTTTAACTAAAACACTGTTTTAAGAAATGCCAAATTTCATTATTTAATGATAATAAATACTATCAAATTTATCAAAATATGATTTTAAAGCAGAACATAGTTTGTATTCAAACAAATATTTTTAAATAAATCGATCTTCTAACATAAGGGTGAAATTATATTTTGAAATTTGAATTTCACATTTCTTAAAACAGCGTTTTAGTTAAAACCGTAATCTTGGTACGAGCCATTAATTTTAAAGTATGGAACCAAATAAAATTTACATAAAACGCAGTACATTGTTTAATTAGTAAAAAAGTGATAGTTTTTTAGCATGTGTAAAAGTTTACACTTTGAAAGTGTACTTAATGAAAAAATCTGATATGGTCAACACAGTACCTCCCGCTAATTATTTTTTGTTGATTTAAATTCATACGTACATATTTACTAATGCTGGAAAATATGTATATTAAATTCCTTTCCATATTGCTATTGTTCTATTTATTATTTTATTTTAAAAACGTTACCTACTATTATTAATATGAATTAATTAGTTTTTTTGACATTGACATTTATCATACAGGATCTGAACTGTGTCACCAAGGATTTCTGTTTAAAGCATAGGTTCTGGGATTTATATTACAGAATATTTTATAAATTAATCCATAAAATATATAGAAAAAGTATTAATGCCAACTTGTGGAAAATTTAATAACCTTTAATTTTTATAGTAACATAAATTGCGATAAAATAACATTTAAAGATACTTTTCGAAGAAAAACGATTTTTAGCCATTTCCGGTTATTCGATTTACACAAAAATCTAATTGCTTCTTTGCATATTAGAATAATAAGATATAAATACATGGTTTCAAAATTACATCATTGTGAAAATGATAAAGTCGGATTCTAAGGTCCTTAAAATAGAAATTTTCTTTTGTTTTTGAGGTACAGGCTAAAACTTGTTTGTCGCTAATTTCGAAAATACCTCATTACTCCTTTATTATAAAAGATAAAAAAAAAGCGTGTAGATAATTTTTATACTGTGTTTTTCATAGAATAACGTGATGTAATTAGACTTTTTAAAACTAAATAATTCTCGATATATAACACAAATATAATGGGAACATATGTTGAAAATAAACTCCTTTTTCCTTTTTAACGATGTATAACAAGCCTTCATTATTTTGTTATAAACAAAGAAACAAATGAAAAAATCACTTACAGATCATCATCTGTTTATTTTTAATGTTGTTTTCATTATTTCTATTAATTTTTAATTAATTTACTAATCCGAAAACAGTTGTCTGAAAAGAAATTTGAGAATTTATTCAATAGATATAGAAACTAAACAAATGATGATCTGTAATTAATAATTCATGTTTAAAACAAAAGAATGTAGACTTGTTATACATCGTTGAAAAGCATATAAAATAAGGAAAAAAATAAGACTATTTTTCACATGTTCCCATTTAAAAAATATTATGTTCGTGTTATATCGAGAATTATTAAGTTTTAAAAGAATCTAATTACATCACGTTATGCAAATAAAAATTATTTAAACATTTTTTCTTTATTTTTTATAATAAGCAAGATATGGGATATTTTCAAAATAAGCGAAAATCAAGTTTTAACCTGTAGTTCAAATACAAAAGACAATCAAAAATTATTGTGGTGCCTATAGATCTACATCAATTTTCTGTAGCTTGCATAATAAGATAGTTTTTCATATAAGGAACTCGAATTTGTTGCAGCCTTTACACTTGGCAGTTTATTTTTTTGTTACAATGCATGCAGATAATGTAGTTCAAAATTTGGTCTTCCCTTCAGATTATAATTAGAAAGGTTATCTAAACTAACTTTATACATGTGCTAAAAAACTAATAATTTGTTGAGCATTTTAATACACTGACGATGGTTGCAGTATATTTTAATTCATATACAATCAGTAGTACCAGTTTGACAAAAAAATTCTAAAAATATTTTAAAAGAAAACAGTCGTTTTGGTTTGAAAACAGTGACTTTGATCGCAGGTTGTAAAAGTGACTCTATGTGTATATTCGTGATATGTTGATGATGCAGAATTATTGTATAATGTGTAAAAATGAAAAGAATGTATAAAGGTGCAATATTGAAGATCTGCACAATAATATAAATATGTAAAAACCGCATAAAATTAGCACAAATATTTAGGTAATAATAATTTTTATATTTTTATGCCATATACAGTTTGCATTTCGTTCTACAAATTCCAGAAGTGTTCTACATTTTCAACACGTTTTAAATACCTTAGCTCAATCGTGGTTGGATTGTTCTGTTCCATTTGATGGATAGGATAGCAAGTCTGTACAAATGTTGAAGATTGTTTATATATAAGAAAACTACTGTAAAAGCTATAGTGTACACTCGCTTCGCACATGCAGCAGTGTACACATGTCTTGCAATGATATTATCACTAATATATTATAAACTTTGAACTTATAACTATATAATGTACTTGCAACTAGGGCACCGATACTTATGTACTTAACGTACACCACTATATCTTGGAAATGTATTTAATAAAGAATTTATTGTACCGTAACATGGTTTTATTGTTACGCACCTTTGCATTTATCACAGGTACAGAACATTATTTTAAAATAAAATATGTGTATGTACAAAGTTATTTACATAAATGTATTGTTTATTTACTTTCACATTTTTTTTCATAAATAACTTTGAGAATAGTATATATTCTAAACTTGTAAATAATCAAAAAATTGATCATGGAAAAGAATAATCAGAAAATTATATTAGTTCATACAAAATTTTGAATTAAAACTAAGGTTACATTACATTCATTGTTTTGTCTCCAATTTAACATGTTCAGAGCGTTGAAAAGCGAAAACAAACTATTAGTACAGTTTTCCCAAAGCTTTTTTTTTTAAAAAAAAAACCCTGAACAAGATTAAATACCAATTAAGAGTGGGTTCACACACAAACATTCATGCTTTAGTGGGATTCGAACCCAGAATCCCGAGCGCACTCATGACTAAGGGCTGGTTTATGATGAATTTAATTTATAAATTTACATTTAGAATTTTTGATTTAAAATTTACAATTTTCTGTCTGGTTTATGTTCGATTTTGAAATACTGGATCTGACTAATCAGTATCTATCACGTGACTTGTTACTGCTTGTCATTTGATGTTTCAGCAATTATCAGTTCAGATTTTAGCTTACAATTTTATGTTCATAGCAGAGCCGTAGCCAGAGGGGGGCTGGCCAGGGCTAAGCCCTGGTAAAATAATATTGAGCCCTGGTAAAAATAATCAGACTTACATATAGAAAACATATATACGTATATCAAGATTAATGTACGAATATTTGTAATCCTAAAATCTAATTCTTAAAATCCTAAATAATCACTAGATTTACGGCATATAAATTTAGGATTCAGATATTAGGCTGATAAAAATGCAACATCGGACACAGCCTAAGAATAGTTTCATAGTTTCTATTTTATGAAATATACCTAATATTAACATTTACTCTGAAGCATCAAGTTAAATCGAATTGTATAAATCACTTTTGTTTTTGTTGTTCTCAAGTGTTCCCATATAAACCCATAAATGTCAATAGTAGAGTACACAAGATTTTCACTAAAAAAATTAAAAATATGCATTAAAAATATACTAAAATATGCTCGTATATATGTTCTTATATGCATGTAGGCCGTTATGTTTAATTATTACCAATACATAATTGCACATAATACATTTTTACTTAAAACTAAGTACTTATTTCAATTCATCTATTTAAAATTTTAAATATAAATGTAACAATATCTAGAGACCGGTTGAACCAACGTAACTGAAATTATCAATATTGCATTGAAATGATATGTCAAATAAATTATATTGCTGTTGTTTTTCTTTGAAGTAATAATTTAAAATTATTCAAATGTCAAAAATTTTGCAAAATATGCACTTATTTTACTTCGCAAAATTTGATTTTCTTAAAATTATGTAAGCATGCACTTAATAGGCAGTTTGCATATATTTCGAACTCTAGTCATTAGTTCACCATTAGAAGTTGTATTTATGTGAAGTAGAACCTAAATACTAAATGCCAAAATGCGTTATCGGATTACATGTGTACACGGGATTTTAGTTTTTCTATTCGCCTGTTCATTCTGCGGCAAAAACTGCTGAGTGCAAAATTGTACAGCATTGTATAGCATTCAAAGTTGCATGCAAAACTGTTTTTACATTTTTTTATTACGTTTTTGATTTATTCACAATTTTTAAAATTACAAAATTCCTGTGGATCCCAAAATTAGCTTTAAAAAAAAGCACTAATATATCTGCGCTCCTAACTATTAGATATTTAGAAAAAAACTAAAACTAATATACGTAAGCCCTGGTTAAAAAAATATGAGCCCTGTCTAATATTTAGTTCTGGCTACGGCCCTGGTTCATAGTCATGAATTTGTTAGACACTAATGAACAAGATTTTTTTTTAATAATATCAGGAATGTTTTTTACTACAAAAATAGGACATTTGTCAACGGGCAGTATCATAGGTTGTTTTTGAAAGTAAAATAACCAGATCATGAACAATTCTATAAATATTTAATTCCTTGCTATCTCTCTTTGCATTGGAATTACGCAAACGTTTTTATTTTATTACAATTCATTTACTTTGTCGTACAAATTACGATGTTCGCGAATACTGCTAACAAAAAAAAAAAAAAAAAAAAACTAAATATGCATCAATTTGTTGCTGTGAATCCATCTTCAAAATATCAACAACACAAACAGAAAAGACAACTGAGGGATAAAGTAAAGTTATACCTTACCGCCATGTTTAATAGTTCTTTCTCGTAATTGATCGAATTTGAAATTTGCATTTAGAAATATAAAATATTTAAAATCTCAAATTTCTACATTTGTAAATCATCCATAAACCAACGCTTAAGTAAGTATATATTAAAACCTAAATTATAAATTGTAGATTTGTAAATTAAATTCATTATAAATCAACCCCATGCTAAGATACGAGTACCTGTTTCATAACTGTTTAATTTTATTTTAAATGTGTTCAAAGTAGTTCCCTTTAATACTAATTCATGTTCCATTCTTTCCTTTCAATTTTTAAAAGATCCCAAACAACCAAACTTTTTTAGCTTCCGTCACCTTTAGGTAAGGGTGGTATTGTCTTTTGTCAAAAAAATCGGTGGTGAGTTTTTAATGAACAATCACGCTTTAAGATCCCTAGAATACGATTTTACTATTTTTACATTGATGTCTGTATGTGTGTGTGTCCGTGTGTATGTGTGTGACAAATTTTTGTCCGACGATAACTCCAAAACTACAATTCCAAAAATTATAATTCTTTCGTATTCCTCTTCTGCACAACCATATGAAAAGCTGATTAGATTTTGGTTATAATTGGTCAACCGGAAGTACCCTTATTTGAAGTTCTTAACAGTTTTTCTGGAAAAAACGCAGTTCAATATCAATTTTCGACATTTTGTGATCATTAATATGAAAGAAAATCTTATTCTCTATACGATTTGATTATACATTTTCCTTCATATTCAATAGATATAGAGTTATAGAGAGATTAAGAGAGGTTAACTTTCAAAAATCAGTCAGCTTTGTAAAAATTATGGAAACAGCAGATATATTCAAAAAATTATAATTGACAGATGTCATTGTCAAGTGCAAAACCAAAGTGGAAAGTATAGGATCAGAAAGTAACATAAGTGACAGACTGTCCCTCGCAAGTGACTTGCAGTTTCAATACCGGGAGTGCGAGGAATGCCAAAGAGAAGATGGAAGGACTGTGTAGCAGAATATTTGAGAGAGGAAGAACTGTGTGAAGAAGATGCGTTGGATAGGAATGAGGAGTACAATTTACAGAATGTGCATTCGTGTTATAATTATATTAGATTTATAGAATCTTTTCAAAGGAACTTGCAATATGGAATTTGTAAAAAATAGTGTGTTCGTGTTACAATTTTACAGGATATATAGAATCTTTTCCAAGGAACTTTTGGTATCAGATTTCTACAAAATATATCGAATTGACGGAAGGTTTTGTGCTGGCCACAACAGATTTTTTGGAATGCTTTCAATATAATTATGAATTCCAGCATCAATATCTTCGTCAGACGAATACAGATAGGTGTAAATTGTATTATATGCAGATTTTAATTATATATTTATGCAAATAATGTTATTAATTAATAATTACTCATAACTAATAATATTTAAACTGTTTCACCAAGTATTGCCATCTTATTGTATTTTATTGTACTTTTATTATTTAATTTTATTATGCACATAAAACCAATAATCGTATTGTTTAAAAGCGAACTTATTTTTACCTAGAGAGAAATGAAATTAAGTCATTTTTACATATGAATAAGCATTGAACTTAATAAGATTCATCTGGATATTTCAATTTCAAAAAAATATAAGATGTAATTATTGTGAGATTATTTTTCTTTTTTAAAGAAACGTAATAATCATTACCGATGTCTACATGTGTTGTAGATACTGGCACACCCAGAAATGGGTAATATGCCGTGATGATATATATATATATATATATATATATATATATATATTTATTTATTTATTTAATAATATTTTTGGCGCCAATCTTTTTATTTAATTATTTCCAAAAAAACAACAAATTATTATTTTTATTACTATGAAAAATATTGCATAAACTGTCATTTAAAATACTTTTTAAGAAATATGACAAAACTATTCTAAATTATGTTGTAAGCTATTTTGAAAATATATTTATAATTTTCTCTAGTAAAATATAATCTCCATTTCAGAGACTCTAATAGATATCTTAATTGCTTAATAGTATTAAATAATATATGAATTTGTTATAATGTAAAACTTTTGCTATGTAATTATTATCTATTACATTTAATAATAACTAATGCAAAATATAATAAATATTGAGGTAAACATTGATTAAGATTTCAATTTTACCTTTTTTCATGTTTCTATTTATGTTGTTATTAATTTTAGAAAATACTGTGTCGCTAATAATTTCCTTTTAATTTCGAGTTCCATTTTGAAATTTGTCGTAAATTAATCCTCATTTGGTTTGGAGAAAAAGCCTAATTAGAGCAATTTATGTAATTTTGTTATCATTAAACTAATCAATGGAAAATTATATAGAGCAGTGAAAATTTATTATCTTCCGTTAAGTGTCAATTATATTTTAAATTTTATTGGAGTATAAATCATTTTATAATTAATCAATTTATTAAATTTGTAGAAAACATGATAATGTAGGAAGATATCGCTGATTTCTCAAATGTAAGACAGGATCAATTAATTTGTTAAAATTAGATATCAATCGGAATGAATTATGTTTTAAATACATATTCATTGAGTTCTACATATAATACAAATATTTAGACCGAAATTTGGACCAATAATTTATTGCTTGAATTATTAAATTTTTAATTTAGTTGTAGATTATATAAATGATTTATACAATGGGTAAAGCCGGCTTCACATTAAAGCGAACATTGTTAGCTAACAGTGTTTGCAATGTTCGCTAACATTTGTTAGCGTATGTAGAATATCAGTACGTTCGTATACTATGTGTCATCGAAACCCAAAGGATTGCAATATACAGCTTAAACACCCGTATAAAATAAAAATACAAAGGAACAGTTTAGTGCGTTGTAATGTTTTCTCGAAAATTTTGTCGGAGTTTGGTTAGAATGCTCACAGAATCTTGACATCTGAATTTGATGTGCACGTAGTATAAATAAAGCAATAATTATATTCAAATATTTTTATAATCATTCATAACAAACTTTATTTTACATTTAACAAATATATTATACACAAAATAAATTTCACAAATATTGACAAAACTAAAAGAAAAACTTAACAAAAATTCAAAATAGTACTCGTATCTTTACGAGTCTTTTCGGAACCATTCCTTGGAAGGCAATGAAGCAAATCAATAGAACAATAATATTCATGTATGATGGAAAATATATTATTTTTACAAACCTTAATTTCCTTAGAATTAAATGTGTTACTACTATTCTCCTTATCACGGTTTCATTATTAATTTTAATGTAATTGCTTCGTGACAGTGACATTTGTTTAAATATGTCAAAATTGTTATTAAAGTTTGTTTTGTTTGACGCATAGGCAAAATGATGTACAAAAATAAATTATTTTATAAATTTATATTTAAAGTTACTTAAAGTTATTTACTAAATTCTATTATCGTATAATTAAGGGTTGTAGTATTATATTCAATTTTTATTAGGAAAAGTTGCTGAAAAATTATATTCAATGTATCTTTTTCAAGAAAAACTGTTAAAAGTTTATATAAATGATTCTTCCGGTTATTTGATATACTAATACTATAAAAACTAATGAGCTCTTCCCACATTAGTGTAGAATGGGTATACAAAATTTCAAAATTTTCTGTTTGACAGTATTTGAGTAATCGTGTCCACAGGATCCACACATACTCACATACACACATACACACGCACACTCATACATACCTACAGACATTATTATAAAAATGTTAAAATCAGGTTCTGGGGACATCAAAACGTGCTTATTCGCTAAAATCTCTATATGTGATTTTAGCACGATCCCTATACCTCTCTTACCTAGGGTAGCGGGAGATAAAAATATGAATGTAAGCCCAGCACTCTTAGGGCCGGTCTTATAAACAATAAATTAATCTTCAGTTAGTTACTACACAAGTAAATTAAATGGACCATTAAAAAAGAAATGGATATTATAAAACTAATCTCACTATCAAATAACTAACGGGAGATTTAATTAAATTTTAGTAGTGTGTTTGTGGTTTTGTGAAAAGTTTTTATATTCACATTCGTTATAAACGTAAATCAGCTGACTAATTTAACAGTAAGTGATTGGATTTTAACGTGGGTTCAATCTATGGCACCAATTACATTTGGAAAACCACTTACATGAAAAAAATCGTTACAAATTTTATTCTTTTTTGGGGGAGTATCAGGCATTTTTATATTAATAAATAATTTCTTAATAACACAATATTATGTGTAATACGATGGATTATTCTACCCACTGTGGCTTTTGTAACATTAAATTGGTCCCCTATAACAATATGGAACGACCCGATTGCGTAAAATCGCAAGGTTATTAGTAGCTAATTCATTGCGGAAATTGACATATATCTTAATGTTAGTGGTCTTATTTTTTCTTCAATCTTTCTCAATATGTGTAACACACATTGTTTTAACCGAGGTTTTGACAATCGAAATCTTTTTTTAAACTCATTGGCATCATATATTTCATATGGATTTGTCCTGTTTCGGAACAGTCTTGTTAGCCTACCTCGTGCAAATATAAATTCATCATCATTATCTGTTGATGAATCCCAGGACACTGATGATACAGACTCTATAGATGAGCCACTCGACACAGACATTTCTTAAAAAAATATTTAAGAAGTAAATAGTTCCCTATTTCAAGTTTTTTTAAAATAAACATAACCAAAAAATTACAGTTTGATGTATCTTTAACAACTGATTTAAATCTAATAGCATGAAATTCCGCAGTTAGTATAATAGGTCGATTTACTTGTCACTAAACTTTTGTAATATCCAAATCTTCAGTTAAATTAGTTTAGTAGCTAACTAAATTTTAACTGTTGATTAAATAGTTTTATAAGATCGGCTCTTAAACGTTTAAGTTAATCGTTTAAGTTATCACTTCGGACGTGCGATCTTCAGCACATAAAATTTTTCTCAAATTAGTGTCTTAGCGAGCAAGTTTGGATCCAATTAAATTTATTCGTTCTGCAAATCTGACATTACTAATCGACTGTGCATAAAACACTATTTCTAGATAATTTAGGATACAAAACTAGTCATACCGAATAGAGGCAGAAAAACTAATTGAATAACTTATATTTCACAGCTACGTAAAAATGATTATAAGTATTTGATTACATATCTAAGTCTTTTCCTAATAAAACTTTTAGAAAATCCAATACCTAGCATTTAAATCATTGCCCACATCAATCACCGCATTCTTCTCTGCCATGCGAATAATTTCTCTCCGTCGCTATAAATTTGAAATAAACACCACATGCCACGAGTGGCTCAGTTGTTTTAGTTGTTACGCGTGTCGTGTCAGAGCCGCCTTTCTCTTTCGTTGAAATTTCCAAGTTATGGATGAGTGCTTGCTTCCATTTAAACATGATCATAAACAGATGCTAATCATAGTAGAGAGAATATATAAATTACGCACACTATTCTAAGTGTGGAAGATGTCACCATGCATGTTCATAAATATAATGTTATTAATTGAGAACATATGTTAAGTTTGTTGGTGTCAATTATGGTTACAAATGCGTGAAAAGAAATATTGTGACAGATATAAATTTTAGATAGGTGGAATTTTTTTATAAAATGTCTAATTAAAGATATATTTAAATATGTTAACACAACATAAGTGGTATGATTATGCCCAAGATTTGAATGTAATGCATTTTAGATTAAGTTTTTCCAATGTCCATTTTTAGTCATGAGTATTTTTTATTGTAAAATGTCACTAATTATGTTTTTCAATAATAAGACTGTTTCACATTTTTTAAAAAGTAATTTAAATGAAAGTTTATGCAATATTTTTTATAGTACGTACTAAAAATAATAATAATAATTTACTGTTATTTTCGCAATTAATTAAATAAAAAGATTGGCGCAAGGAATAGTCAAGAAAAACAACCCGCCACACTTCTTTGACGTCGGAGTACATACAGCACGTCATTCATAGCCAATAGAGAGTTATTGCAGCTTCAACGCAAAAATAACGTGCACTTTAAAGTCACGTGACAGACCGAGTGCGCATGAGTACTTATAAGGTTCACGTTAAATGAATAAGGAGACACATTATGATGTGCAATGGAATAGTGAGCGTTTAACGTCATACGTTCTGTATCTTTTGAGGTTATGTTTCGTTGAAAAGTGTGGATGTAACTTCGTTTGTGTTGCTTTTAGTGTTAACGTTAGCGTAAATACACTAATTAAATGCGGTAAACACTAAAATTGAAAGTCCTCTATTTCCAAAATAAAGTGTTTTCTACATAAGGTTACCGTTTACGTTCTTTTAACTTAGAAGTTGCAATAACTCCCTAATAACAAAACAGTTTACGTTATTTATATAAATAAAAGTAGGCGACAGTTTATCACATTCTGTTTCAGATCGTAGGACTTTTTCGAAATATGACACAAATATCAATATTTAATTGTAAAATTCCTAACGGATATTTCGTGATATTTTCAAATTTGAGGCTCTTTAAAGAACAATATCTTTTAAAATTTAGTACTTGCAAATCATATAAAATTTCTTGCAAAAGCCCTATTCTTCTAAAATTTTATTAAACATATTGTTATAATTATCACAAAAATTAAGCAATTTTCCATCACAGTTTTCACTTTCAAAATTAATTAACCCAGAGCACCGTAGTTACAGTCTTACAGTGAACCGCAGAAAAACATAGGTCAGCAAAGAACGGATAGATGGCGAAAGCGGTACTAGAAATCTATGCGCAAGATTTACGTATTAATTCCTTGTAGCAATGAAAATTTCATATACAAGTACAATTATATTTTCAAAATAGCTCTTATATTACATATTTACGTTATACAAAGTATCCAGGATAACGATGTTTAACTAAGAATTTCTCAATCTTAAAAGGGAAGAGCTGATTTTGGTAACAATTGAAAGTAAGAGTTTCTTAAAAAAAACTTATACATATTAACTTTTGAACATTTATGTTATTACGAATAATAAAGATCATTAAATTCTAAGGGCCGGTTTTTCAATGTACTGGCAAGTGTCTGTTAAGTCTCTGTAAAATTTATCCTCGTGGTAAACACCTATTTCAGTTTTTCAATGTCATGTTAGTGTTGCCAACAGGATAAGTCTTAGCTAAACAAGAGGATAACGTAACAGACACTTTGACCTACCGATAAAATTTTACCAGTAGGATAAATTCAGCTGTTCTGGCATATTGACATTGACAGTTAATAATATTCGTAGAAAATTATAGAAATATGTTTACAATAGACTTATGTAAATGTGTTTTTCGATAATAAAGACAAGGACAAGGAAAAATTGGAAGATTTCGTTTGTTATTATAATGGTAGTGAATCGAAAACCACATATTGAAAGAAGTCGACCAGATCTCGTTGACTTCTAGTGACGATAAATATTTTGAAAGGTTCAAATTTAGCAAAAAATACTGCTATGTATTCAGAGAATACTGATATTTCCAATGGTATAAACATTTGTTCTAAAAATGTCTTGTATACCAATGAATGTGGCAGAGTACTTTTCACGGCTTATTAAAAAATGTATAAATTTCATTAAATTATAATACATAATCTACTTTATAATAATTTATTTTGATTACAAGAATGAGAAGAATTAATAACAAGCAAAACGTTGATCACAACAATGCTGCGTCAATATACAACAAAGTTATTGTTTAATCCTAATAAATTATACAAAATATATTGTGTAGTGTTAAAAATAGAATGTATAACGCAATGTTCTACTAATCATTTCGAAATTGAGAATTGCTAAGAAGACATGAACCAAACCTGTTCTTATAAAATACTGAAATTCGCTACCTTTTCTAATTAATGACCAATGAGACAGTATATTTTTTTAGAATCAGAACATACGAGTATGTGTACATTTGTAGGCAAAATCTCAGTGCAAATTTACAACTGCTTGATGCTTGAAGCCCGAAAGATGCATACATGTAATAAAATAAAATCCGTAATTATATGACAGTCAGTAGAAAAATAGTTTTTTCCAATCTTCAGTTCATGTATTCTTACCACATTACTTTAAATTTGCTTGACCGTCACAGATTCAGTTCTGTCAACAACTATAACTGTCAATCATATTGGAAACAAAATGTGTGGAAATTATGTTCAAAATGACACATGAATCGTTACGAACACAGCAAATATCAGCTTATAATTATTGCCAACCTTACAGTTGACAACCAAAAGTGTCTGTTACTTACCGGACAGATACATTCGTATTGAAAAACGCATTTTCATTACCATGGAGTTTATCTGATGGATAAATTTAATCTGCTAGGTAGTTAACAAACACTTTAACAAGCGATTGAAAAACCGGCCGTAAATCTGATAAATTTAATTATTTTACTATATCTTTTATAAATTTAGAGATAAAAAAAATAATACATAGAATAAACTGATGTAATAAATCACAGTCCAAACTACACCAAAATAAACCAGTTGACAAATTCAAATGTTTATAACATAGTTTGTAAATGACAAATAAATGTCAGTATCAAATATTAACAGTTGTAGTGACATTACTGAAATCTTTAAAAAATATTTAAAATTATAGATAAAATGCATATATCCATAAGAAATACCACTAATCTTGTCAATGAATTAGAAGAATCTCTGATATTTAGAAACTTTCATCATAGAATGGATGAATAGAATTAGAATTTTTGTGTGCAGAAGATGTAAAACAATATTTGGGTACAGTTTTGTATTTTTTTACCGCCCGTCACCTTTAGGTAAGGAAGGTACTGTATTTAGTTAAAAAAATCGCTATTGAGTTTTCAATGAAACTAATGTCTGAGTTTGATGAAAATGCAGAAAAAATGCCTAGTATGAAACTCGACCTTGGAATATTATTATTATTATTATTATTAAAATAAGTTATTCGTATTATATATGAAAGGTGTTAATATTAAAACTTTATATCTGCTCCAAGCATTTACCAATTAATAGTTAGTGAAAAATCATCCACATAATAATTAAAGAAGCAATAACAATAAATCTCATCATCTTCAAAGGTTAGGTAAGTGATCTCACGTTTCTCATTCAGTATTCGGTATCCATGGTGCCCGCTCTATTCCCGTATCTCCTAACATCTTAATTGGAATCCTCCTCAGCTTCCACAGGTCGCAGTTAGCCATGAAGGTCAAATCACAGCCTTCTGGACCTGGAGCATAACTTTATTAATTCACGGCATTGCGTAATTAACGGAGGAATTAATTGGCGTATTGCGGAGTTTCGACTCACTGATCACTAGATTAAATATCAGTTTTGTTTTTAATTTATGATTATTGTTGATTCATGCACGTTATATCATAAGAGAATGGGATTTTTATGGTATTCAGATGTTTGCAAATTGAGAAGTAGATGGTTAATTGCTTAATAGGAGCTTGTTGTTTAAGAAATGAATTGAAGAACGTTACTAATTTTAAAGTAATTGTGAATTAACTGAGCACTAAACTATGAATATCAATTGCGGTAAATGCAACTCCCAGTAATATAAAGTATAAATATAATATAGAATCCAAATATTTTATACTCACATCACTATCTTTAACTAGGTTCAAGTTCGAGTATGCAGAGTGTTTATTTTAAAATAACTATGGGCGAACTAATGTATTTAGAGAAAAAAAATATATATACATAAACAGTCCGATTCACAAAGAGGTTTAAGCTAATCCTCATTTTTTGATTAGCGAATTCTACTCTAATTTTGACAGTTTATAACTTAAAATATAGTCTAATCTATTTCTAGTATCTACCTTTATTGATAATATCATGAAAATTAAATTTTAAATACCAGAATAGAATAGAATTCACTAATCCAAAAATGAGGATTAGCTTAATCTTTTTTGTGAATCGGGCTGTAAATGATTAATAATAAGGCACAAATTTATCACTGATGAGAAACCGAAAAATTAAACAGTGTTTCTCAAACGGTTGAACAAAATTGGTTGTATATTAATTATTTCGAGAAAAATGATATTAAAAATGGGAAATAATGTAATATAAATTTGATGTAGCCAGCACATTATCTTCTATCAATTCTATGTATTTCGTGCAAATCCCATACCAAAAGTTCCTTGAAAAAGATACTATACCGTGAGTATTTTTTAACGTGAAACATTGGGTTTGTTTTATCTATGGTTACGACTTGACATTTGATTGACAGCAATGTATTTGCCCGTTCCATTTGAAATGAAACATAGGGAACGAATTTGACATTTGATAAAACGTCAATAGAGGTTAATTTTGTTTAAATAATTATACCTGCATTCTAAATTAAAATTAGTTATAGAAAAAATATTGTGTGCACGTTGTGCGTGAGTGGTTTTCTGACTCAGCTAAATTTGTTACAATATTTAAATTAATACTTCTGTCAAATTCATTCCCCATGTGTCATTTTAAATGAGACAGACAAATACATTGCTGTCAATCAAATGGCATATCATAACTTATAGGAAAATTCAACGGTTATCTGTCATATTGACAAGATGTCATTAGAGGTTAATTTTGTTTAAATAATTATACCTGTTTTCTAAAAATTAAATTTAAATGTAGAAAAAATACTGTGCCCAAAATATGTTTAGTTCTCTCGAATGGTTTTCTAACTCCGCTAAATTTCTTACAATATTTAAATATAATACTTCTGTCAGATTCGTTCCCTATGTTTCATTTTAAATGGAACGGACAAATACATTGCTGTCAATCAAAAATCAAGTCGTAACTATGGTTATAACAAACCCAATGTTTCACGTTAAAAAATACTCACGGTATATCCAGTAAAACTGAAACACGAACATATATTATTTTCTACAAATTCCATGCCGAAAGTCCCTTGCAAAAGATTCTATAAATCCAATAAAATTATTACACGAACATACACTATGTAAATTGCATTTGACACTGACATCGGTCAATTAAAATTATTTGAATATATCAGCTGTTTCCGTGTTTATAGCAAAGCTGGCTGATTTATGAAAGTAAATTATCTTCATATCTACTGAGTAAAGGAAAATGTGTAATCAAACCGTATAGACAATAAGGAATAGTAAAAAATTATAATTTTTAGAATGATAGTATTGGAGTTTTTGTCGGAGAAATTTTTGTCACATACAATGTGAACATTAAAAACCGTGACATAGGCGTTTAACATGGGAAAACAGTTTTTTTGAAATATTATCTGTCCCGCAAGGGTATAGTGGGAGTTTTTAATATGGTTAGAAAGATTATTTAATTTGGTATTGAAGAGTATCTAAATACTCCTAATTTAATGCTTCATTAGTAAAATATTTACGAAAGTATAATGCTACTTGACAGTTATTACTTATAACTTACTAAAAACAGTAATCATGGAAACGTATCCGGTAGCTGACTCGGTTAAATTAAGGATCCATGATAATTTTTGATTAGTTCAAATCCCTCCCGGTTCAAGTTAATATTTTTATTAATTTTATATTTATTTTGTTCAATGTATTATTAAATAAATTACAAAATTAAAACGAATAATTTTTTGGTACATCAAATATTTTATTGACTAAATGTACTAGAATTGAAATAAATATGTAAATTTAAGCCAAATAAATAATTAAGTTTAATTTTATGTTTGTCATTAACGCAACCGGTTTTTTCAAATTTTAAAATGATTCGTATAGTTCGTTCATGGGATGCAATTTGTCTATCAGGATATATCCTAGAAAAAAAGTCTCGAATTTCTCGTAAACTCATCCCTTGATTGTAAAATTTAATTATACCAATTTTTTCTTCTAATGAAAAGAATGTATTTAATAATACAAAAGTAAATATAAAAATAATAAAAATATTAACTTGAACCGGGAGGCATTTGAACTAGTGAAAAATTATCATGGAGCTTTGATTCAACCAAGTCAGCTATCGAATACGTTTCCATGATTACTGTTTTTAATAAATTATAAGTAATAACTGTCAAGTAGCATTATACTTTCATAAATATTTCAATAATAAGGCATTAAATTAGGAGCATTTAGATACTCTTCGATGCCAAATTAAATAATCTTTCTAACCATATTAAAAACTCCTACTATACTCTTGCGGGACAGATAATATTTCAAAAAAACTGTTTTCCCATGTTAAACGCCTATGTCACGGTTTTTAATGTTCACACTGTATACAGACACACACACATACAGACATCATTGTAAAACTGTTCTAGGAACTCTAAAACGTACATATTCATTAAAAACTAACCACCAGATTTTTTGACCAATACAGTATTGGCAATACTTGACAATACCTTCCTTCCCTAATGGTGACGGATGGTAAAAATAACATATATTTTAGTGTCTCAATCAAAACGTTCAACTCATACTTTGTTATAGTTATAGCGATAAAGGCTCGATATCCAATATTCTCACGACTATAAACTATAATTAAATCAAAACTAAATATCATAACATGAAACAGAATATTGCGAATATATTAATTAAAATATACTTTCATATTTTCCTAAAAACTCATGTAGATCACTCTGATATAACAAATTTGCATAATATTTCATCATATAAGAAAAGTGAAAAATGTGTCATTGCTTGATACAGATCAGTTACTCTCATTAGATATTCAATATTTCCCTACATCCATCATTAATTCAGAGATTCTAGGCACTATCAATGTTGAAAAATAAGTTATAATTAAAAACGTAACCTTAATACATGAATTTCAATAATGAATATGCAATAGCAGCTCGTCAACGTGTATTGACAGCAAGGTTCTATGCTAAACTGTCCGCCCACTTACAGATAGAAATATTGACGGGCAATGGATATGTCATCCACTTTAAATATGCAAGAATTAATCAAATTTTTAATAAGGATTATTAATTTTGAATTTGGAGCAATATTTCAAGTAGCTGTTACCGTTTGACACATGGCAATATTACATTAATTAAATCTTCTGAATGTCGAATAAATGATTAGTTACAAAATAGAAGCAGTTCAAATGTCCGGCCAGAAATGCAGCATGATTCTCAACTTTAATAGCCGAGACAGACGACAAAAGTTAATGATAATTAACTTCTAATTATTAATGGAACATTTCGTATGTCATATTTCAATTATATTAATGATCATTATAAACGTATACGGGCTTGGTTTATGATGATTTTAATTTACGAAGTTACAATTTACATAAGCGCCGGCTTGTAGAGTGCATGTTGTCAAGAGCACCCGAGAAATGATTTTGTCGGGAGCAAAAGTATAGATTTGCACCCGACAAAAATTTGATCCATTAAGACATTTTATGTCATATTTATATTATTGTTATTCATCTTAATTTTCATTCGTAACTAATTAATTAACAAAGTTATGTGTTATAAATTTTTAAAGTTATTTTTATGTTTCGCGCTTAACAAGTAACGCCATTTAGTGTTGCCAGAAGTCGAGACGAGACGAGACTTGGGGCCGGTCTTGTCTTGGTCTTGACTTGGTCTCGACTAGAGTGGTCTCGTCTTGGTCTTGTCGAGACGAGACTTGATGTCAGTCTCGTCTCGTCTCGAGTCTCGACAAGACTCTCGACTTTGCTTCCATTAACATTTTTTTTATAATCCTATCTAATAGTACATAAAATTCTAAGAACAACAGTAGAATCGCGATTCAAAAATTCCAAATAATGTTTGAGATATTTATTATTTTTTCTGTAAATATCATCAACTTGATACTTGAGCTCTTGAAATAATTAATATGAAAATTACATACATACCGAGTGTTGTTTCTTATTAATAAACATAAAATATATAATTTCAATTCCTTAGCTACAGAATAAATCACAGCAATGCATTTCTATTATTAGCAATACTTAAATAGATATGTATATGTTTAAATGAAGCAGTAAGTAAATGGACAAAAATCCCCAAAAAAGTAACTTCTTTCGCTAATTTTTTTTATATTTTTCTAAATAAATGTTAAATAAGTAGATAACTAAAACTTAGCCTTTCGCGTATTCCCTAGTACGCGTACCACAGGTTCTGCTTTATATCAAAATTTTGACGAATAAAAATATGGTTAGTCATATATTTATATGTTATTTATTTGCCAAAAAAAATACACTTATTCCAAAAACGTATTTAGAATAATAATGGTATATTCAATAAAAACTGTAGGTAGTTACATAAACACAATTCTCTAACAAAAAAAAAACACTTATTTGAAAAACAAATAAATTATAATAAACGTGCTTAAATTTATAAAATTAGTAAAAAAAAATAGTAACTAAGAAACTTTAATAATAACAACAGTTGTACGGTTTAACGAATTATAAATAGATTAACTTTCCAAAATTAGTCAGCTTTACTATAATCATAGAAACAGCTGATATATTCAAAAAATTGTAATTGACAGATGTCAGTGTCAAGTACAATATACATAATGATTGTTCGTGTTATAATTGTATTGGATTTATAGATTTTTTTCCAAAGAACGTTCGGTATGGAATTTGTAAAAAATAGTATATGTTCGTGTTATAATTTTATTAAATATATAGAATCTTTTCTAGGGAACTTTTGATGTGGGATTGGTACAAAATACATCAAATTGACGGAAGGTATTGTGCTAGCCACAACAGATTTTTTATGTACCTACTAAAACTTCTTTTACATGTTGTAGAAGGTAGAGTTAAAAATAAAATCAAGCCATGGAGTAAAAATGGATAGAATTTTTTGGAGATATCTAATAATTCTTCATATGGTATTTCTTTCTCAAGAGGTTCCTCTTTCCACTTATGAAACCATAATAATGATTCCTTATACAAATCGTCTATGTTATGTTTCATTTAATTCTTTATCATGCGTTTATACTTTTCTTTATTACATGGTTTTATATTTTTAGGATGCAAAATTGTTAGATTGACTAAAGTATTGTATTCGGAAATATTTGGATTTGGGTTGGGCAAACCTACCTACTTTTATTACTAGCAGATGTCTAAAAGTGGTTGTTATTGTCTGGTAGTATGCAGCATTTTTAGCACAGGCCGTTGTAAAATTTATTGTTCCATTATTGGATTTTTACAAGAAAAGAAATGTTGTGTTATTTTTTACCAAATTTTTTAAAATTATATTATATTAGGTAACTGGAAAAACAGTTTGTTTTACACATTTTTTCAGAAAATTGTTAAAGAAGGGCTTGTACATTACGACTTTTATATTTCTATTTTCTTTAAGGCTTTAAGTAAACGTTGATTATTGTTTTCAATTTTTTCATATGAATAAATTTATACAATGTATTTTAATTTTCTCAGGGGGCGCGAGCGTCCCTCCCTGGCCCCCCTGTATACGCCCATGGGCACCGGGCGAGTGTACTTGCATTTTGCATGTGTTCTTACGAGAAATGCTTAATACCAGTTTCTTAGAATATCTGATACCAATTTTCCCAAATTGTTATACCTGTAACTACATATTTTAACAATGTCCCTTACATTTCACTTTGTTGAGATAAAGTTTTACTTTCATTATACATCACATAAAAGATACATAAACTTTTATCTTTTGAAGCACATATTTTCCAATTTTTTTTTTTACTAAATGATACATTATGATTTTTTTGTTAGTTTTTAATGATAACACTAGAAAATGTTTTATTTTCATTGGTTGGAAAAGTATTTCTACATAAATTATGGATACAAAGTTTGAGAAGAATTAAATCTTCGTTTTTTTATATTTTTACTGTTTATAATTATGTGACTGATTTGTTAGTATTAATAGTTTACAGTATTTGCAATTAATATATTCCTATTTCTACATGCGATATTATCCATATGTTTCAATGGAAGAATTATTTAGGTGAATAAGAAGTACATCCGTTGAAAATGTATTTTTTATATTTTTACTGTTTCTTTACAAAATAATTATGTGACTGATTTGTTAGTATTAATAGTTTACATTATTTGCAATTAATATATTCCTATTTCTACATGCGATATGTATTCATATGTTTCAATGGAAGAATTATTTAGGTGAATAAGAAGTACATCCGTTGAAAATGTAGAATATGGTTATTTTAAAACGGGAATTTCCCTAAGATCGTAAAATCTTTGTGTGCATTTTCGTAAAATTCTAAAGCCTGTATCCCACGATACAACGTATCGGCAATTTATTGCAGTTAACGGCAACAGTTGCTCGTATGTATGACAAAACGCTGTGTGCTAGGCAACTTTTTAGCTGCAATTAGTTTAGATGTATGCAGCTAAACTTTTTCGATAACTGCAACTTTCTAGAAGCAACTCGTTTGAGCGCATGCGCTAGATCACAGGTGCAGCATGCAGCAACCAAAAATAACTTATGTTTGAAGCATCGTGTGATCACGTAGGCGTCATTCTTGTCAAAATCATACTTTTATTGTCAACAATACGTGTGCTCGCATATTAAGTACATACAATTGAAGACTGCTATTTTAAATAATAAACATGTGGGAGAGGAACTGATCAATCTCATGAAAAGTTACCCAGTTTTATGGGATGTTAAAGATCAAATATCAAAATTTCCCTATATCTGGTAGAAACTTTAAGCAACGTATTTCCCTAGATTTTAAGGAAACATACATTCCGTGGGATAGAATAATCGTCATGTTGCCGATATCGGCAACTCAAGTTGCTCGTATTTTTCATCGTGGGATACGGCCTTAAGAATCACAATAGATTCTTTAAAAATAAAAGAAAAATAATGTATATTTGAATAATATATTAATTTAATAAATAAAACTGAAGTACATTGCTAACTTGCAGAATGCACCACAGATGTAACTTTTGTGTGCTATTTGAAAATTGGAAATATTTTTGAAGATGTAGTCAGTATTTCATATACCCAGTTGTATCAATATATTAATTGAGAATTAAACAAAAATAAATTAAAATCAACATGTGTAGTATAAAATAAAGGTTAATCTTAATTTAATAAAAAATATTGGTGCATTAAAATAACATAAGAATTCTAAATTGATACGTCTCTCATTTCTTCCCACTTACATTGTAATTTAAATTCATTTAAAACTTATATTTGGATTATTTAGATAAGTAAGGAATACATCATATTTACATAAATTAATGTTTCTGGGATACAATTATGAAAGTAGAAAATTACAAAATTTGAAAAATTAATATCTCTCTTATTTATTCGAATTTTCAATCAGTATTTACAGCAATACTCTTAGTTTTTGAAGCACTTTTAGAATAGGTATATGTTTAAAAAAATACCTTTGATCTGAAGTCGAGAGTCTTGTCGAGACTCAAGACTTTCTCGACAAGACTTGATGCTAGTCTCGTCTCGTCTCGACTTTTCTAGTCGAGACCAAATTATGGTCTCGTCTCGACAAGACCAAGACGAGACGAGACCAAGACCAAGACTGGTCTTGGTCTTGTGGCAACACTAACGCCATTTTACATGTATGATTTTTTATGAGATGGCACGAGTCGGGTAGATGAGTAGGTCAAACATTTGTTCGTACCATCTTTATATTCATTCTATATCTATAATTAAATTACAAAGTTAGGGGCGAAGTAATATGCCATTTTTACCTCTCGCTAAGAGAGGTATTGGAATCATGCTAAAAATCGCATATCCAAATTTTAGTGGAAAGCAAGTTTTAAGGTCCCTATAATCCGATTATAACATTTTTACGATGATATCCGTATGTATGTATGTATGTATGTATGTATGTATGTATGTATGTATGTATGTATGTATGTATGTATGTATGTGTGTGTGTGTATGTGTGTGTGTTTGTGAGTGTGGACGTTGGAGCCACAGTCAAATACTATGACTTAAAAAATATTTACATAAATGCAGTTTCCTCAATCTGACATTCCTGGGAAGAGCTGATTAAATTTTGGTAACAATTAGAGAACCGGAAATAACAGTTTCTTTAAAAAAATCTTCTGAATATTATTTATTGAAAATTTCTGTTATTACTATTATTGGAGAACATAAAATTCTACATCTGATGCATTTAAACATTTTATTATATCTTATAAATTTAGGGTTACGACTTTGATTAAATACGACTTTTTGTTTACCTTTCAAAGGTCATCTTAGATGTGTTTTTGTTTAAAAAAAAAAAAAAATTAAATAATTGTATTAAGACGAATGTCGTGGAGACGTTGGCCAATATTTAGTTTTCAAATAACTTCGTAACTATTAAAAAGTAAAAAATATGTTTCATATAAAATTTTATTGTTTTTTATGGTCTATTTATTGACATAGACAAAATTTTATTCAATCACTATCTTTTTCTTCGATTCTAATACAAAATTGCATCTTACTCACATACAGTTGAAGATTGGACTCATGTAGATTAAGCTTTTTTTTACTCATTTTGGTTAGTACTATATGCCCGCATAACTTGTGATACTTATTTTTTAACACCCTATATAGAATCATCTAATCGCAGAGGCTAAGGCACTAAGGGAACTAGTTGACAATCGGACCCATGTTGATTAAGATTTTTTTACTCATTTTAGTCAGTACTATGTATATGACTTAATTGAAATATTCCTTATTAAAACCCAAGCAACCTTTTTCGGAAACCCAGTAGTTGTAAAAATTTGGAAACCATTTGTTATTCTTAACAAACAAATCTTAAAACTTGTATTTCTTGTATTCGTCAATGAAACGTTTAGAAAATCTTCCAATTAAATAAATTGTTTCGAACTACGAAGGCTGCGGCTGTGGCTGGTTTATTCTTCAGTTAGCTATAATTATCATTATGTGTGTGTCACGTATTTACGATAAATAATTAAAAATATTTTCACGCAACCGCTCGGTAAATACCCACTAGCAACAAGCGCCCAGTCAAGAATTAAGATTTCAAGTTTAATTATACAAGAATTTTTTCTTGTTGATACTAGAGTACTTGCGTGTGAGCATACATATGTACCTACTATTAAATACCAGTTATTAAAAAATATCTGTCAAATTTAACGTATTCGTAGATGTTTTATTTGTTTTTAAATTAATACATCAATGTTTTCAAAAATGTTCATTTAAATGATAAAGTAGCTACTGAATGTTCCAGAGAATATGTTCATTGTTCAGATCTCCATAAGAGACATTAGATCGATTAATTAGACATCATTTTGGTCTTTGTTTCGCTTTTCTGAAAAAAATGCATAGACACAATTACTTATTTCAAATATGTAGTAAGAAAATCTGTTGTGGCCAACACAATACCTCTCACCATTTTCATATAAATAAAATAAATAAATAGGTATATCATCACGGCATATTACCCATTTCTGGGTGTGCCAAGATCTACAACACATATAGACATCGGTAATGATGACGATATATTTTACCGTATGGGCGCTTACCGGGCGTCACCTCACGGGCACTCATAGCTGGTGTGAAGAGTGCACCACAGGGATCACTTTTGTGCCATTTAAAATTGGAAATATTTGGCGTCCGTCGGGATCGAACCCGGTTCCCCCGGGTTCGCGACCAAACACTCAGGCACGCGGCCACGGGACCCCATATTAGGCTACATAAGTATTGTATTTAACATTTCCAGTACACATAAAAATTCTAATCTATTCTTTATTTTTCAATTAATTCTAGGAACAAGTTTTCTCCTACTCTTCTAAATGCTCGAAATTCTTCCAATTTATTGACGAGATTGGCGGTATTTCTGAAGGGTATAGGATGAAAATATTTATAGCAAGCGCGTGTTTAGTTAACATTGATACTGTGCCTACTTTGGCTTATAAATGATTCCCCTTTCTTTTTATACCAATTGTAGATGTTGACGGAGTCTTTTCCTTGTTTTAACAATAGCATATTATAAATACGAATTTTAGGTTCTCAGCATTCAAGGATAGTATCAACTTACCGAGCGGCAGCTATATCCATAATTTTTAATATTTAATTAATGATAAAATAAAAAATATTAAATGTAATTCATAGAAAAAAAATCTGATGTGGCCAACACAAAACCTCCCGCTATTTAATTTTTATTAATTTAAATACATACCTACATATTTACTAACGCTTCAAACTGTTCCATTGCATAAAACTATTGCTTTATTTACTATTTTCTTTTTAAAATGTCACTAATATTAATTTGAAGTGATTAGTTTTTTTGATAGGGATATTTACTGTCAGTTACATTCATTTGAAATATGAACTGTGTAACAAAGGAATTGTGTTTTTCTTAGGATTCGGGACTTGTAAAAAAATTATTTTTAAATTTATCTGTAAAATACATAGAAAAAGTATTAATGTATTCCTGTAGAAAATTCAATAATCTTTAATTTTCATAACGACAAAATGCGAAAAATTGGCATTTAATGGTATTTTTTGAAGAAAAACCATTATGAGCTTCAGGTAAAGTGCCATTTCCGGTTATCCGATTTACACCAAAATCTAATGGATTCTTTTCATAGAAAAGGGTTTAAATACAAAGTTTCAAAATTATCTGAATGATAGTATTTGAGTTAGTGCGAAGACAAAATCCCTACACATACACATACATACACACACATACACACATACAGACATCATGAAAATGTTAAAATTGGATTCTAGGGACCTTAAAATGTAGTCATTTACTAAATTCTTGATATGTGATTTTTAACACGATCCCTATACCTCCCTTACCAAGGGTAGCGGGAGGTAAAAAATTTACACTGACATTTATGTCAATTACAAACATTTTAATTTTTTAACTGGTTTCCATGAGCTGTTTGATTCATTATACAATGGACTATTTTATACATTTATAATTCTCTATCTCTAAATCTATAGAATATGTAATAAAAAGCTTCAATGTATTGGATAGCAAATTTTATATTTGTTAATATTTGTAATAACATAAATATCAAAAAAAAAATATTTAGAAAATTATTTTTAAGAAACTACTACTTCCAGTTGTCCTATTGTTACTAAAATCTTTTCAGCTCTTCTTATTAAGCTGTGTGATTAAGGAGTCCATAGTTACATTGGTCTTTAGTGATATAACTCTTCTAGAATCCACACATCCACACACACGCACAGACATCATTGTAAAAATGTTAAAATCGGATTCGAGTGACCTTAAAACATGCTTGTTCACTAAAATGCGGATATGTGATTTTTAGCATGATTCCAATACCTCTCTTAGCGAGAGGTAAAAAAAATTAATTTGCATTGTCTATGTTAAATGTTGTGGCAACCTCGACCAATATTTAATTGTCAAATAACTTCTTAACTATATATTAGAAATTGAGAAAAATGTTTTATATAATATTTTATTGTATTTTTGTAGTCTATTTATTGACACAGACGAAATTTTCGATCATTATTTTTGTCAGTTTATCTTCGCTTTCAATACAAAATGGCCTCTTTCTCCGAAACAGTTGAAGCTCGGACCCATGTTTACTGAGATTTTTTTTATTCATTTTTGTTAGTACTACATGCCCATAAAGTTTGTGCAATGAGTTGTGAATCAGCCTGTATAAACAGAATAAACATCATACAGGGCTATTCTGTAAGCGATCGTTATGACATATCGAATCGTTATATCGTTAAAATAACGATAATCGTTAAAGTGGTATTCTGTAAGCAAAAATTCAATTGTTCATAACGACAAGATGATAACGATTTTCGTAAAATCGTTATTTTTTAACGACAAGAAAAAACTGATCGTTATGTTAACGATTTGTTGCATTTCAATCACATTTCAATAATCTTGAAATATTAATTGCCTTTATAATGAATGGTGATCCCGAATTATTATTATTTCTTCACTTTTTCGAAGAAAATAATGAAAGGTAATTATATATTTTAAAAATATGTCAGATTATATTCCAGTTTTACTAAATATATTTAACAGGAAAAATCTTCGAAAAATTCATAGGGCTTTAAGAGATAAAAGTGATCCTTTTACTATCCCACAGGAAAATTTAAAAAATTAGATTATCACGAGTCGCCGCAAGAGATTTTACTGAACTGTTACCATTTCTAGAAGCAAATACAATGATAACTGCTATACCAAATCTCCTAAAAGTGCTCTATATTAATCATACTTTTACATATGCTTTATTTTACTGAATGCATATAATCCCCTAGCCAATTCAGCATATGCTTCTTCAATCTGATTTGGATTCTCTGGATAATATTTATTTGTTGTCAGAGCGACATTACTTGCAAGGAAGTCTACATAATAGCATATTGTTCTTTTGTAGTTTTTGAGGCCCTCGTGTACTTATCCATATCTAATATAATAGAGAATAATAATAAATAGCCGTTAATAAAATGAAATAATAATATAAATCTTCACCAACAATTTTCAAAATGAAATTTAAATGTCAGTTTTAATAGTGAATTGAGTAAACAATAGTACCAATCGCAAAAAAATTATAACGATTTCGTTATCAATGAAATTCAACGATAATGTTTTAACGATCGATCTTACAGAATAAAAAAATAACGTTTTTCGTAAAATACAAATAACGATTTTCATAACAACGATTATCGTTATGATAACGATTCGTTAAGCGAATGTTTTACAGAATAGGCCTGATAGTATGACGTTTAATTTAAAGTGCTCATTCAAAACTCAAACAACTTTTCTCGGAAATCCTGTACAATTACTATTACTACTTTGAGCATTTACGTTCTGAAACGTTTTTATTTATTTAATGTAGGTTTAAAAATTAAACTTAAGTGTTTATATACTTAACTTATTTTAACATTAGATACGACGAGTAATCTTAGCGTTTTCGATTCAGTGCACTAGTGCGCACTCATCGCGCACTGAGTGTAAATGTTATGTTCGATTAAATTACACACGCACATTACATTACTTACTTAAAATTTACAGTTTAAAGAAAATAATACTCAACAGTAAATTAAAATTGTTAAAAATTCTCCAAATTATAAATACAAATTTATGGTGGAAAGGAATTAATTTCTGCGACGATACAAATTCTAACTTTTTAAAAGAAAAATTATATAAATATTATTGATAATATGGAAATTGAGTAATATTCGTAAATGTATTATTTACAGGTTCGCTGAAAATACACTGTAGTACATATATAACATGTTTTTTGCTTATCGTTTTCTTCTGGTTCAGTTAAAAAAATATTTATTTAAATTTAAACCTACAAAATACTGTTCTATCAGAAAATACATAGGGTTTGTAAGTATATTATCATTTTTAAGAATATATTGCGGATGGTTATTTTTGTTGACTTTTAAAATAACATCAAAAAAGAAAACCAAAAGAATAAATGCGCCTTAACAGTACATGCCACAATATTAAAACATACTTTTGATTTTGAAAAAGCCTGTATATTAGAAACAGAAAAAAAATTACAAATAAGACTAACATTAGAAATATTACATATAAAAACGGATAAAAATAATGTAAACTCTAAAACAGACCTCATAGGCCTTAGTATACAATCTACAACTTAATAAAAAACAAAAAAAAAATATGTACAAAATTAAGTCTAATCTTATATTAAAATTTTAAAAAAAAATCAGTTGTGGGCAGCACGAGACCTCTCGCCATATCCATATTAGGCTACATAACTATTGTACATATTTAATATTTTTGGTACATACAAAAACACATATCTTCTTTATATATTTTTTCATTCATTCTACGAACAAGTTTCATCTTATTCTTTTAAAGTTCGAGATTCTTCCAATTCATTGATGAGATTGGCGGTATTTTTGAAGGGTATATGTAATATAAGTATCTATAATTATAAATATTTAATTAATAATAAAATAAGAAATATAAAATGTATTTCCTAGAAAAAGTCTTCAGTATTGTTTTTTAGATTCACATTTATCTGTCAACTACAAACATTTTAATTTTTCCACTTGTTTTCCATGGGCTGCGAGATACATTTACAATTACAACTTATTATTTAATATATTTATGTCTCTATCTTTAACTCCATAGAAGATATAATAAAAATTTTAAATGTATCTGATAAAGATTTTCATATTCTTTAATACTAGTAATAACAGAAACTTTCAAAAATTAATATTTAGAATATTTTTTTAAAGAAACTATTACTTCCGGTTGTCCAATTGTTACCAAAATCTAATCAGCTCTCCCCAGGAATGAGGAAACTGCATATTTTTGAAGTCTTATAGTATTTGAGGAATCGTCCCTCCAACATCCAGATACACATACAGACATACACACATCCAAACACACACACATACACAGACATCATTTTAAAAATGTTATAATCGAATTCTAGGAACCTTAAATTGTGCTTATTCAATAAAATCTGGATATGCGATTTTTAGCATGATTCCAATACCTCTCTTAGCGGGAGGTAAAAGTTTGATATATATTCATTATATTCGATTCAAAGTGCATTAAATTTGCACTGAGACAATGAAGCATGATGCTCTTGTAATGCAATGACGTCATTTGCACTGCACGAGAGAAGTTGAATCGAAAATTCTATAACATCGAAACACATAACAAAAACAATTTATAACAATGGTTCTCACCATCTGACTAAATATCACTAATTCTTACTTAATCCTCTCCTGTAGCATTTGCTTCCCACTTTACGTATATGCTAGCGTAGAAATAAGAAATATTTTACAACATTGTTGATAGGAATTGTGGATCACAGGAATCACATTAGTGCAATTTGTAAATTATTTTTTGTCTGTTCAATTCTAATCCAAACCATTTGTCAATAAAGGAGTATAAATCTATTTCTACATCAGTATGAGGTATAATTTTTTGTGTAGTAAACATAACGCTATCATAGCGTACAACATAACCTAATTTTTCATTCTGTAACATAACGCAACTCCAACAACGCCCGGAGGAAATCCTTCAGTTCATACGGTGAGCGGCCAAATTCATTTCTTCTTTTTTGTCATCAGATAAAATTAAAATTCTAATTAATGAACATGAACGACATACCGTACAGTATAACTTATGCTCAAAAACTTTGATTGCTTTCTGATTCATTATGAACAGTAATTGCAACATTAGGTTGCAATATTTTATAGGCGAAATCGGAAGTGTTTAGCAACCATTCAATAAAGTATAAATGTATGAAATCCTGTTGTAACTACATAATAATCTTTTTACTGTGTACTTTACTCACATTATTACAAATACTCTAATAAAATACAAATTGGTTTATTTTTCAACTGTATGAAATTGCTATTTGTGTATTAAGAGCGTAAAATGGGATATGGTCGATTGTCCTACGTCGCGGGGCATCCTCTAGAAATCGACAATATCCATTTGCGCTTGAAACACACACAAGATTTTTTCTACTGTCGCCACAATGTATATAGACAGTAGAAAAAATATTTTTCTACAAATTAGGCATTTGCGTTCGCTTTTGTCAAAGCAAAATGTGACTTTGCCGTTCATGCGCAACAAAGTAGAAAAAACGCTCACTGTCCGAATTTCTACCTAAAATATCTGTTGTGGCCAGCCCAAGACCTCTCACAATTTCCATATTAGGATATATAAGTATTGTATATATTTAACATTTTTGGTACATCCAAAAACACATATCTTTATATATTTTTATATATATTTTTTTACCTCTCGCTAAGAGAGGTATTGGATTCATGCTAAAATTCGCATACCCAGATTTTAGTGAATAAGCACGATTTAAGGTCCCTATAATCCGTTTATAACATTTTTAAAATGATGTCTGTGTGTGTGTGTGTGTGTGTGTGGATGTGTGTATGTGTGTATGTGTGTATGTCTGGATGTTGTAGCCACGATTCCTCAAAAACTATAAGACTTAAGAACTGTTTAACTATGGATTCCTCAATCTGACATTCCTGGGAAGAGCTGAAAAGGTTTTGGTAACAATTGAACAACCGGAAGTAGTAATTTTTAAAAGAAATTCTTCCAAATATTAAAATTTTTGATATTACTAATTTTGAAGAACAAAATTCTACACCTGATACATTTAAATTTTTTATTATATCTTCTATAAATTTAGAGATAAAGACGCTATAATATATAGAATATCGGGATATAACAAGTCGAGTAGGCGAAACTACACTAAGGAAACCAGTTGACAAAGTCAAATGTTTATAATATAATTTGTAAATGACAGATTTCAGTGTCAAATATCAACAGTTTTAGTGACATTTTGATAGCTTTTTCTGTGAAGTACATTTAATCTTTCTTATTGTTTTATTAATTAAATATTTGAAATTATAGGTAATATGCATATATCCATCAGAAATACCGCCAATCTGGTTAATGAATTGGAAGAATTTGTGACATTTAGAAACTCCTTCATACAATGAAAAATAGATATAATTAGAATTATATGTGTGCAGAAGACATGTTAAATACAATAAAAAACAATATTTGGGTAAAGTCCTGTAATATTTTGTTATAAATCGACGGTTCAATAGCAAAGTGCAATACAATACTTATATAGTATAATATGAAATGGCGAGAGGTCTTGTGCTGGCCACAACAGATTTTTTTAATTCATTCTATGAACAAATTTCCTCTTATTCTTCTAATGTTCGAGATTTTTCCAATTCATTGATGAGATTGGAGCTATTTCTGAAGGGTAATATGTATTATATGTAACTATAATTATAAATATTTAATTAATAATAAAATAAGAAATATTAAATATACTTCTCAGGAAAGGCCTTCAGTAATGTCTCACAGACATGTAAATGTCAATTACAAACATTTTAATTTTTCCACTTGTTTTCCATGGGCTGAGAGATTCATCACAATATAGGCCATCCAGGGAATCAAGCGGTTTGCGTCATCGTTTAGGGATTTTTGAAATTTTCTTTATTTTTTTAAATATATTTTATTAACGATATTGTATTGGTTTTTTTATTATTATCATGTATTTGACACCTTTAATAGAAATAATTATATTTGGATATATTATTACTAAGTATAATTTTGTAAATTTTTGCAAAATGACGTTTGATTATATTTTTTTAATATTGGTAATTCTGAGCATGTATATTACTAAATATTATATGTCTATATTATACTTTTCAACGTGTATTGTAATTTCATTTTGTTTTTGGTTTCGTTGTTCATTGTCAAAATGTCAAATGCTCTGTCATGTCAAATTCAAAAGCTTGTAGTTAATTTATTGACTTATTTTGGAAATGAAAAATAGATTGGTGGGTTTTTACTTTCACTGAAATCTAATATTGAGGTAATATTTGGTTCTATTTGGTAGTAATAATTCGAAAATTAAATCTATGTATATGTACAGCGTGTGGCAAACGCTATACTCAATGTATAGAAACAGTGAGAAATTGTATGGTATGCAGTATTCTGTATTTTTTTAAGGATCTCATATAATACTAGAGTTTGTTGCATATACTACAAGAATGAAGTATTTATAACGGCGTAAGCAGTATCGTTCAGAATATTTTAAATAAAATTGAATTTCGCTGGATAAATATTATACCAGACGTGTTTTTAATAGCATTTTCCGCTTACACATTCAGTGCGCACTGAGTGCAAATTTAGCTGCACTGAGTGTGAGTGGCGTTTTCCACTTACTTTTTCAGTGCGCACTGTTCCGGATTTTTGTTTTCCACTTACTACGAAATCGCACTCAGGGTAACATCAACTCGCACTCAGTGCGCATTTTGTTGCACCGACTACTATAGCAAGTGCGACAATTTGAGTGCAAATATGGCGGCGGAAGATTTCAAAAATGCCGTAATGGTATCTACTATTGAAGGACTCTTATCTTGATCTTCGTCATCTGATGATATAACAGACTCTAGACTATTTAAAAAAACCAGACCAACCCAAAATAATTAATTTCATATCTAGTGTATTTTATAAATATTCTGACAAACAGGTAATAATTACATATTATATTGTTTTGCACAATTAAAAAGCTTAAATTTTATCAAGTTTCAAGAATCCTTCAGAATTAAAAGAGTTATTATAAATGACACCGTCGTCATATTTTATATTTATTGTTAATTATGTCAATAAAACTTTCAAATCCCAAACTTAACCTCAACTTTTGCACAAACAAATGTGAACTGAAATAGGAACGTATTTTCCACTTGTCAGTCGATGGGTGCGCACCGTTCACAAAACCAAAACAGTGCATGACGTCATACATTGCACTGAGTGCATTCCAGTGCGCACTAAATTTTGGTAAGCGGAAAACGCTATAAGAAAATTTGGGTTTATGAAGATTTTAATCCGTTTTACATGCCCATGTAAACTTTTTAACATATGACGTCATTGTTTCTAGTGTTATTGTATTTATGACGTAAACCGCTTGATTCGCTGGATGGCCTATATATTACTTTAAATATTTATATTTCTGTATCCCCAACTCTATAGAATTAAAAATATCGGATACAGATTTTTAAATTTTTTAATATTTGTAATAACATAATTTATCAAAAAATAATATCTAGAATTTTTTTAAGAAACTAGAACTTTCGGTTGTCCAATTGTTACCGAAATCTAATCAGCTTTTCTCAGTAATGTCAGATTAAGGAAATCGCAGTTAAACATGTTCCAAGTCTTATAGTATTTGAGAAACCGTGGTTCCAATATCCACACACACACCCACACACATATATATATATATATATATATACGCACACACACACGGACATCATCGTAAAAATATTATAATCGGATTCTTAAAACGTACTTATCCACTAATATCTTGATATGCGATTTTTAGCATGATTCCAATACCTCCCTTACGAGAGGGAAAAATGTGAAGATATGCCACTGGTCTAAATTCTTAATGGGAACTTTTAGTTAGAAACTAATGGCGAAGTAATTAAAATTTAAAAATATGATCGTTATTTATTGAGTAGTACTGTAAGTACAAAGTGGGCATTTTATTTTTTTTTGTTATGTTGGAAGTTCCCCTTGTAGCTACTGTAGAAAAAATTTAGTGTGTGATTCGAGCGCAAATGGACATTGTCGATGTCGACAGAATGCCGCGCGACAATATCCTATTTTGCGCATAAATAGCTATTTTAGCGGATTGACGTAAAATTCCGCAGACACAATGACAGTTCACATAACTTTACAAAAGAAATAATTGTGCGTCTAGTATTACCCTCTTTGTGTTAGTTTGCGAAATTTTCAATCCACACTCGTACAACGTAACGTATATACGATTAAGGGATTACGTATGTACGTATAGTACGAATAGTTTCAAATAATTTCAGAATTAGCTGCTACTCATTTTGCCTATGTCAGAAGACAGCACGGATTTGATACGTAATATATCTACCGTTGTGCTTCTTTTCAGAATATGCGTTTAACAATTTCAAAACTAATATGATTTTATTATATGAATACAATCACGGCTCTATATCTGACGGCATTTGATTTGATCTTAAATAAATTTAATTTAATTTATAAAATTTTCCGCTCCAAAACATTTTATTGATGCACTAGTGAGATCTCGTTATAGTAATTTTATTGTACTTTCTGATCTTTAGATACACTGTTATATAAACAATGAAAAACTTATATGTCTATTTCACCTCTGCAAGTATGGGATAGCATAAAATACTGACATAGTTCATGTTTCATGTTATTATATTAAACGAATGAATTAAAGTTTCTGGGAATTGGATTATTTATAACAAATAAGATCTAGGGTTGCATGGAATGTAATTATTACCACCCGCTACCCTTGGTAAGGGACATATAGGGATCGTGCTAAAAATCCCATGTCGAGATTTTGGTAAATGACCACGTTTTAAGGTCCCTAGAATCAGATTTTAACATTTTCACGATGGTGTCTGTGTGTGCGTTCGTCTCTCTCTCTCTCTCTCTCTCTCCTCTCTCTCTCTCTCTCTCTCTCTCTCTCTGTGTGGTTGTGTGTGTGTATGTGTGTGTGTGCGTGTGTGTGTGTGTGTTTGTGTATATATGTGTGTGTGTGAGTGTGAGAGAGAGAGTGCATTTTGTCAACTCTCTAATCCAAATTCTAAAACCTTGTATTTCTACCTTATTCTAATATCAAATGAAGCCATTAGATTTCGATGTAAATCAGGTAACCGGAAATGGCACATTACTTGAACCTCAAAATAATTTTTCTTCGAAAAATATCTTTAAATATAACGTTTTCGCGATTTATGTAATTGTCAGAATTAAAGATTATTAAATTTTCTACAGGTACGCATTCATACTTTTTTTATATATTTTATAGATAAATATATAAAATAATCTATTTTATAAATCATAAATCAGATTTCAAATGTAGGTATGTAACTAACAAATAAATTTCACTATCAAAAAACCTATCATTTCAAATTATTAACAGTAACGTTTTAAAAGAAAATTGAAATAGTAAATAAAACAATAGTTACATTACACGAATGCAAAGGAACATAATATACTTTACGCACATCTGCTTTAAAATTGTTTGTTTACATCGTAGTTACCATGGCGGAAACTGAAAGATTACACCCTGCGGGCGGTAAAGTAGCATATGCGGACGGTAAAATACAGAAAGAGCCCGCTTATTGGTAAACAAAACATCAAAAATACAATTGGACATGTAAACAAGACTCTTATTTTTAAAAAATGATATTAGTTCCGCTAAATTTTCACTAGATTTTATTAGAATTGCTTAAGAAATTACTTCAGAAATTGCCTCAAATCTCCAAGTATGACATTTATAAAAATATTTATATAACCAAATAGTTAGCAATGCAACACATCGCCTTATTGTTTTGTGACATGGCCACCTGGCCACGTAATATTTTTATATAGCAACAAGGTTTTAAATGTATTTAAAAAAATAATTTAAAAACATTTCAATTGATTGCAGTTGTGTGTAAAACGTTGTACTTACCTCGGGCCGAAAGAAGTTTACACTCTTGGACAAATTTCGTCCGCAGGCGTAAACCTTTTCTTTCGACCCTCTATATGTAAATAACTATTCCAGCATCAATAAATATGTAGGTATGTAATTAAATTTAAAAAAGTTTTTTTTTTAAATAACAATAACACGGTTTAGTTCCACAAGAAAAGTTTATTTTTACTTTATCGTACAATTTCGCTAGTTGCTGCATCATCAGAAGTACTAGCGGGATGTATAGAGCAGACCACAACAGATTTTGTCAGCAGCGAATATGTTAACATGAATAATTATAAACAAATAAATTATTCTCTTTTCTGTTGAGTTTATCTCAGTTCATATTCAATTAATAATATTGTAATACAAACTAAGCATTAAAAATAACTGCAACTATAATTTAAAACAGATTTTCTTTTTTACGGAAATTTCAATGCATGAATAAGAATGAAAATATTACTATGCAACTAATCGTAAATTAGAAGCAGAAAAGCGTAGTTTATAATTTTATACAAAATTGCTTGAAACTGTGTAACATAAAAATTTAGCTGATGTTTGTATATTAATTAAATTTAAACTAGATGTTATTACATTTAAATACACTGTAACTTACACGCACTGGTGGCGCTAATAATTTTATGTTCTGCTAAAGTTGAAAGGCGTACAAACTTCATTATTGAGAAGGGTTCTTATTTCAAGATGTAGAAGAAAATTAACGATTATCAAATTTATAAAATTTATTTGTACCTACATATATTATGCTTTTGAATAGCATTCAATAAAATTTTAAAGTTATACAGGGGTATAAAAATAAGGTTTTTTTCAAGAAAACTGTTAAGAATTTCAAATAAGGGAACTTCCGGTTGACCAATTGTAACCAAAATCTAATCAGCTATTTATATGGACGTAAGGAAGAGGAATACGAAAGAATTATATTTTTTAGAATTGTATTATCGTCGGAGAATTTTTTGTTACACACACAGAGACACACCCACACACACACACACACACACACACACTCACACACACACATAAATACATACAATCATACATCATCGTAAAACTTGTAAAATCATATTCTAGGGCACCTAAAACGTGTTTACTCATTAGAAACTCTCCAACGATTTTTTTTTTACCAAAGACAATACCTTCCTTACCTAAAGGTGACGGAAGGTAAGTAAAACGACTTTTGGCGAGGAAGCTTGGTGGAATCCAAGAATAAATGAATCATAATAGTAAAAGGGAAAGAGACTGAGTTGTAAGGACCTCTGGCATGGTTGACATGTGTAATTTTGGCTACTCTGTTAAACTTTTCCTTGTTGTACTATTGATGATGAGAACTTAGTACTCAAAATACGTACTTATGTAGTTTTATTAAAATTTTGTTTTAAGGTACCTAAGGTGTAATTTTTTTAGTGTTAGTTAATGAACGGTTCGAACATTTTCAAAAATAACTGTTATGAACAAGATAATATTAATATTGATATATAAATGATTAATTTTTGAAACAAATGATAATTTTCGTTATTTTTTTTTTATCCCCTCGATAAATTATTTTAGAAGTAGCAAAATATTTCAGAAAAAGTCAAGGGCTTCATCAGTCCTTAAACCCATAAATTTCCAATGTCAAGTAGTGACTAAAATATTCACAAAATATTTTTATTTCAATATGAATATTTCGACTGAAAAGCAGTCATCATCAGTTGTAGTAAAATAGATATTTTTGCAGTCGAAATGTACAATTGAAATAAAAATATTTTGTAAAAAAATATTTATTATTGTTGATATTTTAATTTATATCTTCACGTTACTCAATTAATTAATTAAGTAGTGACTACATGAATTTTTTTAACAAATAATTCTTCGGTATTTAATTCGTGAATCGTTCGCATTTCTTAATGATCTTTCATTTTCCATTTGTATATTTAGTTTTACACTTAATGCAGTTAATGACGTCATGCCCGACATTTGTTGTTATACCACATGTGTAGTGCATTTTAAATGAAACATGTTATAAAAGTCCAGTGCAAGTTCCTTAGCTGTCACTGACAAGTAAAAGATTATTTGCAACAGCAAATGTTTATTTTCACTTCCTTGTACGAAGTACAGGAAGTATTGTAATCGCGAAAAATTTCGGTTTCCAGATTTCAACGGAAATAACCATTTTGACCATCCCTGAATCCATTTTGACTAATTTCGTCGTGACGTCTGTACGTACGTATCTCGCATAACTGAAAAACGTGAAGCCGTAGAAAGTTAAAATTTTGTATTTACGACTGTTATAACATCTAGTTGTGCATCTCCCTTTTTGGTTATTACATAACTTTCGGAAGTGGTACTTTACTTGAAGCCTATAATAGATTTTAATGAAAAACTATTTTAAAATATAATCCAAAACTTTTCAAATTTGGTATACAAGACTCATATATCAATGGAAATAATATATTAGATTTTAATTAAAATGGTCTAACCGCAAGTGGTACTTTACTTGAAGCCTATAATAGACATTAATGAAAAACTGTATTAAAGTATTATCCAAAAATTTTCAAATTTGGTATATAACACTTATATATCAATGGGAATAACATAATAGATTTTAGTTAAAGTGGTCTATCCGGAAGTGGTACTTTACTTGAAGCCTATAATAAATTTTAATGAAAAACTATTTTAAAATATAATTTAAAACTTCTCAAATTTGGTATTTAATACTTTTATATTAATAGGAATAACATAATTGATTTCGGTTAAAATAGTCTAACCGGAAGTGATACTTTACTTGAAGCTGTTATCAGTTTTTCTTGAAAAAAAAATGGTGTTATTTTGAATTTAACAATAAATGCTTCAAATAAAAGTTTTAGAAAATTGAATTCTGCGTCGAAAATATCAAGTATGATTAAATTAGCTCTTTGTATAAGCGAGATATGTAAATTTAAAAATTAAGTACTTTTTGGTTTCTGTAATTAAGTTTACTATGAATTAGGACAAAAAATAACAAAAAAAAAGAATTTAATGTCAATGTCAAATTATGTCCAATATGTATGTGCAATTTTATGATTGTGTCTGTTATAATACATATTTTAATTATTAACAAAATATGTATAGTGTAACAGGCGTAAAAGGAAGTCATGTGTTGTCCACATCAGATATTTATATATTTACAAAGGTTCGTTTTCAAGCATTCGTCTAGAATTAACAGACTAATTTTTTTTTTCATCCATTGTAATAACACAGTAATGTTTACTTCACTCGAAAAGTATAAATGAAAATAAAATTCAGCTAGTGCGCACTGATTATATAAATGGAAAACAAATTATGCACTTAGTGCAAAAAAGTTGGCACTAAGGCCGTGTCCGATGTTGCACTTTTATCACCCTAATAACTAATTCCTAAATTTATATGGCCTAAATTCGTCATTATTTAGGATTTTAGGAAATAGACTTTAGGGTTTTGTACGAGCACACTATGCCTTGAAGTTGAAGCGTACTAATTAAACAAGACATGTTCGTTGTTATAATTTGTACAAAACGTCAAATTTACTGTCAAATAATAGCTTCTTAGCTTTTATTACCTCCCGCTACCCTTAGTAAGGGAGGTATAGGGATCGTGCTAAAAATCACATATCGAGATTTTAGTAAATGACCACGTTTTAAGGTCCCTAGAATCCAATTTTAACATTTTCACGATGATGTCTGTATGTGTGTATGTGTGTGTGTATGTATGTGTGTATGTATGTGTGTTTGTATGTATGTATGTATGTATGTATGTGTGTTTGTATGTATGTATGTATGTGTGTATGTGTAGGGATTTTGTCTTCGCTCTAACTCAAATACTATCATTCAGAAAATTCTGAAACCTTGTATTTATACCCTATTCTAATATGAAAAGAAGCCATTTGATTTTGGTGTAAATCGGATAACCGGAAATGGCACTTTACCTGAAGCTCATAATGGTTTTTCTTCAAAGAATACCGTTAAATGCCATTTTTTCGCATTTTATGTCTTATGAAAATTAAAGATTATCGAATTTTGTACAGGAATACATTAATACTTTTTCTATATATTTTACAGATAAATTTAAAAATAATTTTTTTTATTAGTCGCGAAGCCTAAGATAAACACAATTCCTTTGTTACACATTTCATATTTCAAATGAATGTAACTGACAGTAAATGTCACTGTCAAAAAACTAATCACTTCAAATGAATAATAATGACATTTTAAAAAGTAAATAGTAAATAAAGCAATAGTTTTATGCAATGGAACAGTTTGCAGCGTTAATAAATCCGTAGGTATGTATTTAAATTAATAAAAATTAAACAGCGGGAGGTTTTGTGTTGGCCACATCAGATTTCTTTTTATAGTTTTCATTTGTAAGACCCGTTATTATTATCTAAATTATTCAAATGACGATACTTTCGGTTAACCAATTTAACGAAGATCTAATCAGCGTGTGTGTGTGTATGTGTGTATGTGTACGAATTTTGTTTGCACTCTGACTCAAATACTATCATTCAGAAAATTCTGAAACCTTGTATTTTTACCCTATTCTAATAGGAATAGAAGCCATTAGATTTTGGTGTAAATCGGATAAACGGAAATGATACTTTACTTGAAGCTTATAATGGTTTTTCTTCAAAAAATACCATTAAATGCCATTTTTTCGAATTTTATGTCTAATAAAAATTAAAGATTATTGAATTTTCTACAGGAATACATTATTACTTTTTCTATATATTTTACAGATAAATTTAAAAATAATTTTTTTTTATTAGGCGCGAAGACTAAGATAAAAACTATTCCTTTGTTACACAGTTCATTTTTCAAATGAACGTAACTGACAGTAAATGTCACTGTCAGAAAACTTATCACTTCAAATTAATAATAGTGACATTTTAAAAAGAAAATAGTAAATAAAGCAATAGTTTTCTGCAATGGAACAGTTTGCAGCGTTAGTAAATAAATAGGTATGTATTTAAATTAATAAAAATTAAATAGCGGGAGGTTTTGTGTTAGCCACATCAGATTTTTTTTATAAAATATAATATTAAAATTTAATCTGAAGCATCAAATTAAATCGAATTGTATAAATTATTTTTGTTGTTCTAAAGTGTTGCCATACAAACCAATGAATGCCATTAATGTACCATTCGGACATCGGACGCAGCCTAAATATATAAATGGAAATCGCTATAAGAAAAATAACTGCATAAAAACAGTTTAAAATGTAATAAATTATTATTTTAATAAATTGTTCAATTATCAGTTAGCATGCTCTTGAGATAATCTTATTCTCTTCAAAGTATTCGGAAAGATCTTTTATCTTTGAATATTTTGACAATGCCATTAATTGTAGCATCAGTCTATAGCCCATCAGCAAGATTTATGTATATTCCAAAACACCAATGTCGAAACCCAGTAGTCTGTTTGTTTTCGGTGTCCCAGTTCGCTCTAATTCCATTCGGAATGATGTATAGTCATCTCTAATCTCTGCTATCCGAGTTCTTGGTCGCTCATCAGCGTCGTAACATCAGATAACGGAGGCATTTTTGCAATAGTAGCACACAGCACGTTCCAGTTTCAGTAGTTACAAAATTAATTCGATTGTTTTGAAACAACTGACGGTCGAGCGCACGGGCTATGTGCGCGCACGCTAGCTAGAAATGTCATTAGTCATTTGGGCTGGTGGCATCTAGTCGCTTGTACCCGTGCCGTGGTAGAACAATCGGCAATCGGGCAATCGACAATCGCTGTAGCTACCTCGACTGGAACACTTTCGATTTCTTTGTTGTAATTAAGAGGATTGAGTTGGCGTTGTTTAATAACAAAACAACAGCGGGCCAATTATGTCAGTAGGTCGAAAGTCATCGTAATTTATTGGATAATAACAGCAAGGGAGATTACCTTATGTATCGTCTTCAATGATATATTGTTTCTATAGTATTTGGAAGCAATTATGTAATAGCTATAAAAGGTAGACATTAAAACATCTGGAGATTAATGTAATCGTATGCTTTTGATTTTAAGAAGCCTTCAATTAACACAATGCAATGTTTCACTTATATAAGATTGGCCTCCATCACACCATAGTTTGTACTTAGAGTCATTTGAAAAAGTTTACCTAGGCCCGGACTTTCCTAACAAAGTTCATTATAAAATTATCAGCTATAATATCCCGAGGACATTGATAATAACGAAATAATTTTATGACAGTTACCGAAAGCGCGTTGCTTGGTAACAGCCCGACGCCGAAGGCGGAGGTGGTGTTACCTAAAAGCAACGTGCTTGAGGAAGTGTGATAAAATTATAAGTATTTTTTGTGTCTAACTTAGCCCAGTAGATGTCGCTAGTAGCTATGAACGTGAATGTGGCTATGAATATGTTCAGTGAGAAGTGTGCAATGAGAATGAGACCTCTTTGAGTGAGACCAAAGAGAAGAAGATAAGACATACAAAAGTCCATAAATATTCTCCACATTTAGTTTTTTATTTAATACAGTATTTTTTGATGTGTTTTCTTCTATAATTTTCTTGATTAAATCATCAATTTCATTGACAACGTGAAAATGACATTTTTAAATTAAAACAAATAATCTTTAATTATATGTTGAAAACTGTTTGTTACTTAGCAACTTAGTGACATAAGTGATAATTGTCTTAGGATAATTATCAGTGTAAGTTTGTTTTGATTGGTTACTTTCGCACACGTGATCAGAAATACAGGGATTCAATTGGATATTTTTTTAACAAAAAAACTTTCATTGTAAGTTAGTTTTGATTGGTTACTTTCGTACATGTGATCAGAAATACAGGTATTCAATTGGATAATTTTTAAACCAAAAAAGTTTCTTTCTAATAAACTGTAAACTGTGCATCAAAATTATTATTCAAATTATAGTATGACTAACGACTGAAAGTTGATGCATAAAATATTTTTTTACGTTTTTTTAAAAAGTACGCTTTTTTCAGTAAATTGGATTTATAAAGTATGTTTTTTTTAACACAAGTGTGAAAAGAGTACACTTTTTTACGTTACGGCACTTTTTTTTGCACTTTTATTGCAGACGTAAAAAAAATTGTATTTATACAATTCGAAAAAATCCTATGAGTTCTCAACATTTTTAACAGTTTTTAAGTCACCAGAAATTAAATTGACAAGTTTAAAACCCTTAAGACTTGCAATCATGTAAAATAATATCAAAATATGGTTAAATTGTTCTCATGTTAATTAATGCTGTATAACTTTATTTAGCAATCAATAATATGAATCCAGCAACACACACAATTCATCTCTTGGCGACAACATGTGAACACGTCTATTAACTTCGTCGCAAATAAGTCAAAGAAAAATAATTAGCATGCAGTACGAAGGTTCTGGGTAATTAACAAGGCTCGCGTCGCGCTTAGGCCGATGATATGGCTCTGGCAATCTCGATGTAGTTCACCTAGACATAGCAGTGATATTTCCATGTTCCCTGACCTTTTCTAATCACAGAGACTGCTTTATTATTTACACCATACCATGTGCATAGGAAATTGTTGTGTTTTTATGCAGGTGAATGATAGAATGCTGAGCGGTCGCCTAACCGCGTAATTATTTTAATAAATGAATTAATGAATAGTTAAATATGAATCATGATGATTAAAGGCTAATTGAAAATTGTTTCACATATGGAAGGTGAAGGTGTGGTCGTTTTGCAAATCATCATCATTAATATTTCATAAATTTATGATATATTTTAGAACAATCTCTTGATAATGCAATATTTTATCTAGGTACACGAAAATTATTAAAAATTACCTTATTGTCCCTGTCAAAGTATTCCCCGCATTTGATTCTTATGCTAACGTTTTTTATCTCTCGCTAAGAGAGGTATTGGATTCATGCCTAAATTCGCATATACAGATTTTAGCAAATAAGCACGATTTAAGGTCCTTAGAATCCGATTATAACATTTTTAAAATGATGTGTGTGTGTGTATGTGTGTATGTGTGTGTGTATGTGTGTGTGTATGTCTGGCTGTTGTAGGGACGATTCCTCAAAAACTATAAGACTTAAGACCTGTTTAACTATGAATTCCTCAATCTGACATTCCTTTCTTAGAAAAATTCTTCTAAATATAATTTTTTGGAATTTTTTGTTATTACAAATATTGAAGAACAAATCTAATACACTTATTTTTTATTATATCTTGTATAGGTTTAGAGATAAAGACACTATAATATATAGAATATTCTAATCGCAGAGGCTAAGGCACTAAGGAAACCACTTGACAGATTCAAATGTTTATAACATAGTTTGTAAATGACATATGTCAGTGTCAAAAACCAACAGTTTTAGTGACATTCTAATAGATTTTTCTAGGAAGTATATTTAATCTTTCTCATTGTTTTATTTATTATTTATATTATTATTTTTATCATTATTTATTTTTTATTTATTTATTTTATATATCGTCATCATTACCGATGTCTACATATGTGTAGATAATCGCACACCCAGAAATGGGAAATATGCCGTGATGATATATTTATTTATTTATTTTATTGTTTTATTAATTAAATATTTGAAATTATAGGTAAAATGCATATATCCATCAGAAATACCGCCAATCTGGTTAATGAATTCGAAAGAATCTTTGACATTTAGAAACTTCCTCATACAATGAAAAATAGATATAATTAGAATTATATGTGTGGAGAAGAGATGTTAAATATAATAAAAAACAATATTTAGGTAAAGTTCTGTAATTTTTTGTTATAAAACTACGGTTCGATAGCGAAGTGCAATACAATACTTATACAGGGTGTCTCAATAAGCTTGCTCACTACTGGTAACTTTTTTATTTGAAGAGGTACGAGGTTGGTTAAATGAGAAAAATTGTGCCATTTTATATTAGAAAATTGGTCATGTAGACAAAATAAAAATTGTGTCAGCGGTTCTCAAAATTTGGGACAGAATAAATATTTTTTAAATGGAACTATATATTTTTTATTATCTTATTAGAAAGAGTATTTTTTTCTCTTTCCAATAAGGTAATGTTGTTTATGTACAATTTTTTCAAATAAACGAGTTATTTACGTTTAAAGATAAAACTATTTTATTAGTTTTTTAGTCAAGTAAGCCATGGAAACAATTAATTCTTTGTTTGTTTGACGTTTAATAATTTTTCCCGTAAAGTTCTCTGTGTTTAATAATGTTTAATTACTTTACAAATGAAGAAAAGTTAGATATGATATTGCTATATGGAAAGTTATATCTAGACACCAGTTACGTAGAACGGTCGGCTCTCTTTCCAAAAGAGTTTAAATGTGCGAAAGAAATAATGGCTTTCAATTTGAATATTTTCTTTGTTTTGTTATTACTGTAAAATAAATTAATAAAATAATAATTTTATAAAAGACAATTTTTTCCATAGTTTACTTGACCTAAACTAATAAAAGATAATTTTTATCTTTAAACGTAAATAACTCGTTTATTTAAAAAAATTGTACATAAACAACATTACCTTATTGAAAAGAGAAAAGAATACCCTTTCTAATAAGATAATAAAAAATATATAGTTCCATTTAAAAAATATATATTCTGTCCCAAATTTTGAGAACCGCTGACACAATTTTTATTTTGTCTACATGACCAATTTTCTAATATAAAATGGCACAATTTTGCTAATTTAACCAACTTCGTATCTCTTCAAATAAAAAAGTTACCAATAGTGAGCAAGCTTATTGAGACACCCTGTATAGCCTAATATGGAAATGGCGAGAGGTCTTATGATGGCCACAACAGATTTTTTCAATAGATTTTAACAAATTTACTCTTAGAAAACCGACGTTTCGGTATACACTTATACCTTTTTCAGAATCTACAAACAATCAAAAACAATTTAGAACAAATATGCTGTATGACTGAAATTTCAAGTACCTAACTATTAACACCTAATCGATACCACAGTTGCTAAATTTACCCACATCTAAGAATATTATTCTGTGCTCATCCCACCACTTCAATTACAGGGAAATTCCGGATGGTACATTCCAATATATTTACCGCTCAATACAGAATTCTTCCCATATAAAATATAATAACCTACCATCCCAAATACCTTTGTAACTATATATTATATTCTCAAACCGCATCATCTATACTTATATTATGTATTCCATAACCACATCTATCTATTTAGTTGTGTTAGTATGTTGGGTTTGTGTGTTTCGCTAGCATTGCGATCTCCCTGGCTGGAATGCGTGCACTTTCACTGCGACCACGCCACCGCGAGTGTAGCTCCCGGCTACTAACCGACCGCGGATCGCAGTCGCTGCTGCCGGTTACGCCCGTCACCAAATGTGTGGGTGGATAGAGACGCAACTAAATATGATTTAGATGGTTTCTAATGGTTACTGTAGCCTTAATTTGATCGAATTCCAGCATACGTTTATTAATGGGTTTCATTAATGCATACACGGTAAAAAATTACATTGATACTCCGGACAAAATTTAGTTAGCTTTATTTTTTTTTTATTTCAACAATATTTTTTTGCCGTGTATACGAAGAACTTTGTATTTTAAGTTTCCAAAACTAAACAATTTTTGTTGTGTATAAAAAGTATTATTTGCTGTAAAATATTAGTCATGGTAGCAATTATTATTAGTAGTACTAAGCAGTTATTTTGTTACTTTGTTCAGATTACAAAATCATTTTGCAACAATTAAAAATATTTAATCTGTTACTGGGACAAATTATATATTTTTGTATCCTGTGACATTATATTTTGTAAAGATTACAAATTTTTCTTTCCGCCATATACTTTGTACAGGTAACTAAAACTTTTGTGTAGACAGGGTATTTCCTGGTATACAGTATAATTCACTGTTCGTGTTATAGTATACTACGTCGTGTCGCATTTGCTTCCGCTGTTAAGTTTTAGCCTCTCGAAAATTGTGTTTTAAAAGTGCTTGTTTCTTGTGCCCGTCAATAAAAATGGATGATTTTGTAAAAGATATTTTAAAACAATGGCAATTAGAGTGTCTTATTAAGAAATTTGAAGGTATGTATCGATGATTGATAAATCTATTATAATTTAAGTGACTATTGGTTCATACGTTATTTTGTTTATATAATATTTGTTACATGCATATAGATTATAATTATAAATAAATAAAATTATTATAATACGCATGTATTTAATTTTTACCTTACTACCTCATTAATGCATTTGTATATCTATCAAAATTTTCCAAAACAAATTCATACTTATTAATGGTAACTTATTTTATTTGTTCGCATAACAAATGCGTTACATATGTCCATTCTACGAAAAGATATAGAGCTACATGAAATAATTAACACTATATTTTCTACAGCGCATTTTTGTAACACTATACTTGCCGATTGGAGCAGATAGATATGATGAATTGAAATCCCTAATTTTTTGTGTTCCTCCTACGATACATTATCCCAATGCCATATTGATGAAGAATATTTTTTTATGTTTTATGCTATTTATGTCGACATATTATATGATGAATTCATAAAGAGTTAAAATTATTAAGCATTATTTTTTTATTTAATTTATGATAATTTTCTAATATTTAGGCTTGATAGAAATACAGCATATATTTTACATAGTTCATAAGTCTTTATTCTTTCTTTATAATCTTCAATTTGAATTTATAATATTTTAATATTTTGATCTCTAATGCATTTGATGAAGATTAGTATGCCGGGCGGTTTTAAATATTGTATTGAAATATTACTTATTACAGGTATACAAATAGCTTCAGCATGTATTTTCCACCCCGGTTCCAACGCATCTTTTCGCGCCCCTGTGAAGGAAACTATTTAGAACTGCAGATAAATTTCGGGTGATTACAATAAGCCCTTGGGTAAATAAGAGATCCTCAGAAAAATTAAATTGTACAGTGTTAACTAATTTTGGTATAGCAATGAAAATTTATAAATGTTTCAAAATTACATTACATTGAAAAATTGGCAACATGGTACAGAAAACGTCCATAAGATTAGCATTGGCTATCTCCCCTACACTGAAGATAGAGTGTGGGACACTGTATAGGAGAAAGACAGACTACATTTTTTCGCGAAAATAAAACTTTAAGGGGTGAAATAGGGCATAAAAATTTGTATGGAGAACCCATCATTTCTCAGTTAGGGATATAAAAATTCTTATTTATGATTTTGGTAAGAAATAAATAGTATTTAGCGTTTTTGAAAAATCATCCCTTAAGGGGTCCCGTAGCCTCGTGCTTGAGTGTCTGTTCGCGAACCTGGGGGTACCGGGTTCGATCCCGCCCGACGCCAAATATTTCGAATTTTAAATGGCACAAAAGTGACCTCTGTGGTGCACTCTCCACGCCAGCAATGAGTGCCCGTGAGGTGACGCCTGGTAAGCGCCCGCACGGTACAAATATGTCATCATCATTACCGATATCTGCGATAAAGCAGATTGGCACACCCAAAAATGGGTAATATGCCGTGATGATATATATATATATATATATATTTATTTATTTATTTAGGAGGTAGAATAGAGGATGATTTCAATTTTTTTTTTTATCTTTGTATCTATAGTTAAGTTTTAACAGTTAGCAGATTTTCGATATTTGTTGGAAGGATAGCTTGCATCATATGTACATAAGTACAAGTACCTGAGATATGTTTAGAAAAGGGCGCTGTTTGGTACGGTTGGGAATCAGGAGGGCAGTGGGTGGAGCCTATTACATGTACGGTGCGAGGCAGGTTGTCGGCTCCCTACGCAGCACATGTATCCGAAGTAAATGTGAAGAAATACTGGTACACGTGTAGCTAATCGCTATTCTAGCTTTACTCGTGCGAAACCGGGGCGGGTCAGCTAGTTCAGAGATAAAGAGAATATATTTTTAATTTGAAAGTAACGTTACTGTCTTCACATATAATCAAAAGTTTGAGGCAACTATATTACTGAACTTCTTAATCTATCATATTCTAGTTAATGCATAACAAATGATTATGTTAATAATATAGCCATGTGCACAAGTACATGCACCAGACACCAGACACATACTTTAAACATCTGCTAACTGCAAATTTTCTCAAATCAATCAACTTTCAATTACTCTTAATAAATCCCCATCTTTTCGAATCAATCTCACAATTTTCAATTAATCTAATCTTATTAGATTATCGAGCACATTTGAAACATTCTTTACTCAGACAGGGTACGTGTAATAATCAATTTAATTTGCATATTTGCAACGTTAGCTCTTGGGACTTACACATCCAGATGCGCTCCATCTAGATAACTCCAGATACAATCTGTAACTGTGCAATTAAACTGGAATTACCATCATCGAACGCACTAAGCGGAGGAAATGGATTCCTGAGGTTGTAGCTAAAAACTAAACTCATTCATAACTTTCTTTCGGATGGTTTCTTCCTGATTATGATTGGTTTCAGTTGATTTTGTTGGTTTTTGCTGAAGAGTTATTCAATTACTAGAACTACTTGTACACTTGCTCTTTAAGACTAACAGAGGTAATGTAGAAGATACGTTTCATTTCATACTAGTACGTTGAAAATGGTTTTTGTGGTATGAAAAACTGGTGTTATTTAATAATATGATATGCAAGATTTGTTACATTTTATAGGTAAACCACATATTAACTATGTACAGTAAACTTGTTATATTAATGTCTTCCTTGTTTTCATCAATTTAAATAAGTTTACTGACTTCATTCATTTAATAGTTTTTTTTACATCTGGATATAAGAGCTTAGAACCATAATAGTTAGGCCGGTTTACAATTTCAACCAAATTATAAAACCCACGCAAATGATAAGAAATTTCTATCAGTTTCTTTCGGCTAATTGAAAATATAGATCTCAAACTTACAAAAACTGAATGTTTTTCAAGTATTCTGCCCTTTAATATTGGGTATTGGGTTACAATGGGTCGAATTCAGCCCTGTTCACTAGTGTGTGATTGTCTCTAGTTACTATGGAGACAGCTTGAATCTTTTCTTTTTAGGGCCGAGATATACCCAAATCATTCAAGCAGCCAATGCACGTCATTAATAAAAATTGAATAAAAGTAACTAGATGTGTGACGTCATGTACTGGTACGTTTGCAGAGGTTTTAGAATCTTTATGAAAAGAGTTATACAGATTGCAATCTGTATTATTGACCTGGTCATAACTTGTCACATCTTCAAAATAAATACTACATTTTCGTCACTGTCCATTTCTATTTATATTATTTTATAGTACTAACCAAATATAAAAAAAACTGTCAAACTGTCATTTCCATCACATATGACATCTAAGTTAAATAATGAAACATGAAGATAATCAACAATTTTTAGAATTTGTAGACATAGTAGAAGAAGCCTTAATAATAACAATGAAAAAGGGTTGCTTCAAGAAGATATATCCGTGATATGACTCATATATCTGCAACCTGTGACATATAATGTAGATGTCAAATATAAGATTTGAGAGAAAAATATTAAAATTTACAAATATACCAACATAGTTATTACAAATTCTCTAAAATCCTTCCTAGAAAACCAAGAATTCACGAAGTTTCGACTATGAAACATATGTTGTGCTTGAGGTCGAGAACGACCGGAGTAATGCTTGGCGAAGTAATGTTCAAGTACGAGATTGAGCATCGACTATGAAAACGGGCATAAAACTGTTGATTTTTGACACTGTCATGTGTCATTTCAAACTATATTATAAACATTGTAATTTGTCAACTGATTTCCTTAATTCGATTACTCTATAAATTTATAGTGTCTTTATCTCTAAATCTATACAAGATATAATAAATTTTTTAAGTGTATTAGATGGAGAATTTTATGTTCTTCAATATTTAATAAAAAAAATTCCTAAAAAATTATATTTAGAACTTCCGGTTGTTCAATTGTTATCAAAACCTTTTCAGCTCTTCCCAGGAATATCAGATTGAGGAAACTGCAGTTAAATATTTTTTAAGTCTTATAGTTTTTGAGGAATCGTGTCTACAACATCCAGACATACACACATACACACATACACACATACACACACACACACACACACACACACACACACACACACACAGACATCATTTTAAAAATGTTATAATCGGATTGTAGGGACCTTAAATCGTGCTTATTTAATAAAATCTGGATATGCGAATTTTAGCATGAATCCAAGACCTCTCTTAGCGAGAGGTAAAAAATTATTGACAGATTTGAGTGCGTAATCACATAGCATTTAACAAAATCAAATGTGGAAAACATCTTGCATGTGGTGTCCGTTATTATTAATGCATTTCTCGAAGCGTTGTACGAAGTTTGAAACACTTTTTCCAACATCACTCTGTCAATTTGGGCAACTTCTACGCGAAAAGCTTCATCCAATGTGCGAAGTTTGTGTTCGTATGTACGTATTTTGTGCTAATTCCTATTAAGAAATAAGAGAAATACAATAAAAATAACCAACTTTATGTAAAACAATGTCTAATAAATTATTAGAAAAACACTCGCCGTGTTTCTTAACATTTCAGTATTTGAATCAACCTTTCGGTTATTTTCAGATGCTGTCCGTGCCTAATTAGTATATTCTTAGACCTTAGACGGTACGAAAAAATCTGTTGTGGCCAGCACAAGACCTTCCGTCAATTCAATGTATTTTGTACAAATCCCATAACAAAAATTCCTTTGAAAAGATTATATACATTCAATAAAATTATACATTAACATACACATGTAAATTGCACTTGACACTGTTTTCTTCTTCAGCTTTTTGCTATTTTATTAGGGGGTCGCTGTTTCTTACTCTTCTCTTCCACTCATTTCTGTCCGACAAGTTTTCTGCGATACAGTCTTTCCATCTTCTCTTTGGTCTTCCTCTGCATGTCACTTGTGAGGAACACTATGACACTTTCTGAACCTATTCTTTCCATCTTTAGTTTTGCACTTGACACTGACATCTGTCACTAGAATTTTTTGAATATATCGGCTGTTTCCCGGATAAATATCGAAGCTGACTGATTTTGGAAAGTTAATCTCTTTATAACTCTTTAACTCTATATCTGTTGAATATAAAGGCAAATGTATAATCAAATCGTATAGAGAATAGCATTTTCTCTAATATTTATAACATAAAATGTCAAAAAATAATACGTAACTGCGTTTTTTTTTAAGAACTGTTAAAAACTTCAAATAAGAGTATTTCCTGTGAATCAATGATAACGAAAATCTGATCAGCTCTTCATATGGATGTAAAGAAGAGGAATACGAAAGAATTATAATTTTTAGAATTGTAGTATTGAAGTTATCGTCGGAGAAAAATTTGTCACACACGGACACACACACAGACACACACACGGACACACACACGGGCACACACACAGACACACATACAGACATCATCTTAAAAACAGTAAATTCGTATAGCAGGGACCCTGAAATGTTCTTATTCATTAAAAACTGACCACCGAGTTTTTTGACCAAAGACAATACCTTCCTTACCTAAAGGTGACGGAAGGTAAAAAGATCGAGGGATTGATCCAGTTGTTGAAATCTTGCGAAACATGTTTAGTGCATTTCTAATAATTTATCCTATAAAGAAAACTAAGCATGTAATGTAATGACATCCGTTTGAAATTAATTTCTATATAGGTAAGTACTTTTGCATCATTCAAATAAATATAAACAAAACGAAATTTACATCACTCGTATGATAACATCAAATTATATATCGTTCATTGAAAGTGTAGCATACAAAGAACCACACCTTATACACCGTAAATAATATATGAAACATTTATGTAATAATAATTATCTTTACAACTACCAAGAAAAAACATAAATTACTTTTCATTTTCTTCATAATGAGGCTTGTTTACATGCATGAAGAATTTTTATTTTGTTTAATTGCTATAGAATCTCTTAGAATTTCTCTATTTTATTAATAATATCTTAAAGGTCTAGTTTAATATAAATACCAAAAAGAATATTATTAAATGATATCTTCACGATTAAATGCTTGTATAAATGCCACAGAAGATATAGTTTACGATTATATTTTAATTATTTTCATCTTATGTCTTCTTTCATAATATTTACTATAAATTCTAACCTAAAGCGGTCATATTTCACAGATAATGAAATAGGATGTAAGATACGAGTATATTCATACAATAAATAACGTATTATTATGTTAATGTCCAAGTTGAAATTGTTTACGCGAGGATTTTATCTGTTAAAGTGCAACTATTGTTCAAGTAAATTAATTTTCTAAATATAGCGTATGAAAAGGCTAAATGTTCATGTCGGTTCGTTTGATAAAAGTGATGTGTACATATTAACAGTCATACCAATTATGATAATTATGCTACAAGTATGTTGGTTTAGTTTATGGATCATTTATTATAATTTTTAAAGGATTGAGAGAAAAAACCTTTGCTGTATTAAATCTAATTAAATAAGACAAATATATTGTAACACAAAATCATATGTTTTACTTTCCTTTAAAATTGATTGTTCGATGTAATTCTGCGTTGTAGTGTTGTAAGTAAGTGCAAGATATTAATTTAAATTAATTTTCTGTAATAACAACAGGAAATAAATTTATTATTATGAAGTACCTACCTAGAGTATAAGTGCATTCACAAATAAAAATTATGTTTAATGTACATACAAGGGTCACGTAGAAGTTACCCCCTCTCCCTTGGGACAAGAAAGTATTGAATGTTCTATTTCTACCATTAATTTATTTTAAACTGGATAAATTACATTGTTATATTTTTAATATATTGAAATATCTTTCTGTACTTAATATCAAATAAATAAGTATTTCAAAAAACTTGATTACAACAAAGATAAAATTGATTGCAACAATGGTATTGTTTGATCTCATCAAAGCGCTGCACTGTATATTCTCCCTTTCGTTTACCAGGACTATGCCTTGTGTGTATAAAAAAAAAAATCGAAAATAACTAGAACCAGTTTATAGACGAGTTATAAATAGTTTCGCTAAAGACAGACAAAAATTGAAATTTCTGTTTAATCAATAAGTAAATATTTTTATTTTAATTTAAGTGTTACTGATTAATGTACTTATCATAAAAGAAATAGGTTTAGAAAAAAGTGTGTCAGTTTTTAATGGTTTATAAATAAATCCGAAATTGAATTATCATGATATTTTGCCGGCAATATTTTCAGTGTTAGACAAAAAGAGCAACAATAACACTATTAATCATCAAGCAGCAACTCATACTTTGCCTAAAATGCTATTTGCAAATTTCAGTTTTTAATTACCTAGTTTAAAAAATTTGGCAAAATGTTTGTCAATAACACTCTATATCTTTCTGTTCAGGTGCAAAATAAAAAATTTAATTATGCCAAAACATAGGAACAATTTATCAAAATCAGAACCACAGGATTAGTACAGAATAAGTATAATTGTACCCTATTTAGATAACCTTGTATCAAAATTAAAGTCAAAGTTCTTAACTGATACAGACTATTTTATTTCAAAATTCATCAAATTTTACCAAAATATTATTTTGGTTGGAAGTAGCGCGTAAATATGAAGCTGTTTTGGGTTTTGCCATCGTCAATAAAATCTCTTCGTGGAGAGCTAAATTTATGGAAGGAGTTCTGAACTAATAGACTTGACAAACCAGAAACTCCTATTGATGCTTATAACTTTGCATCATCATTCCCAAACATACAATGTTTATTATAATTTTTAGTAAATTTATCCATTACTACTTGTACTATTGGTTATGCCTCAAGTAAATCGCAATATTGAGGTCGAAGATGCAGAAGATATTAAAATGCAAATTATCACTGTTACAAACTAAAGTTATATTTTTATTTTATATGTACATGTACAGGTAAGTATATAATTAAAATTTATATTTTAATTTTTCTTATATTTCAAAAAAAATTATGATTTTGCGATTAAAATCAAACTTGAAAATTACTCGACTACATAAAAGTAATGACCTTTCCTAAAAGACGAATCTTTGTTCATCAGTTTGGTATTTGATATTCGAGAAGAATTTTTACAAAAAAACTTTATTATCGAAAATTCGGGGAATGTATCACAGACCTTGAAATTTGTTAATAATTTGGGAGTGGCGATATTGTTCATAAATAGATCTTGGAAGATGATTTAGTAGTTTTCGAACATCTCAAGGGTAATCACGTACAAACATTAGAAATATTCACTTTTGAAGCAAAAAATAATAGTTCATTTAGTGTTGTCCTACGAACGTGTTTGAAATATTCTGACTAATGAGGTAGGAATGTCAAAAATTTCTGCGAGGAGGGTCACCCGGCTTCTGACAATTCAGATATGAGTTCAATTACAGACGTTATACTACTTGCTCTTCCTGATATCTTTATGGGAAGATTTGTTCCTAGCACAGAGACTTGGGTTCGCCACTGTTAGCTTGAATGAAAACAACATTCGGAAGAAGGGAAGCATAGGGGTTAACCACTTGTCATAAAGTTAATACACACGTCATTTAAAAAAATTCAATTTAAATCACAAATTAGTGGATTATCATAAAATTGCCTCTTTGGTAGGTCGCAGAAGAAATGTTGTCTTCAAAGCAGTCTGCCCTGCGCTTCTCTCTTCAGCCCTTCGCAATTTACGACCTCTTTGATATTTTTTTCCCGATGATTTTTGAAACCCTCCGAGGGTCATTAATTTTTGTAATTCTTTTACAATACTTATTCACCTTAAAAATCAAATAACAGAGTTTTTACCATTTTCTAGCTATTTAAGAATAAATAAATAAAATATATCATCACGGCATATTACCCATTTCTGGGTGTTCCAGTATCTACAACACATGTAGACATCGGTAATGATGACGATATATTTTACCGTGTGGGCGTTTACCAGGCGTCACATCACGGGCACTCGTAGCTGGTGTGAAGAGTGCACCACAGGGGTCACTTTTGTGCCATTTTTTAAAATTGGAAATATTTGGTATCTGTCGGGATCGAACCCGGTTCCCCCAGGTTCGCAACCAGCCACTCAGGCACGCGGCCACGGGACCCCATGCTATTTAAGTATGAATTTTAAAAACCAACTGTAAATAGAGTCGTTACTGTTGGTAGTATCATGTCACTATTTTATCTATTGTAGAGCAAATTGTGTATTGTGTGGTTAATTTAATATTAAATTTTAATTATATTTCAAAAATATGAAAGAATAAACAAGTATGTATTCTCGTTTTCTGTTAATTTTGGCATCTTAATTGACACTGGTGACATTGACACTTTAAATGCTCAATAACATAAATCAGATGTGACCAATACATTACTTTCCGTTAATTATATGTAACAAATCCTATACCGAAATGTCCTTGGAAAAGATTCTATATACTCAGTAAAATTGTAACACGACCATATACTAATTTTTAGAAAATCCATACCAAAAGTTTATTGGAAAAGATTCTATATATCCAATAAAATTATAACACGAACATAAACTATGAAATTTGCACCTGACACTGACATCTAGATGACAGCTGTCAATTAAAATTATTTAATATATCAGCAGTATATAACTCCTTAACTTCATATCTATTGAATATGAGGGAAAACGTGTAGTCAAACCATATAGACAACAAGATATTCTTTCATTTTTATGGTAACATAAAATGTCAAAAAGTCATATTTAACTGCTTTTTTTCAAGAAAAACTATTAAAAACTTCAAATACTGGTATTTTCGATTGACCAATTATAACCAAAATCTAATCAGCTCTTCATAAGTTATCGTCGGAGAAAATTTTGTCACACACACACACACACACATACACACACACACACACACACACACACGTACGTACGTACAAACATCATCGGAAAACTAGTAAAAGCGTATTCTAGGGACCCTAAAACGTGCGTATTCATTAAAAACTCACCACCGAATTTTTTGACCAAGGGCAATACCTTCCTTACCTAAAGGTGAAAGAATTTTACAATCTGTATATAACGACATATTAATTTTCAATTATTTTATAGAGACTTCTTCTAGTATTAACTCTTCAATGAATGTATGAATCAAGATTGCTGTGAAAATCCAATCCAACACTTGTTTTTGTTGTGGTTCCCGCTATATCGAAATCGAAAGCGAGCGCGACAAATAAGTGTACGCGATTGTTTTTTATAAACCAGTGAATTTCGCTTTAACTATTTATAATTTTCTGAATACAATCCGTCCTTAAGTAATTTTCTTCTTCTTCTTCAAGTTTCCTCAATTGCACAACACTTCATGTATGGAAGGAAGGAATATGGCAATTTTTTTGCGGTTCTTCATTAATGCGTATTACTGTTATTAAATCTTGTATTTTACTGTATGTTTCTTATCCTGGTGCAGCTGTGTTCCTAATTTCTTCTTTACACAAATCCAATTCCATTTTATTATAATAATGAGAAAAGCAGGAATTCGAGTTGTCCTGCCAAAGAGCTACAGGGATATGTAAATAAGAATGCGAACCTGGTGGCGAAATTTGTACAATTTTATTTGTATACTTTTAAGTAGCGTAGAGCGTAGTTTATATACCTAGTAGAAAATAGATAATTGAACTAATATTTTCAAATAAGTAAACTACTATTATCTAATATTTATTGTAAAACTAGTCCTAAGAAAAAAACTCCGTAGATAACCTAAAAACTACTAACTAAAGTACTTAAGGTGAAACATAACAATTAATCTACTGTTATAACTAATAAAACAGAAAACAAATATATGTACTCTACCTAAAATATTAATAAACACTGAAAGAAAAGTCAAAATACAAAAAGAATCAAAGAAAAACTACTGACATCAATGATACGCTTATAGACATTAAACAAAAGTGCTCCCTTGTCGAAGGTTTGACGTTGGTGCACAACGCCACCTCTACGTAGTAAAATATCCCAATAGGTCCTATTAGGCTCTAATATCCCTGCTACGTGTTTGCTTAACTCCAGCATCTGTTAGATGAGTGCATCGTTCATGAGGTGAGTGTTGGGCACACGACTATGTGCTGCTCGGCTTGGCGGAGTCGGAGTCGGAGTGGCGAAGTGAAAGGTCACAATGTAGGTCGCGCCTCGGGCCTCGGGCCACTCCGCACGCGAACCAGACACGCGAACACAGTGTAGGTGATCACTAGATGCAGTGATGCTCAAACTATTGCATATTAGAAAATCTGTTGTGGCCAGCACAAGACCTTCCGTCAGTTCGATGTATTTTGTACAAATCCTATACCAAAAGGACCTTAGAACAATTTCTACATAATATCATGTAAAATCGAACGCGAACACGTATTATTTTGTACAAATTCCATACCAAAAGTTCATTTGAAAAAGTTCTATAAATCCAATAAAATTATACCATAAACATACACTAAGTAAAATGCACTTGACACTTCCTTCTTTCTGCTTCAGCTTTCCCCTATTTTATTATGGGTCGCTGTTTCCTGTTCTCTTCCACTCATTCCTGTCCAAAGCATCGTTTTCACACAGTCCTTCCTTTTTCAAGTCTTCTGCGATACAGTCCTTCCATCTTCTCTTTGGCCTTTCACTTAGGGATTCACCAAGCCAAGCTACTTGGCTTGAAATAAAAAAGCTTGGCTTGGCTTGAAAATTCAAGCTTTTTTTAATGTTAGGCTTGGTTTGATTTTTCAAGCTTTTTCATGCCAAGCCAAGCCAAGCTTTCAAGCTTCAAGCCAAGTCCGTGAATCTCTACTTTCACTGCATGTCACTTGCGAGGAACACTATGACATACCAATACTGATCCTATACTTTCCTTATTTGGTTTTGCACTTACAACAGACATCTGTCAATTAGAATTTTTTGAATGTGTCAGCTGTTTCCATGATAAATAGGAAACCTGACTAATTTTTGAAAATTAATTTCTTTATAATGTTTTAACTCTACATCTATTGAATATGAAGGAAAATGTATAGTCACACCGTATAGAGAAGAGTATTTTCTTTAATATATATAACAAAATGTAAACAAATAATATTTAACTACGTTTTTTTTAAGAAAAACTGTTAAAAACTTCAAATAAAGGTACTTCCGGTGGATCAATTATAACCAAAATCTAATCAACTCTTCATATGGATGTACAGAAGAGGAATACGAAAGAATTATAATTTTTAGAATTGTAGTATTGGAGTTATCGTCGGAGAAAAATTTGTCACACACGGACACACATACACACACACACACGGACACACGCACACACACACACACACACACACACACACACATACATACAGACATCATCTTAAAAATAGTAAATTTGTATTGTAGGGACCCTAAAACGTGCTTAGTCATTAAAAACTCACCACCGAAATTTTTGACCAAAGACAATACCTTCCTTACCTAAAGGTGACGGAAGGTAAAAACAATGGATGTCATTAGTGTGCTATTCGGAGTTGTATTTATGTGAAGAAATTCTAAATACTAAATGCTAAAATGAGATATCGGACACAGCCTATATCACATCACTTGTCAGAGTCATGATATTCGCCCCAATTCTGTAAGATAGTTGTTAAGACTTAGTAACATTGCTATAGCAAATAACCAATAATAATTGCGAACACTGAATAAAACATGAAAATGACAGCCTTTACATTTGATTCTATTGGTTATAATTTTTAGCAACGTTGCTAAGACTTAATAACTTCCTTACAGAATTGGGGTGATTATTTGTTAAATGTAGCAACCAATTTTGTCAACATACGGTAAATAGGTACCGTGAGTATTTTTAACGTGAAACATTGGGTTTGTCATATCCATGCTTACAACTTGACATTTGATTGACAGAAATGTATTTGCCCCTTCCATTTAAAATGAAACATACGGAATGAATTTGACATTTGATAAGACGTCAATAGAGGTTAATTTTGTTTAAATAATTATACATGCATTCTACATTAAAATTAGTTGTAGAAAAAAATATATGCACCTTGTGCCCGAGTGGTTTTCTGACTCGGCTAAATTTCTTACAATATTTAAATATAATACTCCTGTCAAATTAATCCCCATGCGTCATTTTAAATGAGACAGACAAATACATTGCTGTCAATCAAATATCAAATCATAACTTATAGGAAAATTCAACGGTTATCTGTCATATTGACAAGATGTCATTAGAGGTTAATTTTGTTTAAATAATTATACCTGTTTTCTAAAAATTAAATTTAGATGTAGAAAAATACTGTGTGCACCTTATGCCCGAAATATGTTTAGTGCTCTCGAGTGATTTTCTGACTCCGCTAAATTTCTTACAATATTTAAATATAATACTTCTGTTAGATTCGATCCCTTTGTTTCATTTTAAATGGAACGGGCAAATACATTGCTGTCAATCAAATATCAAGTCGTAACCTTGGATATAACAAACCCAATGTTTCACTTTAAAAAATATTCACAGTATATACAACATCACACTTTCTCACTCATTTATATCACTTTGGAATTTAGAATAGCTCCAAGTGAAAAATGAAAAATTGTCACTGTATTTCACTTCAGTGAAACTTGAGAATGGACGCTACACAAGTGCAATTTGCAAATAGCGCATCTACCGATTCTGCTTAGAAGTAATGGTTGCTAGGTTACGAAAATACAAACAAATCTGCCATCAACTATTCATAGTAATATAACAAGAAAGTAAGAATAAATTGAAAATAATTTGACAGATTTTTCGGAAATTGGCAACAAGTTCGGGAAAGAAACTGGAACTCTCGAATTATATTTAATTAGATTATTTTTTAATCTACAAATTTGTTTCAAACAACGGAAGGCTACTGTCTTGCTATTGTGTCGCTATCTACTGTCGTAATTAACTAACTTCATTCATTTACATGATGCAGTTGGCAAGTCTTTTTGACAATTAGAACACAACTTTGACAGGGCAAACTAAATATAAATAATCGTCTTCATACCGAGTGACTATTAATTACTGTTTCCAGAAGTGGTTTCTATAATAACTAAATCGGTGTTTTTTGTTCATTTTATTTATGTGTTGATAACTATCTGACAAAACAAAAGCTACAGAGCTTATTCCCGGGAATAATCGTTAGAGCTTTATTCTCACTATAATAATAATGGCAGGATTGGTTGAAACGCTGACACGTGACAGGTAATTAAACATTTCATTGGTTTTCATGTCAAAAAATAATCACAGTATTCTTCTTGCAACTTCCTTATTGGGATTCGTGATTCCTGCTCAATATTTCACACTGTTCTACAATAATCAATTACTCCAAGTTCTACAGTTTTGCAACCTCTGTTACTGGTGATCTAAGCTACCACAATAGGACGTATCTCCTGCTGGCCACTGTCCATAGGCTTGCATACCTCGCACCTGAATTATCTTCACGGCGTTTTATGCACTCCGATTGGAACTTTCACAGCTCTTGTCTACATCATAACTTACACACACTTACTCTTTATCCTAAACCACTCGACCAAGCAGTATGACAATTGCAAACAGTGAGATAGGAGTTTAAGACTTCAGACGTGAAGGTTTATATAAGATGCAATAATACAGAAAGGAAACCGAAATATGCAGGACTTTTACTTTTTAATTTGGACGGCAGTTTAATAAAGAAATTATGTTTGAATGTATGGTAAATTAACTGGAAGAAAATTGATGGCCAAATATGGAAGCTTGTGTTTTAATTCTGGTACTGCTATTTGTTATTAAATGTTGTCCAACATCAATACTGATCTATTTACGAATTGATTATCTCAGAAAACCATTATACCACAATTGAAGTGAAAACTTCTAAAGACGCACCTTGCACACTTTTTCCTGGGCATTGAAAAGAGCTGACCCGTCACATGTCTCGGTCATTCGGGTAAATTCGGGGAAAGCCGAACGTGACATCACATTAATTCGGGTCACAACCTACGTTATTAATACAAGTCAGGAAACATCACAATATCTGCATTTGTATTTGTTGTTGATTTTATTTATTTATAATTTTGAAAAACCATATATTAACAGCATTATAACGTGGTTACAACCGCTGATTATATGTCAATAAAGTTTATTATTATTATTAAATTCATTTTTTGAACGTCTAAAAATGACATTTAAATTTAAAACTAGAGTTGTTTCCTAGCCTTTTCCCAAGAAAATTAAAATTCTTTCTTGAAAATTTTGTTAGAATTTGATTAGAATGCTCACAGGATTTTAACATCTTATAAAATAATATGAATATAAGCTCAGCACACTTAACATTTAAATTTACAATGCTTTTGGAAGCAGTCAAGAGATGGCATTGCTGTACGATCCAAATAGCAACCATTTATGTTTCTGAATCCTGAGAAACATTCAAAAAACTGCAGAAACGTATGTGAAGTGCTGAATCGCGAAAAATATTGGTAAAGAGTCATTCAGTCACTGTGTTTGTGTATGTAGGTAATGTTGAATAATTTGTATTATGTTTAAAAGAATATAAAACTAAAATCAAAGCAACAATTATTGTTGTAATTAAAATATTAAGTACACATGAAACATAAGATAGTTGTTATGATGTTTATGAACTTGTTATTAATTGTATGAATGAAATAGTTTTCACTTCGGACGTGCGGTCTAAAGCACACACATTTTTTTTTCATGTTTACTTCTGCAGCTTGCAATCTAATCTTAACTGTTTGTCAAATATCTAATGTCATATTAAAAATGAAACTGGTGACTTCTAAAATCACAATGTATTAAATACATTTACTATGGTGAGTTCAAAAATTATTGTTTCTGCAAAGCTTTACGTTAATCCACTAATCTGTGATTTACTCGTAATTGAAAATTTTTTAATTAACGTACGCACTGACTTTTTTAAAAATAGAAAATATAGAACATTATTCAGTGATACATAGTGAATGCCCCGTGATAGCTGTAAAGGACGTTCAAAGTGAATTAAAAAGATTTGCTGAAAAGCATGAAACATGAAATACAGCTGCTCAGCCATACCAACCCGAAAGCCGACTGACTAATAGACAACGAAGGACTATTGAGAAGATTAAAAAGAAAAAAAAAACCCTTGAACTAGTGCAGTGATGTGCAAGTGGCAAAGTGATTAGTACACGAAGCCAACAGTGTAAACTACTGGTCATCAACGGATGATCAATAGGCATGTTGTTCTTAGTGTTAAATTAGTAAAAAAATAATGGTCACTGCAAGAGAAAGATAAAAGATCATGCAACCAAACAAACCTTCCCTCGTTCTCTTGCGTCCCGTTCCCAGTTTCTATCTGTCATTGTGTTCGCATCTGTTATTCAGTGTTAACCCTAATCTTTGTTGTGATTTGTACGCTGTGTTTAATAAAAATGAGTTTAAAACCAGAAGATGTGTCTGGGGCAACTTTTTTGTTTGATAATATTCAAGATCATTCGATTATTCAACTAAAACGATGGCTAGAGTGTAGAGTCTAAGGCTGATGACAGGTCTTTGTTTGGACGGGGTAACCATAGCAACCTTGATTTCTATGCTTTGCCGTTAGAGGCGCTCGTGCAAATTGCAATTTTGTAAGTGTCTATTAAATAACTTGACCTTCATACACAATAGTAAAAAGAGGACAGCTGAATTTAAAATTTAGAAGGAAAGCATTAAAGATGATCCTCGAAGTGGAAAGATTTAATATACAAAATGGTCTTCATTTTCAAAAATAGATAATTTATATTACCTTTGCAAACAGAAACGTTTTATTGTCATCAAATAAATATTTAATTTTCGATGATCTTTGCCTGATATCCTTACATAATTTGTCTGCAGCCCAAACAAAGCCCTTATCTCTAAACTATAAAGTTAAACTAATTTCACCATATCAGATACATTTCTTAACAATCGTCTTGAACAAGTCACCTTTGTAAAAAACTATTCGTCATCGCATCTAATCACATAGGTACACCGGCACTAGCTGTGCTGTCTGATAGTCTAAATTCGATAGATAGAATTTGATTACCGATTGGCGATTGCGAATCAGATTTAGAATCTATATCTGTGAGCGAGTTAAAGAGAAACTTTGCCCGGAGCACCGGAGCCGTAAACAATTACGGGCGCGTGCGCAGGTGAGTGCGCCCACAACGCGCGTGCGGATGCACCAGCGCGTCACTTTTACCTTCGCTTGTCCGGCACGCGGCCACCAGGACGGGAATAAGAGGTAATTCCATGGAGGTGATTAGAATTTCGGGGATAATTATCATATCTATTAAATTGATACATGATTCCATTATTTTTTTTGTGTTGCATATTGCCAAATCAGAATGGCATGGAACACAATTCTATCCCTCTTTTTTTTCAAAACTGAAATGCTGAAACTGCAAGAAGTAACATATTGTCTATGTCTGGAACTCTAATGAGCACCTCAAGCAAACATTTTTCAGAGTAACATTTATTTGTGACTGAAATATCTTTTGTTAATTGAAATTAGTTGCATTTATAAGTCCCGTACTCCTAAGGAATAATGCATAATGCATATACAGGGCTGGGCAGAAAGGACGGACGTTTTTTAAAACGTCACAAAATTGATACTTTTTGCTTATGAAAAAAATTATTGACAGAGTTGAGTTCATAATGACATAGCATTTGACAAAATCAAGTGTGGAAAATAATTTTATGCTCCGAAAGGAGGATATATCTACTTGGTACCGGCTATACAAAGATCCTGAGTTCAAGGGGTCTATTCAGAACTCAATATTTGTGTTGTCGTTATGGTTTTTATGGTTGTTATGTACTGTAAAGATTGTTAAAATCAAATTTGGTATTCTCAGTACTGAAGGTGGTTACCGTCAACAATTAGTACGTGTTTTGACAGTCTTTATCATAACGACTGCTAAAAGTATGTATTTATGGTTGTTATCACGTTGTTATTTCTAATATTTGACATGTGACAGATTATTACATCAATCAAATATTATTAATAATGGCCTTACTGCTAAATATTAGCAGGATGCAGTTGATTATTCGCATGGATCCTGCTACGACTTAAATAATGATAATAAGAACGATAAAAACCGTCGTGGACGAAAGTTACTTTTGACGTAAATACATATTTCTTTGAAAATATTATATTCTATGGTAGGTATTCGTGAAAACCTTGTTATTTAGTCTGGTGCTAATGTGTGCTTTTTCTTCAATCAAAATTTTAAAAAATCTTTCCATAACTTTTCAGTCATGTTGGGATCAGTGGTAGGGATTAATATACCCGTTCTAAATAATTTAGAAGTTTTCAAATATGACACAAATGTCATATTCTTCTTTAGTTGTTTTGACAGAATGTTTGCATTTTAAATATAATTGGCAACTCATTATTAAAAGAATAAAGCGTTGACATATAAGGTTAGGTTAAGTTCATATATGCATAATGAAGTTAGCTATTGTCAAATAATCTGGTTCATTCACAAGTATTATTTTGTAAAGATGCTTATTCACTAAAATCTGGATTTGCGTTTTTAGCATAAATCCAAATAATCCAATACCTTTCTTATCGAGAATTAAAGACTGGCAAGAATTTTAAATCTAGCGTGCAATTTGGGACACGCTATGTTATCTTAGTGATTTTAATCATTTTTTATACTTTTTATCCTTTTCTCTATAACCCTTTAATAGTTCAATAGAAAATTAATTGACATCATCTAATTACTTATTTCTAATTAACTATGAAAATGTCAAACCAATAATTTCTATTGAATAATTCAGAATGCAAATAAAATTCAGAATACTTATAAGGATTATTAATGAATGTTTTCCTGCTGTTCTAAATTTAGCGAGTAAAAATATTACAAGATACAGGTGTTTAGCAGGAAATACATTTCCTGGAAAGAATCTCTTTTACCTATATGTTCTAATCAGCAATAGTTGTACGTACATATTGCATTCATTAATATGTAACACTAATCATAGATACGAGTATAATGCACTTTCCGTACACTTAAATGAGATATTATAAAATAATTATGAAAATTGTACGCAAAATATAAGTAAATTTCAATTCATGTCATAAATGCTCTGTTTAATTCATCATTATTATTTTGATGAACCTAAGACCAAATATAATAGCAATATAGAAAAATAAAACAACAAAAGAACAGAATATAATAGATATTTGAAATGGAAGATAAAGTATTTTGCTTTGAAAAGGTAAGTTGGTTTGAATATTTGGGAGTTACAATCAATATCGTTAATGATAAAGATGAAGAGATAAACAAGAGAATAGCCATATGAAGTAAATCTTATGGAATGCTTTTAAGAACAATATACTCCAAAAACGTATCAAGACCCACTAAAATAAGAATACATATATAGGGCAGTTATACGACCGACAGTCCCGTATGGATGTGAATTGTGGTTGCTTAATAAAAACAATTAAACTAAACTAGACGTATGGGAAAGACAGAAGAGGAATTTTTGGAGGGGTTAAAGAAGAAGAGGGAACATGGAGAAGATCCAACCGGGAAATACAAGAAATGTTCGGTTTCCCATCTATCAGTCACTATCATGCTAGGGCATGTCGCACGGATGAGTAGAAATACTAGGCGAACAGTATTAGAAGCTGAAAGAAGAAAGAAAAGAAGAGGGAGATCAAAGAAAAAAATCTGTTGTGGCCAGCACAAAACCTTCCGTCAATTCGATGTATTTTGTACATATCCTATACCAAAAGTTCCTTGAAAAAGATTCTATATATCCTGTATAATTGTAATAAGAACACACTATTTTTTACATATCCATACTGAAAGTTCCTTTGAAAAGATTCTAAAATCTAATAAAATTTTAATACGAATACGAACGTACATTATGTATTGCACTTAACACTTCCTCCTGCTTCAACTTTTCCCTATTTTATTAGATGTCGCTGTTTCTTACTCTTCTCTTCTACTCATTCCTGTCCAAAGCACCTTCGTGACATAGTTCTTCCTCTCTCAAATCTTCTGCTATACAGTCCTTCCATCTTCTCTTTTGCCTTTCTTGTACTTCTGGCATTATAAGTTCCTATCTTGAGGCGAGGCCGCAAATGCAAGTCACTGGCGAGGGACACTCTGTCACTTATATCACTTTCAGATCATATACTTTCCACTTTGGTTTTGCACTTGCCACTGACATCTGTCAATTAGATTTTTTTGAATATATGTGTTGTTTTCATAATTTTTGCAATGCTGACTGATTTTCGAAAGTTAATCTCTCTTAATCTCTCTATAACTCTATATCTATTGAATATGAAGGAAAATGCATAATCTAACCGTATAGAGAATAAGATATTCTTTCTATTGTTAATCACATAAAATGTCGAAAAAGATATTTAACTGCGATTTTTTAAGAAAAACTGTTAAGAACTTCAAATAAGGGTACTTCCGGTTGACCAATTATAACCAAAATCTAATCAGCTCTTCATATGGTTGTAAAGAAGAGGAATATGAAAAAATCATAATTTTTAGATTTGTAGTTTTGGAGTTATCGTCGGAGAAAAATTTGTCACACACACACACACACACACACACACACACACACACACACACACACACACACACACACGGACACACACACACGGATACACACACAGACACACACACAGACACACACACAGACACACACACAGGCACACACACAGACACACACACAGACACGCACACAGACACACACACACACACACATACAGACATCATCTTAAAAATAGTACATTCGTATTGTAGGGACCCTAAAACGTGCTTATTCGTTAAAAACTCACCACCGAATTTTTTGACCAAAAACAATACCTTCCTTTTGACGGAAGGTAAAAATGGATAAATGCTATTAAAAATATATATATGGGAACAAAACGTGACGAATTGGATGAACAACTAAAGACAGGAAGAAATGGAAAAAAGTTACAAAGAAAATAGAAGCCCACGGCCTCGAAGGCCTGTAGCGCTATATTTTATTTTGATGCAAGATATTTTATAATTTCTGACAGGTAATATGTCATTATACTCGTATTTGTATTTTTATTTAAATACCATGGCTACTAGAAATAATATAGAAACGTGTAAAATAATGTTATTATTGAAATAGATGCAAAATTTAATTCTGTTCAATATTTATTTAAAGAATAAATAAATAAATGTATCAACACGGTATAATACCCATCGGTTCCTGTGGGTGTACCAATCTGTTTTGTACACATTTCGGTAAAGATGACTCGTACCATGTAGGTGTCACCTCACGGGTACTTAATGCTGGCGTGAAGAGTGCACCACAGAGGATCACTTTTGTGACAGTTAAAATTCGAAATAATTTTTGGTGTCGGTCGGGATCGAACCCGGAACTCTAAATTGCCGGCCAGATTCTCGCAGGCACATGACAATGAGACCCCACTATTGTCTACAAGTAATAGGCCATTTTTGCACAAGGAAAACTGTTTTCCCATTTATTCCTATTGCCCGATTTTCGTGTTACACCTGATGCATATTTTACGAAAATTATTATTATAGTTGCAGTTTATTATAAATTTTTCACAATAATATCAAAAATGTCCGTGTGTGTGTGTGTATGTGTGTCCGTGTGTGACAAATTTTTCTCCGACGATAACTCCAATACTATAATTCTAAAAATTATAATTCTTTCGTATTCCTCTTCTTTACATCCATATGAAGAGTTGATTAGATTTTGGTTATTATAATCCACCGCAAGTACGCTTATTTGAAGTTTTTAACAGTTTTACTTAAAAAAACGCAGTTAAATATTATTTTTTGACATTTTGTTATTATATTTATTTAAAAAAATACTCTTCTCTATATGATTTGATTATTCATTTTCCTTCATATTCATTAGATGAAGAGTTAAAGCATTATAAAGAAATTAATTTTTAAAAATTAGTCAGCTTTGCTATTTATCATGGAAACAGCTGATACATTCAAAATTCTAATTGACAGATGTGTGTTGCAAGTGCAAAACCAAATATGGAAAGTATGGGATGAAAAATTAGTATTTCATAGTGGTCCTCTCAAGTGACATGCAGTGAAAGGCTAAAAAGAAGATGTATCGCAGAAGACTTGAGAAAGGAAGGACTGTGTGAAGAAGATGCGTTGGACAGGAATGAGTAGAAGAGAAGAGGAAACAGCGACCCCTAATAAAATAGGGGAAAGCTGAAGCAGAAAGTAAAATGTGTCAAGTGCATTTTTCTTAGTGTATGTTTATGTCATAATTTTATTGGATTTATAGAACCTTTTCAAATGAACTTTTGGTATGAAATTTGTAAAAAATAGTATATGTTCGTGTTCGATTTTACATGATATTATATAGAAACTGTTCCACGGTCCTTTTGGTATGGGATTTGTGCAGAATACATCGAATTGACGGAAGGTCTTGTGCTGGCCACAACAGATTTTTTTTTAACAAAATTTTGTTATGAGTTGATGAATTGAACCTTTTTACCCTCAGTCACCTTAAGGTAAGGGAGGTATTGTTTTTGGTCAAAAAATTCGGTGATGAGTTTTTAATGAATAAGTAAGTTTTAGGATCCCTAGAATTCAATTTCACTAATTTTATAATTATTTTTGTATGTGTGTGTGTGTGTGTGTATGTGTGTGTGTGTGTCTGTGTATGTTTTATCATATTTATAACATAAAATGTCAAAAAATGATATTTAACTGCGTTTTTTCAAGGAGAACTGTTAAGAACTTCAAATAAAGGAACTTCCGGTTAACCAATTATAACCCAAATTTAATCAGCTCTTCATATCGATGTAAAGAAGAAGAAGCCGAAAGAACTATAATTTTTAGAATTGTAGTCTTGAAGTTATCACCGGAGAAATTTTTTCACACACACACACACATAGACACACATAAAATCGTGTTCTAGGGACCCTAAAATGTGTTTATTCATTAAAAACTCACCACCGATTTTTGTAATTAAAGACAGTACCTATCTTTCTTACCTAAAGGTGACGGAAGCTAAAAACAAATGAAAACAGGTAATTGGATAAATATGTATCTCATATTAAGCAACGTTCCGTCATTTCGTTTCGGGACATGAGGCCGGAATTCCACTAATTTTTTGTCTGAATTTTACTTTCATGTAGTGATATGAGTGGTTAAACTGTAGCTTACAAAACACAGTTAGTTTAGAGTGTTCTCCGACTCACTCAAGCTCTGCTTATCTTTGATTTTCCACACGTGCAATCTTATCAATAGTTGAATGCAAAATTGCATATGACTGGATTAAAAGTATGTAATTTAAAACCCAATACACGAGTAAAATAATTTTAAGATATATTGGTGTTAATTGGACATTCTTAAAACCAGAAGTTCTACTGTAATCTATTCCTGCGGTGAACAATAAATCTCCAACATTCCAAGCAAGTCATAAATCTAAAATCTCAGCAGGAATCAAAATATTTCAATCCCACCCTGCAATTCCTGCCCATTGCGTATCACCCGAATGTGTCACATTAAAACTAGACTAACCGTATCACTTCCTGACTCCACAACTTTCCCTGCGACATCTGTGCTCCGATCATCTCCGAGTATAGCCGACTCTAGCCGATCCTTTCCGATCCTGGCCGAGCAGTCAGCTGGGTGTGGCCGAGTGTCGCAATCTGCAGTAACGATGTTTATTTATGTTACGATTACGTCTAGATAATATTGTTCTACATTTCGCTCTGCTTGTAATAAACTGGGGATTTTTGCACTCTAGATCACGAAGTGAATATAATTGTTTCGTGTTGAAATACCGCAGATGGTAAATCAGGAATTCCATTGTTTTCAGCAGTGATACGGGTTATCGAGGAAATTTTAATCAAAGTAGATAAAGATATTTATAAATAATATTTAATTAATATATTTATGCAATATATGCAATCAAAATTAAATAAAAGTAAAAGGAAATGAATAAACTTGGAGACTTCAATGCTACATCAGCATGCGTACCTGCAATCTACTCTCAATACGTTGCTATTGTTTTCAGTAGTGGCACGAATTAACGGGAAAATTTTAATGAAAGTAGATAACGATATTCATGAACAACACTTAATAGTTTATGTAACAAAATTTAAATAAAATAGGAGGTAATTAATAAAAACTTGGAGACTTCAATGAAACGTCAGAAAATATACTTGCAATTTATTCTAAGGCTAAGGCCATTGGTTTGTATGGGAACAGTTTATGGCAACAAGAATTAATTCATCCTAAAAAAAAGCCCTAGTAGATGCGAATACAATTCCAGTTGCCTGTTCATAAGAATTGTATTGCTGTATTGTTCTATTTGATACATTTATTTATGACGTTTACTTTTTATAAATAAATGCATTTATATTTAGTTTTTTAGAAGTAGTAGCGATGCGAAGACTATGTCGAGTAGATAAATTGGGTTACAATAATATTGTAAACCAATTTATAATAACGTCTATTTGCAATAATTGCAAATAGACGTTATTTCTTTTTGATTTTGATATAATACTCGTATTAGGTACCTATCTGTTTTTAAGCTGCAATAAAAATAGGAGTACGCCTTCAGGCAGGGGCGGATCTGGTCTAAGAGATAAGGGGGGGATGTTTATTTGCAATTTTTTTTTGGTAATTGAATCCTGGGAGTAACAATGGTACTTGCTTTGTTTTTGTGTGAGAAGAGACTTTTTCATAGCCTATAGATGAAAAAGTTATCAATTTAGATTATTTTATTATGATTCATTTTATCTTGTAGAACCCATATCTCAGTTTTTATTTTACCTCTCGCTAAGAGAGGTATTGGAATCATGCTAAAATTCGCATATCCAGATTTTAGTGGATAAGCACGTTTTAAGGTCCCTACAATCCGATTATAACATTTTTAAAATGATGTGTATGTGTGTGTGTGTGTGTGTGTGTGTGTGTATGTGTGTGTGTTTGTGTGTGTGTGTGTGTGTATGTGTGAGTGAATGTATGTGTGTCTGGATATTGGAGGGACGATTCTTCAAAAACTATAAGACTATTTAACTGCAGTTTCCTCAATCTGATATTCCTAGGAAGAGCTGAAAAGGTTTGGTAACAATTGGACAACCGGAAGTAGTACTTTCTTTAAAAAAATCTTTTAAATATTATTTTTTGGAAAATTGTTATTACAAATATTAAAGAATATAAAATTATTTATCTAGTATATTGAACATTTATATTATATCTTCTATAAAATTAGGATTAGAGACGTATATATATAAAATATCTCATTGTATCCATCAAAATGCCAATGGAAATCAGTTGAAAAATTAAAATGTTTGTAAATGACATAAACGTCAGTGTCAAAAATCCAGAGACATTACTGAAGGCTTTTTCTGGGAAGTACATTTAATATTTCTTATTCTATTATTAATTAAATATTTAAAATTATAGATATAGCTGCCGCACGTTAATTTAACTCTCTTCATGAATGCAGAAAGCCTAAAATTCGTACTTGGATAAGTCGATGTGTAATAGTAATTATAATATGCTATTTTTATAACAAGGAAAAGACTCCATCAACATCTAATGTTGGTATAAACAGAAACGGGAATCATTTGTATATTTCATCATATACCTTTCAGAAATCCCGCCAATCTCGTCAATGAATTGGAAGAATCTCGAACATTTAGAAAAGTAGGAGGAAACTATCATAGAATGAATTGAAAAATAAAGAATAGATGTAATTAAAATATTTTGTGTGTTCCAGACATGTTAAATACAATATTTATAGCCTAATATGAAATTGGCGAGAGGTATTGTGCTGGACACAACAGATTTTTTTTATATAATTTTGAGGCAAGTATCTTCAAAGATCGGTCTATCGATCACATTTGCCCATTTGGCAGACAAATCTGGGGGAAAAACTCGACTATCATCTATAATGATGTACCCGTAGAGCACGATTATCCCTGCTTTTAATAATTAAAAAATGTCCAGTTTTAACGATCATCCCAATATTTCGGTATTTTTACAATGCAATGTCATATTTCTCATCGTTCATTGAGCTTAAGGAATACCAAAGTCTTTTTTTTGCAATTTTTTTCAATATTTAAAAAGATCATATATTTTCAATATTCTTTGGGGGGGGGGGGGGGTAATTACCCCTTTTATTCTCAATTTTTTCCCTTCTCCCATCTTTTTCTGCCGAACTAGGTTTTCAGATTGGGAAGCAGGAAAAAGTTGTAAGGGCTAAAACACGCAAATATGGTGGATGCGGAAATGCACTGCACACTGTAAAAAATTTCTCAGTAAAATTACTATAATTGTTATTGGCGTCCAAATGTAATTTTGTCTACCATTTTTAAAATTACATAAACATAAATTCCATAAAAATTTTGATACATGCTTAAATAAATTTACATATTAATAATATACATAATTTAAATTTAATTATAAATCATTTAAATTTAATATAATAAATTTAGAGTTTGTCCATAATTCCTGTAAAAATAGAAACTAAAATAAAAGAAATTGAGTTTTTACATAGTTATTATAAAATTTGACAAAATTGATATAGAAATATTAACGTATCACTGTAAAATTTCATATATTTATTGTAATATGAATATTACATTGTAGTTCTAGTAATTTTTTATATTTGTAAGAGTAAATTAGTAAATTTATATAATTATTTGCTATGTAAATGTAAGTTTACATAGTTTATGTAAAATTTGTTATTGCATACATATTATAGTAAAAAATTACTATAACTTTTCGACAAAATCGCTATTATTTTTTACAGTGCAGTCCCAAAAGACACTGGCCATAGAATACGATCTTTACCTTCTTCGGAGAACTTACACCAGCCTCAGTCCATTGCTTTGATGTTTCATTTCGGGTGTGTAATTGTATATCCAGGTTTCTTCAATCATTATTATTAGACGCCAAAAGTTCTTTGGATTATGCTTTAAATTCTTTAAATTGAGTACTGAAAGTCGTTCCCGTTAAAATTTGTGGTCTGCAACAAATGCGGCACCTACTTTACACTTAATTTTTTCATCTTCAATTCATTATATAATATCGAAATCATTGATCCATATAATATGTGTAAAGCCTTTACTATTTACCGCATTTTTTTCCGACGGTCATCTATCACCATATCATGAAATTTTTAACAATATTTGAAGTGCTGACGTCTTTTGGGCGTCCACCGCGTTCTTCATCAAATACTCTGGTTGTTTTATTAGTGCTGCCCTCTTTTGTTAGGCTCACTACTTCTTGATTCGCCTTCATATTTAGGACAAAAAAAATCTGATGTGGCCAGCACATGACCTCCCGCTCAATTCCATGTTAAAAATAGCAATGAGCTTTAAGTAAAATTTCACTTCCCATTGATCGTTTGTAAACAAAATCTACTTTGTTGTTTCAATAAATAGAAAAGTTTTTAATACGAAATTTTGGATTATATTTTATTATGTTTTTCCTGAAAAATCTGTTAGAGCTTCAAATTAAGTACTACATCCGGTTTATCATATATAGTCAAAATCTAATATGTTGTTTCAAATTATATAAGAGTATTAAATATCAACTTTCCAAAGTTTTAGATCATTAATATATTTTAAGGATAAATCGTCACACACACATTATTGTCAAAATCATCACCAATTTCCTTATGCAATCTGTGTAAATTCTTCGCCGTACATTGAAATCACGTTCCTATTAAGAGCTGTTTGAAATATAATGCTGCAAACATCAAACTTAAATCGAATTATCCTGTATATCTAATATTTATGATGGAAAATATATTATTTTTACAAACCTTAATTTCATTAGAATCATATTTAAACTACTAAATTCTTCTTAAAACGGTTTCATTATTAATTTTAATGAAAATTGCTTCGTGACAGTGACATTTATTTAAATATGTCAAATTTGTTATTAAAGTATTGTTTTTGTTTGACGCAGAGGCAAAGTGATGTACACAAATAAATTATTTTATAATATAATATAAAGTTATTTCAAGTTATTTACTAAATGCTATTATCGTAGAATTGAAGATTGTGCCATTATATTCAATTTGTATTGGTAAAAGTTGCTAAAAAATTATATTCAATGAATTTTTTACAAGAAAAACTGTTAAAAGCTTGTATAAATGATATTTCCGGTTATCCGATATACACTAAAAACTAATGAGCTTTTCCCACATTAGTATAGAATGGATATACAAAATTTCAAATTTTTCTGATTGATAGTATTTGAGTAATCGTGTCCACGTGATCCACACACACAGACACACAAACAGACACACACACATACATACCTACAGACATCATAGTAAAAATGTTAAAATCGGATTCTGGGGATATCAAAACGTGCTTATTCACTAAAATCTCTATATCCGATTTTTAGCACGATCCCTATACCTCCCTTACCTAGGGTAGCGGGAGGTAAAAATATTCAAATAAAAATGATATTCGGCTGCATCCATTTCTATTTTATTTTCTGCACTGATATGAACTGATATATTCCCAACTTATCTTTAAATTTGCAAGAGAATCTTTAAAATCTCGTTATAAACTTCACCTGTATCTAAAAATGAAGACAATAGGCGCATTCCGATCCCATTCCTGTAAAATAAATTCGCATCATGGTTCTAGTTCATTATTTGTGTTGTATAGTAGATCGAAGCAGGCATAGGATAGGCATTGTGGATGTAAATTAACAAACAATGGAGTATTGAACTGCTGCTTGACACTAACAGTATACCGGGTGGCTGCAAACCAGAAGTGTGAACATCTAAGTAGAATATCAGACAGAATATAATGTATTCATAGCAGAAAGTGCAGTAAATATCTGAGGGTCACGTTAGAATTATTGGGAATAAGAAAATCAGGGCGTGAACAATAAAATTTGAACTGTCATTTTAAATAGTTATTTATCTGCCATTTGAAATTAAGTTACGTAAGTTTAAGTTATTTAAAACTTAATTAATGTTTTATAAAGTCGTTGTGAATGAAAATACGGAATTACCCACAGATCATTATCGTATAATCATTTATAATTTCATAGCTTTAACAGTAATAAAAAATCTGTTGTGGCCAGCACAAGAACTCTAGTCATTTCTACATTAGGCTGTATATGTAAGTACAAATTGTATTTAACATTTCAGGTACATCACAAAAATTCTAATTACATCTATTGTTAACATGTTTTTATGTTTTTAATTCATTCTATAAATGAGTTTCCTCCTATTTTTCTAAATGTTCGAGATTCTTCAAATTCATTGACGAAATTGGCGGTATATGTAGCTATAATATTATCTGTAATTTTAAATATTTAATCAATAATAAAATAAGAAATATTAAATGTACTTCCCAAAAAAAGCTTCAATAATGTATCTGGATTTTTGACACTGACATTTTTCTGTCAATTACAAACATTTTAATTTTTCAATTGGTTTCCATGGAGTTATTTGGGCTCTGAGATTCATTACAACGAATTATTTTATATCTTTATAAATCTCTATCTTTGAATATATAGAAAATAAAATAAAAATGATGTATCGGATAAAGAATTTTATATTCTTTAATATTTATAATAACATAAAATTCTAAAATTAATATTTGGAAGATTTTTTTAAGAAACTACTATCTCCGGTTGTCCATTGTTACCAAAACCTTTTCAGCTCTTCTCATTAACGTCACATTAAGGTATAAGTAGTTAATTTGGTCTAAAGTCTTGATTTTGAGAAACTATCCCTCCAACATCCAGCACACGCACACACACACACACACACACACACACACACACACACACACACACACACACGCAGATATCATCCTAAAAATGTTATAATCGTATTGTAGCGACCTCAAAACGTGCTTATTCACTAAAATCTGGATATGCGATTTTTAGCATGAATCCAACATCTCTCTAGCGATAGGTAAAAATGATAACTGCAGAGAAAATACATGGGAGAGGTAAAAATCCTGGAACTGTAAAACCTACAATTTTTTTGTCAGTTCACAAGGAGATTCGCAAAGATTATTTTCAACTTGGTAATTATTAATTACAAATGGAAGGAAAGAACATGCAATTTTCAAATAAAATTCTAAAAAATTGTATAAACCGTACGTGTTTTATTCTCAATAATTTAATCTTAATCATGTGATATATCTGTTTTTGTCATGTTTGGTATTGAAAATAACTGGTTGAGTTGTCGTAGTTTCAACTTATATTTTAAGATATAATTTACTAGGGTGGTTTGATAAGTAACTTTGTTTGTATACTAATAGAGGGCGACAACAAAATCTGTACCTGTATTCATCAGGTTATCTTCCTATGGAAGAATATTATTCGTTGTTTGGCTGTTACTTAAACACAAGCTTTTCAAGTAATAGCGAAAGAAGGTTAAATTAAAATCTTTTTTTTTATATATATATACATATACATGAGAGGATTTTTCCTACATTGTGTGACTCATGTCCTCCTTATGACTTCATTTGACTTTGGGTAAATGATTTCGACTAAATTACAGTTAAATCAAGATCAAGATCAAAAAGAAATCACAGCTGATTGCAAGTGTAACCCAATTTATCTGCATGAAATAATAAAAATGTGCTACAACTTTATTTACTTGTTGCTTGACACAGATGCGTAGAAACCAAGCGTAGATACCGTATATAACACTTGATATAAATGGTTAATAAATTATAATTACTGTCTGAAAAGCTTCAGTCACGTAACATACTAATAATTATTAATGTGCGTATAAATTGACGTTGTAATTGATTTTCACCAATTTGTAGCTGGTAATCTTTTTATTGGGTATAAAATATGGCTTTATAAGTGCGGGAAAAAACTCTTTTATATTCTCGTATGCAAGAACGAGTTAATTATTTGCTGCGAAATGTAATTTCTACAGATTATTTTCTATTAGTTGTCGAGGAGTTCATTATGGATGTTTTATCTTTTTTCTGATCGCTCAGTAAACACTAGCGATACAAGACGTTGAATATCTTAAGTCAGCTTCGTGTAAACATCTATAGAATGCTTGGAAGACATGCATCAAGTTAATTTACTACTTGTAACTATTCTATTACAGATTGTCATTATATGATAATAAAGATTGTCAATATAACTAATGGACAGTTAATATTTTCAATGCAACAATAAATAACATAATATTGTGTAGTAAATCTGATTGTAGACAAATTTTAATTATGATGTATTTCAGGAGAACTTTGTTAACAATTTTCTAAAGTACCACTGTAAGTATAAATATAGAGCATTTTCGAATCATGATTCTTTATGATTTCAAAATAGATTTTGAGTCCAAATACATTGTTTAGATTCAAGCATGTTCTTTGGCTACATTTATTTATCGCTGGTGTAAAGAATTTGAACGAAAATGGAATTCTGATCATCACCAAAAAATCTGATGTGGCCAGTACATTACCTTCCGTCAATTCTATGTATTTTGTACAAATACCATACCAAAAACACGAACATACGCTATATAAATTGCATTTGACACTGACATCTGTCAATTAGAATTATTTTACAATTTTTTAACTTTATAATCCACAGGCAAAAAATATGAAATAAAATGTATAATCAAACCGTATAAACAATAAGATATTTTTTCATATTGATAAATTCCAACGACTAGTTTTTAACCAATCATGATGCAAAACACTTGAAAATTCAACCAATGGGAACAGTATTATACTGATAAAACCTTGTTACCCCGATAAAACCCCGTTACCCCGATAATTTTCCGCTACCAAGTAAATAAACAGTTGTTATGGTTTATAACTGTCAGTGTGACAATTAATGTGTCAAGTTTCATTTTGCGTTGTCTTTGAAATTTATCTCACCAAATACCACACGACCTCTCAGATTTTCTCAGATAAACTTTTATTTTTAAGCACTCATTTTTTTTGCTTTTAAGCAAAATCACTCAAGCAAACTGACATTAGGTAAAACCCCTTCTCCTTCGGAGTCGGGATTTTACCATGCAGTTTGCTTTCGTGTTTGTTGCTAAGCAAAAAAAATTCGTGCAAAATAAAAATTTATCGATAAAATCAGGAGGTCTTGTGATATTACTTCTGATAATTTCATAAAATGTCAAGAAATAATATTTAACTGCGTAAAGAAGAGGAATATGAAAGAATTATAAATTTTAGAATTGTAGTATGGTAGTTATCGTCGGAGATTTTTTGTCACACACAGACACACACAAATACACACACATACACACACACACATACACACACACATACACACACAAACACACATACACACACACACACACACACACACACACACACACACACACACACACACACACACACACACACACACACACAAAGGCAATACGTTCCTTACCTAAAGGTGACGGAAGTGACAAAGTAGGTTGTCGTTTTGTGTCGTATTAGCTTTTAGTTTTCCGAAAAGTGAAATGTGTAAGAACTTTCCAAGAAACTTTAATAAAATAGGGTCGGACACCTACTTTAAAAAAAATTGTAACAGATGAAGAGTCTTATATTCTTTTTGTCGACAGCCATTCAGTAATGAGAGTTGTGTATGAATTCTTAAATGCAATAATTAAATTGTTGGAATACAAGACAATTATAGCTAAATGGTGCACTGAAAAATGTTAGCCTGAAATCTGAAGTACTCAATAGAGTACTAGAGAGAGTTATTATTTTTAGTTCTTTTTAGACTTGCGGAGGTTTTCTGAAGATTGGTTAAGAGCTTATAAGAAATGGACTGAAAGAATGGCCTAGTATATTATTGTTGAAGGGAACTAATATCAATATATTTAATTAAAATTCTAAAAAATATAAACCTTGTGTTTTAGCGCAAGCCTCATTATGTTTTGATTCTGTTTTATCTACCTCGGTTTTGTAATAAACACTTAACCAAACTAATTTTCGTATCATTAAGAGCTTTTCAACCCCACTGAGTGCTGTTATGAATATTACCGTATACGAATTTAAGTAGAATTTCAGATTTAGTAATTTTTAACAATATTTTTGCCCAAAAACTAGTGAGGTAGACAAAATATTGAGCAATACACTTTTGATTATGACCAAACGAAACTCGTTTAATTGCTGCAGAACTCCGATCAACGCATCGTTCTGGCAATTTAACTAGTTTTGTTAAAAATACCGTATCGTTAATATCTACGAAATCTCTAGGTTCTTATTTTTTCTATTAATGGATAAGGTTTATTTTTTCCTCATATTTTCTGATGTAGTATTGAAATCTCTAATCAGTCAGTGTGGTTGAACGGTGCAAGAGAGTACTTAAACGCATGTTTTTAAATTCAATAATTAAATTAATACAATGTCCGAATAGTTTGAATTCCATGAAAACTTATAGGTCCCTTGCAGGTTGTAGCATGATATTTATGTCACTAGAATGTAAGCAAAATTTAGCAGTATATACAAGATTAATGGTTTCGCTACCTATTGCAGCTTCTTCAGGGTCAGGGCGGAAAAAGGACTAACTTATTATAAGCTGCATAATCAGTAAAACAGAATATATCCTGCATCATCGTACTCTTCTATAAAATCTACCACCATCCTGCACTTTTTCCTTTATATTCCCATTAACTATTTTATTTCCATAATCTCCCACTAGAGACAATTCTGCTCCGGTATTTCTTCTGCACTTCCTAATAGCTCTCTGCAGACCTACCTACTGAATACAGCTATCTGTAGCATATCTGCTGTAGATCTCCGGCATCTTCGCATCTCACCCGCATATTAGCGCGTTTGTATTCTGCGCACGGTCTAGTCCTGCAAAGCGTGCGCGCATGCGCACAGCTGGCCACGTGCGTCGAGTGCAATAACCGTAACAGCTCCTACGCTAGCAGGATGAGGACTGAATGAGTGTTTGCAAACTGTAGATTAGCAGGGAATAGATAAAAGAAGGTTAGATATTATGATCTTTGTGGGTTAATCTGTCATAGAGTTATGGAGGTTTGTGAAGTAATGTATGGTAAAAATTTCACGAAGGTAAAGAATGTATTGGCATATTCAATGGAGGTGTATTTTGCATTTATTTATGGCACAAATTGCTTAATAGTTTGCTGTTTCAAATAAAAGCAGTAGATAATTATATTCTACTCTTAAAGCACTAAAAGATTTAATTTTTCCCGTTTGGTAACCTTTAAAATCGGATTTGAATTTGCACAAATACATTGCTGTCAATCAAATGTCAAGTCGTAACCATGGATTTCACAAACCCAATGTTTCACGTTAAAAAATACTCACGGTAGTTTGAACTGTCAGAAATTTAATTTTGTGGGTTACAAAATGTGAAAAAATAAATAATAAAGTTATTTAAGTGTTAGATTTTAAAAATAATAGGTACTTATGTACGGATTTAAGTGCAGAATTGAATAATTATCTATAACTTTTATTTTGAAAACCGAATATCTGACAGTTCAAACAATACGCATTTCTTTGTAACTTTGTTTCAATTCCATGGCTTTCGCTACAAATGAGCAATATTTATACAATTTCAAATTCTATTTTGCAAGTTATTAAACGTGCAAAATTAATTGGGGATTTTTGAGCAAAGAAAAACTGTTTTTCCATGTTATGGCTAGATTTTTAATTAACACCCTCTATATGTATATCAAAAGAGAACAATTTAGGCAAAAATGCAGCAAGGGAAAAATGGCATTATCTCGTGAGGTGTATAACCTATTTTTTTTTTGCCAATTTCAATTTACTGCAAGGTATTATTGATAGTTATAAGAAAGTGAAGTAGTACTTTCTTTGCCGGCAACAGAGAATGTACCTTATATTGCCACCTTCAGAGAAAGCATGATTTTGCTGCTTTGTAATTTGTAACTGTCTATAAAACCATTGGATTTTTTTTACGTCGCGCTACCCTTGGTAAGGGAGGTATAGGAATCGTGCTAAAAATCACATATCGAGATTTTAGTAAATGACCACTTTTTAAGGTCCCTAGAATCCATTTTTAACACTTTCACGATGATGTCTGTATGTGTGTATGTCTGTATGTGTGTGTGTATGTATGTATGTGTGTATGTGTGTAGGTGTACGAATTTTGTTTGCACTCTAACTCAAATACTATCATTCAGAAAATTCTGAAACCTTGTATTTTTACCCTATTCTAATAGGAATAGAAGACATTAGATTTTGGTGTAAAGCGGATAAACGGAAATGGTACTTTACTTGAAGCTTATAATGGTTTTTCTTCAAAAAATACCATTAAATGCCATTTTTTCGAATTTTATGTCTTATGAAAATTAAAGATTATTGAATTTTGTACAGGAATACATTAATACTTTTTCTATATATTTTACAGATAAATTTAAAATTTTTTTTTTTATTAGTCGCAAAGCCTAAGATAAAAACTATTCCTTTGTTACACAGTTTATTTTTCAAATGAATGTAACTGACAGTAAATGTCACTGTCAGAAAACTTATCACTTCAAATTAATAATAGTGACATTTTAAAAAGAAAATAGTAAATAAAGCAATTGTTTTCTGCAATGGAACAGTTTGCAGCGTTAGTAAATACGTAGGTAGGTATGTATTTAAATTAATAAAAATTAAATAGCGGGAGGTTTTGTGTTGGCCACATCAGATTTTTTTTTTTCATAGCAACACTGATGGCAACGATTATTGTAATAACATTAATATATTAATGAAATTAATCAAGATAAATATTAATTCTGAATAAGGGAGAAAATTTTGTGTATTCATATTCAACATAGCAAAACATAATTTCACATTAATTTGCTATTCACTTGTTAAACAAATATCTATTCGCACCATTGGGAGTAAAAACTTCACAAAAATCCAATTTTTTAAGAATTAAAAGCTTGTGATAAATTCGAATGTCCTCTTTGACTGTTCAATATATTTAAGAAATTAATAATTCTTGAAATTCATATTGTTACAACACAGACTTTAATTATAAACAAAGTTAACTTTTTTCAAATTTCATTTCTAGAATTTTTAATTTTTATCTTCCTTTTCTAAAACGGAGTATCAAGAATACATATACTCTATGAAAACAGTTAAACTGTAAAAATAATATAAACATCCTAGGGTCTATTTTTTGACATATTTGCCCCTAGTGACAAAATATTATACTTTTGTCATGATTTTGATAACAGAGATATCATTTTTACCCCCGACGACAAAAAAGTATATTACATACGAATCTGCGTTTCTATATCAAGTTGTATGTTGGAAATACGCTCCTAGTTATCCAGTAGGGGGTAAAATTGTGATGCCATCGAACTCACGTACTCAGTATGTAGTCTTGACACTGTTCCTGTTTCTAACATAATTAACAATATATTCGCATTTACTGCTTCGTTCTTATTGAACATGCAACCTCTTAGAACTTGGAATAAACACTGCAATCATAAAGATAATGCAATAAGAAACAGGAGGCAAAACAGAATATTACATTACACATAAAACACGTAATTTATTTAACTAACACAACTTTAGAGATGGGAACTAAAATTGTAATTTGAACGTACAAAATAATTTGTCTAAAATGAAACAGGTTCCTAGGGTTGCCTTTTGCCCTACGGCTCACTTTCACAGTTCAAAAGTTAGGTACAAATATTTTCAGCAACAATATATCTTCAGCGACATCTTGAGGTAATTTAATAAATCTCGTTCATACATATTTTAAATGTGCTCCGTTTTCAGTTTTATTATAATTGGCTTTTTGTTTAAATTGAAAGACATTTTGTCTTTTATGACGGAAATAAATACATAGAACTGAAGGAAATGATACATGTCAATATGACAGAATAATTTATATTACCCAACTAATCAGAGCGACAGTGCATTAAAAGGACAACCAGAAAATTGTTTATTTTTAATTTCTTTTAGCCCCTTGAATTAAATTTCAAAACTATGGACGTTACTTTTGATAAATTCTCTAAATTTTTACATTTCTTCTATTCTTTTTCTCATATAGCTTGATTTTTAAAATTTATCCAGCTCTTTCAAGCCATTTAAGATTTGAAAATGATTACGTAAGAAATCATTTGCTCATTTTCAAAGGAAATTTTTATTTTATTCTCTTGAAATTTTAAATTTTTAAATGTCAGACTTTTTGTAATTTTACAAGATTTTTCAAACCAAGCTAAATCTACAAAATTTAACATTTTACCCAAGCAATCTAATATATCTTTGATAACTTTTTCACTTCTTCACTATTTCAAAAAATCTGTTGTGGCCAGCAGAAGTCCTCTCGCCATTTTCATATTAGGCTATATAAGTATTGTATTGCACTTCGCTTTCGAACCGTCGTTTTATAACAAAATATTACAGAACTTTACCCACATATTGTTTTTTATTGTATTTAACATGTCTTCTGCACACATATAATTCTAATTATATATGTTTTTCATTGTATGAGGAAGTTTCTAAATGCCAGAGATTCTTCCAATTCATTAACAAGATTGGCGGTATTTCTGATGGATATATGCATTTTAAAACAATTTTACCTATAATTTCAAATATTTAATTAATAAAACAATAAGAAAGATTAAATATACTTCCCAGAAAAAGCTATCAGAATGTCACTAAAACTGTTAATTTTTGACACTGACATGTGTCATTTACAAACTATGTTATAAACATTGGAATTTGTCAAATAGTTTCCTTAGTGCCTTCGCCTCTGCGATTAGATTACTCCATAAATTTATAGTGTCTTTATCTCTAAATCTATAAAAGATATAATAAAAATTTTTCGTGTATTAGATGAAGAAGATTTTAATAAAAAAACTCCCAAAAAATTATATTTAGAAGAATTTTTCTAAGAAACTACTACTTCCGGTTGTTCAATTGTTACCAAAACCTTTTCAGCTCTTCCTAGGAATGTCAGATTGAGAAGACTGCAGTTAAATATTTTTTAAGTCTAATAGTTTTTGAGGAATCGTGTCTACAACATCCAGACATTCACACACACATACACAGACATCATTTTAAAAATGTTATAATCGATTCTAGGGACCTTAAATCGTGCATATTCAATAAAATCTGGATATGCGAATTTTAGCATGTATCCAATATTTGTCTTAGCGAGAGGTAAAAAGAAAGAAACTTGAATAAGACACTGTTAATTTACTGTTACTTTGTCAATCACTCTTAAAATTGATCGTATCACCACTTATTTCAGTTTATTGATATTATTTTGGATATTTTTAATAAAATGTGAAAAGGACCATCTTTACATTCTCCCAATTAAAATCTTTTCGATTCCGAATCGAGATAACCTACATAGTAATCATTTACCATAACGTGTGTACAGTGCGAATGTGAGTCGGCTCCTGGTCTTATGATTGTTATTTACTTGCTGGATGTAGCAGCAATTATCGTTAAACGTGTGAAACCTGTCCCTAATTGCCAGTGGAAAATGAGCGGGTCTGAGATATTTGGCACATCGGCTCGCCTCAGCTTAATTGAAAACTTTAATTGACCGCTAAACCCCACGTTATTTATTGATACATAATAAAATATGGGAGTTTAATTGGAGTCATTTCCTCTCCACGGTTGCGAACTGTTTTGCGGAGTTTCACTTCTCAAATCTGGTGAATTACTGTTGCTTTGTATATCTATGTAAGCTGTAATTTCAGAAAGAAAGAGAGCTAGAGCTGAATGTGTCATTTGCGAAGCATACGAAACGTTATAACCCTAGTGTCGTTCAAGTTGAAGTATCCAATATTATCCGAAATGCACTTAAGATGATCCAACAGTGACGAGGCAATTGCTGCGCTAAAAAATATGCATATGATTCAAGACACAGTATTGATACGTCTCCTACCGTATATTTGAGGTAGAGAAGCTTAATGAATTGAAGGTAGTGCGTAGCTAAGACTGTACTACTGAAATATGAGAGCAAATTAATAAGAATTTTAGCAAAAAAAAGTGTACGGTTAATTTATAAATCATACTTTCTTCTTTCTTAATATGTATAGTTTGTAATAAACAGTTCAATAGTGCGAGCTGTAGCGTTTCGCGCGAATCTCATGTTTTACATCATTTTGAGGACTGCTATAGGATCGTCTTTTCTAGTCTCGGTTTTAAGCTCGTGTCCCGGTGCCCCGGCCCGTTTGCAGTGAGTCCCGGTATTTCCATTTTTTTACCTCTCGCTAAGAGAGGTATTGGAATCATGCTAAAATTCGCATATCCAGATTTTTGTAAATAAGCACGATTTAAGGTCCCTAGAACCCGATTATAACATTTTTACGATTATGTCTGTGTGTGTGTGTGGATGTGTGTATGTGTGTGTGTGTGTGTGTGTGTGTGTGTGTATGTATGGATGTTGGAGGGATGATTCCTCAAAAACTATAAGACTTAAAAAATATTTAACTGCAGTTTCTTCAATCTGACATTCCTGGGAAGAGCTGATCAGATTTTGGTAACAATTGAACAACCGGAAGTAGTAGTTTCTTAGAAAAATTCTTCTAAATATAATTTTTTGGGAGTTTTTTTTATTAAATATTGAAGAACATAAAATTCTCCATCTAATACACTTAAAATTTTTATTATATCTTGTATAGATTTGGAGATAAAGACACTATAATTTATAAAGTAGGTACACTAGTCGCAGAGGCCAAGGCACTAAGGAAACCAGTTGACAAATTCCAATGGTTATAACATGACACATGTCATTGTCAAATATCAACATTTTTAGTGACATTCTGATAGCTTTTTCTGGGAAGTATATTTAATTTTTCTTATTGTTTTATTAATTAAATATTTGAAATTATAGGTAAAATTGTGGTAAAATGCATATATCCATCAGAAATACTGCCAATCTGGATAATGAATTGGAACAATCTCTGACATGAAAATGAAATAAAATATATATATATATATATATATATATATATATATATATATATATATAATTAGAATTATATGTGTGCAGAAGACATGTTAAATACAATATAAAACAATATTTGGGTAAAGTTCTGTAATATTTTGTTATAAAACGACGGTTCGAATGCGAAGTGCAATACAATACTTATATAGCCTAATATGGAAATGGCGAGAGGTCTTGTGCTGGCCACAACAGATTTTTTTTCTTTGTAATATAAGAATTTTAATTTTTAATATTAATTAATATGATACCGCACGTGAATATTGCTAAAATTGTATTTTATAAAGTTTGTATATCTTACTTTTCATGTTGGGATGTATAAATTCCGCAGATATTGAAGGACATTCATGGTAATTCAATGAAGTAAATTGGATTGAATTTGGAAAAATGGTCGACATATTCAATGAAAATTATAAAGATGTAGTAATTGATAGTCTTTTTGTTGAGGTAGTTTTTGCCAAAAATAATTCAGACCGACAGTGATAGAACGAAACAATAACGAGAAAAAATATCTATCCAGGAAAAATGGTTTGTTAAAATATTTTTCAGAAAAGGATATTCCAGTAAGTAATTTATTATAGTATTATCCAATGTAAATTATTAACGTTGTATTTAACTTATCCTCTAAAAAAGTTCGCCGGTTTGGTCGTTTCAAAATATGGTAACCCTACACTTAACGTCCGGGATGCTTTTTATATTTTTTAGCACGATCGGACATTTTATAGCATTTTGAATAAATATAATTTAAAAACATTATCAAAATTGACACACAATTGAAAAGTAATAGTTTTACTAAAGGTAACTATGAATTGTATACATATATTCTAATATTGTTACTATGGTGTTATACACATTATTTATTCACTACCGTCCGCAGGATTTTTGTACGATTTTCTGCCTTTATTATCTTAGCAATCAAATCTTGATCAGTAAATAAAATCTACTGCCTTATTTCACAAATACGAAAGTTTGACCGAAGGAGCCGGGAGTTCGTCAACCCCAAAACTGAAGTTTTCACCATATACCTTTCAGATATGCTTTCCTGAAGATTATAACCGCTTATTTTTAGTAACTGTATAGTAGAGATTCATGTCGGAAGGACATGCAATCGGTGATTGAATTTCATGTCTAAGACATATAGGCTGGTAGTGCGATCGCGATTTTAACTAAAACTCTGTTTTAAGAAATGTCAAATTTCATTATTTAATAATAAAAATAAATAATATCAAATTTATCAAAATATGATTTTTAAGCAGAACATAGTTTGTATTCAAACAAATATTTTAAAAAAGTCGTTCTTTAAACATTCGGGAGAAATTAAATATTGAAATTTGAATCTGACATTTCTTAAAACAGCGTTTTAGTTAAAACCGAGCTCGCACTACCAGCCATAGAGTTTTATTTTTGGCTCGCGTTGTGCGTAACGCGAGTATTTTGCCCTAAGGATGTATCGACATCTTTACAATTTAATTATGTTTAGTGTAGCCGTTAGTGAAAAAAATATTGTCTTTCTCCAAAACAGTGTTCATCAACCATAATTTTTAAGTGCCAGTGTATGTGTTTATTCTCAATGAAGCCGTGGTCAAGTAATCGTCGATAAGAGTAAATAAGTCAGAAAATAGTCGGAAAAATCTTGCGGAAGGATTCTTTGGGGCATCACCGATACGAATTCCTATTAGTTGTCTGTACACCAATGATTGTGCAGCATAGGCATGGTGTAGGAACATCGATAAAATGTAAAAAAATTAATTCACTAGCAATTTGGCATGATATTTACTTTTTCTTTTTTGAACTTTTCCAATAAACCAAAAATACGCTATTTAGTCCTAGTATTGCCTCTTGATAAGTAATCACAATCACTTATCGAGCAGTAATTTGTAAATAAATCTTACTTCCTTGGAAACCCTATCGGTAAACATTTGAAAAACCAGATCGTACAAAATAGTTATTTTTGTAACAAGTTATGAAAAATACCAAATATCATGCGAGTGTAAATTGACGCACGACGCGTAGCGGAGTGCAAGTCAATACACACGAGCTAAGATATTTGTATTTCATACAAGTTATGAACATTATTTTTTAGACTAGCATAAATAAATTTTACTTTTTATTCAAAACTGAAATTTAGGTTCAAACATACGGAGAGCTGACAAATGAATAATGTATACATATAGCCAGAAAATAATGACATAGTAACCTAGCAACCGTGTCAACTATTACGATATAAAATATATCGTAACACTAATGTCATAAGTTCAACTTTCAATGGTCGTCCAAAAAATAATTTATTGTGATTTCTTTCTGTATTTTACTCTGAAAACACCGATAAAAGGTGTGACGTAAAACACATTTTATTTATATCTTTTATTTTTGGGAAATTACGCTAATTATATAGATGCACCACATATAGGAAACAGTTGATCAATCTTTATTTCTATACAAGCTCATATGCTCCTTTCTTACTGAATATACTAATTTCCATGTTCAGTGATAACTTGAACTAATAATTATTGTGCAGTTAGTTGGCTGAGTAAACAAACTAACACGTACACAACGATCTGCAGCCTAGCAACGTCTACTTTCTATGTTTTAATTATCTTTTGCTGGGCAGATATTGTATCCTACCTAACCTAACCTAGCTGAAAGGTACGCTATTGTTTTCCTGCCTTAATTTATAGGCGATATTGTCACTTACAACAACTTTATTGCATCCTGCAAGAACAAAAAAGGAGTTTTTGTTTTAATAAGTCATATTCATATTGAATTGGATTCATTTCCGTAAATACAGTAAGGTAAGTGATAAATGTAATTTGTAATTTATTTAAATGTTATTAGTGCGGTCTAATTGGTCACCCAGATCTGATTTATTGAAATTATGGATTTAATTGGATTAGAACTTTCGTTTTGTTGCATATATTTACATAGAAAGAGGCAACAGTAATAGAGCACTGAATGATTTATAAAAATTAATATCTATTTCCTGTTCCGCAAGACCTATTAAAAAATTACGAGGGTCACGCAATAACGTAAGAATTGGGAATAAGGCACATGAATTACTAATTTTTAAATTTCATTTTAAATAACATGATTTTTCTCTTCAAAGTGGGTATTCATTTATGTACTCGATAGAAAAAATATCGTACTCTATACGCACCATGAATAGATTTCAAAATGACACTGAGAGTTCAAAGTACATAAAACAAATAATTAAACGCAACTATAAGTAACCATGGTGCACGACTATACGAACCTTTGTATATTCGAATATACCAATATTCGTATATTCGTTTACCATGGATATTTAAGGTGCGTTCGGTAAATCATTCGGAGTTGGAGTATTTACGGAGCGGTGTTGGAGTGGAGTGGGAGTAGAGCTAGAGTTGGAGTAGATCGAGGGAACAAGGTACACTCCGTTATTTGTGATTAACCGAACGAGTAGAGTTAAAATTTTGGTGCACGAATATAATAACCTCCTTTTTTGACAATCTGATATACTGCACTGCTAAAAAAAAAAATAATGAACCATATAGAAGTTATTCAGTTTGGTATTATTCTTTAATGATTCTGAAGAAAGTATATATTAGAAAAGGTACAGAATTCTTACCATTCCGACATATTTATAGTTATATTACAAAACAATATTATAAATATAAAATAATTGTGTATAATAAAATATTTCAATATAAAAATACAAAATGATGACAGACGTCAAATAAAACAAAAAAAACTCCATGTATGCTTGCATATCGAGTTTGGGCTTATGGAGTTCACACTTTTCACTCCACTTGACTCCATTCTGCATTTGCCGAACGCTGCATTTTAAGACGCTTATCGCTCTACGTAATTACCGAACGGTGCTAGGAGTGTACAGAGTGAAAAGAGTGAACAGAACTCTTTTGCCGAACGCACCTTTAATAATAAGCGCTGTAATATGTGGTAACTAAGGAAAATAACGCATTATAATTGGGTTATAACTGAATGAATGATGTACCTAGTCTCTTAAATGGGTTCGTTAATAAGTTTGCAAAATTATTAAATTTGTAGCACGAAGAATCCTCAAGTGATTCACGAGTTTCCAATACATCCACAAAGAGACACTGTTTGGTGCACATTTTGGTCAGATGGCAAAATTGGGTCATATATATTTTTGTTAAATAAGACCCGTAGTAAAGGTTAATAGTATTCGGTACGATATTATTACGGTTTTTTTTTTGCATTAACTAATTGGTTTGTACCCCAATAATATATGGTAGGTACCAGGAGGATGGTGCAAATTTTTCAATAATCAAAGGTTCACTCTTTATGTCAACAATTTGTAAACAAATTCCGAGCTCAAGACTGCAAGCCAACACGTTATTAATGAAATTAAGACAAATCTCACTTAAAAAGTCACTTAAAATTTCATCTACATGTTTAAAATATTAAGTATAGTTGTGGGAATAATTTGAATACTAGTCTTTGCTGTCAAAATCAAGCTAAATAAGATAAATCCTATTGAAAAGTATACTTGAAACCTAGGCAATCAAGCAAAAGCAGATAACTCTGCTAGCTGTCGTATTTCGTTCTTCAATAATTATGTCTAGATGTGTATTTATTATTGAATGAGCATCCTCGTTGCATATTGAATTCTTTGTGATAAATAAATGATCCTTTTTGTGTGTGTGTGTGTGTGTGTGTGTGTGTGTGTGTGTGTGTGTGTGTGTGTGTATGTGTATGAATTTTGTCTTCGCTCTAACTCAAATACTATCATTCAGAAAATTCTGAATCCTTGTATTTCTACCCTATTCTATCACGAAAAGAAGTCATTAGATTTCGGTGTAAATCGGATAAACGGAAATGGCACTTAAGCTCATAATGGTTTTTCTTCAAAAAATACCATTATGCCATTTTTTCGCATTTTATGTCATTGGAAAATTATAGATTATTGAATTTTGTACAGGTATACGTTAATACTTTTTCTATATATTTTACAGATAAATTTAAAAATCATTTTTCTTTTTTTAATCCCGAAGCCTAAGATAAACACAATTCCTTTGTTACACAGTTTATTGAATGTAACTGACAAGTAAACGTCATTGTCAAAAAATTAATAACTTCAAATTAATAATAGTGACATATTAAATAATAAAGAAAATCGTAAATAAAGCAATAGTTATATGCAATGGAACATAATATATTTTGAAGCATTACTAAATACGCAGGTATGTGTTTAAATTAATAAATATTAAATAGCGGGAGGTTTTGTGTTGGCCACATCAGATTTTTTACCTTCCGTCACCTTTAGGTAAGGAAGGTATTGTCTTTGGTCAAAAAATTCGGGGGTGAGTTTTTAACGAATAAGCACGTTTTAGGGTCCCTACAATACGAATTTACTATTTTTAAGATGATGTCTGTATGTATGTGTGTGTATGTGTCCGTGTGTGTGTGTGTATGTGTGTCCGTGTGTGACAAATTTTTCTCCGACGATAACTCCAATACTACAATTCTAAAAATTATAATTCTTTCGTATTCCTCTTCTCTACATCCATATGAAGAGTTGATTAGATTTTGGTTATAATTGATCCACCGGAAGTACCCTTATTTGAAGTTTTTAACAGTTTTTCTTAAAAAAACGCAGTTAAATATTATTTTTTGACATTTTATTATTATGTATATTAAAGAAAATACTCTTCTCTATACAGTTTGATTATACATTTCCCTTCCTATTCCATAGATGTAACTTTAAAGCATTATAAAGAAATTAATTTTCAAAAATTAGTTAGCTTTGCTATTTATCATGGAAACAGCCGACATAATTATTCAAAAAAAAAAAAAAATAATTGACAGATGTCAGTTGCAAGTGCAAAACCATATATGGAAAAAAGTGTAGGATCTAAAATTGATAAGTCATAGTGTTGCTCGCAAGTGACATGCAAAGAAAGGCCAAAGAGAAGATGGAAGAACATTACTTAGTGTAGTTTATGTTATAATTTTATTGGATTTATAGAATCTTTTCAAATGAACTTTTGGTATGGAATTTGTAAAAAAAATAGTATGTGTTCGTGTTCGATTTTACATGATATTATATAAAATCTGTTCCAAGGACCTTTTGGTATGCAATTTGCACAAAATACATCGAATTGACGGAAGGTCTTGTGCTGGCCACAACAGATTTTTTTTGTTAGAAAATGCTTTAGATTATGCCTTGTTATTTTTACCTCCCGCTACCCTAGGTATAGGAATCGTGCTAAAAATTATAGTTTTCATGTCAGACAACTGTACCTTACAAAATGCAAGTTTTAGTTTTTATTTAAATATTACAGATTTGTAGATATATCTACGTTTTTTGTTAATATCACTGAACTAATAAAAACGGATTTATCTGCTTTTGTCTGATTTCTCCACATTTTTAGCTAATTTCGGTATATCATAGAGATCAATAATACAACTAGGTACTACTTGTAGCGAAATTTTTGTATTACTATTGTTTGAAATAATAATAAATAATTAATACTTTTCTTTGTGAACAACTTTCAATTATGTATCCTCCTTCAATTTGAATATGTAAATTACCCAAGCAACATAACCTATAATCACGCATTTAACTTCTATTACATTTGAAGCAGCTTCATTTCTTCCTTTCGTAATTCCATAAAACTTGTCCTGCCATCTACAAAGCAGAGCAAACTTGCGCATCTGCAAGAATTAGCATAAACAACAACATAATAAATACTCATAGGAAGAATCTCCATTGAAATCACCATAACTGTCTCCCGGCAACCAGACAGTTGAGTAACACTAACAACTAAATACGGAAAACAAAATCACCACACGTCGCTGGTAACAGAGCCAGCTGTCATGTTTTGCGAGGGAGACAAGAGGGCAACGAAACAGTGGACAAGATGAAAAGGATTCAGATGATGAAGATTGAGAATAATTGGTTGGGTGATTGGAATCGAACAGTGATGGATACGTTCTGTGATCGCGAAACTGGTACATCTATAAAATAAGCCTATATGGATGTAGGAAAACCGTTGGTGGAATGTTGGATGTGAAATATTTCTAAACGCTAAATTTGGTTATAATTCAATATAATTACTTGTTTTTTATTAGCTGTTCCCAAAATTAGTAGTGATGCTTTCTTCATTTTGTATGCTGATTTTTACCTCGCTAAGGGTGGATTGCATGAAAGTGGGTTAACTCTCGAGTTACGCTAACCCAGAGTTACGTACACAATCAGAGAGGTCCCAGCCTGTTTGACAGCTAACCTCAGGTTAAAATATAACTCACCGATTTGCACGAGCTAACCTACGAATAGAAAATTGCATATGACCGACAGATGTCATTTCACGCGTCATATTTAACACAAGAAAGGAAAGTATTAATATAATTACTTTTTTTGTGTTAAATATGACGAGTAAAATAATAACTGTCGGCCATATGCAATTTGCTATTTGTGGAATAACCCGTGCAAATCAGTGAGTTAGTTTTTGACCCAAGGTTAGCTTTCAAATAGACTGGTAACTCTTTGTGTACGTAACACCAGGTTAGCGTAACTCGAGGGTTAACCCGCTTCCATGCAATTCGCCAAAGAGAGGTATTGGATTCATGCTAAAAATCGCAATCCAGATTTTTAGTGAATAAGCATGTTTTAAGGTCACTAGAATCCGATTTTAATATTTTTACAATGATGTCTGTGTAGATGTGTGTGTGTGTATGTGTGTGTGTTACGATTTAAAATATACTGGTTATGCCACTTGTCATGTTTCTCATTGTTTCTGATGGTCCGTTTGATACGTGTTTCCTTGAATAATCCGCTAGATGCGCTACGTGAGAACGACCCTACCACAGCAAACTATTTTTACATAAAATATAAAAAATGAAATGCATAATGAATTTATTTTTAATATAAATTTATATATTTAATGGAAACCTGGATCAATACATTGTTAGAATTTAAAATTGGAAAAACTAAATAAATTGATAGAACCGTACGCTTCCAAATTTCCATTCGGTAATAATACCTTCTTCCCGAAAATGTTTTCGACAAACATCATTCAATCTTAATTCGCGATCATTTCTACTAATTGCACATTGCCATTTTTTAAAAAGTGATATATCAAGTGGAGCTGCAAACAGAGATTCTTTTTCAGTGGATTTCATGTAACCGGTTTCACATCCAGGAATGAAACATTTTCTATTTAATTTTCTTTTCATTTTGCATTAATTGCAATATCTTTTAACAAAATATTTATATTACATTACCTATAATACGAATATATACTTCAAAACCTGTTTTATTTACCTTTCTATAAGATATAACATGTAATATTTTCAAAATGACATTAAAATGACAGGTGTCAGTTGGGTCGTTCTCACGTTACGAGGAAACACGTATCGCTTTGGACCCTCGTTTTGTGCAGAGTGGCACAAACCAGTATATTTTAAATCGTGGTGTGTGTGTGTGTGTGTGTGTGTGTGTGTATGTTGGAGAGATGGTTTTTCAAATTCTATCGAGTAAAGACTAATTTAACTATGCTTTCGTTAATCTGACATTAATGGAAATTGCTGGAAAGGTTTTGGTAATAATTAGACAACCGAAAGTATAAGTTTCTTAAAAAAATCTTCTAAATAAATATTATTTTTTGGTAATTTATGTTATTACAAAAAAACATAAAATTCTCTATCTCCAGTATTGAACATTTTTATTATATCTTCTATAGATTTAGAGATAGAGAACTATAAATATATTAAATGATCCGTTGTAATGAATTTTACAGCTCAAATAACTCCATGGAAATCAGTTGAAAAATTAAAATGTTTGTAATTGACTGATAAATGTCAGTGTCAAAAATCCAGATACATTACTGAAGGCTTTTTCTGGGAATTTAATATTTCTTATTTTATTACTAATTAAATATTTAAAATTGTAGATAACATACAACAGTGTTCAACCCCCACATTTTTTGAATCCAAGTTTTTTAAGTACCAACTAAAATTAGCATATATCGTGAAATCAATATTGTTTAATGTTTAATGTGGAAAAGATAAATATCTAAACTCGTTCATAATAACATATTTTATTTTGAATACTAGTTTAATACTATTGTACTTGTACCTATTATTCAATAAATTTGAAAATTAAATCATAGTTTACAACATTTTAATTTTTTTTTTTCGCATTCACAGACAATTGAAAATGATATACTTAAGAAATGGATTCCAGACAACACAACAATACTCAAGTTTGCTTCGAACCAATGAGATATAATGTTATATAAGCATTGCTTGTTATTGAAATAATAAGTTGTGCGCAAAATGAAGCCAATGATTTTATATGCAGAAGATACAATTTGAGTAACATGTGGAGAAAAAGTCATTTTCATATCGAATGTTACACCTAGGTCTTTTTTGGTTTTTACCCTTGACAGAGAAATGCCCCCAAGAGAATAGTTAAAATCAATTGAACATAACTTTCTGGAGAACGTCATTGTTTCACACTTATTTAAATTGAAATATAATTTGTTAACTAAACTCCATTCAAAAATTTTATCAAGGTCATTTTGTAATTCATGACAATCATTGATGCAAACTTGATGAAACAATTTGAAATCATCAGCAAACAGTAGACATTTGGAGTATCTAATACCATCAACAATGTCATTGACAAATAATAAGAAAAGCATGGGTCCTAGGATTGAGCCCTGGGGTACTCCTGAGGTAGCATAGTAAAAATCAGAAGTGAAACCATCTACAAATACATATTGCTTTCTAAGATGTAAATAAGACGCAATTAAATTTAGAAAATTTGTACTAAAACCAAGACGAAACAGTTTTAAAATAAGTATATTATGTGAAACAGTATCAAACGCTTTAGCGAAGTTAGTGAATATACAATCTACTTGATTCTTAGTTGCAAAAGCGTTTGATACGTATTGCGTAAACGTTGTTAAATTGGAAACTGTTGACCGCCCCGAAACAAATCCATGTTGATAAATACTAATAAGATGTGTTGTTTGATATTGAATGTTTTTAAATAATATATATATATATATATATATATATATATATATATATATATATATATATATATAATCTGTAACCCTATTAGTACCTTTCGGTACTAAATAATATGTGCTCAAAAATTTTTGCAAAAATACTCAAACAAGAGATAGGTCTATAATTACAGAATTGAGTTTTGTCACCTGATTTAAATAATAGATGTAATTAGAATTTTTATGTATCAGAAATGTTAAATACAATATGTACTTATAAGCCTAATATGGAAATGGCGAGAGGTCTTGTGCTGGCCGCAATAGATTTTTATAGATTAAAAAACATGTAAGTATTATAAGTAGATGTTAGAAAAAAATAATTAAATTTAAGGAAGTTTTGATAGCGTAATATTGGTAACCTTTAATAGATTTATTCTCCGTGTGAAGAAACAAATTGCCTAACATCCCTCATGGTTGATTGCTCCTGTGTGATTATAAACGCTTTCCATCGACAAACGACTGCACTTATTCCCCGCGGTGACGTTTTTTGATGTCCTAAATCGCGGAGTGCCTTGAAACAAGCGAGCGAGGGTCGCATACCGCGAAGACGGATAACTCTATTGTCGATTCGTTCTGTTTTGACGTCACCTTGGCACAATTTGGTGAAACGCAGCCATTAGAAATTTAGCTCACTCGCAATCAGTCATCCAAGATGCCGATCGAAAAGATTATGTTTTTGTGGGGTATTACTAGGCTACGCAAAACCGCAGTCATTGCAAAATTATTTTTTTAAATGTTGGTATTTTGCATAATAAATACGCAGTACGCACATTATAATTGAAAAGAGAAATGTAGAAATTAGAATTGCGTGATGTAAACATACGTAACTAGAAAATAAATACAGAAGCAGTTAAAAATATCCTGCAAATAATTATTTTAATTATTATAATTTCATGAATACTTTGCATTAGTTTATGGTTGTAATATTATTGAACAACTTACATATTTGTGATTTAAAATAAAAAAACCTGTTGTGGCCAGACAATACCTCTCGCCATTTCAATTTTATGTTATATAAGTACTGTAATGCACTTCGCTATCGAACCGTTGTTTTATAACAAAAAAATCTGTTGTGGCCAGCACAAAACTTTCCGTCAATTCGATGTATTTTGTACAAATTCAATACCAAAAGTTCCTTGGAAAATATTATATATATATCCTGTAAAACTGTAACACGAACACACTATTTTTTACAAATTCCATATTGTAAGTTCCTTTGAAAAGATTCTATAAATCCAATATAATTACAACACGAATATACATTCTGTAAATTGCATTTCACACTTCCTCATTCCTATCCAACGCATCTTCTTCACACAGTTCTTCCTCTCTCAAATATTCTGTTACACAGTCCTTCCATCTCCTCTTTAGTCTTCCTCGTACTCTCGGCATTGAAACTGCAAGTCACTTGCGAGGGACACTCTGTCACTTATGTTACTTTCTGATCTTATACTTTCCACTTTGGTTTTACACTTGACACTGACATCTGTCAATTAGAATTTTTTGAATATATCTGCTGTTTCCATAATTTTTGCATAGCTTCTCTTAATCTCTCTATAACTCTATATCTATTGAATATGAAGGAAAATGTATAATCAAACCGTATAGAGAATAATATTTTCTTTCATATTAATGTTCATGAAATGTCGAAAATTGATATTTAACTGCGTTTTTCCCGAAAAACTGTTAAGAACTTCAAATAAGGGTACTTCCGGTAGACCAATTACAACCAAAATATAATCAGCTCTTCATATGGTTGTAAAGAAAAGGAATACGAAAGAATCATAATTTTTAGAATTGTAGTTTTCATCGGAGAAAAATTTGTCACACACACACACACACACACACACATACACACACACAGACATCAATGTAAAATTAGTAAAATCGTATTCCAGGGATCTTAAAACGTCTTATTCATTAAAAACTCACCACTGAATTTTTTTACCAAAGACAATACCTTACTTACCTAAAGGTGACGGAAGGTAAAAAATTAGAGAACTTTACCAAATTATTGTTTTTTATTGTATTTAACATGTTTTCTGCACACATACAATTTTAATTATATATATTTTTCATTGTATGAGAAAGTTTCTAAATGTAAGAGATTCTTCCAAATCATTAGATTTGTTATTTCTTATGGATATATGTATTTTACCTTTAGTTTTAAATATTTAATTAATAAAATATAAGAAAGATTAAATGTACTTTCTAGAAAAAGCTTTAAGAAAAGAATGTCATTTACAAACTATGTTAGAAATGATGAACTTTTCAACTGGTTTCCATGGAGTTATTTGGGCTGTGAAATTTATTACAATGGATTATTTTATATAATTATAATTCTCTATCTCTAAATCTACAGAAGATGTAATTCTTTGATATTTGTAGTACCATAAATTTCCAAAAAACAATATTTAGATTTTTTTAAGAATCTACCACTTCTGATTGTCCAATTATTACTAAAATCTTTTCAGGTAGTCCCATTAATGTAAATAAGGAATGCATAGTTAAATTGGACTTAGTCTTATGGAATTTGAGAAACCGTCTCTCCATCATCCAGGCACACACACACACACCCACCCACCCACACACACACACACACACACACACACACACACACACACACACACACACACCACACATCCATACACAGAGACATCATTGTAAAAATGTTAAAATCGGATTCTAGGACCTTAAACCGTGCTTATTCCTAAAATCTGGATATGAGATTTTTAGCAAGAATCCAATATCTCTCTTAGCGAGAGGTAAAAATTGATGCGTATTATGCCAATTTTCTTTAGTTAGTTCAATATATTTACTAACATCGATAATTCAAAATATTGATTTTAACCAACTAAACTTTACCAACTTAATTTCAAATGATCGTTAAATAAAAATAACTGTTTAAAATGATAATACAGATTTTGTTTTTTACGGTCAATAAGATTTTTTTACCTTCCGTCACCTTTAGGTAAGGAAGGTATTGTCTTTGGTCAAAAAATTCGTTGGTGAGTTTTTAATGAATAAGCACGTTTTAAGGTCCCTACAATATGAATTTACTATTTTTAAGATGATGTCTGTATGTATGTATGTGTGTGTGTGTGTGTGTGTATCCGTGTGTATGTGTGTATCCGTGTGTGTGTGTGTGTCCGTGTGTGCGTGTATCCGTGTGTGTGTATGTATGTCCGTGTGTGACAAATTTTTTTCCGACGATAACTCCAATACTACAATTCTAAAAATTACAATTCTTTCGTATTCCTCTTCTTTACATCCATATGAAGAGCTGATTAGATTTTGGTTATAATTGATCCACCGGAAGTACCCTTATTTGAAGTTTTTAACAGTTTTTCTTAAAAAAACGCAGTTAAGTATTATTTTTCGACATTTTGTGAATATCAATATGAAAGAATATCTTATTCTCTATACGGTTTGATTATACAGTTTCGTTCATATTCAATAGATATAGAGTTTTAGAAACATTAAGAGAGATTAACTTTCAAAAATTAGTCAGCTTTGTTAAAATTATGGAAACAACAGATATATTCAGAAAAATTTAATTGACAGATGTCAGTGTCAAATGCAAAACCAAAGTGGAAAGTGTAAGATCAGAAAGTAAAGGGTCAGAAAGTTATGTGTGAATGTGATAGAGTGTCCCTCCAAAGAGAAGAAGATGGAAGGACTGTGTAGCAGAAGATTTGAGAGAGGAAGAATTGTGTGAAGAAGATGCGTTGGACAGGAATGATTAAAAGAGAAGAGTAAGAAATAGCGACCCCTAATAAAATAGGGAAAGGAACTTTCGGTATAGCATTTGTAAAAAATAGTGTGTTCGTGTTACAATTTTATAGGATATACAGAATCTTTTTCAAGGAACTTTTGGTATGGGATATATACAAAATACGTCGAATTGACGGAAGGTTTTGTGCTGGCCACAACAGATTTTTTTCTTACTAATTCTACCCCTCTATTAAATTTTTAACAAGGATACAAGGAAACATTCTTGTCAGTAGTTATTGGATAAAATATTAGAACCCACAAGTTAATAAAGTATTGCACAATAGCTGCTAGTATAACATTATATAAAGCACATTTCCTCAATATATCATACGCTCTATCTACAAATATCAAATCATCTCAACTTCACATCTCACACAAGCATCAATTTCCTATATAAATCCCATCAACATTTCCAACCTAACATTCTTTATGTAAACACAACCTCAGAAGAACCTCAGTATTCCATCATCAGCGTGATTACCGGCCACAAATTGCACCTGTAACTGTGCCGTGCAGGTCGAAGTGTGCTGTGGAAACAAACGGAGTGCAGCAGGAGAGGAGGCGGAGGGCCAGAGCATCAGAAACCAGAACGACTTGCGGTCAGACGTCAGCAGAAGAGTGATTTGCTAGTCAATGTCGTTCTGCGGTGAGGAGCTGATGTGACCTTCAAAACGGCAGGGGTGGACTACAGGAAGAAAAAGAAATATTGGAACTAATGGCTAAATTTAATACTAGATTGATTTATGGCATGTTTAGCGAAACTAATTTGATTGCAAGTCGATGCAGTATACACAGATCTGAGCAAGGCGTTCGACAAAATTAACCACTCCATAATATTATCGAAATTATATTTGCCGTCAAATAATTATGAACTGGAGATTTCTACACTGATGCCAAATTTTTTAAATGTCTACCGGTAATCTGTCAATGTCATTTTATATTCTGACATTTTCGTTAGTACTTGCGTGCGCTTTTTTATTCCCAATCATATAAATGGGGTCCCGTGGCCGCGTGCCTGAGTGTCTGGTCGCGAACCTGGGGGAACCGGGTTCGATCCCGACCGACGCCAAATATTTCCAATTTTAAATGGCACAAAAGTGACCCCTGTGGTGCACTCTCCACACCAGTTATGAGTGCCCGTGAGGTGACGCCTGGTAAGCGCCCACACGGTAAAATATATCGTCATCATTACCGATGTCTACATGTGTTGTAGATACTGGCACACCCAGAAATGGGTAATATGCCGTGATGATATATTTATTTATTTATTTATTTATCATATAAATTGCATTAAATTTATACTTTTGAAAAGAAAATGAGTGAAACTCATGAATTAAATAGTCCTGGTTCTTATAAAAAACGTTTAGCAAAATATGTTTAAAAGAGCAGGCAAAAACAATTACCTATTGCGAATGTACACAATTTTTCCAAAAAATTGGCGTTACATCCTGGTAAAGTTTAGACTTTATTAAATAAAAAAAATGGCAGGTCTACAGTTCATCTAATAATCAATTATTCTTACCTTTTATTTAGATTTTGTATGGAAACTTTGGTCGAAATATAAATTTTCCACTGAGACAATTTTTATATTTTATATTACTTATTACTGTCTTACCTTACTTAATTGTTATAATATTTTCTTCATATACGATGTATTAAAATTTTTAATTAGTTTTAAATGTATTATATGACATTTGAGTTCATTCTTGGTCCTGTCAAGTTACAAGCGGCAACACCGTTGTCAAGGGATAGGGTGCGGAAAGAGATAAAAGTTGCACATCAGTCCATAATCATTTGACGGCGAGTATAGGGATGTATAATACACAGTAACCTGCGCCAGTGACGGATGTTTCATTTAAGGTTTTATTTCTATGGGGTCCCGTGGCCGCGTGCCTGAGTGTCTGGTCGCGAACCTGGGGAAACCGGGTTCGATCCCGACAGACGCCAAATATTTCCAATTTTAAATGGCACAAAAGTGACCCCTGTGGTATACTCGCCAAGCCAGCAATGAGTGCCCGTGAGGTGACGCCTGGTAAGCGCCCGCACGGTACAAATATGTCATCATCATTACAGATATCTGCGATAAAGCAGATTGTGGCACACTCAGAAATGGGTAATATGCCGTGATGATATATTTTTTTGATATACAGAGAATTTATTTTAAAATCCAACATTATGGTTCATCACTTCCATGGTTACTCACTATTGTCAAAAACTGACAGCAATGTAATATTTGTCCATTTTAAAATGCAAATTATAAATAGTATTGCAGCACAGGAGATATTTCCAGAACACATCACAAATGGTATCAATCTATTAATTCTTATTACGACCGACTAGGGTATTGCCTCAGTATGAATGGGGGTATTTTCTTAACATTTATTACATGAAAGTTATGAATTTTTGTAAGCTAAAGTTTCTTAAGATGTGTAACATGCATGCTTTGATTTCTTATGAATCGTATGTAGGCTAATTTAGTGTAAATTAGTTTTGATAATGCAAAACTACAAATTTTGTATGTTGCATTTTAAAATGGACAAATATTACATTGCTGTCATTTTTTGACAATAGTGACTAACCATGGAAGTGAATAACCATATGTTGCATGTTAAAATAAATTCCCTGTATTATATTATTTCTAAGTACGTGCCTGTGACCTCTGGAGTTCCACAGGGATCACGTCTAGAGCAGCTCCTTATCATAATTTTAACAATGATATAAATAAATGTTTCACTAGTAGTAGTTTTAGTATATATGTAGATGATCTAAAGATCTTTAAAGCTGTTTCTACTAATTTCGATGTTCTAGCCCTTCAAGCCGACTTTGACAAGCTTAGCACCTATTTACAAGATAAAGATTCACTCGCAATCGAAATACAGTACAATCGCGTTAGTGCAAACAGAATAAATCCAGGCTAGTGCATATTATCGAACTGTTCACATCACCGAAGGTTTATAACATTTATGATAATATAAGTAATAAAACACGCACCCTTATTAAATAAATATAAATTAATACATACACATATTTAATAAGCCAAACTTACTATAATAGATGCATACATACAGTAATTTTCAAAAATCGCACTCCATGTCGAATTTTGAAACGCTGAAGCTAGTCATTACCATTTTTGACAATTAAGCTATTTTTAAAGTGCGTTTTTTATTCGGCTTTATCATCTTACTTACATTTTTATTTCTCGCAAGTTTCTTGTTTTTTAAACTGCAAATAGTGATCTTCTCTATGCCATCATTTTTGGATAAAAAGGTTATACTAGCACCACTGCAATTATTTCAGGCAAAATTTTTGGTCTTCACAAAGAGATAAAGTTTTTCGTTTAAATTTAGATATATTTTGGAAAAAAACACTGCTTCAGCTTTGAAGCTATTTCTACGTTTTACAAGAAAATAGGGGAAGTCCACAAGCAGTGAATACACTGTGTTGAAATTAACGAAAGCTAGGTTCTTCACGTTATAAGGCGATCAATGTTACCAAATATCTGGTTCGGAGTAGTTTATATAGTTGAGTTTTCATGTTGACGTAATTGTACTGTATGTTCCAATTAAATTATTTCATAAATCAAAACCTTATAAATAGAGTTACACCGATTAAAGTTCTTGGCGTCATTCTTGATACAAAATTAATGTTTGATATACATATTGACAAAATTGTAAAAAAGGCTTATAGGATGTTAGGGTTCATTCTGCGATTTGGCAAACTTTTTAATAAGGTCCCTAGAATCCGATTACAACATTTTTAAAATGATGTCTGTGTGTGTGTGTATGTGTGTATATGTGTATGTTGTAGACACGATTCCTCAAAAACTATAAGACTTAAGAACTGTTTAACAATGGATTCCTCAATCTGACATTCCAGGGAAGAGCTGAACAGGTTTTGGTAACAATTGAACAACCGGAAGTAGTAGTTTCTTAGAAAAATTCTTCTAAATATAATTTTTTGGAAATTTTTGTTATTAAATATGGAAGAACATAAAATTCTCCATCTAATACATTTCAATTAATAATATAATAATAGAGTAATTTAATCGCAGAGGCTAAGGTACTAAGCAAACCAGTTGACAAATTCCAATGTTTATAACATAGTTTTTAAATGACATATGTCAGTGTCAAAAATCAACAGTTTTATTGCCCAATTCTCAATTTTGACTGAAATGATATGCAGTGAAAAATTTTCACATTATCACTTGGAGCTATTCTCAATTCCAAAGTGATTTGATATAAATGAGTGAGAAAGTGTAACATTGTACGTATTTATCGTATGTTCACAATATTAGTTGCGCATAACAAGAAACTACGAATTTGGTGCACGTGTTCCTTCACATTTGACAAATAATATCATGACACTGACAAGTGATATGATATAAATTTATCATTTCATATCATATCACATCAGTGAAAATTGAGAATTGGGCCCTTAGTGACATTCTGATAGCTTTTTCTGGGAAGTATATTTAATCTTTCTTATTGTTTTATTAATTAAATATTTGAAATTATAGGTAAAATGCATATATCCATCAGAAATACCGCCCATCTGGTTAATGAATTGGAAGAATCTCTGATATTTAGAAACTTCCTCATACAATGAAAAATAGATATAATTAGAATTATATATGTGCAGAAGACATGTTAAATACAATAAAAAACAATATTTGAGTAAAGTTCTGTAATTTTTTGTTATAAAACGACGGTTCGAAATGGAAGTGCAATTCAATACTTATATAGCCTAATATGGAAATGGCGAGAGGTCTTGTGCTGACCACAACAGCTTTTTTTATATCAAATTTATATTAATAGAATTGAACGAGTGCACCAAAAATTTTTCTCTTTCTTAAATTGGAAATTTCCCGATAACCACACAAATTTCATAACATTACAAAATAAGCGTACAGTTCTAGATGATATTTCTGTACAAAATTTGTAATAACTGGTTTTATAGCCCATTTCTCGCTGGCAAATTTCACATAAGAATACCTTTTCATTCTACTCGGTCATCTAATCATAGTTAGTCTTGAAAATAGCATTTCTTCCTTGAAATTGTGAATTGCAAAATTTTTGTGATGTCAAAGCAGAAAAACAATTTTTAATTAATCGCAAAATGAGACGGTTGCTAATCGTTTCTGGGATAAAAACGAGAATGAGTAAGAGCGGTAGTCTAAGTCCAACCGCTCTGTTTTTACAACGGGTGGTTTTTCTATTTGGAAATATAACAACGGTGATGCTTGACTGAGAATCAATGTTCGAATGTTTTGCATAAATGAGATTACAGGGACGGAGTGGATTGTTTTTCTGTGTTTATATTTTGCGGTAAATAATAAAAGATAATATAGTTGAAAAGATTGTAATTTCACACTCATTAATCACGGATATTTATACTGTGCGTTTCTTAAATGCTTGTTAAATACTACATCAAAGTAAGAAATGATAAAGTTGCTAAATACAATAGATGGAGAAAAAAATGTTGTTAATATTTTGCTATCGATTTCTCCTTTTATTCTATGAGAAGAAAAAATAGTCATTAAAATTTAAATTGGAATCCTCAAGAAAAACGATGGAATGATCAATAAGAAATCTTAATTGCGCATAACCCAAAATCAATGAACTCTAAAATTTATTGAATAAAAATAAACAATGTACATTTTTGTGAGATTCTCGCTTATTATTACTAATTGCGTGAGTTCTTAGTTATAGACCTAATCTAAAATTTGGATATATCAGGAGTGAGATCACGTAAAAGTGAAAACGATATTGCGATTTTCGAGAAGTGAAAACGATATTCGTTTCCTTAGCGATCATGTAAAATTAGTCACTCACTACGTTTTCAACTTCGGTTATTTCCGTAAAGTGACTACGTTTTGCGAAAACGATATCGTTTATAGACTAATGTTTTTGTTTTAAATAGTAGTTTTGACAGATAATTTATATGAATGTCATTAAAATTTTTAATTTAATATGAAAACGTATTATTCTGGCCTTTCGTTCATAATAGCAATGCTATAAGAATTGAAGATGGATACAAGTTGAATTATCTATTAGTCACAAATGCTATGTGTATCTAATTTTGTTCCTTTTTATATTCCAGAAGAAAAATTTATGAAGTAAACAAAAATATTTCTAAATATATAATTAAAACTTTAAGAGACCATTTAAGACTGCAAGTAGACAAGATAGTAATTTTAAAGTAATCTAGTTTTTATTACGTTTTGTATTTCAAGTAAGTAAAGTTGGTCTATATTTAAATAACGGCGCATAAACTTCGGACAGGTTGCGGAAAATGATCAATTCATAAATTTTAATTTTGGGTAAAAACTACAAAATATTAATCACAAAATACAAGCTAGAATTGTTATCTCTGTTACTTCGTAGAATGCAATAGTTATTAAAAGTTCCTTTCTTGGATTTATTCTTGTAATCAATATTCTTGGGCTAGAATCAAAATATGCTTTGTTGTAATCAACACTTTTACAGTTACTAGAATATCAACAATGCCAGAAAATATTTCTTTTAGGTAGTTCTTTCTACTAACTAAGAAAATATCTAATCAACAAGATTTCAATTTTCTATCATAATTTTCAAAAGAGTAAAAATATAGTTATAGTAAATCATACGCATTTGGTTCTTTGCAATATGCTAGTATTAAAACATTCATTAATTTTTCGTAGATTCATTCTTGTAGTCAATATTCGTTTCATAATTATCGTATTTCATTATAATTATTTCATTTTCGCTTTGCTAAAAAAAAATACCTTTCAAATTTGATATATTAATTTAATGACATTTCTTTCCAAAACGTCAAATTAAATCACTGCTCACTACATTCTTTTACTTAAATGCAAGTAAATTAGAAAAAGATATACCTATACCCAAATGTATGAAATAAAAAGGGACATAAGATACGACTATCCTTTTCACATGCTTTGAGTGTGTCGACTAGAATTCACATATTTTTCGGTCCAAAACGATATCGTTTTCGATTTTTACTATTTACGTGATCACATTTTCACTTGTCGACAGTCGCAATATCGTTTTCACAGTTACATGATCCCACTCCTGTTTAGTATAATTAACGTATTGCTATAGAAAGCAGGAATTTGAAACTGAACCCGAACTTGGAATGAAAATGTGATGACGTAAATAGTGAAAACCGAAAACGATATCGTTTTAGACCGAAATGTGAATTAGTTTCGACTAGTTTGAAATATAGTTTTTTAAATTACAAAAACTCAATATGTTATTCAAGTATTCCGCCATTTAATACTGGGTTTCATCGCCTTTATTAGTAATATCAGCTTTAATTCTATTAAGCATTGTATCCCTAAGTTCTGTACATTTTCCGGTGAGTATTGTCCCATATGTCTTGCAGGGTAAATTTGACTATACGCATTAGAATGTGCTAAAACTAAAGAGTCTTCGTATAAGCTAAATCTGGGCTAGAAGATGACCCTCAAAATACAAGTTGAACTATTATCACCAGTCATTTGGCGCAAGTTTTGCGTTTATATTTAAGGCGATTGCCGGTGCAACGCTAAACAGCACTTTCGTAGAAAGCAAACTACACTCGTAAATATTAAGTTATAACTTCAAACTTGATACCATTGTTTAGTAGATAGATCAATGCATGGGGCTGACCAATTATTTTGCATAAGTATTAATTTCTATTGCATTTAAGTTTAGTTCAAAAACATAATAAAAATGGCTATTTTAAAATTTACTTTTAACACGATAACTGTACTTTATACAAAAAATGTTTGGGTCACCCCCATAGCGCCCACCTTTAGTAGTAAGTCTGTGAAAAAAATCTAAATTATCTCTTTTAGTTTAGCTGTGATTTGATTTCTACTAAACCCGTTTTTGCCGCTTATTTCAGAAATCGGAACGATAGACTATGGAGGAGAAAGTGTTAGGAGAATATGTTCCCCCTCTACTACACACATCTCCTGTCTCACTCCAACAATTTGCTTCACAACACGGGCTGAGTTTTCCCCTTATGCTTTAAACAAGGACAAACACATATAAAAGCAGATAGAGAGAAATAAACTTAGCAATCTTAAAAGTAGTGGGGGAACGTAAGAAGTTTGTCTGCACTAGTGTCATACTAGCTACAAAACTGATTTCGCTGAGCGACCGGCAATGCAGTAGCCAAAATAATTTTGTAGAAATTTTTACCCACTTGTGTAGCTTTTATAATTTGCTGAAAATTATTGAGCTTAGGTTAGAAACCCAAGAACCATAGATTCATTGTCATACCATATTGTTTTTACAATTAATTTATGATAAAAATTTAATGGAGATTATTTTAATAAAAACATTTTAAATATGTATTTATTTATCATACCTACTCGTATAAAAGCATTCTTTTTATAAGGATTGTGGCCATTAATTTATGCAATTGATTAATTTATTAACTGGAAAAATTGTAAATCATACAGGTATTCCAAGAATTTATTATTGTAAAATTAATTGCAACAACATTTCAGAGTTACTCGTACCCACAATGACAAAAATGTGGAATGAAAGTTTTATTTGTTATTACAATTATTTTAATTGCTTAATTGGTGTTATATAAAGCAGCAAAGTAATTTTTAATTAATCATGAAATGTCGCATTGATCTGAAAATAAGGTAAACAGTAATCGCTCATTCAATAAAAACCAGAATGAATAAACGGAGGCCGTAAGCAATGTTTTTACCATGGCGGTTTTTCTCTTGAGAAATCACTCTCTCTGTAGTTGCATTTCTACTGATTGTATGCGTTTTGCTTAAGAACTGAATTACTAGTTCACAGATCTATTTGAATTTTTATGTGGTCTATAGCCTTTAATTACTATTCATTATTCATACACATATTCCTTGCTCTAATATGCCATACTTTCTTTTGTAATTTATTACAATAAAATCTAGTTAGTAATGTTGTCGACTAATCTAATGAATTTTACTGAACATTTTGAATTCACTTCATGACAATTCTTCAGTTAATGTTAATTACAGATATTGAAAAGTTTTCGATTACTTTTGATCACTCTGCTCTCTTTCAGAACTAACCTTACTTTCTTATTCCAGCTAATCTTATTACATTTATTCGATCTAGGTTTTTTGTTGTTTAATTCATTTATTAACTATATTCTTGATGATAAAATTAAAAAATATTAATTTGTTTTATTAAATGTTGTTATTCTACAAAGTATCACCATCCCAGTTTTTATATTAATTATAATGATCTTTTATCAGAATTCCATATTATGTATATCGCTGAAAAATAGCGTTTTGTTTATTTTTGTACAAAATTACAACTGTATTCTAAGCCTAAAAATAATACGATGCAAGAAGACAACATAACGTATACATATACATACATAAGTATTATACACCAGATACGAAAATGGACTAAAGAAGACAAATAATATTACCAAATACTATAAAATAAAACCTCACAGAAAAAAAAAGAATTGAAATTTTATCTAATTATAATTAGATATTATTTTATTAGGCAATATGTCTAATAATTTAGTATAATTTACAAATCTTACTTTAGCATTTTAACTAACCGAAATAGATAATAAATATTTTATAAAAAATTGTTAATTTAAATATGCAAATAGTAAATAGTTATTTTAATTACTTATCTTATTTAATTTTACTATATTTTGGCTTTGTTATTTTTTTCCTACAATTTTCGATAGTTTAACTAATGAATTAGGTAAGTAAATAGAAAATTTAAATATATATTTAGTTAATTTCTTTATTTATGTTTAGTTCAATACTAAATGTAGTCATTTAATCTAATTTTGTATTTAATTTTACTATAATTTGTTAATACAATTTTAGAAAATTTAACTAAATCAAATTAGATAATTTAGTGAAAACATATTAGTAGGCTGAAAATTAAAGATTTGTTTAGTTAATTTAACTACATTTTAGATGGTTCTTTTTATGTGTACTGCCTTTGGAAACCCTATCGGTAAACATTAAAAAACCCGATAGTGTAAAACATTTATTTAAAATTAAGGGCAGCAAGGTCTTCCTACCGTTTAAGAATGATTTTGGAGATTGAGGAGTAGTCGAGATCGCCAATACATCCGATACCGGTATAGAAGAGCAATGCTTATTACGTTTTTGAAAATTATTTGCACATTTTCAAGTGACTTGAAAATTTTTCTCTACCGCACAATGATGTGAGTGCAAGAAAGACAGATGAATATACTTTTAACGAAAAACTTTCAACAAAAAACTGGAACATGCGCTACTTTTTCTTAAAAGTCCCTATAAGTTTTGACTGTCAAATGTCATTTGGGTTTATATTTTTGATGTGTACAAAATGTCGCGAAAATAAAACTTGAAGGGGGTAAAATAGAGGATGAAAGTTTGTATGGAGAACCCATCATTTCTCCCGCTGAACCAATTTCGATGAATAGCTATAGATTGGACCTTGGAGAAGCACATAGGCAACCTTTCGTCACGAAAATAAAACTTGAAGGGGGTGAAATAAGGGATGAAAGTTTGTATGGAGAACCCATCATTTCTCACGTTAGGGATATAAAAATTCTTATTTATGCTTTTGGTAAGAAATAAAGAGTGACTTATCGTTTTTGAAAAATCATTTCTCAAGGCAGTAGGTACAATAGGGGATGATTTCAATAATTTTTACCTCTCGCTAAGAGAGGTATTGAATTCATGCTAAAATTCGCATATGCAGATTTTATTGGATAAGCACGATTTAAGGTTCCTAGAATCCGATTATAACATTTTTAAAATGATGTCTGTGTGTGTGTGTGTGTGTGTGTGTGTGTGTGTGTGTGTGTGTGTGTGTGTGTGTGTGGATGTGTGTATGTGTGTATGTGTGTATGTGTGTATGTCTGGATGTTGTAGAGACGATTTCTTAAAAACTATAAAACTTAAAAAATATTTAACTGCAGTTTCCTCAATCTGACATTCCTGGGAAGAGCTGAAAAGGTTTTGGTACCAATTGAACAACCGGAAGTAATAGTTTCTTAGAAAAATTCTTCTAAATATAATTTTTTGGGCGTTTTTTATTATTAAATATTGAAGAACATAAAATTCTCCATCTAATACACTTAAAAATTTTATTATATCTTGTATAGATTTAGAGATAAAGACACTATAATTTATAGAGTAAACTAATCGCAGAGGCCAAGGCACTAAGGAAACCAGTTAACAAATTCCAATGTTTATAACATGACACATGTCATTGTCAAATATCAACAGTTTTAGTGACATTCTGATAGCTTTTTCTGGGAAGTAAATTTAACTTTTCTTATTGTTTTATTAATTAAATATTTGAAATTATAGGTAAAATTGTGGTAAAATGCATATATCCATCAGAAATACCGCCAATCTGGGTAATGAATTGGAAGAATATCTGACATATAGAAACTTCCTCATGCAATGAAAATTAGATATATTTAGAATTATATGTGTGCAGAAGACATGTTAAATACAATAAAAAACAATATTTGAGTAAAGTTCTGTAATTTTTTGTTATAAAACGACGGTTCGAAAGCGAAGTGCAATACAAAACTTATACATCCTAATATGGAAATGGCGAGAGGTCTTGTGCTGGCCACAACAGATTTTTTTATCTTTGTCTCCATAGTTAAGTTTTCTTTTAACCGTTAGCATGTGACATGTTTAGAAAAGGGCGCTGTTAGATGCGGTGCGGGAATCGGGTGGGCAGTGAGGGGAGCCTGTTACATGTACGATGCGAGGCAGGTTACCGGCTCCATAAGCAGCGAAATGAAGATCCCAAGTAAATGTGAAAAATGACTGGTACACGTGTAGCTAAACATTATTCTAGCTTTACTCGTGCGAAGCCGGGGCGGGTCAGCTAGTTCTCTATATAACAAATTTCAAGAGGACACCTGCGTATATTTTACTTTTCTTAATTTCTATTTCTTCTATGCCATCGTTACATAAAAATGCACATAATTTTCCTGAATATCCGGACTTTTGATCATCCGGTCCAAATTTCGTTCCATTAAGTCCGGAAAAACAGGTTTCCACTGTAAATGCAAAGTTTAAGTAACCAGACATCACATAGCTCATAGTGAAGCACACCTAATTGAAACGGAATGTTTCTTAATGCTTTCTTTATCCGTCTAATTACATTGCAACAGTAGTAAGTACATTGGCGCTAGGATTAGCATAGCACAAGTAATTAAAAATTTACATAACGTCTCATAATTGCACCGATTATGATAATTGTCGATGGTATCGCAACTGTTTGATAATAACATAGCGGGTGCGCGCGATTTGCATTTGTTACTGATGTAACCTGACAACCCAAGTGTGAAAACGGCGCGAAATTTAAATCTGGAAATCACTTCTGCTGGTAAATTGCCCACCTTTTACTTTCTTGACAACGATTAGAATTTAATTAACCAGTAGTCATGGATTTTTAAATGGGATAATTTGAAATTTAAATTTATTCATACATGTGATATTATAAGTAAATACACCGTAATCTACATATTTATTTAATAATATTATATAGACCAGTGTTTTTCAATCTCAAAGAGCTCATATGAAAGTACCATCATTGACTATTTTCATATTTTATTTTATCATTATTATATTTTTAATAATATTTGGGGTCATGGAGCAAACTATTGTTTAATATTCTTTATAGAAAAGTTTATGTAGAATCGAAGTTTATAAAGCGTGCATTACACGAATAAGTTTTCCTTTTCAAGTGACTCGAAAAGTGTCTTTATAAGTGACTTTATACGTATATTTACACGACCAAGTTTTGCGTGAATTAAAATATCTAAGTTAGTTATAAGTATCTACATTAAATTGTCTTTGAATTTACAAATCTTGAATTTTTCGTATATAGCCACCAAGGTTTCAAATATTTCTGGACCCCATTTTGCCATTTTTACCTCTCGCTAAGAGAGGTATTGGATTCATGCCAAAATTCACATATCCAGATTTTAATGAATAAGCACGATTTAAGGTTGCTAAAATCAGATTATAACATTTTTAAAATGATGTGTGTGTGTGTGTGTGTGTGTGTGTGTGTGTGTTTGTGCGCGTGTATGTGTGTGCGTGTAGTCACGATTCCTCAAAAACTATAAGACTTAAGAACTGTTTAACTATGGATTCCTCAATCTGACATTCCTGGTAAGAGCTGAAAAGGTTTTGGTAACAATTGAACAACCGGAAGTAGTAGTTTCTTAGAGAAATTCGTCTAAATATAAATTTTTGGGAGTTTTTTTTATTAAATATTAAAATTTTTATTATACCTTGTATAGATTTAGAGATAAGGGCACCATAATATATAGCGTAATCTAATAGCGGAGCCTAATGGTGCGATTCTGTAATTTTCTATACCACTATAGAACTATAAAATTCAACAAAAGCGCATCGTTTTTTAATGTCAAACGATAATAAATGTATTAGTAAACAAAAATTGTTGCGATTTTGTTCACTTTTACATTTCTATAGCATTATAAAAAATTACAGAATCGCACTATTAGGCACTAAGGAAACCAGTTGACAAATTCCAATGTTTATAACATAGTTTGTAAATGACATATGTCAGTGTCAAAAATCAACAGTTTTAGTGACATTCTGATAAGATTTTCTGGGAAGTATATTATCTTTCTTATTGTTTTATTAATTAAATATTTGAAATTATAGGTAAAATTGTGGTAAAATACATATATCCATCAGAAATTCCGCCAATCTGGTTAATGAATTGGAAGAATATCTGACATTTAGAAACTTCCTCATACAATGAAAAATAGATATAATTAGAATTATATGTGTGCAGAAGACATGTTAAATACAATAAAAAAAACAATATTTGGGCAAAGTTCTGTAATATTTTGTTATAAAACGACGGTTCGAAAGCGAAGTGCAATATAATACTTATATAGCCTAATATGGAAATGGCGAGAGGTCTTGTGCTGGCCACAACAGATTTTTCAATTTAAAATCAATCAGTGTATAATACCACACTTGTACACATCAAACATATAAACACAAATGATATTTGACAGTTACTTGACAGTTGAAATTCACAGGGACTTTTAAGAAAAAGAATGGCATGATCTAGTGTTTCGTTGAAAGTTTTTCGTTAAAAGTCTATTCATCTGTCTCTCTTGTACTCATAATTATTACTTCAATTTGAATTGCAAATAGCAAAATATTGTTATTCTAAAATTAATTTTATATTTAATAGATACTATCAAATATCTATAATGTTATCTAATCCGTATAATACTATCTGTGTACTGTGTAATAAAACAACAAAATCATACTCGTCGTAAAATCCAAGTTCAATATTATAAAAAGAGACATCGCTAACAAACAGCAATATATTGATTTTTATTACTAGAATTAAGTTCATATTTAATAGATAGTCCACTATCAAGTATCTATAACGTTATCTAAATTTAATTCAATGTGTTTTTAATACTATCTGCGCAATAAAATCACAAAATCATACTCGTCGTAAAATCCATGCGCAATACTATAAAACGGGACATTGTTAGCAAACAGAATTGACATTTAGCAAATTTAAAATGGAGAATTTACTGCTCCGATGTCCGTTTATGTAACGCAGCGATATAAAGCAGAATAAGCAGATGTGAAACATAGTATCTAGAGCTTATCTGAGACAGTAGGAGGGAATCCAACCCACTCTAGGAATGAAAGTAACTTGTAAGTGCCACTGTACGTTGCAACGGGCTGGTAGTTGCCAATTGACATTTATGCGGCTAAATTAGACCGTTTATAAGTTATGACGCGTGTACAATACCCAGGAGATGTATAAAGCTTTATTGCTGACACTAAAACATGTTTATGTAATTCTAAAACATTGTACGGAATGACAAGTAGACAACTACCCACATACCAAGAGCGAATTAAAATGAAAAGAACAAAATTTTATTAACTGCGAATATATTTTTTTATTTGAAAGCAGGTGGAATATAAATGACTACGTGATATTTTTTATTGAGAAACTAACGCTCTGTACATTTTTAACTGCGGTTCTATGTAGTTTGCATGTGAATTAATTCGCGCCGATTAAATTTTGTGAATAATTATCAACATTCGAATTTCAAGATTGTGTATACCAGTAGTGGTAGCACGCATTTTAGAATTGTATCACAGAAAGCAGGGGAATGCGATTTTACTTTTACGAATCTTGGTAGCATGCACATAAAAAATTTATGTTCGCTTTTTGTTTCAGATATTTTTGGATTTTATATTAATAAAATAAAAAATATGACAGTTGTATATAATAAATGTGTAAATTATATATACAGTAAAATTTTTGAGAGAAGTCCGATTAAGGCCATCTATGAATTACATCTATGAATTAAAATTTTATGATGTCAAATTTAGTAGTGTCGTTTACATAGTTTTTATGAGGTACACAAGATATTATGTACCCTCATAAAAACTAAATAAAAGACACTACTAAATTTGACAGCATAAAATCTTAATTCGTAGATGCCATTCGTAGATGGCCTTGATCGGACTTCTTTCAAAAATCTACTTTGTTGTTTCAATAAATAGAAAAGTTTGTAATACGAAATTTTGGATTATATTTTATTATGTTTTTCCTGAAAAATCTGTTAAAGCTTCAAATTAAGTACTACATCCGGTTTATCATATATAGTCAAAATCTAATATGTTGTTTCAAATTATATAAGAGTATTAAATACCAACTTTGCGAAGTTTTGGATCATTAATATATTTTAAGGAAAAATCGTCACACACACATTATTGTCAAAATCATCACCAACTTCCTTATGCTCTAAAACGCAATCTGTGTAAATTCTTCGCCGTACATTATCCATTTCTTAAATGTGTAGCTGCAAACTATTATTTGACACTTTGAAATCACGTTCTTATTGAGAGCTGTTTGATATATAATGCTGCAAACATCAAACTTAATAGAATTATCCTGTATATCTAATATTTATGTATGATGGAAAATATATAATTTTTACAAACCTTTATTTCATTAGAATCATATTTAAACTACTAAATTCTTCTTAACACGGTTTCATTATTAATTTTAATGAAAATTGCTTCGTGACAGTGACATTTGTTTAAATATGTCAAATTTGTTATTAAAGTATTGTTTTTGTTTGACGCAGAGGCAAAGTGATGTACAAAAATAAATTATTTTATAATATAATATAAAGTTATTTCAAGTTATTTACTAAATGCTATTATCGTAGAATTGAAGATTGTGCCATTATATTCAATTTGTATTGGTAAAAGTTGCTAAAAAATTATATTCAATGAGTTTTTTACAAGGATATACACTAAAAACTAATGAGCTCTTCCCACATTAGTATAGAATGGATATACAAAATTTCAAATTTTTCTGATTGATAGTATTTGAGTAATCGTGTCCACAAGATCCACACACACACACACACACACACACAAACACACACACACAGACACACACACACACACATACATACCTACAGACATCATTGTAAAAATGTTAAAATCGGATTCTGGGGACATCAAAACGTGCTATTTCACTGAAATCTCTATATCCGATTTTTAGCACGATCCCTATACCTCCCTTACCTAGGGTAGCGGGAGGTAAAAAAGGTACGCAAGTAGCCCATTGCATATTTTCACCCACAATGATGCTTTAAAAATTAATTAGGTAACTAAGGGTCGTTTTCATAATAAAGTTTATTTTCACTTTAACACTTTAAATTAAAATTAAAGCTGTTTTCGTTTTTATAATATAACATTACTTTAAAATAAAGTCTTACAACCGGTTTCATAATAAATATAAAGTCACTTTACTTTTAAAGTTTGATCTAAAAGTGAAAAAAGCGTTTCATAATTTCACTTTAAGTTAAAATTGTCAGTTTAATGTCCTTTAAAGTAAATTCATCTGACAGTTTCTTTAACTGAAAGTGAAATTATGAAACGCTTTTATCACTTTTAAATCAAACTTTAAAAGTAAAGCCTTTATATTTATTATGAAACACCGGCTGTTAAATTAATTTAAATTCATAAGTAAGCCTGACAATGAAAACGGCCCTAAGTTCTAACCAGTTTAACTTTCGCAATTTAATTACAAATTGACGATAACTGTTTAAAATAATAGTGCAATTTTTGTTTATCAAGATCACAGCCTACCTCGTAACAATTTTAAAACTAAATAAATTATTTTCAGAGCACTAGCATCTAAGAACAATAAGTCGAAAGTGTGATGATAACATGTTTCTTTATCTAAAATATTTCGCTGACTATATACGCAATACCAGTAGGTAGAATGTATGCACATAAAGCATAATGTTCCATATTTCATCTTAACATCTACAAAATGACATTAACTACTCACCACACATCTACCACACACTCATAAATAATTTAATTACTAGAGGAACAATAATTAATAGCAGGAGTTTAATACAACAAGAAATAATGACATTTCTTGTTAATGTCAGACTATTACGAGCAAAGAATGGACTATAAACTCATATTTTATACAATTAACAGAAAACAGAACCCACCTTCGTCTCAGAGAGATGAATTATGGATTTTATATTCAATTAACGAGAACTTATCGAGAAAAGAAGCAAGGAGGTAGTTCTCGCACAAGGTGAAGACATTTTTTATAAGAACATGATTTTTGAAAGATTGTAATTATAACTAATGGCAAGATTCTTAAGTTTCTGTATCTTTAAGTAATTATGAAAAGTACAAAGAAGGAATTGTAGAAATGAGCAAGAAAAACGTAGAATATATTTTTTTCTATAGCAGATTTTTGTACTAAAAATAGTAGATGAAGTAGTACTTTACCCATAGAACAAGATAAAATAATACTTTAAAAACAATACTAAAGTATTTAAATTAAATTAAATTCATTACAAACTTTGATGGTTCGTGTTAATAACAACTTCAATTGTGCAATTAACTTTACCAGAATAGATCTTTTTACTTACCTCTCGCTAAGAGAGATATAGGATTTATGCTAAATATCGCATATCCAGATTTTAGTGAATAAACATATTTTAAAGTCAGTAGATGGATGCAGGGGCGGATTGGAGAAGTAAATCGGCCCGGGCGATTATTGTTAGTCCGGCCCGCTTCAGAGTGAAAAGGATATAATACATGGTCGTATGTGTACACTACTGGAAAAAAAAATCGGCCACTTGGTTTTATAAATTTTTATTTTTGTTAGTATCTCGAGAACAATAAGAGCTACGAAGTCGGTTAATTAGACGAAAGTTGTCCTATATTAGAATGCCATTTTAGCAATGTATTGTTTATTCAGAAGAAATGCATAGCTCATTAGATACAGACAAATATGTAAATTTTGTAGTTTTTTTTTTGTTTTTGAAAAACTTCTAAGTATGAAATGATTCCAGATTTTGATTTGCACTTCTATGACACTTTTTAAAGCTCTTTCGAATGGCGATATTAATTTTTTGTCACTACTGTATTTTGCGCTACACTACCAAACAAAATAATACATTGCTAAAATGGCATCCAAATATAGAACCTAATTAACCGACTTCGTACCTCTTATAGGTCTCGAGATATATTATATGTATATATTTTTTGTGTCTCCATCCGGTAAGTAATTGTATATAATGTATTTCAAAATTGTCCAAAAATACGTTACCGGCTTAGGCCTATAGGAATATTTTGGGGAAATTCCTAGTTCTTTTTATTTGGTTTAAATTGGAAGTTTGAAACTGGACGAAAAATTTATATGTGTAAGAAGAAAAATTTTTACTTTTTTTGATAACGCGAATTTTTTTCTGGCATATTCAATTTCGAATTATCGAAGTTCCACGAAAAAATTACAACATGTTTTCCAAATATAAGAGTAATTGTTCAAAATTTACATTTTTAAATTATAAAAAATATATTCTGACTACATTATTTAATTGAAGGCGGCCAACCGGCCCTTTGGACCACTCGGCGCTTCGGGATTTGCCCGATCGCCCGATAGGACAATCCGCCCCTAGATGGATGTTGGAGGAAAGGTTTCTCAAATTCTATAAGACTAAAGATCTATTGAACTATGTATTCCTTAATTTGACATTAATTGAGAAAGCTGGAAAGATTTTGGTAAAAATTGGACAGCAAGAAGTAGTTGTTTCTTAAAAAATCTTCTTAATATTATTGTTTGGAAATTTTTATTATTACAAATATAGAGAAATTTATATATGAAGGAAGGCCTTAATGATCCCAGAACAATTTTTATAAAAAAAAATTCGTTTATTTAGGACGTTTCGAACCCAAGTGGCCATTATCAGCTATAAAAATTTTTTTACAATTATAATTCCATCAATAGTTAATCAAAATGTAAAAAACAATAAAATTATTCAATTAAATAAAGGTAATAATAATAATTTTATTGTTTTTTACATTTTGATTAACAATTGATGGAATTATAATTGTAAATTTTTTTTATAGCTGATGATGGGCCACTTGGGCTCGAAACGTCCTAAATAAAAGATTTTTTTTTATAAAAATTGTTCTGGAATCATTAAGGCCTTCCTCCATATATAAAAGATTTGAACGTGATCCTTCAACTACAACCAATAAATATAGAGAAAAATATAAAATTCTCCGTCCGATACATTAAACATTTTTATTATATCTTCTATAGATTTAGAGATCGAGAATTATAAATATATAAAATAATCCGTTGTAATGAATTTCACTGCCCAAATAACTCCATGGGAACCAGTTGAAAAATTAAAATGTTTGTAATTAACAAAAAAAAATCAGCGACAAAAATTCAAAGATATTATTGAAGGATTTTTCTGGGAAGTATATTTAATATTTATTTTATCATTAACTAAATATTCAAAATTGTAGATACATATATTACACATGCTCTTCAGAAACAGCGCCTATCTCGTCAATGAATTTGAAGAATCTCGAACATTTAGAAGAGTAGGAGGAAAATTATTTATAGAATGAATTAAAAAACATAGAAATGTATGAATAATAGTCGTAATCAGTTTTTTTTTTGTGTGAAGCAAAATGTTAAATACAATATATACTTATATTGTCTAATATGGACATGGCGAGAGGTCTTGTACTGACCACAACAGATTTTTACTGATAGCAGAAGTTAGTCGTGATCTGTAATACTATCAGCGTCACTTGTTTACGTATTTTTTTTTTTTTTTTTTTATTTGAGTTATTATGAGTAGGTATAAAAATACGAAGGATATAGGATTTTTTTAGTGTTTCATTTATTTATATTTATACGCAATAGGTAATTCTTAAAAAAAAACCATAGACTTGGGCGGACCTATCGAAAAATTCGGATGATCTAATTTAGAGTAAAATAAATATAAAAATATTACTTTCCGGATACAGTTGAACGGGCCAGGGCGACTGCTTGATGTTGTTATAAATAAAAGAAAAAGGAACTCACATATCAGAAGAAAATTATTACATGTTGCAGGGAAATTACATAATAATAATGTTTGCAGATTTTCATTAAATGGTTTATGTGACAACTATACGTAATAGTAGTCGGAAAAAGTGCGCACTGCACGTTTCGAAGACGCTCGTAACTCATATCTTATGGCGATTTACTCAATATATACTTACAAGAAATTCTGTTTAAAAGTAATAAATCTTAATAATTAATAAACTCCATCGTCATTAGCTAGTAAAACGTTTCAAAATTCTTACTGAATTACGCTAAATTGCCGTTTATTTCTTAGTTTGCCACAGACGCTAATAAAATTTTAATTGCACGGTGAGCAACACGTGCTTCCGAAGAATAATTAAATAAGCCGTTAAAATTCCTACTCGGAGTTATGTTATAAATTTCTGTAATAAGCGAAATTGCATTTCACTTTCGTGTCGTGATGATTTTATTGCGACTCCTAACACAACCTACTAGAAAGAACGCTTTATTGCTTCTTTGTTTCTCAGAACCTCATTATAGATCAAGTTAGCTGTTAATGCTATTATAGATTTTTGAAATTGTTTTAAATAAATGGAATTACTTTGAGTCTTCCTTCAAACACGTGTTTTTCTATTTTTTGATCATTAATCTTCTATTGACTTACAGGGATTTTTATCCGATATCTTATGTTCTTGGTACACGTTCTAATGAAGCTTTTCTTCTTTGATTTCTTCGCATTCATGTTCTTCAATCCATTTATTTTTGCAACTCTTCTTCTTCATAATATTTTTCGATGTTATTTTAATACTCGGGTGATAATACGCGAGTGAGAAAAGGAAGTACAAAGTGGAAAGCAAAATTTGTAATACCATTTTAAACGGTTACTTATCTGTCTTTTGAAATTAAATTGCAAATTTATTGATTAGTCCTTAGTCAATAAATTTTTCAAAATATTGTTGTGAGGAATTAACTAGAGAGCATTTTCGAATCATGATTTATAACGATTCAAAAAAATCTGTTGTGGCCAGCACAAGACCTTCCGTCAATTCGATGTATTTTGTTCAATTCCCAAACCAAAAGTTCCTTGGAAAAGATTCTATCGATCATGTAAAATTGTGATACGAACACATAGTATTTTTTACAAATTCCATACCAAAATTTTCTATGATAAATAGCAAAGCTGACTGATTTTTAAATGTTAATCTCTTTATAATGCTTTAAATCTATATCTATTGAATATGAAGGAAAATGTATAAACAAACCATATAGAGAAGAGCATTTTCTTTAAAATTTATAATAACAAAATGTTAAAAAATAATTTTTAAATGCGTTTTTTTAAGAAAAAATGTTAAAACTTCAAATAAGGGTACTTCCGGTAGATCAATTATAACCAAAATATAATGAGATCTTCTTATGGATGTAAAGAAGAGGAATACGAAAGAATTATAATTTTTAGAAGTGTAATATTGGAGTTATCGTCGGAGAAAAATTTGTCATACACGGACACGCACACACACACTCATATATACACACACACACACACACACACATACATACATACATACATACATACAGATATCTTAAAAATGGTATATTCGTTTTCTAAAACCTTCGGTCTCATGGTGTTTACAAACGGCATATTTCGTATTTATCGAGAATTTTCAATCGTCTTCTTGTAAAATATGTTATAATTCAGTTAAAAATTAGTTTTAGAAGTGGGAATCAAAAAATTGTTCTTATTCTGTATTTAATGGATGATTATGTATTTCGTTTATGCTCTTGATTTGCAAATATTTCCGTCACTATTATTTCTTTTTACCTCCCGCTACCCTTGGTAAGGGAGGAATAGGGATCGTGCTGAAAATCGCATAGCGAGATTTTAGTAAATGACCACGTTTTAAGGTCCCTAGAATCCAATTTTAACATTTTCACGATGATGTCTGTATGTGTGTATGTGTGTCTGTATGTATATGTGTGTGTAGGTATGTGTGTGTATGTGTAGGGAATTTGTCTTCGCTCTAACTCAAATACTATCATTCAGTAAATTCTGAAACCTTGTATTTCTATGCTATTCTAACATGGAAAGAAGCCATTAGATTTTTGTGTAAATCGGATAACCGGAAATGGCACTTTGCCTGAAGTTCATAATGGTTTTTCTTCAAAAAATATCATTAAATGCCATTTTTTCGCATTTTATGTCTTTTGAAAATTAAAGATTATTGAACTTTATACAGGAATACATTAATACTTTTTCTATATATTTTGCAGATAAATTTAAAAATATTTTTTTTTATTAGTCCCGAAGCCTAAGATAAACACAATTCCTTTGCTACACAGTTCATATTTCAAATTAATGTAACTGACAGTAAATGTCACTGTCAAAAAACTAATCACTTCAAATTAATAATAGTGCCATTTTAAAAAGAAAATAGTAAATAAATCAATAGTTTTATGCAATGGTACAGTTTGCAGCGTTAGTAAATCCGTAGGTATGTATTTAAATTAATAAAAATTACATAGCGGGAGGTTTTGTGTTGGCCACATCAGATTTTTGTAATTGTTCTTTTATTTCATTTTTCCGCGTTTTTCTTTGTCATCCTCTCTTTCTTCTTTTATTTGTATCCATTTCCCATATGGTTTTTCCTAAACTGTCTTTTTTCATTCGTTCAATGTGGAGGAACCATCTTAATTGTTGGCTTTCCATTTTTTTTTTTTATTACACTTTTTAATTTTAGCCGGCTCCTTATCACTTCACTAACAGTTTGCAGCGTTAGTAAATACGTAATTAGGTATGTATTTAAATTAATAAAAATGGATAGAAATGTGTGGCGAAGGATGATTGTTGCGTAACTATTATTTTGGTCCGGATGCGGTTATTCGCTACCGAAAATTGGTCACTTTAATATGTTCTTATGTAGGAATGCTATGATGATTATGGACAAAGCGAAAGAAGAATGTTGTTAAAGAGTGAAGTGAGTCAGGTGTAGGGTTGCCAACTTTACAAACTTACAGAAATGGACATTTCTTTTTCGGTAATCTTTATCTGAATTATGTGCAAGATTTTTTGAAAATTTTCAAGGTCAAACGTGTTTTAATGCAAAGTTAAATGTCATAGTTTTTTTTACAATGAAGCAAATTTAAAAATTCTTAGAACATTAAAATCAATATTTTATGACGAAAAAAAGTAAAACACAATAAGATATCTAACCTTAAAATGTTAGCTGCTAGTATCTAATTTTACATTTCAATTTTTTAAACTGACAAAGCAGTTATTTAGCGTTAATAAACTATAATAAAATATTAACGAATAAAACCTGATCCGGATAGTCTTTCGATGAGGATGAACGCATGATCATAAGAGTAACAACTAACAAATTTGAATTTGATAAGTCAACACTGATATTTTTATTCTGCTGAAGCGAGCTCTGAAGGTCTAAAGTTATCGCCACCTTTTAGAGAAGACTGTAAACTAGATGTTAGGAGATAAATACGTCAATAATTCAAAAATTGTATCGATATTTCATTACTTTGCATTAAATGTGAATTAATTATTTCATTTTCATATTTGTAATAATAAAAAAATCTGATGTGGCCAACACAAAACCTCCCGCTATTTAATTTTTATTAATTTAAATACATACCAACCTACGTATTTACTAACGCTGCAAACTGTTCCATTGCAGAAAACTATTGCTTTATTTACTATTTTCTTTTTAAAATGTCACTATTATTAATTTGAAGTGATAAGTTTTCTGACAGTGACATTTACTGTCAGTTACGTTCATTTGAAAAATGAACTGTGCAACAAAGGAAAAGTTTTTATCTTAGGCTTCGCGACTAATAAAAAAAATTATTTTTAAATTTATCTGTAATATATATAGAAAAAGTATTAATGTATTCCTGTAGAAAATTCAATAATCTTTAATTTTCATAAGACATAAAATTCGAAAAAATGGCATTTAATGGTATTTTTTGAAGAAAAACCATTATGAGCTTCAAGTAAAGTACGATTTCCGTTTATCCGATTTACACCAAAATCTAATGGCTTCTATTCCTATTAGAATAGGGTAAAAATACAAAGTTTCAGAATTTTTTGAATGATAGTATTTGAGTTAGAGTGCAAACAAAATTCGTACACATACACACATACACACATACACACATACACACATACACACACACACACACACACACACACACACACATACACACATACAGACATCATCGTGAAAATGTTAAAAATGGATTCTAAGGACCTTAAAACGTGGTCATTTACTAAAATCCCGATATGAGATTTTTAGCACGATCCCTATACCTCCCTTACCAAGGGTAGCGGGAGGTAAAAAAATATTATTAATAATAAAAAATTACTATCAAAGGATGAATCGCGTCCTTTCCTGGTTTAAAAACGGACAAGGATAAAATATGCTGCCCAAAAAAGGTCAGTTGGCAACCCTAGTCAGGTGAGCTCTTACTCTTATCCTTTTTCTTATTGTTACTATTGTTTCCGGGTTTTGCTAACCCACTAAGTGGGAAACGCGTGATTTTATATACCTATGTATGTGTGTAAAAATTAAATAGCGGGAGGTTTTGTATTGGCCACAACAGATTTTTAAATCTATGTAAGTGCAAATATCCTCATCTATTTCCTTCTACAGCCAGTGGTTCCCCACCTAGATAAACCTATCTATTAGTATCTACGCACGTCAATGCATGCACCCGACCTTGCTTCCAGCAGTAACTTCAAACTTTTGTTTTTGTGTTGCAGGAAAAGTGTGGCCGGCGGGCACGGCGTGGCTCTCTCCTGCTCTAGCTTATAGCTGCTGGCCTTGGCTGTCGCCTCGCTGCTCGCCTGCCCGCCCGGTACCGTTATAGACGATCTCCGCGGACCATGAATCATGATTGATCTCTTTCATAACTAATCATTACCACCGACCAGCCAACAACACAACTTGCTCTTTGTTTCAACTAATCAATACGAGTACCACTGTGTAATTTTAATTGTTAATTGTCATTGATAAGGATTTTTGTAAAAACAATATAAATATCATAAAATGGGCATCCTGCACAGAAACAAAATCTGATGTGGCCAACACAAATCCTCCCGCTATTTAATTTTTATTAATTTAAATACATACCTACGTATTTACTAATGCTACAAACTATATTATATTCCATTGCATATAACTTTGCTTTATTTACTAGGTATTTTCTTTTTAAAATGTCACTATTATTAATTTGAACTGATTAGTTTTTTGACAGTGACCTGTCGTTACATTCATTTGAAATATGAACTGTGTAACAAAGGGATTGTGCTTATCTTAGGCTTCGGGATTTATAAAAAAGTAATTTTTAAATTTATCTGTAAAATATATAGAAAACAAATTATACCTGTAGAAAATTCAATAATCTTTCATTTTTCATAATGATATAAAATACGGAAAATAACATTTTATGGTATTTTTTTAAAAAAACCATTATGAGCAAGTAAAGTACCATTTTTGTTTATCCGATTTAATCCAAAATCTAATTGTTTCTTTCCATATTAGAATAGGGTAGAAATACAAGGTTTCCGAATTTGGTATAAATAAAATAATCATAAAAATATTATAATCGGATTCTCAAGCTACTGCATCCATTGATGGTCACAGTCCAAAATATACCGTGAGTATTTTTTAACGTGAAACATTGGCTTGTCACATCCTTGCTTACGACTTGACATAATGATTGACAACAATGTATTTGCCTGTCCCATTTAAATTGATACATAGGGAACGAATTTTACTTTACATTTGACAAGACGTCAATATAGATTAATTTTGTTTAAATAATTATACCTCCTTTCTAAATTAAATTTAGTTGTAGAAAAAATACTGTGTGCACCTTATGCCCGAGTGATTTTCTGACTTGGCTAAATTTCTTACAATATTTAAATATAATACTTTTGTCAATTTCATTCCCTATGTTTCATTTTAAATGATACAGGAAAATACATTGCTGTCAATCAAATGTGATGTCCTAATTTATAGGAAAATTCAACGGTTATCTGTCATATTGACAAGATGTCATTAGAGATTAATCTTGTTTAAATAATTATACCCGTTTTTCAAAAATTAAATTTAGTTGTAGAAAAAATACTGTGTGCACCTTGTGCCTGAAATATGTATAGTGCTCTCGAGTGGTTTTCTGACTCTGCTAAATTTCTTTACCATATTTAAATATAATACTTCTGTTAAATTCGTTCCCTATGTTTCATTTTAAATGGGACAGGCAAATACATTGATTGTTAAAAAATACTCACGGTATAATCATTACTATACTTGCCGTCAAATAATTATGGACTGGATATTTCTACACTGATGCCAAATTTTGTAAGTGTCTACCTGTACAAATATCTGTAATCTGTCAATGCCATTTTATATTCTGATATTTTCGTTAGTACTTGCGTGCGGTTTTTATTCCCAGTCCTAAATTGCATTATATATGGACTTTTGAGAAGAAAATGAGTGAAACTCATGAATTCAATAGTCCTGGTTCTTATAAAAAACGTTTAGGAAAATATGATTTAAATGGGCAGGCAAAAACAATTATTGCCAATGTACTCAATTTTTTCAACAAATTGGCGTTACATCCTGACAAAATTTATAATTTATTCAATAACAAGAAAATTTTGGATTTGACTACAGAAGCACGTTGAGTTGGCAGATCTACCTAATAATCAATTTTTCTTACCTTTTATTTAGATTTCACCGGTTATCGCAAACGCGCCCTTAGCTTGATGTGTGGAAACTTTGGTCAAAATATAAATATAAATTTTCCAAAAAGACAATTTTTATATTTTATATTAAGTATTACTTTCTTACCTTACTTATTTGTTATAATATATCCTTCATTTACGATGTATTAAAATTTTTAAATAGTTTTAAATGTATTATATGACATTTTCAATTCCTGGTCATGTCAAGTTACAAGCGGCAACACCGCTTGGCAAGGGACAGGGTGCGGAAAGGGATAAAAGTTGAACTTTAGTCCATAATCATTTGACGGCGAGTATAGTCGTATAATTTGGTTGTAAATTAGAAATCATGGGTAACCATTAAAAAAACGAAGATCATTGAATTTAAAATTGACACTGGAAAATAATAATAAACCAAGACATGTTTGAAAACCAAATATGTTATTCTTTGATGTTTGACATATTTATTTTAAAAAAAAGCTATGAGACACCACAATCATTGTTTAAAAATCGTACGTAAAAGGTTACAGTCTCAAGAAAAATTATATTACACAAATGTGCAATAAAGTGTTAAGTGAACTGGCAACGTTGCAATCAACTATTCAGCATGAAATTTAATTCACGCACGAAGTCATACATAAGTAGAACTTATAATAAAAAAATAATTTGAAAAAAGTAAACTATATAGTTGGTTTTTATCAATTGAAACTAAAAATTATTTTATCAATTTTTAAAGTAACAGCACAATTTTTTAATGTGTGTAAATATAATGACACACTTGATTAGAGATATCACGGATGAACTGTCTTAAAACCAAATTATTTTGTATACAAAAATTATAGGTACTTTTAATGGTCGTCATTATCGAAATTTCAATTTGACGATTAGGAAATAAAATCTCTTTTTATAAACACCATAAATCAAAAGCTTTTTCTATTAGACATGTCACAATATGACGACGTGATGATATGTGTAGTTTCATTTATGTAATTTAATAACATAAAGATTGAAATAAAAAGACTATAAAAAGTAACCACAAAATAAAATAAAACAATTTAGAATAAAAAAACGCCAAAAATATTCAGGTCATATCTTTGCCCTTGGGTATGAAATACTTCTACTAGCACACATACACACACTTACACACACTCACATACCTATGTATACAACAATCAGGATCCGAACATAGGTAATCCGCGTAGATAATTAAAAATGATTTAGAGCCGATAAAAATTAAGCAACACAAATCGCTCGGCAAATAATAAAACATGCATTACGCAATAAATTAGTAACAATCACACATCAGGTCGAATAGCAACCAACGGGATACGAACCTAATCACCGATAAATCACACTCCCGTAGTCATTGCAACGCACCATAGGCGGTGGGTGGGGTTTTTATTCAGGGGCACCGCGAACAAAAATTAGAACAATGGGACTATAAATTAAACCGAAGATCAAATTGATAGATGCAAAGGAGTGAAATTGTTTCTTGTGCTTACTGTAAATTGGTAGTTGCAAAGAAAATAGAGAAGATGAAGAAGATATTTCTTTATGGCTATATTAATAACTATTGTTGCGGTCAAATGTTTATGAACAAACAATTTTTTGGTTTATTTTTAAAAAAGATGTGAAAAATTAATAAGATAATTTATAGCTATTGTGTAGAAATATAGTTCAAGAAATTGTTCAAGAATTGCATATGCGGTTGGAAAACTTGCTAATAATGGCTCATTATTAATAACCAAGCGATAAAACTGAGATGTCATCTTCTTCGTATACTTAGTGTAAAGAAAAACGTGCTAGAACGTACAAAGTTTGAATGGTAGCCGACTTGAGAAATTATTTCCTCCAACAATCCAAGTTTAAACTAGTCGAAAGTGACAGTAAGTGATTTACCTATTTTTACCTGTCGCTAAAAGAGGTATTGGATTCATGATAAAGAGCACATATCCAGATTTTAGTGAATAATCACGTTTTAAGGTCCCTAGAATCCTATTTTAACATTTTTACGACGTGTGTGTATGTGTGTGTGTGTATGGATGTTGGAGGGACAATTTTTCAAAGTCTATAAGACTAAAGACCATTTTAACTACGTATTCCTTAATCTGACATTAATGAAAAGAACTAAAAAGGTTTTAGTAGAAATTGGACAACCGAAAGTAGTAGTTTCTTAAAAAAAATTCTAAATATTATTTTTTGGAAATTTATGTTATTACATAATATTAAAGAATATAAGATTCAACATTCAATGGACGTTTTTATTATATCTTCTATAGTTTTATATATATAGAGAATTATAATTATATAAAATAATCCATTGTAATGAATCTCACAGCCAAAATAACTCTTTGGAAACCAGTTGAAAAATTAAAATTTTTGTAATTGGTAGAAAAATCTGTGTGAAAAATCTAGATACATTACTGAAGGCTTTTTCTGGGAAGTACATTTAATATTTATTATTTTATTATTAATTAAATATTTAAAATTATAGATACATATATTTTGTTATACCCTTCAGAAATATAGCCAATCTCGTCACTGTGTTTGAAGAATCTCGACCTTTAGAAGAGTAGGAGGAAACTTATTTATAGATTGAATTAAAAAAATATGTAATTATATTATTAATGTTAAACTCAATATGTAGTTATATAGCCTTATATGGACATGGCGAAGGGTCTTGTGCTGGCCTCAACAAATTTTTTTTATTGCTAACTGTAAAATAATAAATCCTTTCTGTTTTTCATCCTGTATTTTTATTTCATTTTGCCTGGTAATTAATTATCATTTTTTGTATTGTTCAGGGTTCGTTTGCATTGCAATATTTCAACAGTTTTTAATTCCAAATTTACATTATATATTACTCGTCATCAAAAATCAAGGGATACCCATAAACAGGTTAACCGCCCCTATACTATAAAACTAGAAAGGAATAGTTTAGCACGGTACATCGCAAATTGCTTAAGTTTTGTGTGCAAAATAGTGGCAGTATTCAATTTTATTATTTATTTTTTATTTAGGTTTCTTTGTGAACGTAAGTGATGGACGATTAAGCTGTTTATGACCGATCCTCGATTTTTGGTAACGAGAATTATAGGTACCTACTGAAAACTTAAGTGACATTTAGAACTCGCGTAGAAGAATAGTTTTAAAAATTCATAATTACATGTTTATAATCAAATATAACTTTTCAATATAATAATAGTTAATCAAGCTAGTTTATGTTCTACAGCAACACTGTAAATTTATGTCATCTCTATAATTGCTTTTATTTCAAGTAATATAATACACTTTTAAAATAATTCATTACAAAAATAACTACACCTATCATTTAAAGCAGTATATCAGTGCGGAGATTTCAATGCATGAGTAAGAAAGCAACTTTCAGTCTTAATCGTAAACTAGAAGTAGAAATGCGTAGTAAGTATATAATTTTATATAAAATTGTTTTGATAGACAGAATTTAGCTGATGTTTATATATCAATTAAATTTTGCGGAACATGTTATTAAATACATTGTAAGCCATAAATTTGAGCTACTATATCAAAATATTATAACCTATACTTATTTATAATACATTGCCCAACATTTGCAAAGAGCCAATTTTCAGTAGAAGTCGAAAATTGTTAACCCATAATTTATAGTTATTAGTTATAGTTTAATTACGTCGTTAAATGAACGCTATTATTTCAATTAAGTACGATTTCTATAGTATTCGTTGTACAAAGTTTAAAATAACGAATTGTTTTCAGTTAATATACTCGTATTACGCATCAATTTTGTTCCAAAAGAATCATTCATTGGCAAATAAACAAATAATTAGATCTAAAATTAACCCAATTTCGTTATAGGCCCCTCATTATCTTCTAATATTACTTTAAACATATATTGGTATATTTTTATCACATTTTAGGTAACTAGAGTGAAGAACTAGTATAAGTTTTGCTTCAAATCTGCCAAAATTTGATATGAAGTTGCGAAAATTCGTTGGAGCTTGTTAATGAATTTTTCAAAGTATATTTGTAAGATTATAAGTGAAAATATAGAATGAAAAAGAAAGTATTTTGGAGTCAATGATTTCAAACAAGGATTAAGTGAATGAATAAAAAATAAGAAATTCTGTTCAGCACCAAAAACGTAGAGTGTCCTCCTAACGGCTGTTACTGTAAAAGAATTATTGTTGTGTTAAGAAAATAATCGTAAAAGACAATAAAGTTATTTGTGCAAGAATAGGATATTACCCGAAGATTGGATCCTTAATATAGAATCATATACAACACAGGTATTTTAAATGAGGTGGACAGCACTTTAGATACCTTCCGTCAATTTTATGTATTTTGTACAAATCCCATACCAAAAGTTTCTTGGGAAAGATTCTTTATATTCAGCAAAATTGTAACTCGAAATAATTATTTTCTACCAATTCCATACCGGGAGTTCCTTGGAAAAGATTTTATAAATCCAATAAAATTAAAACACGAACATTCACTATGTAAATTGCACTTGACACTGACATGTCAATTAGAAGTATTTGAATACATCCGGTTAACCAATTATAACCAAAATCCAATCAGCTCTTCATATAGATGTAAAGAAGAGGAACACGAAAGTATTATAATTTTTAGAATTGTAGTATTGGAGTTATCGTACGCATACACACTCTCAGCTGGTTTCCTTACTGCCTTAGCATCTGCGATTAGATTATTCTGATTATTCTATATATTACAATGCTTTTATCTCTAAATCTATACGAGATATAATGAAAATTTTAAATGTATTAAATGGAGAATTTAATGTTAACAAAAATTGCCAAAAAAATTATATTTAGAAGATTTTTTTAAAAAAACCATTACTTCCAGTTGTCCATTTGTTACCAAAATCAAATCAGCTCTTCCCTGGAATGTCAGATTGAGGAAACTGCAATTAAATATATTTAAGTCTTATAGTATTTGAGAGATCGTGGTTCCAACATCTATACATACACACACACATACACACACACACACACGGACATAAATAAATAAAAATAAATATATCATCACGGCATATTACCCATTTCTGGGTGTGCCAATCTGCTTTATCGCAGATATCGGTAATGATGATGACATATTTGTACCGTGCGGGCGCTTACCAGGCGTCACCTCACGGGCACTCATTGCTGGCGTGGAGAGTGCTCCACAGGGGTCACTTTTGTGCCATTTAAAATTCGAAATATTTGGTGTCGGTCGGGATCGAACCCAGTACCCCCAGGTTCGCGACCAGACACTCAGGCACGAGGCCACGGGACATCATCGTAAAAATGTTATAATCGGATTATAGGGACCTTAAAACGTGCTTATTCATTAAAATCTGGATATGCGATTTTTAGCATGATTCCAATACCTCTCTCAGCGAGAGGTAAAAATAGTAAAGTCGTAAATTGGAAAAATACTACCTTTTTTTTAGTTTAAGTTCTGTAATTTATTATTTTAACCCGACGTTTCGGCACCATAAACTGGTGCCTTCTTCAGGGCATACAATGACATATTTTTTGAAATAACAAAAACAACAAGTAACCAAGGTAACAAGAAATGTTCATAAATGTTACCTTTTTTTATGTATACAATTTTCTAGACAATATATGCATGTCCGGCAAAAACATGGACGGCGAACATGCAACTTCTCAGGAAAAAATCTCCTTTTGCCAGAGGAAAAACCGTCCCAAAAAACTGGCAGAGAAGTGATCTGTATAACTCAGAGACGCTTTATGGTGCCGAAACGTTGGGTTAAAATAATAAATTACAGAACTTAAACTAAAAAAAAAGGTAGTATTTTTCCAATTAATAATATGAGTTTTGAAAGATATTAAAGTAAAGTCGTATTCTAGGGTCCTTAATACGAGCTTATTCATTAAAAACTCACCACCAAATTTTTAACTAAAGTGAATACCTTTCTTACCTAAAGGTGAGCGACGGTAAATGAATCATGTGATTTATTCTCAATGATGCTACTGAAGTATAATTTCTTTTCATTGGAGATAAGTATACGATTTTACAAAAACATTTAGATAAGTTAATTATATCATATCCATTTACCCAACACCACACACATTTCCAACACCTCTCGGCAATTGATCTCCCCATTATCTCTTTCTAGGTTCGCGGCTCTACAAACTCCAACGGTTGTGTAAAGACCAGGGCGTGGCTTTCGCTTCTTTATTCCGTGGGTGCGGTCGTGGCGGTGGCGGTGGCTAGGCCATGGCAACTATAGCAGCAGACCAGACACTAGCACTAGACTATCACACAACTAGATCCTACGCACGTGTATGTTGATCGTATCCTGATGCCGAATCGCAATAGTATTCGAGTTCATATTCGGATGAGAGATTGAAAGTTGAAAGATTGGACATGGGCACTTTCAGTTTTATAGGTGAATGGCTTTATTAGAGAAGAGATATCGGTGTTGGATTGACATTAGAAGTTTACGAGAATGATTTTGATGTAAAATCCAGAACTGTAGTGACAGCACGCACTTTATAATAGGGCTGTTGCAAGAATTTTTATATAACTTCTAAGTATTAAATTTGAAAAGATATTGTTCTTTAAAGAGCTTCAAATTTTAAAATATCGCGAAATATCCTTTAGATATTTTACAATTAATTTTTGAAATTTGGATAAAATTTTGAATAAGTCACTTGATCTGAAACAGAATGTGACGTCAGAGTACATACATCTTCAGCGGTTCTAAGGTGTCAAGTGTATTATTAGTGTTATTAACATGTGACAAACTTTAGCCTACGTTTATTTATAAAAATAATATGAATAAACGTAGGTGATGGAAAAACTGTTTTCATATTGGCTATTAATGATGTAATGTATGTGCTTCTACGTCACAGGAGTGGGAGGTAGTTTTTCAGGACGCCAATCTTTTTATTTAATTATTTCCACAAATAACAACAAATTATGAAAATAAAAGAAAATCATTCCATAAACTTTCATTTAGAATAGTTTTTGAAAAATGTGAAACAGGCTCATTCTATCAAATGAGGCATTTGTTTTCGCTTTTCGCCACGAAGCGAAAATTTGGTAGCATGCGTCTCTCAAAATATTCGCCTGCAAGCGAACGACTTGAGGTGAAAGTGTCAAAGTAATGTCATTATTTTTCTAAAATTTCATTCAAAGCCAATTTACATATAATTTATACATTTATTATACCGTGAGTATTTTTTAACGTGAAACATTGGGTTTGTCATATCTATGGTTACGACTTGACATTTGATTGACAGCAATGTATTTGCCCGTTCCATTTAAAATGAAACATAGGGAACGAATTTGACATAGAGGTTAATTTTGTTTAAATAATTATACCTGCATTCTAAATTAAAATTAGTTGTAGAAAAAATATAGTGTGCACCTTGTGCCCGAGTGGTTTTCTATATTTCTTACAATATTTAAATATAATACTTCTGTCAAATTCATTCCCCATGTGTCATTTTAAATGAGACAGACAAATACATTGCTGTCAATCAAATGTCAAATCATAAATTCAACGGTTATCTATCATATTAACAAGATGTCATTCGAGGTTAATTTTATTTAAATAATTATACTGTTTTCTAAAAATTAAATTTAGATGTAGAAAAAATACTGTGTGCACCTTGTGCCCGAAATATGTTTAGTTCTCTCGAGTGGTTTTCTGACTCCGCTAAAATTCTTACAATCCTTAAATATAATACTTCTATCAGATTCGTTTTCTATGTTTCATTTTAAATGGAACGGGCAAATACATTGCTGTCAATCAAATATCAAGTCGTAACCATGGATATGACAAACCCAATGTTTCACGTTAAAAAATACTCACGGTATACAAATGTCATAATATTTTTTACTTTAATAGCATAAAATCCGATAATTCCCGAAACAAAAAGTGAATATAGAATTCTAAAGTGCATGCTAGCAAGATTCGTAAAAGTTAAATCGCATTCGCCTGCTTTCTATGATAGAATTCTAAAGTGCGTGCTTCCACTACTGGTCTTTGGAATCGGTTTTCGGATTCGGATAGAGGAACTGGTGTTACGAACCGAATAGTGACACTAGACACCAATGCCCCAAATTCAGATAATAAATCCGAAATTCAAATATTATGTCTAATTCAGATTTTATTAAGCAATATTCAATCTTCAATTTTTTTATAAGACGACTTTAAAACGGTATGATAGAATCAAAGTTAAATATCTTTTATTTTACGTCACATGTCTAGGTTCTTTATTTCAAATTCTTACTAACTTTAAGCATTTTGTTATCGCCTTTTTCCTCTCACTATGAAAAGTATTGCATTCATGCCAAAAATCGTGAAAATAAACAAGCACGTTTTAAGGTCCCTAGAATCCGATTATAATATTTTCACAATGATGATGATGATGATGATGTCTGTGTGTGTGTGTATGGATGTTGGAATGACGATGCCAAAAAACTATAATACTTAAGACCTATTAAACTATGTATTCCTCTATCTGACATGAATAGGAAGAATAGAAAAGATTTTGATAAAAATGGGTACATAAACCATAACAAAAAATAAGAAAATGTAGACTTTATCCTTAAAGTACTACTCAATAAATAACGATTAAGATAAAAAACTTTTTTTTTAATAATTACTTTGTGAGATATTTGAATTTATTTCCAGTGTCACAGATGACGTCATACTATTGATATCTTTCTCGCGCAGACTACTACAGAAACTGATGTGAGAAAGATAGCTATAGGTTTCTTTAAAAATCAAATGCAGCTATACAAAAAACAATTATGACTTTTTGATACCATGAATTGCTTGAAAGTTAAGCTAACTTTTATTTAAAATTTAAAAAAAATGGTTTATGGGTCCATTGGACAACCAGAAGTAGTCGTTTCTTAAAAAAAAAATTTCTAGGTATATTTTTTTTGAAAATTTTTATTATTACAAATATTGAAGAACATAAAATTTTTATTATATCTTCTATAGATTTAGAGATAAAAAAATAAAATATATAGAATAATTGGTTCAAATATGAATGCTTATACTTGACAGATAAATAACAGTGTCAAAAATCAACAGTTTTACTGACATAACCGAACGGTTTTTTTGGAAAGTGCATTTAATATTCCTTATTGAATTATTAATAAAATATTTAAAATTGTAGGTAGGTAATAATAATAATAGGTAATAGTAATAGTACATATATCCTTAAGAAATATCATATTGGAACCATCTTGAACAGTTTAGAAGAGTAGGACAAGATTCCTTATAGTATGAAAGAATAGTTATAATGGGCTACTTGCGTGGTACTGAAAATCCGATTTCTAACGCTATATACGTAATGATATGTTGAAAACATATATAAAAATACAAATTTTAAAAAAGTTATTTATTTTTTAGTAAATTAAGAAATAAAATTTTCTGTGACATCATTATATTGAACTGAAAAAGAGAACCATGTTTAAGAATGTAACTTGTAGATGGCACTGCGTGCGAGAAAGTTTAAATTTGAATTTGACATTTTTCTCTCTCTGGGATCTCAAATATATTAATTACTTCACAAATAAACACATAGGTAGTTACATGTTATTTAAAATATCGATATGGAAAAGACAAACTAAAATACTAACCTCCAAACTATTGTTGAAACGTCAAATAGGAGATCTACATTACCCGTACAAACAAACGCTATGGCTTTACGACCACTTATTGGTGCGGCGTAATTCGACGTCATCACGACGGTAATTCAAATAATCAAATTTCATTATTTTTTTCTGGCTAATTAATAAAAAAATTTGTCAAAAGAAAAAATAGGGGTAGCAAGTTGTTACCTGCTCTTCAAAAATATGAAATAAAAAAGGTACGCAAGTAGCCCATTAGAATTATTTGTGTGTACAAGAAATATTAAATTCGATACTTACGTAACAAAACGGAAATTACGAGAGGTATTGTGCTGGCCACAACAGATTTTTGAAATCTGTATTCCATTAATTAAAATCACCCTATTGTTTTTCTAACAATTTACTTTGTGTAGGGAAATTTATAGGCCTTACAAATGAAAATTCTACTTTTCCCACTACTAATTCTGTAAGTTTACATTTCAAAGTTGTCCGGAAAATGTTTATTTTCCAGTCGACTGCAGATAAAAGTCCATTGGTTTACCTTATTCTTGTTTTTCTAAATACATATTGCAATCAATAATGTTTTTAATAACAAAAACCAACTCCACTTCTTGCTTCTGTTTCGTGATCATCTACCAATCAAATCATCCACTGAGAAAACAATATTTTCTAATGACGCAATCATAAGTAGGCCAGAGACCTGCAATATTGAAATTCTATCGATACGTAACTCACGGCTAAAATCGATCACTCTTTGACAACGAAATAGATTTATACGAACGGTACTCGTACAGTAGGTGCCGAAATAACTAATGATCGCAGCAGCTGGGTAACAAATGAATTGTTGTGAGAACATTTGACTTGCAAATGCAGGACGTGAATTCGGTTTCAGATTTCTACTTGTAGGTAGCGTTGGGTATTCTAGTGTAATACCTATTATTAATGAATTAAATCGTAGTAGCACTGTTATTATAACTTTTTTTTTTGTCAGAGAAAACTGTTGTATGAATATGCGTAGGCTGACGATATGTTAATAATAGTTATTAAGATATAATTTTGTGTTTACGGTATTGTGTATGGATTATTTTGAATGAGTGAATAAATTAATTTTATGGTTTTGCATTCTTGATTATTTCTGATGATAATATGAAGGATATCGAATTGATTTTGTACAAATAACATGAGTTCTCATTAATATTAATGGTTGATGGAAAATTATAACAGTTATATAATGATATCATTTAAATAATGTTATAATAATTTATTTATTATTGACTGACCTTGTCATCGAAGATAAATAGATTCTTATCTGATTATTTAAAGTGAAGCAAGGGTACTCACTGTTATTATCTGGATGGGTAACCGCCTACGAAAATCATGTAGCATTGATCGGCTTTAAACGGATGTCTGCTTGAAGTCTGTAAGATAGAAAATACATTTTTTTTATTTATTTTGTTGTGTTTATCTATTAATTTCAGAAAAAAATGTAAATGCAGAATTGTTCAGAAAAAAAAACTACATAATTATATTAAAATCAATCTAAAAAAAACAGCATCAGTACCATGGAACTATACTTGCCGTCAAATAAATATGAACTGGAGATTTCTACACTGTTGTCAATTCCATTAGTTATATTGAAAATGTTAAATTATGAGGAAGCGGCAACAGTGTATGGCGAGGGACAAGGTGGAGAGAAGGAAAAAATTGAGCTTCTGTCCAAATTTATTTGAAGGTTACTTAGTGATATTTTGTTAGTTATTTCTGTCAATTAAACCGTAGATAACAAGAAAATACTTATTTAAATAATAAGGACAATAAGTGCTTTTCGAGGAAGATTTTGGAGATTCGAGATGAAGTCAAGATTTCCAATATATCCGATACCGGTAGAAAAACACTTACTGAACGCAAAATTTAATACGTTTTATGCACGATCATCACACAAAATTTTAGAAAACAAGATAAGATTTTTTTTGACACAATAAAAAATTGTAGTTGCCAATTTTAAAGTAACATACGGAGTACGTCAAGGGTGTGTCCTGTCACCTCTACTCTTTCTTACCGTTCTTGACGATATAATGAGGAAATCAATAAATGGAAAAAGGAGAGGTATATCTTGGGGTGTCACGGACCAGCTAGAAATATGGAAACTAAATTAAAAGATCTTCAAACAGCAGGGGAGAAATATGGATTAAAAATTAACGAAAACAAAACCAAATCCGTCCGCATAAAAACAAACAACGCAATACAGTTTCAATTAAACGATCAAGACATAGAAGAAGTTGAGGCCTTTACCTATCTAGGTAGTATAGTCACTGGTACTGGAGGGTCAGAAGAAGATGTAAAGACACGGATTCGAAAAGCAAATGCAGCATTTGTACAATTATATAAAGTATGGAAATCAAATGAAATATCGCTAAGAACAAAATTGAGAATTTTTAGAAGAAACGTCAAATCCGTGTTGCTCTACGGTTCTGAAACTTGGAAAGTAACAAAAGCTTTATCAAGTCAACTACAAACATTTATCAACAGATGCCTGAGAAAAATTCTGAAAATATTCTGGCCTAATATTATTACAAATGAAGAACTATGGGAACGTACCAAGGAAAAACTAATTTCTGCCCAAATAAAGGAGAGAAAATGGAAATGGATTAGTCATACATTACGTAAAGGTTCGGCAGCTGTTGAAAAGCAAGCACTAAGCTGGAACCCACAAGGGAAAAGAAAAAGAGGTAGACCAAGGAAAACATGGAGAAGAACAATAGAAGAAGAAGCCAAAGCAGTAGGGAAGACATGGTCAGAAATAAAATCCGTGGCCCAAAACCGTGTCCGCTGGTGCCGCTTTGTTGATGCCCTATGCTCCTCTACGGAGTAACAGGAAATAAGACAAGTAAGTCAATTTTAAAGTAAGCTTTGATCATTGTTTTTATTTACTTGCCGTCTCTCTCTCCTACGCAGACCATATACACTTCCAATCGCTAACGGCCGAATTCACCATTATTCCGTTGATTAATGGTCAACTGGTTAGGGAATCAAGCTGATTCGTAAATCAACGTTTGTTATATTTCACCAACTTGATTTCTGTATTAAGCAATCATGATCAACAGATTCATATATTTGTTTTGGTTTTTGACAATTAATGTAAAGCCTCATTTCCACCGAATGTTTTATTGCTTAATGCATAATGATTAGTGCCTAAGACTTAATGCTTTATGACAATTTACCATTTCCAGCTATTTTGTTTAGTGACTAATTCAACAGAAATGTCACAATTTTTTCCTTATTACTTGTTGTCTATCAGATTGCAATTGCAGCAACAATTCTTCTTTTTTAAAATATGTGATATATATAATTTCTGTATCTATATCCATACCGAAAAATTAAAAATTTAATAATTATAAAATAGATGACAGTTGACAGTTCAGGTTAAAAGTTTGCAATCTTTTGTTCTTACGCATTGCTCTTAATTCTTAAGCATTAATTATAGCTCTTACTCATTAGGACAATCGGTGGAAATGAAGCTTAACTGTCATATAATTTTATTCGTGGTTACTGTACTTTCCGTTGAAAAGTATTAATATGTAAGTTTTTAATTTATTTGTAAAATACATTTTATAATTTTCTTATAACAATATATTTTTATTTTAATAAGGAGAAATTTACTCTGATTCCAATAAAGGTGTGCTTATAAATATAGGAAAAATAAAAGAAATAACAGTATATTTGAAAATAATAACACCAATGAGGTTTTAAATAGAGATAAAGAAGAAGCATGAGGCAAAGTTACAAATGAGTACAACAGCCATAATCATGACACAGCTATAAACGTGAAAATTAGGATTCAAAGATCTGATAAAAGCTTGATTCATGGAATTTGTTGAATTAGTTGATCATTGATTAGTAGATTAGCTTGCTTTTTAATGGTAAATTGGATTGATTCAGAATCAGCGTTTATCTGCAGGTCAACTCACGATCAAGGAATGGTGAATTCGGCCGTAAGTGATTTAATTCGTAAATAAAATCTACTACCTTAGAAACCCTTTTGGTAAACATTAAAAAATATCCGATCGCGTAAAAAAGTTATTTAAGTATTAAGGACAGTAAGTGCTTTCTATCGGTTGAGGATCCAATAGAAAAGCAAGGGCACTTACTCACCTTAATGTGTATTATGTGTCGTTGTTTTTTATTTACTTATCGCCCCCGCCTCCTGTAGTGGTAGCACGCAATTTAGAATTTTATTATAGAAAGCAGGCGAATGCGATTTTACTTTTCCGAATCTTGGTAGCATGCACTTTAGAATTCTATATTCGCTTTTTGTTTCGGAAATTTTGTGATTTTATAATATTAAAATACAAAAAAAAATATGACAATTGTATATAATAAATGTATAAATTATATATAAATTCTCTTGAATAGAATTGAGGCAAAATTATGATGTTACTTTGACTCTTTCGCCTCGAGTCGTACGCTTGCAGGCGAATATTTTGAGATACGCATGCTACCATATTTTCGATTCGTGTCAAAAATAAATAAATAAATAAATAAATAAGTAAATAAATAAATATATCATCACGGCATATTACCCATTTCTGGGTGTGCCAGTATCTACAACAAAAATGTAGACATCGGTAATGATGTCTATATATTTTACCGTGTGGGCGCTTACCAGGCGTCACCTCATCGGCACTCATAGCTAGTGTGGAGTGTGCATCACAGGAGTCACTTTTGTGCCATTTAAAATATCTGATGTGGACAACACATGACTTCCTTGTACGCCTGTTACACTATACATATTTTGTTAATAATTAAAATATGTATTATAACAGAGCCAATCATAAAATTGCACGTATTTGACAACATTAATTTTTTTATTTTTTTGTAATTTTTTGTTTTAATCCATAGCAAACTTAATTACAGAATACAAAGAGCTAATTTAATCATACTTGATGTTTTCGGCGCAGAATTCAATTCTCTAAAACTTTTATTTGAAGCATTTATTACTAAAATCAAAATAACACCATTTTTTTTGAAGAAAAACTGATAACATCTTTAGGTAAAGTATCACTTCCGGTTAGACTATTTTAACCAAAATCTATTATGTTATTCCCATTGATATAAAAGTATTATATACTAAATTTGAAAAGTTTTGGTTTATATTTTAATATAGTTTTTCATTAAAATCTATTATAGGCTTCAAGTAAAGTACCACTTCCGGGTAGACCATTTTAACTAAAATCTATTATGTTATTCCCATTGACATAAAAGTCTTATATATCAAATTTGAAAACTTTTGGTTTATATTTTAATATAGTTATTCATTAAAATCTATTATAGGCTTCAAGTAAAGTACCACTTCCGGGTAAACCATTTTAACCAAAATGTATTATGTTATTCCGATTGACATAAAAGTCTTATATATCAAATTTGAAAATTTTGGTTTATATTTTAATATAGTTTTTCATTAAAATCTATTACAGGCTTCAAGTAAAGTACCACTTCCGGGTAAATCATTTTAACCAAAATCTATTATGTTATTCCCATTGATACAAAAGTATTATACACCAAATTTTAAAAGTTTTGGATTATATTTTAATATAGTTTTTCATTAAAATCTATTATAGGCTTCAAGTAAAGTACCACTTCCGGGTAGACCATTTTAACTAAAATCTATTATGTTATTCCAATTGACATTAAAGTCTAATATATCAAATTTGGATAGTTTTGGTTTATATTTTAATATAGTTTTTCACTAAAATCTATTACAGGCTTCAAGTAAAGTACCACTTCCGCAAGTTATGTAATGGCCAAAAAGGGAGGTGCACAACAAGATGTTATAACAGTTCTAAATACAAAATTTTAACTTTCTACGGCTTCCCGTTTTTCAGTTATGCGAGATACGTACGTACTTACAGACAAAATTAGTCAAAATGGATTCAGGGATGCTCAAAATGGATATTTCCGTTGAAATTTGGAAACCGAAATTTTTCGCGATTACAATACTTCCTTTACTTCGTACAAGGAAGTAAAGACAATCCTGCAAAATAGTTATTTGAGTATTAAGAGCAGTAAGTGCAGCAACAATAATCATCATCTTATATCTTCTTAAAAATGTCAATATCTGTTCTAATGCGTAATCCAATAAAAAAGATTCTTTCATTCTCCACACCTTTCTGACTGACCTTTGCAGTCCAATATTCTAGTCTAGATAGATAAGAATCCCTGTTATGTAAAATATAATTTTGTAATTCTGCATTCTTTATAGAGGCTCAGCCTCCGTGTTATTTATACGCACTGAGAATGAGGAGTTTATGTTTGCCTATTATACTAGTCGGTTCGTTACATAACACTGTCCAGGTGATCTGAAGCCACACAAGAGGAGGTTTTTTCACAGAGTACAAGTAGCTGCCGATCCATCATTGTTATGCTGATAGCGGTGGTTGGGCAGTAGCGTAGATGAGCAATTTATAGGAAGGGACACAGAATATATAATGGAGGTCAAAAGTTACTTGTTTAAAATATATTACTATTTTTTTACATGGGGTCCCGTGGCCGCGTGCTTGAGTGTCTGGTCGCGAACCTGGGGGAACCGGGTTCGATCCCGACTGACGCCAAATATTTCCAATTTTAAATGGCACAAAAGTGACCCCTGTGGTGCACTCTCCACACCAGCTATGAGTGTCCGTGAGGTGACGCCTGGTAAGCGCCCACACCGTAAAATATATCGTCATCATTACCGATGTCTACATGTGTTGTAGATACTGGCACACCCAGAAATGGGTAATATGCCGTGATGATATATTTATTTATTTTATTTATTTAATTTTTACTTCCTTGTACGAAGTAAAGGAAGTATTGTAAATCGCGAAAAATTTCAGTTTCCAGATTTCAACGGAAATACCCTGAATCCATTTTGACTAATTTCGGCATACGTACATACGTACGTACGTATCTCGTATAATTGAAAAACTGGAAGCCGTAGAAAGTTAAAATTTGTATTTAGGACTGTTATAACATCTAGTTGTGCACCTCCCTTTTTGGTAATTACATAACTTTCGGAAGTGGTACTTTACCTGAAGCCTATAATAGATTTTCATGAAAAATTATATTAAAATATAAACCAAAAGTTTTGAAATTTGGCATATAAGACTTTTATATCAATGGGAATAATATAATAGATTGTAGTTAAAATGATCTACCCGGAAGTGGTACTTTACTTGAAGCCTATCATAGATTTTAATGAAAAACTATATTAACATATAATCCAAAACTTTTCAAATATGGTATATAGTACTCTTATGTCAAAGGGAATAACATAATAGATTTTAGTTAAAATGGTCTATCCGAAAGTGGTACTTTACTTGAAACCTATAATATATTTTAATTAAAAAATATATTAAAATATAATCCAAAAGTTTTCAAATTTGGTATATAATACTTTTACATCAATGGGAATAACATAATAGATTTTAGTTAAAATGGTCTACCCGGAAGTGGTACTTTACTTGAAGCCTATAATAGATTTTAATGAAAAACTATATTGAAATATAATCCAAAACTTTTCAAATATGGTATATAGTACTCTTATGTCAAAGGGAATAACATAATAGATTTTAGTTAAAATGGTTTATCCGGAAGTGGTACTTTACTTGAAACCTATTATATATTTTAATGAAAAAATATATTACAATATAATCCAAAAGTTTTCAAATTTGGTATATAATACTTTTATATCATTGGAAATAACATAATAGATTTTAGTTAAAATGGTCTACCCGGAAGTGGTACTTTACTTGAAGCCTGTAATAGATTTTAATGAAAAACTATATTAAAATATAATCCAAAACTTTTCAAATTTGGTATATAGTACTCTTATATCAATGTGAATAACATAATAGATTTTGCTTAAAATAGTCTAACCGGTAGTGATACTTTACTTGAAGCTGTTATCAGTTTTTCTTGAAAAAAATATTGTTATTTTGATTTTAATAATAAATACTTCAAATAAAAGTTTTAGAGAATTGAATTCTGCGTCGAAAACATCAAGCATGATTAAATTAGCTCTTTGTATATGCGAGATATGTAAATTTAAAAATTATGTACTTTTAGGTTTCTGTAATTAAATTTGCCATGAATTAGGACAAAAAATAACAAAAAAAAAAATAAAGAATTTAATGTCAATGTCAAAATATGTCAAGTACTTGCAATTTTATGATTGGGTCTGTTATATTACATATTTTAATTATTAACAAAATATGTATAGTGTAACAGGCGTACAAGGAAGTCATGTGGTGTTCACATTAGATATTTAAATAAGTGCTTCAATAAAGCTAATATAATATCGTTTTCAATGGAACTAATTTGGTACCAAATATGTTGTTAAGAAATAATAATTTATGATTGACACAAACAAAGGTTTAAATCCATTAACCATGCATATTACACAATTTATGAACTGCAAAATTATATCACGAACTTAATATATAAGCTACTGTACAGGGTGGAACAAATTCGAAATCCTTATATGGAAAACTTTCTTATTATGCACGCAACCGAAAATGGATGTAGGTCTTTATGGACCAACTTTTTGAGACAACTTTAATAAGCACCACAGAAATTTTCTATATTTTTTAGTTTTTGAGCTATAGACCAAAACCGTTTTTTACCTCTGGTTAAGAGAGGTATTGGATTCATGCTAAAAATCACATATCGAGATTTAAGTGAATAAGCACGATTTAAGGTCCATATAAAGCGATTTTAACATTTTTACGATGATGTCTGTGTGTGTGTGTGTGTGTGTGGATGTGTGTATGTGTGTATGTATGTGTGTATGTGTGAATGTGTGGATGTTGGAGGGACGATTACTCAAAAACTATAAGACATAAGACCAGTTTAACTATGAATTCGTCAATCTGACATTCATGGGAAGAGCTGAAAAGGTTTTGGTAACAATTGGACAACCGGAAGTAGTAGTTTCTGAAAAAAATCTTGTAATTATTATTTATGAAAATATTTTTATTACTAATATTGAAGAACATAAAATTCTACATCTGATACATTTAAAATTGTTATTATATCTGCTATAAATTTAGAGATAAAGACACTGTAATATATAGAATATCGGGATATATTAAGTCGAGTAGACTAAAATAATTTGTAAATGACAAATGTCAGTGTCAAAAATCAAAAGTTTTAGTTACATTCTGAAAGCTTTTTTTGGGAAGTACATTTAATCTCTCTTATTGTTTTTTTAATGAAATATTTATAATTATAGGCAACATGCATATATCCATTAGAAATACCGCCAATCTTGTTAATGAATTGGAAGAATCTCTGATATTTAGAAACTTCCTCAAACAGTGAAAAAAAGATATAATTAGAATTGTATGTATGCAGAAGACATGTTAAATACAACAAAAAACAGTATTTGGGTAAAGTTCTGTATTTTTTTTGTTATAAAACGACGGTTCAATAGCGAAGTGCAATACAATACTTTTATAACATAACCTGGAAATAGCGAGAGGTCTTTTTTTTTATTTATTGATTTGTCAGAGCACCTCAATTGCAGAGATTATTGGTGCTCCGGCTTGGTATTGTATTACAGAAAGTTTATAATACTATGTGGTATTTACATTATAGATATTATTTACAGTTTCTGAAATATATTGATTTCTTTCAAGTACTTTAGAGTTCTTTTAATATTTTCTTCATCCTTCAGGCATCCCGTATGAGTATGTGTTGAACAGTAAGGTCTTGTGCTGGCCACAACAAATTTTTTTTCGCTTATTTTGAAAAATATCTGCTTATTTTGAGTAATAAAGGAAAAATGTTGACATACTTTTTATATTGCTTTTACGAAGAATAACGTGGTGTAATTAGATTTTTTAAACCTTAGTAATACTGCAGATATAACACCTAATCGTAAAAATAACGGATTCTAGGAATATTAAAATGTGGTTGTCACTAAAATCTCAATATGCGATTTTAGACATGATTCATATACTCTCTTACCTAGGTCGGTGAGAGAAATAAATAAATTTATCATCAAGAGATAAACGAGGTTTGACGAAAGAGTGACTTTTCAAAGGTTGGCAACACTTTCACTACGATGATTATATTGCTGGCTTCCACTATGTTTCTGATCTCTACTGTTAAAATTTCATACAAATCTGACAGATAGTTTATGTTTTATATTAATCTAAAGAAAACTGTTTTTGTTGTTCTGTAAATATGGAGAAAAAAGAATTTTGAGTGTTAATTAAACATTATTTTTTTATGTGGAAAAACAATTAAAGAAACCCAGGAAAAATTACGTAAATATTATTCTGAATGTATTGCGTCCCATGGAATGATTTGTAAGTGGTTTTCTGCTTTTAAAAGTGGCCATATGAGCACAGATGATGCAGAACGTCTGGGACCGTCATTTGCTGCTACTCGAGAAATGGTTAATAAAATCCATGCCTTAGTAATTAGCGATTGTCGATTAAAAGTACGTGAGATACCTAATGAAGTCAACATTTCAACCGAACGGGTATGCAATATTTTGCATGAACGTTTACATATAAAAAAGGTATCCGCGAGATGGGTGCCGCGGCAGATCAAATGCGCGCTCACATTAAAAATTCAAAGAATGTTCGGTTATCTTCAAACGTAATCCAAGGGAATTTTTCCGCCGATATGTCACAGTAGATATACACCATTATACGTCAAAACCAAAATGCAGTCGAAACAATGGATTTCTCTTGAGGAAAGTGCTCCCAAGAAAACATTTGTCCGCTGTTGCTACAACAAAATTAGTCGAATTGTGTTACGAGGTGCTACCGTATTCGCCATTTTCACCAGATCTGGTTCTCAGTGATTTCTTCTTATTTCCAAATTTAAAAAGATGGCACGGTGGAAAGAGATTTCACAACAATGACGAGGGGATATCCGAGAAAAATGCATATTTTGAAGATTACTTTTTGGATGCTTTGAAAAAATTGGAAACTCGATGGGCTAAGTGTATATAATTAAAAAAGGATTATGTTGAAAAATAAAATACTTGTAAAAGTAAAATAACTTTTTTTTTATTGAAAAGTCACTCTTCCGTCAAACCACCCTCGTATAACCCATTGCTGCATGTAGCAATCTGCTTTATACACAGATTTCGGTAATGATGATGACTTTGGTGCTATTTAATAATCGAAATATTTGGCGTCGGCCGGGATAGAACCCGTTCCTCAGATTTGCGACCAGACACAGGCTGTGTCCGATGTTACCCTTTTATCGTCATAATATCTAAATCCTAAATTTGTGTGCCCTGAATAACATCATTATTTAGGATTTTAGGAATTAGATTTTAGGATTTTAAAGGAAAACACTATGCCTTGAATATGAGTCACACTAATTAAACAAATCATGTTCGCAGAGCCGGACTGGCGGGCCGGGCGATCGGGCGTTAGCCCGATGGGCCGGCATCGGTAGTCGTTTAGAAATTTATATAATTTACTGCTAAAAATATGCTATTATATTCCAATGCAGTGTAAAATATTTTCTTAAATAAATTAGTTAATAGTATTTTATACGTATGGGGTCTCATGGCCGCGTGCCTGAGTATCTGGTCGCGAACCTGGGGAACTGGGTTCGATTCCGACCGACGCCAAATATTTCGGATTTTAAATGGCACAAAAGTGACCACTTTGGTGCATTTTCCACGCCAGCAATGAGTTCCCGTGAGTTGACGCCTGATAAACGCCCGCACGGTACAAATATGTCATCATTATTACCGATATCTGTGACAAAGCAGATTGGCACACCTAGAAATGGGTGATATACCGTGATGATATGTTTATTTATTTATTTACATGTATAATATCAGGTTAAATAATAAATATAGCCATAGCATGCAGAAGCATATCTCAATTTAGAAAAAGTATATGAATATATATTAAATCTTTCTATTTCTCAAATTGCATAATGTGAAAGGACATTTTCTAAATTAAAATTTATTTTAAATAGAGTAAGGAGCAGTTTGTCTCAAGATCATTTGGAAGCTTTCATGCTGTCTTTCGAAGAAGATATTCTTATGTCAATCGAAAGTGAAGATATCATAAATGATTTGACAGATAAAAGTAAAAGCTTGAGGGACATACGAGGTGTGACAATTAAATAACGAGATTTATTTTCTTCCGGCTTCTCTGTAAATTTGGCAACATTGCAAATAATTAGGCAAACCGTTCGGCATTAGCCTTTGATTGAAGTTAACTACTTTCTCGTACTCCGCCGGAATTATGTTAGTGTCTATATGAAATTCTGTGTGAAACTTAAAAAAATCCGCTACAGAAATGTACGAATTGTTGAAGAATATTATGGTGATAAGGGTCTATCTAGTACTCAAGTTTTCGAGCAGTTTAGAAGATTTAAAGAAGGAAGAAAAGAGATCGGAGACGATTAACGCCTCGTCCGTGCACTGACATTGTTTTTTTTTTTTTTCGAAATGCGAGTGATTGTTCACATGGATTGGGTGCCTGAGGGGCATTTCGTTAACTAAGCATATTATTTTGATAACCCTTCATGCACGGGTGAGAAGAAAAAGGTCTGAAATGTGATGGATTCTCCATGAAGACAACGCGCCGGAACACAACGCCCTGTCCGGCAAGACATTTTTAACGAAATACAAAATCACCGTGTTGATACATCAACCGTACTCACTTGACCTAGTGCCATCTGACTTGATTTTATTCCCAAATCGTTAAAAGGCACCAATTCGGGGTCGAGATGTAGTTATAGAAAAAGCGGCAGGGCTTATGAACAACCTAACAAAAAAGGCCTGCAGGCATTGCTTCCAACAATGGAATATTCGCAACGGGCGGTGTAGGGTTCAGGGAGGAGAGTACATTGAAGATGGCAATATTTTTTTTTGTGTAATTTTATACATTGTTAATGTTCTAAGATCAATCTTGTTATTTAATTGCCACACCTCGTACTTGTCTTTTAATATTTATAATGTTATTTGTTTTTTTATTTTGAGTGTTATAATTCGGTTTTTATGGGTAGCGTTTAGCCATCTAATTTTCTATTTATTTTTTTGATACAATTAACCTGGTGTACAGGTACCGTATATCTTATAAAAATCGAAGACCGAAGTGTAATTATGTGCAATAAGTATTTGTAGTTCTGTTTTATTTGTTATATTTTTATTTTTGTATATTATTTACAAAGTACTGAATATATTTATAAAAATTAAATAATTCTTAAAAAATTATTTAAAAAAATTATAGACTTTCTAAAAAAATGCTAAACATGTTCTCTAGGGGCCGGAGTGTTCGTGTTATTTGCCCGGGCCGGTTTGGTAACCCAGTCCGGCCCTGCATGTTCGTTGTTATAATTTTTGCAAAACGTCAGTTATACTTTCAAAGAATAGCTTCTTAGCTTTTATTTTATGAAATATAATATTAACATTTAATCTGCAGCATGAAATTAAATCGAATTTTATAATTCATTTTTGTTGTTATAAGTTGTTGCCATACAAACCAATGAATGTCATTAGTGTGTCTTTTAAAGCTGTATTTATGTGAAGAACTAAATACTAAATGCCAAAATGCGACATCGGACATAGCCTTAGGATAATGAAGATACTCGTAACGAAACAAATGAAAAAATCTGTTGTGGCCAGCACAAGACCTTCCCTCAATTCGATTTATTTTGTACAAATCCCATGCCAAAAGTTCCTTGAAAAAGATTCTATATATCATGAAAATCGTAACACGAACACATGCTATTTTTTATAAATCCCATACCAAAAGTTCCTTGAAAAAGATTCTATAAATCCAATTTTATAAGGGGTCACTGTTTCTTATTCTCGTTTTCCACTCCTTCCTGTCCAACGCATCTTCTTCACACAGTTCTTCCTCTCTCAAGTCTTTTGCGATACAGTCCTTCCATCTTCTCTTTCGCCTTCTTCATATACCCGGCATTCTGATTCTATACTTTCTATATTTGGTTTTGCACTTGACACTGACATCTATCAACTAGAATTTTTTGAATGTATCAGCTGTTTCCGTGATAAATAGCAAAGCTGACTGATTTTTGAAAGTTAATCTCTTTACAATGCTTTAACTCTATATCTATTGAATATGAAAGAAAATCTATAATGAAACCGTATAGAAAAGGGCATTTTCTTTAATATTTATAACAACATAAAGTCAAAAAATAATACTTAGCTGCGTTTTTTTAAGAAAAACCGTTAAAAACTTAAAAAAAGGTACTTCTGATGGATCAATTATAACCAAAATCTAATCAGCTCTTCATATGGATGCAAGAGGAATACGAAAGAATTATAATTTTTAGAAATGTAGCATTGGAGTTATCGTCGGAGAAAATTTGTCACACACAGGCACACATACAGACATCATCTTAAAAATAGTAAATTCGAATTCTAGGGACCCTAAAACGTGCTTATTCATTAAAAGCTCACCACCGATTTTTTTGACCAAAAACAATACCTTCCTTACCTAAAGGTGACGGAAGGTAAAAATAATTGATTTCATGATTTAAATTACTATTTATAATTAAATCGTGCTGTAAAATTACTGTGACATTTATCTGCTTTACCTACAACGTTGATTTAAATTTTAATTGAATTAAAGAATTAGATCAGTTTGTTTTGTGAGCTTTTCAGTTAAAGAATCGAAAACACCCTAAAGCCATATAAAATAATATTTTAATTAACGCTTCTCAGTTAATAATTATTGGAATAATGTATGATATTTCACTTTCCATTTTCAGAACAGCAATTCATTCTTGTAATTGATCTTGTTTGTGGAGGCAAAGTAACGCAATTTTCAATTTAAATTAAATCACATTACGCATTTAAAAACTAAATTATTGCGGCTTATTTCGATGAATCACGGTATTAGTAGATGCTAATTGTATACCAACACGAGATTAAATTAAAATATTATCACCTTTACGCTATGAAAAGGGCGTGTTGATATATTTATTATTAACAACAAATAAATATGTATTAAAATTTCTTTCATGGGCATTGCTCTACCTACATGATTCAGCTATAAACATAGTTAATTGTAAGAAACAAACTCTTGCTCCATATAAACGCCGTTAGATTGCATCTAGGAGCCCATGCCTTACTACTGTTATTCAATGACAAGTTACGAATATCTAAAATTCCAATTTATTTAATAATTAATCAACCAGAACAAAAATTTCGATATGAATTAGTTAGGAAACTAGTTAGTCACCGTGTTAAATTTATAAAAATCAACACGGAGAACTTTTCAAGTAGGCATATCAAGGATTTCACTGGCAACTGTTTCGCAGAGTCACCGCACACTTTTTGTAATATAACAAAATAATACGTAACAGATGATAATTATTTATAATATATTTAGTTCATGCTCTATAACTATCATTATGTACTTACTAAATTATTATAATTCAGATTGCAGATAAATATATCATATATCACGCTAATCATTATTCTTAATTTTAATTGTTATTTATGGTTTTTGTTGTCAAGTGACTATCGATACCGACCAAGGTAGTGCAATTAGAAGTAATGCCAATACTGTATTGAAGGTGTCTGATTTTAATCTTGGCTCACATCTTCATTAAAGGATTATTTTCTTATATCTTTCTGCCAATGTTTCAAAACAAAGTTGCATGAATAATTTTCGCTAAGAAAGGTCTTGGATTCATGCTAAAAATCGCATATCTAGTTTTTAGTGAACAAGAACGTTTTAAGGTCACTAAAAACCGAATTTAACATTTATACAATGATGTGTGTGTGTGTGGACGGTTTCTCATATTTTATAAGACTAAAGACCAATTTAACTACCTACTCCTTAATATGACGGGGATAGGAAATCCTGAAAAGGTTTTGGTAACAATTGCACAATGGACAGCCGGATATAATGGATTCTTAAAAATTATTTTTTATAAATTATAGTTACATGTATTACATATACCCTTCAGAAATACCGTCAATCTCATCAATGAATTGGAAGAATCTAGAATTTTAGAAGAATAAGAGTGAATAGAATAAATTAAAAAATATAAAAATATGTAAAGAAAATATGTGTTTTTGTGTGTATCAGAAATGTCAAATATGTACAATACTTATATAGCCTAATATGGAAATCACAAAAGGTCTTGTGCTGGCCACAACACATTTTTTGTTGTGTAGAGCAATGACCTTTATTACCTTCCAGCATCTTTAGGTACGGAAGGTATTGTCTTTGGTCAAAAAATTCGTTGGTGAGTTTTTAATGAATAAGCATGTTTTAGGGTCCCTAGATTACGAATTTACTATTTTTAAGATTATGTCTGTATGTGTGTGTGTGTGTGTGTGTGTGTGTGTGTGTGTGTGTGTGTGTGTGTGTGTGTGTGTGTGCGTATGTGTGTCCGTGTGTGTGTATGTGTGTCCGTGTGTGTGTATGTGTGTCCGTGTGTGTGAGTGTGTCCGTGTGTGACAAATTTTTCTCCGACGATAACTCCAATACTACAATTCTAAAAATTATAATTCTTTCGCATTTTTCTTCTTTACATATGAAGAGCTGATTAGATTTTGGTTATAATTGATCCACCGGAAGTACCCCAATTTGAAATTTTTAACAGTTTTTCTTTAAAAAAACATTTAAATATTTTTTTTGAAATTTTATGTTATAAATATTAAAGAATTGCTCTTCTCTATACCGTTTGATTATACATTCAATAGATTTAGAATTATAGAGAGATTAACTTTTAAAAATCAGTCAGCTTTGTAAAATTATGGAAACAGCAAATATATTCAAAAAATTCTAATTGACAGATGTCAATGTCAAGTGGAAAACCAAAGTGGAAAGTATAGGATCAGATATAAGTTATATAAGTGAAGTGTCCCTCGCAAGTAGGGTTGCCAGACCTTCTACATTTAATAGAAGTCTCCTATATTCAAAGAAAATCTTTTATCTTCTATGTTCCTAAAATATAGAAGCAAAATCTTCTATATTTCGGCTTTTCAGAATAATATAATAATGATAATAATAATAATAATAATAGTAATAATAATAATATAATATTTTGATTTTTGGTACCACTTTCAAAAATGTCTGAATTTAGTGTCGAGTGTGTCGATTTAAAGAAGATTCCAACTCGATATTTTCATTTATCTGAATATATTTAACGTGTTTATTTTTAATACATTTGAATCTTCAATATATTTTTTGAAACTTCTATATTTCCAAGTTAATTCTTCTATTTTCGACACTTTGATATCTGGCAACCCTACTCGCAAGTAACTTGCAGTTGCAGTCTCGCCTCAATATTGGAACTTTCAATGTTCGTGTTACAATTTTACAGGATATACCTATAGCATCTTTTTCAAGGAACTTTTGGTATGTGATTTGTACAAAATACATCGAATTGACGGATGGTTTTGTGCTGGCCACAACAGATTTTTTTTTAAATATCAGAAAAATTCCATAATAAAATAGATTCATTGATACAATGAAGTAGCCTTAAAAATTGAATTGTAGTATCTCTCTAGCAATTTAGCAGTAATTTCATCATTCATTTCGACATTAATATTTGGAAATAAATAATTATGATGTCAACTTTATTGTTGACATTAACATTCCTGCTCGTACAAATATACTTAATTTTGTATCAATAAAAAATTTCAATTTATTGTTCTTAAAAATGATTTATGTATTTATATTTCAAATCTGTTATTGTTTTTCTTTAATTGAATGCCATATCTTCAAATTAGAAAATCGTTAAGAATCCTCATAAATTTCTCCTTCCATTCCTCTCGAACCAATTTGCGAAAATAGCTAAATCAAATAGTTGTACCTACGACGCAATAAATTTTCCTGGCCAAATTTATCTTGCTGGCTGTGATTTGAAAGCGATCGAAGGCGATATACTGCGGCCGGCGTGTGGTATTAACATTCCTGAGGAGTGTCCTATCCCAGCGCGGTATGTACTGATGTTACTCCTTAATAAGCACTTCATAAATATCAGCTACTCGACTTTGAACTTTTCACCCGAAGGAAAAATAAATAACCGCGAGGAAATCACCAAGTGTGAAAGAGGTCTTTAACGTAATTGGCAGCTTCGTAATTAAAAGTTGATGCTGCATGGTAAACGGTTCTGTAGTTTCTGAATGTAGTTATTCAAGGTGTCAATAAGCAGATGCTACTACTTTAAAGGTTGATGCTGTCTTACTGTAGAAAATTCTTTATATTTTTCTCTTTTCAGTGATATAACAGTTATTTTGTTGTTAATTTATTTTCCGCTCGCCGTTTATTAATAGATTACGTTAATGTACCATGCATTAAAGACCCCTGTTATTGCATGATTTTTATTACCAAATGATTTTAGTGGGTAACCAAATTTATGGAATAAGATTAGATTTTCCAGTTCGTAAAATACAGTCAAGATAGTTACGTATTTGTAAACCTATTTTTGGTACCGTATTGAACACATTATTTTTCCCGATTTTATAATTGAAATTAATAATAGGCATTTACGAAATTTCTACCGGTAAACAGATGTTCATCAGGTTACAGCTAGCGGCATAGATACTTTAAGAACGCAAGTGCTAAACAGGGTAGATATATAACAGCAGTTAAAAGATGAAACAGATTTGAAATTTGGCGTAGTTAAATACTATTTCGTCTCGTGTTCTGTATTAACATTAATTTCTGAAATCTACTTCTGTAGCAAGGTGAGCATGGTGAAATAACAAGTAATGAACTTTATTATAAACTTCTAAATTACAGTTTCAATAACTACATTTTAACTCTGTTATCTTTGTAAGTCAAAATTCTGTTTAGAAATAATAATTATTCTCTCATATATCTGTTTAGTCTAGATGTCAACCGCGTAGATATTTATTGTTTTGACAATTAACCATATAAGTTATTGCCTATGATACGTGCAGTCTTGTTGTTTAGCTATGGATGCTACACCCTCGCACCCTTCATCAGATATGCCTGTTGAAGAGATAACCCTTTTGTTTTAAGGCAGTCGAGATTATAGACTCAGACAGGACAGATATGTAGTCGGCGGTTTACTTTGGTGCGCGTACGCGAGTACGCGCACCAAAGTAAACGAGTACGAGTACGAGAGTAAGGGTGTTCCGTCGCAGTAAAGTGGTGGGCAAACCAGCAAGCGTCCACCAGTTAGAAGAAAAAGTGTCATAGTTGGGGGGTTAGAAGAAAGAGTCATTAGAAGCCTAGGGGACCGCCCTGTCACACTTCTGATTCCAACTTCGCTTGGCATCTCTACCTTTTTTGAGGTTAGATTCTTTATTTACCGCATTTACCGGGTGAATTACTCGATTTACAATTCATGGATCCGGTAGATGGATCTGGTAAATATGGTAGAATTTTCGAACTATTAACCACTTGTGATTTCGAACGCAGTCTGTAGGTACGGTATCTACCCGTAGAATTTTCGTAAATGCCTAATGTGTTATTACCGTCCGTCACCTACAGGTAAGGAAGGTATTGTCTTTGGTCAAAAATTTCGATGGTGTTATTATTACCATTTTACTAGTTTTACATTGATGTCTGTATGTGTTTATGTGTATGTGTGTATATGTGTGTGTGTGTGTGTGTCTCTGTGTGTGTGTGTGTGTGTGTGTGAGGCCGCGTGTCCGTGAGTGTGTGACACATTTTTCTCCGACGATACCTCCAATACTATAATTCTAAAAAATATGATTCCTTCGTTTTCCTCTTCTTTACATCAATATGAAAAGTTGATTAGATTTTGGTTGCAAGTGGTGAATCGGAAGTTCCATTATTTGAAGTTCTTAACAATTTTTCTTGAAAAAACGCAGTTAAATATCATTTTTTGACATTTTATCTGATTATCAATTTGAAAGAATATATTATGCTGTGTCCGATGTTGCACTTTTATCACCCTAATATCTGAATCCTAAATTTATATGCCCTAAATCTAGTGATTATTTAGGATTTTAGAAAGTAGATTTTAGGGTTTTGCAAGAGCACACTATGCCTTGAAGTTGATGCGCACTAATTAAACAAATCATGTTTGTTGCTATAATTTGTTCAAAACATCAAATTTACTGTCAAAGCATAGCTTCTTAGCTTCTATTTTATAAAATATAATATTAACATTTAATCTGAAGCATCAAATTAATTAGAATTGTATAATTCATTTTTATTGTTCTAAAGTGTTGCCATACAAACCAATGGATTTCATTAATGTGCCATTCGGAGTTTTATTTATGTGAAAAAGACCTAAATCCTAAATACTAAATGTAAAATGCGACATCGGACACAGCCTTATTCTCTATACGGTTTTATTTATATTTTCCTTCATATACAATAGAGTTAATGAATTAAAAAGAGATTAACTTTTAAAAATCAGTTTTGTATAATCATGAAAACAACTGATATATTCTAAAAAATCTAATTGACAGATGTCAGTGTCAAGTGCAAAAACAAAGATGGAAAATATACGATCAGAAAGTGGTGTAAGTGATAGAGTGTTCCTCGCAAGTAACATGCTGTTGCAGCCTCGTCTCAGGATTGGAACTTTCAATGCCGCGAGTACGAGAAAGGCCAAAGAGAAAATGGAAGGAATATGTCGCAGAAGACTTGAGAGAGGAAGAACTGTGTGAAAAAGATGCACTGGAGAAGAATGAGTGGAAGAGAAGAGTAATAAACAGTGACCCCTCATAAAATAGGGAAAACCTGAAGAAAAAGAAAGGAAGTGTAAAATGCAATTTACATAGTGTATGTTCATGTTGTAATTTTATTGGATTCAAAAGAACTTTCTCTATGGAATTTGTAAAAAATAGTATGTGTTTGTGTTACAATTTTACATGATATATAGAATCTTTTCCAAGGAACTTTTGGTATGGGATTTGTACAAAATACATCGCATTGTCGGGAGATCTTGTGCTGGCCACAACAGATATTTTTTATAACTATTTTGAAAGTTATCGCCATCAAATGTTACTACGTGCTTGTTGAACTGTTGCTATGTAAATAACAACAACAGGTAGTAAAATATTTTTTCTTCAACCTTAGTAAAAGGCTATGCTTTTAATACTGTTTTTTGTTTTAAAAGTTAATCTTTTTGTTACTAGTATAAAAATGTAACTGTTGCTTTCAGAATAAATCTTTACATTTTTTGTATCGCACCACTGCATGAAACGATTATATGCGCACTCGTGAACTTCACGCGATTTTGATGGCAATAAATTTATCACTATTTCTTTTGCACTTTCTTCAATATCAAATGGTAAATCAGATTCTTCAAATGCAGACATTTTAAATCAAAAGTGAAATGCAAATAAGAATATTTGTACAATTTTGCTACTTGACAGCACAGAACAGAGAAATATGTAAACAAAAGAAAAGTCATGGCTAACTACCCGCTGAGCTTTACATTTCGAAAACTTGTCTTCATCGTATTTAGATGTATGTATTCATCATATTTATTTCGGTTGAACAAAAAATAGTATGTGTTATTCTGATTAAAAGTGTCTTTGTTTGATTCTCAATTTTTGCAAACTAATTGCTCATCAAACAAAGTCTCATTTTTAGTCCTAACAACACAATTTACTATTATTGCCTATGGAGTAAAAGTAATATTTTACCTCTGTCAAAAAATAGCACTTTTAATGTCAATCGGCAAAAAATATTAAAAAATTCTTTCTGTGTTACGTTACAACTTAAAGAATAAATTTAAACAAATGTAATTTTAAGTGAATTATGCCACGGAATTATTAAGCAAAATATTTTTTCAAATTTTAAAATGACATGCAATTCATAATTTTCGGGCGGTAAACAGTTTTATAAATGGGAATATGAGGCACATGGCAATAAATATAAAATATATGACTTTCGTTTTCTATAATTATAAAGGATAAAACATTTTTTACATTCTTTTTAAATAGCCATAAAATAGTACAAGCACTTATAAGTCATATAGCTATTAATCTATCATATAAATCTAATTAATCACCGTGTATAATTATTCCAATAAAACAATCCCCATCAATCTTACGAACTCTTGTTAAAATATCAGTAGCTCTTGATCCCAACAAAAATCCGCTATCTAGAATTAGAAATCCAAGTTGTCTAGGTTTCTTGCAGCATAGATAAGAATCGGAGGAAACCATGCGTAAAATACACTTGGCTAACACCTCGGGATGTGCGTTTTTACTTCTAGTCAAGTAGAAAGATGGAAAAATCACCGCAGGTTATTACTATGTATTATTACGTGGTAGCACCTCAGAAGAGAAAAATCTTATCAGGATCGCAGAAGGTGATAAGAGGTGATATTATGCAATAATAAGAGAGATTGCTTGGAAATGGATAGTTTTGGTTCAATGGATAGAAAGATATCATATCGCTTCTTAATTTATCTAACTACCGTACATACATATCTGCGTTTAAATAACAGGCATTTAGACGAAAAGTAAATTTAAGACCAAATTCTAATATTGGGTATTAGGTAAATAAGATAAATTGTGCATCAGTAAATAAATAAATAAATTAAAACTTTTTAAAAAATCTGCTGTGGCCATCACTATACCTCCCGCCAGTACTTCTGTGGTTGCCGCAACTGGCGAACTTGTACAATAAAGTAAAAATATACTTTTCTTGTGAAACTAAACTGAGTGTTATTATTTCTTTTTAACTTTAATTAATTTTTCTACGACCACCATGAAAAGTTGACATTTGTGCTCTATTTTGTCATCGTAAAGTTGATGGTTACTAAGGAACGAGCAAAAAAATACTTTACCGCGCGTCTCCCATAGCAACGCGCGGTAAAGTGCTCAATTTGCTCGCTTTGATAAATACATATTTTTGCTGAAATCTTAATTTATTAAAATAATACTTACGAAATTTAAAATATAGGTTAGGTTAATTTTTACACTAGAAACGTGCTATAACAATATATCTGAAGTTAGCTACATTACCAATTTAGTTAGGTTAGGTATTTAATTATATATAATAACAACTCTACTGGTGAATGTACATTGTATTACAACTTTAAATATTTAATAATACACATTTCATACTTACCAAATTTATTGGGTTTAATTATTGGCGGATTATGTTAAAATTGAATGTGCACTTTTGGCAGTTTTGTATATTCATTCCAGAACTTGAAAACAGCTGACGAAGATAAAATAGATTCTGTGACTGAGACACTCACTAGAGTTTTCAGCTCGCTACGCTCACGCTTCAATTTTCGAGCGCGAGCAATAAAGATCCACTTTACGCTCTTGATACACAAATAACTATTAAATACATACGTACATATTTATTGATGCTGGAAACTATATTATGATCCTTTGCCTTTGTATAACTATTGCTATATTTACTATTACAATTTTCTTTTTAAAAGTTACCATTAATAATTTGAAATAATAGGTTCTTTGACAGTGACATGAGCAACTAAGAAATTGTGTTTATCTTTAAAATATAGGCTCCGGGAATTTTAAATAAATTATTTTATATATTTATCTATAAAAAATATGGAAGAAGTATGAATTCATACCAGTAGAAAATTTAGTAATATTTAATTTTTATAATAACATAAATCGCAAAAATAGATATTTACACACCAAGTGAGCTAAGGTATTGTTTATTCATGAGAAGAAAGTTTAGCTCACGAGCCCGTAATGGCGAGTGAGTCAATTTCTTTGAGTGAATAAACATTCTTAGCTCACGTGGTTTGTTCAATATTTTATTTAATTTCGACGAAATAATAATAAAAACCATTATAATATTTAATTTTGACAAAATAAAAAACTGATCAGTTAGTAGGCTGAGCATGACAATCGTAGCTGATAGACGTCAAATCACCTATTTAAAATGCTTTATTGTCTGTCATTTGTGCCGTGAAAAATAATGAAAATGGCTGCTAATGTCTGATAAATATTTTGGTGAGTGTTATTTTCGTACATGATTTTAAATGCATTATTTGTTGCAGAGTGAGTTAAAATTTTGTGAGAGTGATTTAATTTTTTTTAATTCACTTGTTAATAAATTGTTACTTATAATTGTTGCTATGGAGTTAATAATGACAGTTTATAACGTCAAAATTGAATAAATTGCATTTAAAGGTATATTTCGAAGAATAACTATTTTTAGCTTTAAGTAAAGTACCATTTCCGGTTACTTGATTTACACCAAAATCTAATGGCTTGTTTCCATATTAAAATAAGGTAAATATACAAGGTTTCGGAATTTTTTGAAAGATAGTATTTGAGTTAGAGCATTGACAAAAACCATGTATAAAGACACACACTCACACACACACACACACATACAAACATCATAGTGAAAATGTTAAAATCGGATTCTAAGAACGTAGTTATTTAGGCATGGTAGCGCGAGGTAAAAATAATAAGCTGCGAATAATCACATGTGCCGTCCATTTTATTACGTATTATTATCATTATTTCAATACTCAGTGAACTTAGTAATCAAATTATAACAATCGGTTAACCGGTTAATAGAATAACCGTTTATCCGATTATTTTTGACAGTAATATAGTTAAATTAACTAAATAAATCTGTAATTTTCAGATTACTAATTTTCTAAATTTGTAATAACAAATTATAGTAAAATTAAATACAAAATTAGATTAATTGACTACATTTAGTATTGAACTAAACATAATAATAAAGAAATTAACTAAATATATATTTAAATTTTAAATAAATAAAATAAATATATCATCACGGCATATTACCCATTTCTGGGTGTGCCAGTATCTACAACACATGTAGACATCGGTATGATGACGATATATTTTACCGTGTGGGCGCTTACCAGGCGTCACCTCACGGGCACTCATAGCTGGTGTGGGGAGTGCACCACAGGGGTCACTTTTGTGCCATTTAAAATTGGAAATATTTGGCGTCTGTCGGGATCGAACCCGGTTCCCCCGGGTTCGCGACCAGACACTCAGGCACGCGGCCACGGGAAAATTGAAAATTGTAGGACAAAAATATTTAAACCAAAATGTAGTAAAATTAAATAAAATAAGTAATTAAAATAATTATTTACATTTTTTTACGACATAATAGCTCTGTTCGATGAGAAGTACTTGAAGTGTAGAGCAGAATAGTGCAGTGCAGTGTAGTGTACACTAGTACAGTCTAATTCTTGTGGTTTCATAAAACACACTAGTGTATATTTGGGCAAGTTTGCTCAGCTGTGAGTAATCAAGCCAAGCATAGCCAAAGGTGTAAAAGGTTAGGTTGTTTATAAACACAGTCATATCATAAAGCTGCAAAAAAAGTGACTGCAGAAATGTCTGTTTTAAAGAGCATAGTGAACTAATAAACGATTCTGACGAAGATCAATCATCACTTGATTCTTCATCAGATTCAGAGACAGATATATTAATTAATTCTTTATATAGTAAAACAAAATTTTAGGTTAAATAAACAGATGTGTAGATAGGATAGAATTAAAATGTCTACCGAACAACATTTAGCTACCCCCACTCCTAGTCTGCACTTTCTACACTACCTGGCGAGTCAGGTCAGAAAAGTGAGCACTAGTTCTTAAAATTTTTGTCATCGAACAGCCTGCCAGAAGCTGCCCGTTTCTCATAAAACATGTTAGTGCAAGAAAGTTAACACTAGGGCGGCCTAGTACATGTCATCGAACAAAGCTATCTATTTCGGGTTTGTTAAAATGCTAAATTAAGATTTGTAAATTATACTAAATTATTAGACATATTGCCTAATAGAATAATGTCTAATTATAATTAGACAAAATTACAATTTTTTTTTATGTGTATAACTATTTCTCTTACCTATGGTGGTGACAGATAAAAATATTTGTTTTTTTTTCTTCAAAAAAAACTACATTTTTTATAAATTTAGTTTCTTGTGTTCCAACCTACAATACGTCTAACAACATATTATCTAAAAAAACAACAATAAAAGCAACTTTTAGTTTTCTGAGAAACCACTCATTTACACCACTTATTATGCAAGATCTGATAACAAACCGTTATTTCTTTTCAAAACCACAAAATTCCCAGTACACTCCTGCACCATTTTTTCAACGACCTTGGCGATGGCCCACTAAGAAGGGCATTCCGTTAGTTCAAAGCGGCAACCGTCCCGCCCAAATCAAAGTTGATTTATTTGAAAGTAGGCACTGACTGCGTTTGACATGTTTATTTTTTAATTATGTATGCACGTTTTGCTTACTGTTGTTTTTTCTTTCGAGTTTTACTTTCATCTAGCGTACGTTTTTGCAATTTTGCGTTTGCCACTTGCGGTTGCAAGAAACTGCTAAATCATACTGTAAATTAATTCCTAGGAATTGGTAGATCATTCGTCATTTTAGCAGAAAGTTAAATGTGGAGTACTGACGTGTAATTATATTGCTTGTGACCTTCAAAAGAATTTGAAATATGTTGGAAATAAAAATGTTATTAAAAATTCATTTTTGCACGAATTTTCAGCAACGCAATAAACTAATTTTGATTGATAAATTGGTTTAGTTAAATCTTTGTTTTCATAACTAAAAAATTAAAATATCTTTATTTGAAATCGCCACTAAGGGCCGGTTTGCAATCTATAGTTAAAATTTAAACTTCTAGTTAATTAAACAATATTGCATCGTTTTGTTGACAGCAATGATAAATATGTCATTTGACAGTCCATTTCGTTTCAGTTTTGTTTATTTAACTCTTAGTTAAAATTTTAACCAGATATTGAAAAACGAGCCCTAAACGGTAGTGAAAAACAATTTTTCATGTCAAATAAAGGTAAATAATAGTGGGTTCCTAGGCTAGTAGTGAAAAAAAAAAAAATATTTTATTTTCGCAATTTTCGATTTCAAATAAAATTTAATATGCATCACGGCACTGAAGTTCTTTTTCAAAAATTATTATTTTTGGAAACAAATGCAAATTCGTATACTTTTTTAAGCTATCTATACGCGATTTAATGCCCGAATAGATATGTATGGACGTAGGTACCTGGATACCTACTTCAGATCCGAGCATTACATGAAATGAAATGAAGAAATAAAATATAAAAATCGGATGCCACGCCTTGTTTGCCTAGGCTAACTGTAACAATATTACAATAACATAAATGACTGATAGATATTTTTATTAATTAAACAATAATTAATAATAATTATAAATGTCCTATTCATTAGCCACCATGACTTTTGTGCGTTGGTAAAAATGACAAATTATTTAAACCTTCGGGCTTCGTTCTGCTGCATAATTAAAACGACAAACAAAAGTTTCACATGAATACTTTATATACCTGCTAATTAATTCATCATTAATTAATATTGTGAGCAAACATTTCTTCATGGCAATCCAGCGTACGTCGGTAATGCATGTTTATTACACCTATGTCTAATTAATTTTATTTATCATCGCCCCAGAAGAAAATTCTACTTTCGCTCATCGAATGATAATATTTCTTCAAAATCTGTTACAGTTCTAGTACGCATACGCATTGTAAAGCGGCTTCTTATTATAATGATACACTTTCTCCAACGTACCTAATTAACCATAAATTATTATTTTCCAAATAATCACGGCGGCTTGCGACTCCATTTGCATATTGTCACTTTTTACAATCGGAATAATATATCAAATGCGCATGCACTTTAAAATCATTTCCGTATAGAAGGTGTCAATCCAATTATTTAAATTTGTAATACAGAGAAAGTCATAATTGAAGGAGTAAAGAAATAATTTAGAGCAAATTCTAATTTAATTAAAATTTAGTTCTGCATAAATTCTAGAAATCTCAAACTTGTAAAATTGGATTAGATTTTAAACTTTATTAAGATTTTTTAAGTTTTTTCAAACTCAAAGAACGACAAAAAAAATCTGTTTTGGCCAGCACAATACCTCTCGCCATTTCCATTTTATGTTATATAAGTATTGTATTGCACTTCCCTATCGAACCGTCGTTTTATAACAACATTACAGAAATTAACCCAAATATTGTTTATTTATTGTATTTAACATGTCTTCTGCACACTTACAATTATAATTATGTCTATTTTTCATTGTAAGAGGAAGTTCCTAAATGTCAAAGATTCTTCCAATTCATTAACAAGATTGGCGGTATTTCTGATGGATATATGTATGTATTCATTTTACCTATGATTTTAAAGATTTAATTAATAAAACAATAAAAAAGATTAAATGTTTACTTCCCAGAATGTAACTAAAACTTTTGATTTTGACACTGACATCTGTCATTTACAAATTATGTTATAAACATTTGAATTTGTCAACTGGTTTCCTTAGTGTAGTTTAGCGTACTCAACTTATTACATCCCGTTATTCTATATATTATAGCGTCTTTATCTCTAACAGCCCGATTCACAAAAAGGTTTAAGCTAATCTTCATTTTTAGATTAGCCAATTCTACTCTAATTTTGACATTATATATCATAAAATATAATCTAATCTATTTCTAGTATCTACCTTTATTGATAATATCATGAAAATGAAATTTTAAATACCGGAATAGAGTAGAATTCACTAATCCAAAAATGAGGATTAGGTTAAACTATTTTGTGAATCGGGCTGTAAATGTATAGAAGATATAATAAAAATTTTAAATGTATCAGATATAGAATTTTATGTTCTTCAATATTAGTACTATCAAAAATTTTCAAAAAATAGTATTTAGAAGAATTTTTTTTAGAAACTACTACTTCCGGTTCTCCAATTGTTACCAAACCTTTTTCAGCCCTTCCCAGGAATGTCAGATTGAGGAATTCATAGTTAAACAGGTCTTAAGTCTTATAATTTTAGAGGAATCGTCGCTCCAACATCCAGACATACACACACACACATTCACACATACACACATACACACACACACACACACACACACACACACACACACACAGACATCATTGTAAAAATGTTAAAATCGGATTTTAGTAACCTTGAAACGTGTTAATTCATTAAATTCTGGATAAGTGATTTTTAGCATGATTTCAATATCTCTCTTAGCGAGAGGTAAAAATGTACCAAGAACCAACTTAAATGTACCATTATGTATAAACATTAGCGCTATTTAATAAATTATTAGTATATTACATATCTATAATAATTGATGACATGGTTTTGTTCCATAGGTATCTATTTGAAAACTTTAATTTAATCAAAGTCTTAGTAGGCGTGAAATCTTTTCCAATAAGTTTTCAAAATGAAATATCTATACCCAAATCATTCAAGCAGCCAATGCACGTCATCACTTAGTGTAAAAACCTAAATGCATTAAAATCGCTAATAGTGAAAAATGAAATAAAATTTCAATCATTATTAACCGTCAAAAAGTGTATAGCCTTATATAATTATTATTAAGATGAATAGTAGAGTACATTACTTATCGTATATGACATGAATAATATATAAATAATGTACATCAACGTCATATTATTCGTTTAATTGTTGCTATAGTTGGCAACATTGATAATTTGTATGTTCGTACTGTCAAAGTTATTATTTGAAAAATATTTGTATCGTGTTTGAAACATTTTTGTGCGTTGTAAAGGCCTATTTATAATAAAGCAATGCAACGACACAACGTGACCGTTAACGCAAACACAAAATCTGTGAATCTGCCAACGATAGCACTTTTAATCTATCAGAAGAATTTGGTATATTTCTTTGAAATTCGGCTCACTTTTATTTATTGCCTTTATATGGCATACATAAGTATAAATAAGGTTAGTATTATAAAATAATTTAAATAGAAATGGACAGTGACAAAAATATAGTATTTATTTTGTAGATGTGACAGTTCATGAACATGTCGATAATATAGATTGCAATCTGTATAACTCTTTCCATAAATATTCTAAAACCTCTGCAAACGTAGCAGTACATGACGTCACACATCTAGTTACTTTTATTCAATTTTTATTAATGACGTGCATTGGCTGCTTGAATGATTTGGGTGTACTATGCAAGAAAAAACTATACGCTAAAAGTGTAAGTTGCAGAATCATGTTTGTTTAATATGAAAAGTGATCGATTTGGTAACCAACGCAACCAATCAACAGCATTTTTTGTTTGGTGTTTGTTCCACATAAAGGACGTTTTTCTTTCGATTAATCGAAAACTAATTACAGTTACATAATGAAAACCTATCACTTTCTTTAATAGATGACAAAAACTAGTAGTTGAGTCTGCACTACATCATACCTTCACTTGGTGCGGAGGAAAAACTGGACTGCTTAAAATAGACGTAACATTTCATATACAAGACACACTTACATAAACCAGTTACCGATATCCACATTGCATATCACCTAGAAAATGTATGTACCTACACTATAACAAACTACTACGAGAATATTAACTTCACTATAATTAATAAGATGAAAGAATATTAATAGAATGCCAATGAAGTTTTTAACCTTTAAGTAAACTTACAAAAAATTCTTCAACAAACTGGAAATAAGTAATTATTCTCAGTAAAATGTATGCAGTCATATGAAAAATATAATATTTTTTTATTTATTTACTATTACACGCTTTTTGTACATTTTAAGCGGCGATGTGATGGCGATGAGACAATTTGTATACATATTTTCTATACCTTTGTACTTTGATGGGAATGAAGATGAAATTGGAAAAGATGCACACAACATCCGTACCTTACCCGGGACTCGAACCCACAACCCTTGGGTTGTAATCAGACATGTTGCTTACTACAACACCGGGGTCGGTATGAAAAATATAATACATAATTTAAATTCAATTGAGAATATAAGTATATGAAGTATTTATTATAAAAGATCTGATTAGTGATTCGCTCGAGACGAGACGAGTCGAGAAATTCATTGTCTCGTCTCGTCTCGTTTCAAATTCATAAAATTGTCTCGTCTCAAAATTTTTCTCTTCTCGTTTAATAGAGTCTCGTCTCGGCCGAGATTCTCACCGAGATTTTTCGACGGAAATGTATATTTTGGTCCCATAAACTAATTATTAAATTTATACAATTTTGTTTTAATAGTAATTTGAACAAAAAGCTCAATATTTGTCGTTTTATCTGTCAAAATCTGATATAACCTGAAACTTGTGCAAATTTTATTATGTTATAATTTTATTAATTTAATATTTAAAGTAACGCTGAAGCCTGGATTACGCGATGAAGTTTTTATTTAGAAGTGACTTGAAAATTGTCTTTATAAGTGACCTTAAAAGTACATTTACACGATCAAGTTTTACGTGATTTAAAATATCCAAGTGTCAAAATTTAAGTTATACTTTCATTAAGATTTCATTTACTTCTCTATCCCATTTTGTCATTTTTCAGTTTAATATTGATCACTTGTAACACATTCTTATATACATCAAAAATATAAATACAAATGACATTTGACAGTTACTTGACAGTTAAAATTTGTAGGGACTTTTAAAAAAAAGCGCATGTTCTAGTTTTTCTTTAAAAGTTTTTCGTTAAAAGCCTATTCATTTGTCTCTCTTGCACTCATGCCACTGTGCGACAGAAAAAACTTTTCAAGTCAGTTGAAAAAAAAACTTCATCGTGTAATGCACGCTTAACAAATTCTGATAGATAAAATTTCAAATACTTTATTATCTTTTTGTTCAAAAGTTACATACAAATATGAACTGTGTAACAAAGGAATTGAGTTTATCCTTAAAACCTAGATAAAGGAATATTAATAGAATGCCAATGAAGTTCTTAACCTTTAAGTCAACTTACAAAAAAATCTTCATCAAAATGGAAATAAGTAATTATATTCAATAAAATGTATGCAGTCATATGAAAAATATAATACATAATTTAAATTCAAATGAGAATACGAGTAGATTATTATTATATATAAGTATTTATTATAAAAAAAAAATTATGATGTGGCAACACAATACTTCCGCTATTTAATTTTTATTAATTTAAATACGTACCTACATCATTTACTAATGCTGCAAACTATATTAAGTTCCTGCATATTACTATTTTCTGTTTAAAATGTTACCATTATTAATTTGAAGTGATTAGTTTTTGACAGTTACGTTTATCTGTCAGTTACTTTTAAAATATGAACGGTATAACAAAGGAATTGAGTTTATCTTTAAAACATAGGCTCCGGGATTTATAAATATTTGTAAAATATACAGAAAAATTATTAATATACATGTAGAAAAATCAATATTATAATGACATAAAATGCGAAAAATGACATTTAATGGTATTTTTTGAGCTTCAAGTAAAGTGCCATTTCCGGTTCTCCGATTTACACCAAAATATAACGGTTTCTTTTCATAAAAGAATAGGGTCGGAATACAAGGTTTCAAAATTTTCTGAATGATAGTATTTGAGATAAAGCGTAGATAAAACACATACACGCACACACACATACATACATACAAACATACATACATCATCGTGAAAATTTTAAAATTGGATTCTAGAAACAATAGATTCTCATGAAATGAATATTTTACACAAAAATAAGCACATACGTAACAACTGTTATTTGAGATGTCAATTTACGTTCTGATTAAAGCATTTCAATTTGAATATAGTTTTAAAAAGCTGTCTTAAGACAAGGTTAGCATATATGATTGCGTATAATGCTTTAAAAGGTATGAAGTTGTTATTAATGTTCGTTAATAGTGAATATATTTAATGACAGTTGATGTTAATTAATGTTTTATTTTCGAAGCTGTGAACACCAACTATAAAGTCTTATTTATAATTTTATTCAATTTTGACGATTTAAACTGTCATTATTAACTCCATAGCAACAACTATAAGTTACACTTTATTCACAAGTGAATTAAAAAAATTTAAATCACTCCCACAAAATTTTAACTCACTCTACAACAAATAATGCATTTAAAATAACATCAGGTACGAAAATAACACTCACCATAGTATTTATCATACATTATCAGCCATTTTCAATATTTTTCACGTCACAAATGACACACAATAAATAATTTTAAATAGTTGACTTGACGTCTATCAGCAACGATTGTCATGCTCAGCCTACTAACTGATCAGTTTTTTATTTTGTCAAAATTAAATTTTATAATAGTTTTTATTATTATTTCGTCAAAATTGAATAAAGTATTGTACAAACCACGTGAGCTAAGAATGTTTATTCACTCGAAGAAATTAACTCACTTGCCCTTACGGGCTCGTGAGCTAAACTTTCTTCTCATGAATAAACATTACCTTATCTCACTTGGTGTGTAAATATCTATTATTTATATTTATTAATTTCGTAACTGTGAATGAGCCAGTAGCCTACTTAATTATAGGGATCTTTGACAAAGTTGCTAGGCAACCCCTACATAAACATTTCCAACCCAAAGGCTCATTCACAGCTACGAAAATAATAAATATAAATAAAATTATGAATAAGATTTTATGGTTGGTGTTCACAGCTTCGAAAATATAACGTGAATTAATTTCAACTGTCATTTAATATAATCATAATTAACAAGCAATAATAACAACTATGTACATACCTTTTAAAACATTATACGTAATTACATATGTGAACCTTTGTCTTAGGACAGCTTTTTAAAATTACATTTAAATTGAAATCCTTTTGCCAGAACGTACATTGACAGTTCCAATGACAGTTGTTATGTATATGCTTATTTTTGTGTACAATATTTAACATTTGCAAATCCTTGTGCTTATGTCTTATTTTTAATTTTATTTTCGAGAGCTATGAACACTTTCATAAGAATCTATTGTTTATATCGTTATTTTTATTTTTATGTATAATTTTATTTTTATTTTCGGAGCTGTAACTGAGGCTGAAGAGATGGAAGTGATATCTGTTATTTCCAACCCAGAGATTGTATATTGTCTTCTTCTTGGGTTGGCTCTACAGACGTCCTTGGTCCTTGGCCTGATTCAGCTGTCGCTTCCAATCCATCCTGTCCCCCGTATACGTAATATTTGCGGCTTTCATGTCCGCCCGAACGTTGTCCCTCCATCTGTTTTTTGGGCGACCTCTGGGTCTGCTGACTAAAGGATTGTGTTTGTACATACGGTAAACCTGCCGCTCCTCCGACATACGGTTCAAGTGTCCGTACCATCGAAGACGCTGCCACCGCACGGCTGACGATATGCGGGTCTCCTTATAGAGATCGTACAATTCATGATTATATTTAATACGCCAGCCGTCCTCTTCAAGAGTTGGTCCGAATATTCTCCGTAGTATTCGTCTTTCGAATCTATCCAATTTTTCGCTGTCGCTTTTGTTTAGTGTCCATGTCTCGCCCCCGTATGTTATTACCGGTTTTATGAGGGTCTTGTAAACTCTTATTTTAGTGTCTCTTGTTACCAGTCCATTTCTGAATATGTTGTATAGCGCTGCGTAGCATCTGTTACCAGCAGCTATTCGCTTTGCTATTTCTACTGACTCATTATTTCTGGAGTTTACTAGTGAGCCCAGGTAGGTAAACTCAGAGACCAGCTCGAAGTTTCTACCGTTCATAGGGTATTCTGGACATGCTTTGTGTTGCCTTGCGACGCGCATTATCTTAGTTTTCTGTTCGTTGACATTCAGTCCCACGCCCCTCGCTTCTTCTTGTATCGCATCATATACTTCCTCTATTTTCCTTAGTGAGGTTCCTACAATATCCAAGTCATCAGCGTATCCAATTATCTGTTTCGAATTTGAGAACACCGTACCCGTGCTTTGGTTTATCTTCGCGCGGTTAACTGCTCTTTGTAGCGCTATATTGAACAGCAACGGCGCCAGGGCGTCACCCTGACGTAGTCCGGTTTCCACTGAGAAGCTTTCTGTGAGTTGGTTGCGAACTCTAACTGATGCTGTAGTTCCTTTCATCGTCATCCGTACTAGTCTGATTAATTTGTTCGGTATCTTTAACTCGTCCATTGCCTTGTATAGCTCGTGTCGAAGAATGCTATCATACGCCGCCCTGAAGTCGACGAACAGGTGCCACACTACCTGATCGAATTCTATCGCTTTTTCGTTAATTTGTCTAACATGGAAAATCTGATCGATTGTGGATTGTATATTGTATATTACTATAATGATTGTGAATAAAAATATTATTCCTTCAACTCATAGATTTCCTAATACAGTGTGTAGTATATCTTGTGAATTTATGAAAACTTCTTTTCGCATTTACCATAGAAAGCAGCATTTAACACCTCGAGTCCCATTCTTTGTGACCGATGAATAAGGCCATCCATCTTCTACATGTGAGCATATACGTATACACAAGTGCAAGCTCTGGCCAATATCCCTGCTGTATTTATGTGGTATTCACACTTCTAGCAAACCGGGAACCTATTCACAAGTCCTCGAAGAAGTGTGAGAGTGTTTTTCACGCACTGGGACGTTTATGTCGACGGATATGTGATATGTGAGGTTTATATGTTTAAATATGTGTAGAACGAATTGTATATGAGAGAAAAGTGACAATACTGGATGAAAATTTCACTGTAATATACGATATTTTGTAACGACAAGACTATGATCAAATAATTCTAAATGTATAAGTTATATTACATGCAAATTGCAAGAAAGGTGTGCCGATAGAACGAAGTAACAATATGGTATTACTCTCAAATAAAAAAGTTGATATTTAAAATAGGTGAATACTCGTAAGGGACTGTTACAGAAGTAAAGAAATATCTTTGAGTTTACATGATGAATTTTAGGTGACTACGGTACAGACCCAAACCAATCTTTTTACCTCTCGCTAAGAGACGTATTGGATTCATGCTAAAATTCGCATATCCAGATTTCACTGAATAAGCACGATTTAAGGTCCCTAGAATCCGATTATAACATTTTAAAAATGATGTGTTTGTGTGTGAGTGTGTGTGTGTGTGGATGTGTGTATGCCTGGATGTTGTAGACACGATTCCTCAAAAACCATAAGACTTAAGAATTGTGTAACTATGGATTCCTCAATCTGACATTCCTGGGAAGAGCTGGAAAGGTTTTGGTAACAATTGAACAACCGGAAGTAGTAGTTTCTGAGAAAAATTCTTCTAAATGACACATGTCAGTGTTAAAAATGAACAGTTTTAGTGACATTCTGATAGCTTTTTCTAGGAAGTATATTTAATCTTTCTTATTGTTTTATTAATTAAATATTTGAAATTATAGGTAAAATGCTTATATTTATCAGAAATACCGCCAATCTGGTTAATGAATTCCTCGTACAATGAAAGATAGATATAATTAGAATTATGTATATGTGTACAGAAGACATGTTAAATACAATAAAAATCAGTATTTGGGTAAAGTTCTGTATTTTTTTGTTGTAAAACGACGGTTCGAAAGGGAAGTACAATTAAATACTTATATAGCCTAATATGGAAATGGCGAGAGGTCTTGTGCTGGCCACAACAGATTTTTTGCTCTCGTTGCTTGTTTTGCACAAAATTTTAAAGAGATTAACTTTCAAAAATCAGCAAGCCTTGCTATAATCATGCAAACAGCTGAAACACTCTCTCTATAATAATTCTAATTGACAGTTGTCAGTGTCAAGTGCAATTCACATAGTGTATGTTTTATTTTATTGGATATATAGATTCTTTTCCAAGGAATTTTGGGTATAGAATTTATAGAAAATAATTATGTTCGTGTTACAATTTTACTGGAATCTTTTCCAAGGAACTTTTGATATGGGATTTGTACAAAATACATAGAATTGACGGGCACATCAGATATTTACCTTTTGCTAAGAGGTATTGGATTCATGCTAAAAATTTCGTATCCAGATTTTAATGAATAAGCACGTTTCAAGGTCACTAGAATCCGATTTTAACATTTTTATAATAATGTCTCTCTCTCTCTCTCTCTCTCTCTCTCTCTCTCTCTGTGTGTGTGTGTGTGTGTGTGTGTGTGTGTGTGTGTGTGTGTGTGAGTTTGTGTGTGTGTGTGAATGTGTGGATGTGTGTGTGTGTGTGGATGTGTGTATGTGTGTGTATGTGTGTGTGTGTCTGGATGTTGTAGGGACGCTTTCTGAAATTCTATAAGACTTAAAAAATATTTAACTGCAGTTACCTCAATCTGACATTCCTGGGAAGAGCTGAAAAGGTTTTGGTAACAATTGGACAACCGGAAGTAGTAGTTTCTTTAAAAAAATCTTCTAAATATTATACATACTTTGAAAATTTGTTATTACATATATTAAAGAATATAAAATTCTCTATGAATACATTGAACATTTTTATTATATCTTTTATAGATTTAGAGATAGACTGAATTATAAATATATGGAAACCAGTTGAAAAATTAAAATATTTGTAATTGACATAAATGTCAATGTCAAAAATCCAGACAATACTGAAGGCTTATTCTGGGAAGTACATTTAATATTTCTTATTTTATCTTTAATTAAATATTTAAAATTATAGAAAGATATAGAATTCGTACATGGACAAATCGAAATGGAATAGTAATATAAGAAGCTGTTGTTATAACGAAGAAAAAACAACGTACGTACAGTATCAGTGTCAACAAAACACGCGCTTACTATACATATAATTCATCATATACCCTTCAGAAATATCGCCAATGTCGTCAATGAATTGGAAGAATATCGAACATTTAGAAGAGTAGGAGGAAACTTGTTCATAGAATGAATTGAAAAATAAAGAATGGATGTAATTAGAATTTTTTTGTTAAATACAATAATTATATAGCCTAATATGAAAATGGCGAGAGGTATTGTGCTGGCCACAACAGATTTTTTGTAATTATTTTCAAATTCAATCTACTGTAAACTTCTTTGGTCATAATATAGAACAAACTAATGGTGAACTTTTAGGCAGTAGGTACATCTATCTCAGCATTAGTCCTACTGTTCCTTGCTTGACGGTTACAAGACAATTGATTCACAATAGGCTATTCCACGACATTTTTTAATTTTTTTTTCTTGAAAACATAAAAATAAAAGACCACATGTGAAAGTCCGAGTTAAAAATTCCTCCAAATAAGCGAGATATTAAAGTCCGAATTTTAAATCTGCTTTGTGACGTAGGTAATGTGGATATACCAGAAGTAAACAAACAGTGGTTCACAAACCACGAAAAATTGTTAAACAAATTACAAAGAAATGTATATTTAAATTATAATATTATAATTCATTATTAGAGACATAAAATAAATTATTTCACTTAATTTATTTCACTTTTTTTCTCATTTTATAAAAATAAAGAAATTAGAGCGTCACCCGAACAGCAACCGAACAGATTCGACACACCCGAAGAAGTATATTCTTAGTTAGGGTGGGGCTTCTCAAAATCGGAGGCCGTACTTGGATCCTATTTGCTCAAACACTCGAGCACATGTCCTGCATCATCAAAAACAAAACTCCCCGTGTCTTCTAGAAGGAATAATTTATAATAAAAGAAATATGGTTTTCCTTATCCTGTAACTATTATCATTCTTATTTTTAATAAACTTTTACTATTTTTGATTACTGTGGAACAGCCTATTCTTATAATATTTATTTTCTTCATCTTCTTACAGTGTGCAGTGAACTCCTAACTCCATCTTATAGTTTAGTATTCGAATACAGTATTTGCATTTAGATGTACGGGCTATGTTGCGGTTAGCTGTTCGCGATGCCGTTATACGTGATGCGGCGTTCACGAACACGACACGCGGGTGTACTTCGTGCTAGGTGCGCGAGACCCGCTCGTGCCCGGCACGGGGCAGCATTGGCGTGCAACAAGGGCAAGAGGTGTCAGAACATGAGGAAGAACTCATGAAGAAGCTCAAATTTATTACATAAGTGATAAGGATACGAGTTATCTGTTAAACGAAGTACCAAATTTGATTATTCTAGTGTTAATAATTTACAAGGCTTCATAAGATGTCAGCAAGATGGGTAGGTACCCCGAATATTAACGCCCGAACAAAAACCACCTCAGAAACCAATTTGGCGTTGTTTAGTCAAAATCCAAACAGCTTTTTGGCTAGCTTTTGTGCCATTTAAAATTCGAATAATAATAATAATAATAATAATAATAATAATAATAATAATAAAAGTTTACAATTACATTAATTATTTTTATCTACGACAGTGCGCTAATACGTAATTGGTACACTAACTTGAATGTCATTATAAGTTTCATAATGGCACTGAGTGTCATTATGAATTATTGTAACCATAACAATAAACAAAATGAACCGTAGCCTACGTAGGCTACGAATGAACATTTCATTGTTTCTCATTATGTCAAAATTTAAATGAAAAATGTATTTTAAGATAAATTTAAAGTGTCGTAGATAAAATATTGAAGAATACGCGTTTGATATAGCCTAAAAATGAAAGTGACCGACACTTTTGTTACCTCGACGTCATGGTGACGTCACCATGTGGTCGAAGTAACAAAAGTGTCGGTCACTTTCATTTTTAAAAAAATAATTTTCTATTCAAACCTTAATCCCTCAAAAAACCAGGATGGAGGTGAAGATCAACCCTCTTATCAAAGTTACGAGGGTTTTGTAAGAGAACACATCTTACCACAAAACATCAAATGTAAAAACTTAGACAATAATGTAAAATGTTGAAGATGGAGGTTTTTGGACCTCCGAAACGTCCAAATAAATGTTAAAATCAAGAGAATTGTGAACATGAATTATCCCTCTTCTCGACACCTTGAGTAGGCGAAATAAGTTCGACATTTAGAATATTCATACAATGTACCAGAAATTAGAATAAATATTATTATTATTATTATTATCATAATAACGCTGTCTCCGGGGTAATTATGAGTTGTTGCTATAGTAATGTTGTCAAAAAATTGATATTGATACTGGGTTGAAACCTAAAAAAACAAGCAAAAGCATTCATAGCCTACCTCCTTCGTAAATTTTATTAACATTTTCTGATTCATAATCCGTAGAATATTGTAGAAAATAGTAAGACATTATGTTGAAGGCACGGCAGTTAAACGGATAATTTTGCAGTCCGAGGGCCTAACACCATTGGTACCTTAATTACTAAAATACAAAATAATCAGAATAAATCCCGTTTTGAATTTTATTTAAAGGTGAACTTACAGATAGATTATTTCAAAATTAGTTGAAAAAAGTAAATAAATTGAAAAAAAGCAGAAAGTTACTAAAGTAGTTATGGATGCAGAGTGAAAATTAAACACGTGCTGGATTTATTGAAGATGAATTTGATTAAAAGGAGAAAATTCAAGTGGAATAGTTTGAAAGCAGATTGTATAAAATTAAAAATATGGAATTAAAGATACATATATTAATAAATAGAATGCAGAAAGCTATTACAATAATAAATGATGCAGTTTGAAAATGGAATGCATGGTGAATATATTGAAAAGCAGCCTTTTTTCTAATATGAATTAAATAAGAAGAAAATTGGAATAGAAAATACTTTTCACAGTGCTATTACCTCTAACTCTAACACATTAGATATAAATGAAATGATATAGGAAAAACAGCCTCAGCGATCATAATAAAATGTTCATTTTTCTTTTGTATGGAAAACAAACTTTATTTTATTATAGTCATTGGTAATAAGAGTTACTTTGTAGTCATAAATAAATATTAAATTTTTGATGAGCGTTATATGTAGTATTCTAGCTCAGATCGAAATAAACAGTAGTAATTAATATCCACCGGTATTTATATAGGGCTTGTATACAGCTGACACAGCTTTATTATGCATAATAAAGAAATTGCATGCAAATCAACAATAGTAAACCAAACATTTCCGATATTATTAAAAAATAATCTTATTCATTAGCGTCTAACAAATTCATGGCTAAGAAAATAAAATTGTAACCTAAAATATGAACTGATAACTGGTGAAACGTCAACTAACAAGCATTGACAAGTCTCGTGATAAATACTGATTGGTCAGATCTAGAATTTCAAAATCGAACATAAACCAAATATAAATTTATAAATTAATTTCATCATAAACCAGCCCTAAGAGACGAGTTTATATTTATATCATCCAAATGAGATAAATATAGGCAGCTGTATTTATTTTAACGACAAATCAATTATTGGCGAATTCGAACGCATCGGCCACCGTAAGTAGTAATTAATAAGAAATTGGATATGAAACGATAACTCGTGGTATTTATTTTGATTCACGAATAATAACAGAAAAACAGAATTTTTTCTTTCAATACTTCACATCTCATACCAAGCAATACAACCGTATCACTTACATAAACCATCTATTCCTCTTGTAACCCTTTCTTCTGTTCTCTTCACTTAATAAATCTCCTTCTCCAACAGAGCTTTTCCATAACCATTACTCATTGCGGGTTTATCTGTTGGCTGTTCATGCGCTCGGCACCAGCACCTTCCATGTAAATTACACGGCGTGCTCACGGGAAGCCTTCGCCTCTTGTGTTCTGCGCTGCCTCTCGGTTGCACTGCAACACGAATTCCACGGGGATAAAGAACGAGGATGGGGCATGAAGAATGGCCTACACTCGTGTAGGAGTTGTAATGGGATAGTAAATATGTGGATGGCTGGATGGCTCAATGTGTAAGAGGTACTCAAACAGGGGATGGTTATGGTAACGGAAATAATGAATCAAATAATGTTTATGTAAACTTGTTCACTGAGGAGCAAATTGTTCGAGTTTTATTATAGTGCGATTACATACGATTACAACTTAATATACGAGATGTGGCAATTAAATAACAAGATTGATCTTAGAACATTGACAATGTATAAAATTACACAAAACAAATATTGCCACATTCAATGTACTCTCCTCTCCGAACCCTACACCGCTCGATGCGAATATTTCATTGTTGGAAGCAGTGCCTGCAGGCCTTTTTACCTCCCGCTACCCTTGGTAAGGGAGGTATAGGGGTCGTGTTAAAAATCACATATTGAGATTTTAGTAAATGACCACGTTTTAAGGTCCCTAGAATCTAATTTTAACATTTTCACGATGGTGTCTGTATGTGTGTATGTGTGCGTGTATGTATGTGTGTGTGTGTGTGTGTGTGTGTGTGTGTGTGTGTGTATGTATGTATGTATGTATGTATGTATGTATGTATGTATGTATGTATGTATGTATGTATGTATGTATATGTGTATGTGCAGGAATTTTGTCTTCGCTCTAACTCAAATACTATCATTCAGAAAATTTTGAAACTTTGTATTTATACCCTATTCTAATATGAAAAGAAGCCATTAGATTTTGGTGTAAATCGGATAACCGGAAATGGCACTTTACCTGAAGCTCATAATGGGTTTTCTTCAAAAAATACCATTAAATGCCATTTTTTCGCATTTTATGTCTTTTTGAATTTTCTACAGGAATACATTAAAACTTTTTCTATAAATTTTACAGATAAATTTAAAAATAATTTTTTTTTATTAGTCGCGAAGCCTAAGATAAACACAATTCCTTTGTTACACAGTTCATATTTCAAATGAATGTAACTGACAGTAAATGTCACTGTCAAAAAACTAATCACTTCAAATTAATAATAGTGACATTTTAAAAAGAAAATAGTAAATAAAGCAATAGTTTTTGCAATGGAACAGTTTGCAGCGTTAGTAAATCCGTAGGTATGTATTTAAATTAATAAAAATTACATAGCGGGAGGTTTTGTGTTGGCCACATCAGATTTTTTGTTAGGTTGGTCATAATCTCTGCCGCTTTTCTATAACTACATCTTGGCTCCGAATTTGGTGCCTTTTAACGCAGAATTACAATTTGGGAATAAAAGTAAGTCACATGGCACTAGGTCAAGTGAGTACGGTTGATGTACCAACACAGTGATTTTGTATTTCATCAAAAATGTCTTGCCGGACAGAGCATTTTGTTCCGGCGAGTTGTCTTCATGAAGAATCCATCACATTTCAGCCCTTTTTCTTCTTACCCGTGCATGAAGGGTTATCAAAACCTTCTTGTAATATGTTTGGTAAACGAAATGCTTCTCCGGCACCCAATCCATGTGAACAATCACTCGCATTTCGAAAAAACAATGTCAATTCCTCCATTAAATCTTCTAAACTGCTCGAAAACTTGAGTACTACCCTCATCAACATAAAAATTCTTCAACAATTCGTATATTTCTGTAGCGGATATTTTAGGTTTCACACAGAATTTCATATTTACATACTAGCAAAATTTCAGCGGAGTACGAGAAAGTAGTTAACTTCAATCAAAGGCTACTGCCGAACGGTTTGCCTAATTATCTTGAAATTTTAATAGTGGATGGAGGGAGAATAACAAATTAATGTGACATAGCCTGCAATGTTGCCAAATTTACAGGAAAGCCGGAAAAAAATAAATCTCGTTATTTAATTGCCACACCTCGTAGTGTCCAATTTTTCGGAGAATTATGTTTTGTTACTAATCACAAATAGGAAATACCGGAGATTGTTGTCACAATTTTTGCTTTTGAATTTTTAAAGAGACAGGGTTTACAGTTATCCTTTTCATCATTAGCCTATCCTTTAGTGTGTTCCTTTAGCTCTGTTTTCCTGCAGTTTTGAGACAATAGCTTTAAGTTATTAATTTTTTCCTGAGTAAATTTTTGTGACAGTCTGCCCTAACTCCGGGTTGGTTATCACAGACTTTGGGTTTAGTTGTCACTGGTTATTTAAATGAAAAAAAAAAAATCAAAATTTATCAATAAATTTTACAAAGCTAAAAATTGAGGTTGATAAAGTAAAACATTATTACGATGCCGGTAATTAAATTTTAAGACACATTTTTTGATTGAAATAAGAATTTAAATGAATATTTAATGGTCAATAATACATTAGTCACTTTCGGCCGCACTTTCACAATTTGCAAAAGTATAAATGCTATTCAGTCCCTGTATACAAGATTCGTGAGCCCAGTTATACACAATGAATCAATTTTTTCATGTGTGATAACCATCCCCGGGGTTTTTGTGAGAACCAGCCCTGTACAGACATTTCAGACAAATTACGATTTGGTGAAAATACCATATAACTAACCTCGACGTTGATACAGAGTAACATCATGTAACATTATATATTCACAGAAAAATAGTTGAGCCATTGATTTCATTGAACAGAAAGTGAATAATCAGAGTTAATTATATCGTTCGACGAATACTTTTAGCTGCAAAGAGTACAAAAGAACCAATAAAATCCACAGAATTGTCGCAGGGCACATGAAACTTCGTGCACACACTCAACTTCTAAGTGGTCGCTACGACTGAGAAATGAGACTTGGGACAACCAACCCGTATGACAACTAGCCCTGGTCTCCCCTTGTGGGTGAAAGAAGAAGACCACATTTGTAGATTTTGATTGGAATAAAAAGAGTCACTAATACATCTAGTATATAATTGCAGAAATCTTCCAAGACAATGCAGCAATCTATATCACATCCTAGACGATTTCTGTTCAGGAGAGATATGGGCAAAATTGCAAAGATGAAGGGATGAAAATATATTGCAACAAGTATACTTAAAATTACGAAATTTGTGGTCTCCAAATCGCGATCTATGTACTCGTATTATGAACTAATTAAAGTACAATGATTGTACTTTGATCCTTAATTTTGATTGATCATATCGATCGATCTATCTTCATCAAATTGATTTATATAAATCGATCAGATCTATAATTTCATTGCTACCTCTACTAAAAAATATTGTAGGAATAAGAGCAGGAATTTTTAATAATTTTAACATTTTGATTATTTTGTCCTGGCCAGTCATTTCTTATAACATTACAATAATCAAAATATCAAAAACTGATGTAGTATTCATAATACGCGCATGCGTCTTGATCAGCTGTTAAATTTTGATAGTATTTGAATTATTTTTGTGAGGTGATATATTTTTGCAACTAAAGGATTAAGGGCCGGTTTTTCAATCGCTTGTTAAAGTGTTTGTTAACTACCTAGCAGATTAAATTTATCCATCAGATAAACTCCATGGTAATGAAAATGCGTTTTTCAATACGAATTTATCTATTCGGTAAGTAACAGTGGCATTTGGTTGTCAACTTTACGGTTGGCAATAATTATAATCTGATATTTGCTATGTTCGTAAGGAATCACATGCCAATTTGAACTTATTTCCACACATTTCGTTTCGAATGTGATTGACAGTTGCAGTTGTTGACAGTACTGAATCTGTGACATTCAAGCAAATTTAAAGTTTGCTTTAGTTTGTAGCAATATGTGGTAAGAATACGTGAACTGAAGAATGGAAAAAACTATTTTATTACTGACTGTCATATCATTATGGGTTTTATTGTAGTATATATATGCATCTTTCGGGCTTCAAGCATCAAGCAGCTGTAAATTTGTACTGGGATTTTGCCTACAAATGTACACATATGTTCTGTTTCTTAAAAATATACTGTCTTATTGGTTATTAATTAGAAAAGGTAGCGAATTTAAGTATTTTATAAGAGCAGGTTTGGTTCATGTCTTCTTGGGAATTCTCAATGTCGAAGTGATCAGTATAACATTGCATTATACATTCTATTTTTAACACTACACAATATATTTATAATTATTAAACATTTTTTATTAACATTAAACAATAACTTTGCTGTATATTGACCCAACATTGTTGTTATCAACGTTTTGCTTGTTATTAATTCTTCTCATTCTTGTAATCAAAATAAATTATTATAAAGTGGAAATAATTTTCATTTTATTATGTATTATAATTTAATGAAATTTATACATTTTTAAATAAGCCGTGAAAAGTACTCTGCCACAGTCATTGGTATACAAGACATTTTTAGAACAAATGTTTATACCATTGGAAATATCAGTATTCTCTGAATACATAGCAGTATTTTTTGCTAAATTTGAATTTTTTTAAATATTTAGCGTCACTAGAAGTCAACGAGATCTGGTCGACGTCTTTCATTATGTGGTCTTCGATTCACTACCATTATATTAACAAACGAAAACTTTTTCCTTCTCCTTGTCTTTAGTATCAAAAAAAAAACATTTACATAAGTCTATTATATACATATTTCTACAATTTTCTACTGACATTATTTAACTGTCAAAGTCAATATATCAACAGCTGAATTTATCCTACTGGTAAAATTTTATCGGTAGGTCAAAGTGTCTGTTACATTATCCTCTTGTTTACCTAGAACTTATCCCGTTGGTAACGCTAACACGACATTTAAAAACTGAAATAGGTGTTTACCATAAGGATAAATTTTACAGAGACTTAACAGACACTTGCCAGTACATTGAAAAACCGGCCCTAAATGTAAATAATCTGAAAATAATATGTATTTATGATATACAGTGTAAAGTAAAAATTTAACAGAATATTACCAGTAGAAATTATAAATTGTTAAGTAGTCGACGACAGAAATGAGAGACGCTACTACTAAAATAGTATTTTATTTTCTTGTTTTCCTCCATTACCGGTTGTATTAATGAAGCCTCGTTTATGATCATGTCAACAACAATTAGCACTGGCAATTATCATTAATATGTGCTGAGAACGACATTAAGTTTATTATTATTGGGACATCGAACATCTTTGATGGCTACATTGACATTTGTGGTTGTCTACAGACTACTTACATTGATCTTATAGGCAAACTGGAAAATATTTCATTTTTAATAGAACTACGAACCTAAAATTTTAAATTTAAACCTCGATTCCACCGATTGTCCTAATGTGTAAGAGCTGTAATTAAAAACTAAGCGTAATGAGTAAAAATGCTTATCATATGGCAACGTTTACTACCATTACCAACTTTGCAAAAGGCTTATTGCTTAAGAACTAAGAGCAATGCGAAAGAACAAAAGACTGCAAACTTTTAACCTGATCTTTCAACTGTTAGTCTATTGTATAATTATTAAAGTTTTAATTTTTCAGTATGGATATAGATACATAAAATTATGTAATAACATATTTAAAAAAATCTGATGTGGCTACCTGGGTATTTAACCACGTAGTATAAATAAAGCAATCAATATTTTTGCATTCACTCATAACAATCTTTATTTTATATTTAATATATATATACAGGGTGTCCCATTTAAGGTACGAATGCATTGGTATCTCGAGAACCGTAAGAGCTACGAGGTTGGTTAAATTAGACAAAAGTTGCCCCATTAGGAGGCTATTTTAATGGTGTTTTGTTATTTGCGAAAAAATGCATAGGTCACTAGATACAGGTGAAAATGTAAATTTCGCGATTTTCTTTTTTTGCTTATAACTTTGTTATATGAAATAATACGAGATTCTGGTTTGCACTTTCTTAAGGCACTTTTGTATGGTGAATTTGCAGAAGTTATGAATTTTTTTTTATATCTAACCATTTACGAGTTACTGATAGCAACTTTTATTTTTCATATGGAGGTCATATTAAGCTATGGCATTTTTAAATAGAGATTTTTTTTAGCTTTACAATGATATAAAACAATAATATTTTATTTTTATAATTAACAGTAAAATTAATAAAAATTGTTAATTATACTAAAATTAAATTGAAAAAAGTAAATCGAAGACTGCTGTGGAAACAACAAACAACAAAAAAGTGCAACAATTGAATTTCTGAATTTTACTTGACGATAGTAGATTATTACGAGTAATAAACGAACTTTGACAACGAATGTAACAACTCAACATATCATATTTTTCCCAACGAGAAAAATTCATTTTTATTACTCGTAATAATCTACTATTGTCAAGTAAAATTCAGAAATTCAATTGTTGCACTTTTTTGTTGTTTGTTGTTTCCACAGCAGTCTTCGATTTACTTTTTTCAATTTAATTTTAGTATAATTAACAATTTTTATTAATTTTTCTGTTAATTATAAAAATAAATTATTATTGTTTTATATCATTGTAAAGCTAAAAAAAATCTCTATTTAAAAATGCCATAGCTTAATATAACCTCCATATGAAAAATAAAAGTTGCTATCAGTAACTCGTAAATGGTTAGATATAAAAAAAAATTCATAACTTCTGCAAATTCACCATACAAAAGTGCCTTAAGAAAGTGCAAACCAGAATCTCGTATTATTTCATATAACAAAGTTATAAGCAAAAAAAGAAAATCGCTAAATTTACATTTTCACCTGTATCTAGTGACCTATGCATTTTTTCGCATATAACAAAACACCATTAAAATAGCCTCCTAATGGGGCAACTTTTGTCTAATTTAACCAACCTTGTAGCTCTTACGGTTCTCGAGATACCAATGCATTCGTACCTTAAATGGGACACCCTGTATATATATATCATACAAACAAACAAAATAAATTTCATAAATATTGACAAAACTAATAGAAAAACTTAACAAAAATTCAAAATAGTACTCTTATCTTTACACACAGTCTTTTCAGAGCCGTACCCTGGAAGTCAATGAAGCAAATCAATAGTACATCTAATAGTTATGTGTAATGGACAATATATTATTTTAACAAACCTTAACTCCATTAGAATCAAATATATTACTACTAGATTCTCCTTAACACGGTTTCATTGTTAATTTTAATGTAATTGCTGCCTGACAGTGACATTTGTTTAAATATGTCAAAAATGTTATTAAACTATTATGTTTTTGTTTGACGCATAGGCAACATGATGTATAAAAATAAATTATTTTATAAATTTATATTTAAAGTTACTTAAAGTTATTTACTAAATGCTATTATCGTGTAATTAAGAACGTACCTTTATATTCAATTTTTATTAGTAAAAGTTGCTGAAAAATTATATTTAATGTATTTTTTCCAAGAAAAATTATTAAAAGCTTGTATAAGTGATACTCTCGGTTATCCGATATACACTGAAAATTAATAAGCTCTTCCCACATTAGTACTATAGAATGGGTATATAAAATTTCAAAATCACTCTAAAAATGTTAAAATCGGATTCTGGGGACATCAAAACGTGCTTATTCTCTAAACTCTCTTTATTTGATTTTTAGCACGATCCCTACACCTCCCTTACCTAAGATAGCGGGAGGTAAAAAGAAGAATTGATACTGCAATGGCAGTCTACTAGATAACGGGTAATAACGGAAAAAATAGTGACATTTTTGTTGAATTAATCACTAAACAAAGTAGCTGGATATGGTATCCTAGTAAATAGCCATAATGCATTAAGCCTTATGCACTAATCATTATGCATTAAGCAGTAAAACATTCGGTGGAAATGAGGCTTTATGCTAAAAGAAACATAAAAATGATACGTGATGTGATAGTACTTTAAATCAAAATAACTATAAAATGAAAACTTTTCTTCACAAAATATTTTCATTTTATTGTTATTTTAATTTATATCTTCACGCTAGCCCATAAAAATACTTTAGTACTTTAAATGTTGTCAAACCGTTAAAAAATCATTTCTACATCTGTTACAATTTAAATAAATCAAATTCACAGTGACATAATTATTCCAAATTACACGCCAATCTATTCATACACAACCACAAAAAGTGAAATGTCTTATGCATTCATTTGCATTACTAATACTTGTAAAAATAACTGTATTAACCAGACAAGATCTGAACCACTATCCAGAACATATTTTAATATAATTTACGATCCAGATGCCAAAGATAAGTCATAAACAAGTGCACGGACAACATAAACAAAGATTTGTCGAGAAATAATCGTAATTTTGCAAGGGTAATGTCAATAAATACGTTCACTGGATTAAAGAAAAATTTGGTGTCAAATATATTGAGATTAGTATTGTTTAAAACTACGGTCGTCTGTTATAGAATGCAGCAGGTTCTGGTATGTGAATGTGGGTAAAAGTGATAAAAGAATTATGAAGTATGGTGTCAAATATTTAAGGATTAGAATGTCATAAAAATATATTACATAATTTCATAAATTTGTCGTCAATAAATTATTAAATTTGTCGCACATACCATAAATTTGATTATTCAATTTTCTGCAGGTATGTAACAATTCTATAAAACAAAATATATCTTCTTCTTTATGTTTATTCCTACATTGCTGGAGGGTCTGCATATTTTTGCGTTCCTGACTACTTGGTTCGATGTAAAGAATCTTTTGGATTATTGTGACAAGGCGAGTGCATAACAATAACAAACTAATAACTTTATTCTATTTTAATTTTGTTATCCGTATAAGTCAAAATTCTGTTTAGAAATAATTATCATTTTTCCCATACATCACCCTCTGTATAGTCTGGAAGTCAGCCGTTTAAACATTTAGTATATTGGTAATTCGGTCTGCAAGTTATTGCCAGTCTACATATAGGGTTGATATTTAGTTTTGGATGCTATATGATAACTTTTCACCCCGCATCCCTCAGATATGGTCTACTAAAGATGATATCCGTTTGTTCTCAGTTAGTCTAGTTTTGAGTTTCATACTGGAAAGACAGAGCCTGTATTGGTCTCTCATGTCTAAGCAACATGTAGGTTTTAACTAAAACACTGTTTGTAGAAATATCAAATTCAAATTTAAATATTTAATTTCACTCGTATGTTTAAAGAACGATTTTTTTAAAAAGATTTGTTTGAATACAAACTATGTTCTGCTTTAAAATCATATTTTAATAAATTTGGTATTATTTATTAATGTTATTAAATAATGAAATTTGACATTTTAGTTAAAACCGTGATCATACTGCAAGCAGTAGAGTTTTAGTTTTGGCTCGCATTGTGCGTAACGCGATTATTTTGGCCTAGGCATACATCTGCATTTTTAGGATTTAGTTATATTTAGTTATATTTAATGTAGTTGTTAATAATAAGTTGTAAATATATATGTAAATAAAATTTAGTATAAAAAATATTTAGCGTGCTGGCCTGCAGTGTTCATCAATCATCCCTTTAATTGTTAATGTATGTGTTCATCCTCAATAAAGTGGTCCTCAAAGTTATCGTCGGTAAGGGTAAACCAGCTGATTGCGATTTTGTTTCAATTCCATGGTAAATACTATGAAGAATAATAGGTATATTAAAGAACGAGTTTATAAATAAATAAATAATTATGTCATTACGGCATATTACCCATTTCTGGGTGTGCCAATCTGCTTTATTGCAGATATCACGGACACTTATTGCTGGCGTGGAGAGTGCACCACAAGGGTCACTTTTGTGCCATTTAAAATTCGAAATATTTGGCGTCGGTCGGGATTGAACCCGGTACCTTCAGGTTCGCGACCAGACACTCAGGCACGAGGCCACGAGTTTATAGGGCTCGGAAAAGTCTTATAAAATGAGTTCTTTGTAACATATTTTTTTCGCGATCGCCCAGAAAATGAGCTCTTTCTGATCACTATTTAGACCGGAAAGTCCTTCTTTGCTGAGCTAGCTCGGAAAGTTGTCTATAAGGGATCGGAAAGTACTTTAGCGATCCCGGGACCGGTAAAGCTAAATGTTTCCATGGAGATCAGTTGTTTATTTATTTCTTATTTTCTCGCAGTAAAAAATAAAATAATACTTTTTTATTCTTTTTTCAGGATCGCAAAAAAAATATTGTACCCAACATGACCTGAAAGTGTCTATACTGGGCTCACAAGCTTCCAAAGCTCGCTTACGGCTCGCTCTGGAATATGCTTGCTCACCCAGTAAAGTACCACTTTCAGGTCTTGTTACGTAAATTACTATTATATTTTGCGTCATTTATGTACTAAAATATTATTTAAAAAAAAGCTATATTAAACCGAGTTGATGTAGGGAAATTTAAATGTGTAATATTATAGTTGGTAACATTGAATTGACATTTATTCAATTATTTGAAAGTTCATGTGATATTTGATTTATGACGCTTGAAAATTTAAGTAAATGTCATCTAGTAACAACAACCTTCTAAAAAAAAGTTGCGTGTCGAAAGAGCCTGCATTTCGATATACAATTGGATTTCGTAATTGAATTTATTATGACCGCAAAATAAATTTTATAAAATTCTAAATTCGATTTTCTAGGTTTCAAAACATTCAAATTAAATCTAATTATTACATTGAATGCAGAATTTAATAATCTACAATAATATTTATTTGAAGCATTATTATCTAAACTTAATAGGTTAGTTTTGCGCACAGAAAACCTTTAATACAATTCATTCTTTCTGACAACATAAAGAAAATTAAGTATGTGTCTATTATGAAACTTCTCCTGCCCGTACTGTAGAAATGAATGAAAAACTTAATGCAATACAATACTAAAAAAAATCCGAACTAATCATTTGAGAGTAATAACAGTAAAATAGAAAAAAAAACACATTCGTGATCTGTTACATTGGTATTGTAAAGTGCTTAGTAGTAAAGCAGAACATTAAATGTATTTCTAAATGATTATAGTTTAGCATTTTAAATTTCCAACTGCGTTTAATGCATTTTTTGCAACTAATGTTGCAAATAAAAACATAAACTGCTAATTATTATTTGTTTTATTAATGACATGTAAATATGAAACTTTTACTATATGATTATGATTTAATAAAAAGGTTTACTGTTAAGGTTAATTAATATTTAATATTTCTATATGATTTCTTATGAATTTTACTTCAAGCGGTGTAAGTAAAAAATAACAATTTCTTAAAATGATATACGTTATTACTGTTAATTTTATGTAATACCAGACACGTTATTATTGTTTTTATTTACCTTCGAATGGAGGAAAAGAAAAATGATTTTAATAAGTTCTTGTTTCTAATAAGAGATTGTTTTTCTGCGCAAACAAATTAATAGAAATAAAGAAAATACAATTTGGTTATATTAATTGAAACTTACATCTACATGCAGTGGCGTAGCCAAGGAGGAGGCTAAAAGACTTTAGCCCCCCCTAGACGAACGAAATAAATTACGATTATTGGTTTTAAAATAACATTTAAAAACTTCTAATTATTTCATATAAGTAATTTTATTTTATATAATTTTGATAACAACAATGGATATTTGATTACACCAATGAAAAGTATTAACCACTATGAAATCCAGGCGAATTATACTTTAAATACATACAAATGAATGTATTAATTGTTGTCGTAGGTATTTTTTTCTGTTTTTTTTTTCTTATAGATTTTTTTATATTGTTTTTAATATTTGTTAATTTTGCTTCAATATATTAGTACTTTATATTATTTATGAAAAATATATGTGTATTTATATAATATGCAAATAATCAATAAAATCATGATTTATTCCTGTTCACAGTATGTTTCTTTGCTTAATCTCTTAGCCCCCCCATGGATAAATCCTGGCTGCGCCACTGTCAACATGGAATATTAATTAAAATTCATTTGTGATAAATTTTAAAATACAATTAAAGTTTGTATCGTTTTGAAACAATAAGAGTAATGATGCCGAACAATAACGTAATTATATGGAAATGGCGAGAGGTCTTGTGCTGGCCACAACAGTTTTTACCTTCCGTCAAAAGGAAGGTATTGTTTTTGGTCAAAAAATTCGGTGGTGAGTTTTTAATGAATAAGCACGTTTTAGGGTCCCTACAATACGAATGTACTATTTTTAAGATGATGTCTGTATGTGTGTCCGTGTGTGTGTCTGTGTGTGTGTCTGTGTGTGTGTCTGTGTGTGTGTCTGTGTGTCTGTGTGACAAATTTTTCTCCGACGATAACTCCAAAACTACAATTCTAAAAATTATGATTCTTTCATATTCCTCTTCTTTACAACCATATGAAGAGCTGATTAGATTTTGGTTATAATTGGTCAACCGGAAGTACCCTTATTTGAAGTTCTTAACAGTTTTTCTTGAAAAATCGCAGTTAAATATATTTTCGACATTTTATGTGATTATCAATAGAAAGAATATCTTATTCTCTATACGGTTCGATTATACATTTTCCTTAATATTCAATAGATATAGAGTTATAAAGAGATTAAGAGAGATTAACTTTCGAAAATCAGTCAGCATTGCAAAAATTATGAAAACAACTGATATATTCTAAAAAATCTAATTGACAGATGTCAGTGGCAAGTGCAAAACCAAAGTGGAAAGTATATGATCTGAAAGTGATAGAGTGTCCCTCGCCAGTGACTTGCATTTGCGGCCTCGCCTCAAGATAGGAACTTATAATGCCAGAAGTACGAGAAAGGCAAAAGAGAAGATGGAAGGACTGTATAGCAGAAGATTTGAGAGAGGAAGAACTGTGTCACGAAGGTGCTTTGGACAGGAATGAGTAGAAGAGAAGAGTAAGAAACAGCGACTTCTAATAGAATAGGGCAAAGTTGAAGCAGAAGGAAGTGTTAAGTGCAATACATAATGTACGTTCGTATTAGTATTAAAATTTTATTAGATTTTAGAATCTTTTCAAAGGAACTTTCAGTATGGATATGTAAAAAATAGTGTGTTCTTGTTACAATTATACAGGATATATAGAATCTTTTTTAAGGAACTTTTGGTATAGGATATGTGCAAAATACATTGAATTGACGGAAGGTTTTGTGCTGGCCACAACAGATTTTTTTCAATTTCAGTCCAATTTACTTTATTAAATAGCCATGAATGTCCTACAATATCTGCGGAATTTACTTTCCAACATGAAATGTAAGAAATACCAACTTCATAAAATGTAATTTTAGCGCTGCTCACGTGCGGTACAATATTAATTAATATTAAAATTTAAAATTTTTACATTACGAAAAGAAAATGAAAAACCGGAATATATTGTAAACAAGTCGGGACACCGGAGCACGAGCTTAAAACCGGGACGTATGGTAGCCCCTGCCTATAAATAGTTTTGCGTCTTTCTTTGTATAACATCTTTCAATACTTTTTTGACGATTTTAACATGGTATATTATAAAATAGCTATTATGTACTTATTATGCCTATAGACCTTATTTAATAATAAAATTTGTAGCGAAAATTTTTCTCAAAAATTTTAGTTCACATGTTAATATAATATTATATTCTGTTAGAAGGTGGGGTAATCTTCTATCTATGCTCCTTCCTAACGATATAAAGGTTATACTGTTTTTCAATGCTTTTAATTTATGCTTTTAATAACAGCAATCATCAATTCAAAATAGCATGTTGTGTTCCAAGGCTATCTAGATAAACAATACAGTTCTTTCTGACATCTATTTAAAATGAACGTTTGGCAATCTTTATGGAGCAGTAATAAAACCTAAGAATTACGACTAAACATATTGAAACTGTAACATTTGCCAACATTATCATAATGATTTAATGAATTTTTTCCTATTCATTTAGTTCATCAAAGAAATAGCACACGCCTAGTCATAGACGTAGACAAATTTTCAACATAGATGTAATCTGATTTTGAGGTTTATACATTTAGGAAGAGGCAATTTGCATTTATAATATGTAGAACTAACTGACTTAGATATGTAGATAAAATAGAAATGATTTGGTATGATTCCATATGATTTTCATCATTTTATAATTTAAAATAATTTATTGTGGCCAGCACAATACCTCTCGCATTTTCATTTTATGTTATAGGCATAAGTATTGTATTGTACTTCGCTGTCGAATCATCGTCTTGTGCAGACATAAAATTCTAATTACATCTATTTATTCATTATATGTAGACGTTCCTAAATGTCAGAAATTCTTCCAAATCACTAACGAGATTGGCAGTATTTCTTATGGGTATACGCAATTTACTTATAATTTTAAATATTTAATTAATAAAACAATTAGAAAGATTAAATGTACGTCCCAGAAAAGGCTTTCAGAATGTCACTAAAACTGTTGATTTTTGACACTGATATTTATCTGTCATTTACAAACTATGTTACAAACGTTTGAATTTCTGAAATGGTTTCCTTGGTGTAGTTTGGACTGGGCGATTTATTACATCTGATTATTCTATATATGATAGTGTCTTTGTCTCTAAATCTATAGAAGATACAATAATTTTTACTTCCGGTTGTCCAATTATTACCACAGCTCTTCTAATGAATGTCAGATTAAGAAATTCGTAATTAAATTGGACTTAAATCTTATAGTTTTTGAGAAATCGTCCTTCCAACATCCCCACGTACAAATACACACACACACACACACACACACTTACACACTTACACACATACATATCATCGTAAAAATGTTAAAATCGGATTATAGGGACCTTGAAACGTGCTTATTCACTAAAATATGGATATGCGATCATATCATGATTCCAATACCTATTTTAGCGACAGGTAAAAAGAAAGAACGTTGATATACAAATATAAACATCTGATGTGGTCAACACAATACCTCCCGCTTTTTAATTTTTATTAATTTAAATAAATATCTACATATTTACTAATCCTGCAAATTATATTAAGTTCCTTTTCATATATCTATTGATTTACATTTCGTTTGTGTAGTTGTAAGCTAATATTTGATACTTTGATAACACGTACTTATTCACAGCTGTTTAATTTTTAGTGCTGCAAACATATCAAATTTATATCGGATCATTCTATTCACCTAATATTTATGTATGATGGAAAATATATTATTTTTATTAACCTTAATTACATTAGACTCAATACAATCTTCTTAACACAGTTTCATTATTAATTTTAATGTAATTGCTTCCTGACAATAACATTTGTTTAAATATGTCAAAATTGTTTCTAAAGTATTGTCTTTGCTTGACGCATGTTATAATTTAGTTATTTCAAGTTATTTACTAAATGCTATTATCGTAGAATTGAAGAATGTACTATTATATCAAGTTCTTATTTGTAAAATTTGCTAAAAAATTATATTCAATGATTTTTTTACAAGAAAGACTGTTAAAAGGTTGTATAAATGATACTTCTGGCTATCCGATATACACTAAAAACTAATAAGCTCTTCCCACATTAGCATAGAATGGGTTTACAAAATTTCAAATTTTTCAGATTGATAGTATTTGATTAATCGTATCCACATGATTCACACACACACACACACACACACACACACACACACATACATACATACATAATACTTACAGACATCATCGTGAAAATGTTAAAATTGGATTCTAGGGACCTTAAAACGTGGTCATTTACTAAAATCTCGTCGCGATTTTTAGCACGATCCTTAAACTTCCCTTACCTAGAGTAGCGCGAGGTAAAAATGAAAATTGCCGAGTATGTCAAAATGTTTCGTCAATATTTAACTGTCAAGCACGAACTACGATCCAATATTACTGAAACCTGACATGGACTTATATACTTCACATACCGTAGATAGAGTTTCAGGAAGTCACTTCACGTCGCTTACTGTTAATCGAATTAGAACCCAGGTCGTTAGAATTACAATCTCCCCTATTAACGGAGCATCCACAAGCTCCTGTTATATTTTCTTATTGAAATTTCGCACGCCACTGCCTGCTCTCCATCTAATTTAAGATCAACAATTAGTAATTGTCAGAATGATAAAATATACCATCGGTAGTGTGGAAATGTCAAACGCAGTCTCATTCTGGCCGGTTGCTTGGCCAACTACGAGTGCGACTCCACCCGACATTTACGCGTGATGTGCCAACTAAACTACTGATCTTCAGATCTAGCAGCCTGTGGAAAGGTCAAGGCCCACGGGATGAATTAGGCGAGATCGAGAAGAGGTTGATAATTGCCGGTCAATTAATTGCCACATCGATTATAGACAGATCGAGGAATAAATTTCAAAGGATTTTTTTTTTTGACTGATCGGATTTGTCACTGTAAAATTTATGCTATTTAAATGGGATTGTAGAATAAATTATTGGAAAAAATGCTATATTTGTATGAGGAAATTGATAGGGCTACTTCAGATTCAGATTCCATAGCTGTTCAAATGAAACTACGTCTTGAGGGAGCACCCTCTAAGGGTTGGTTTATGATGAATTTAATTTACGAATTTACAATTTATAATTTAGATTTTAATATATAAACCCACTTAAAACGTATACGATGGTTTATGAACGATTTACAAATTTAGAAATTTGAAATTTATTATAGATTTGGAATATAACTATATTTTATATTTCCAAATGTAAATTTCAAATTCCACCAATCACAAAAGAGAACCATCAAACATAGCGGTATAACTCAATCTATCTTCTAGCGACAAAGCAGTTGTCATCATACTCTGTAATTTCAATGCAACAAGGAGTAGCAAGAACTATAACCGCTACGGAGTCGATTAATTAGACAAAAGTTGCCCTAAATTATGATGCCATTTTAGAAATATATTGTTTGTTCAAAAGAAATAAATAAGTCGCTAGATTCAAGCAAATTTGTAAATTTCGAAGTGTTTTTGTTTTTAAAAACTTCTAAGTATAATGATTACAGATTTTGATTTACATTTCTTTATGATGCTTTTCTTTCGAATGGCGATATTAATTTTTTGACATTACTAGATTTTGACACTACTACCAAACAAAGTGGCGTGGACATAGTCCAAGGGTCAACGGTAAAAGTAAACGGATAACTGTCAAATTCCAGCTGACAACTTTAAACGCACTCCAAAAGGTTAACGGTAAAAATAAATGATTAACTGTCATATATCAACTGCCAACGGTAAATGATTTATTCCACGCCACTTTGTTTGGTACTGTAGCGTGAAATTTAGTAGTGTTGAAAATGAGTATTGTCATTCGAAAGAACTTAAAGAAGTGTTCTAAAGAAGTACAAATCAAAATATGTATCTAATCATTTTATACTTAGAAGTTTTCCAAAAACAAAAAGAACTGCAAAATTTACATATTTGCCTGTGTGTAATAAACAATACATTGCTAAAATGACATCCTAATAAAGGACAACTTTTGTCTAATTAACCGACATCGTATCTCTTATAAATAAAAATTTAAAAAACCAAGTGGCCCATATCTAACGTTTTTGTCAAATACTGCAAATTAAAACAGACTGGCTAATCCAGAAATGAATAATAAACCTAGACCTAGATGATACAAATTATGATTAATCATGTAACAATCCAAGTTTTTTTTAAATATTTCGTTTTTACAAAATTATTTGCAATTTATCCAAATGTACCCGAGGGTATTGCACTTGTCATTCAGCAAAATGATTGCAATCTTGCATTTTATTTGTGTAAATAGAATAGTAGTTGTTATAATTAAGTAGTAATTCAGATTTAATACAATAAGTTTCTTTAGATCTTCATGGATAATCTACTCATAGGTATGAGAAGTACTAAATATCGTTGTATATATTTTACTTATTTTTACCTCTCGCTAAGAGAGGTATTAATTGCTAAAAATCGCATATCCAGATTTTTGTGAATAAGCACGTTTTAAGGTCCCTATAATCCGATTATAACACTTTTACGATGGTGTGTGTGTGTGTGAATGTTGGAGCCACGGTTTATCAAATACTATAAGACTTAAAAAATATTTAACTGCAGTTTCCTCAATCTGACATTCCTGGGAAGAGCTGATTAAATTTTGGTAACCGGAAGTAATAGTTTCTTAAAAAAGTCTTCTAAATATAATTTTTTGGAAATTCTTGTTATTACAAATATTGAAGATCATTAAATTCTCCATTTAATACACTTAAAATTTTTATTATATCTTTTATATATTTAGAGATAAAGACGCTATAATATAAAGGATAACGGGACGTAATAAGATGAGTAGGCTAAACTAAACTAAGGAAACCAGTTAACAAATTCAAATGTTTGTAACATAGTTTGTAAATGACAGATGTCAGTGTCAAAAATCAACAGTTTTAATGATATTCTCAAAGCTTTTTCTGGTAAGTACATTTAATCTTCCTTATTTTTTTATTTATTAAATATTTAAAATTATAGGTAAAATGCATATGAAGAATCTCTGACATTTAGGAACTTCCTCATACAATGAAAAATAGCTATATGTACCTAATTAGAATTTTATGTGTACAGAAGACATGTTAAATATAATAAAAAACAATATTTTGGTAAGGTTCCGTATTATTTTTTTTTGTTATAAAACGATGGTTCGATAATAAAGGACAATACAATACTTGTATAACATAGAATGGAAATGGCGAGAGAGGCTGGCCACAACAGAGTTTTGTTTATTATTTAACTTGTTTGTGATAAAAATATCATATTTATTTTTGTTTACTTGTAAAATAAATAAATAAATATCATCACGGCATATTACCCATTTCTGAGTGTGCCACAATCTGCTTTATCGCAGATATCGGTAATGATGATGACATATTTGTATCGTGCGGGCACTTACCAGGCGTCACCTCACGGGCTCTCATTGCTGGCGTGGAGAGTGCACCATAGGGGTCACTTTTATGCCATTTAAAATTCGAAATATTTGGCGTCGGTCGGGATTGAACCCGGTTCCCCAGGTTCGCGACCAGACACTCTGGCACTTTTTATATACCGTAAATCTCGTCCACCATGAATGTTACAATCAGCATCAGATCATGTCAAGTGCTCATACCAATGGAAAGCTCTTTTAAAATCAAACCTTACAGTAATTTTATTACTTCCATTTCCATGAATTTCTACTTGTTTATCCTCCATCTTCATATCAACATCAACCTCTCAAGTACTTCATTCCTCTTATTAAATTACCATCCCATCTCATCTGGCTGAGCTTCACAAACAAAACGAGCATGTTGGATGGCAATTGCTCGTGTGTGTTCTCTATAGATCGCATGATCGGATGTCTAGGTGGTACATGGTTTTATTTGAGCGAACATCGGCTCTGGATGATGTGCAAGCAATACAGAATCTACCGCCTTGTTTGTCTTGTAAAGTCACCGAGGGAAAAATCCCACTGAGCTTTATGATGCTGGTTAATTATGGTAATGCATGAAGGGGATTTATTTCTATGATGTACAGATCTTTAATTATGAGATGATATATACGAATGAAGAAAGATCTTTTTGTTTCATTTGGTTGTCTTTCTATTAGATGTGAATGTTGTTAGAATTGATTCCTTAACCATAATACAGAAGGTTAATAAATAGATGGTTGGCTAAGAAATTCTGTTTAACGGTTAATACCGTGAGTATTTTTTAACATGAAACATTGGTTTTGTCATATCCATGGTTACGACATTTGATTGACAGCAATGTATTTGCCTGTCCCACATAAAATGAAACATAGGGAACGAATTTAACAGAAGTATTAAATTTAAATATTGTAAGAAATTTAGCCAAATCAGAAAATCATTTGGGCACAAGGTAAAGTCTGTTCGCTCCTAGCTGAAACAAGCCGATAATTTATTACCCCAATAGTTATTACCACAAACCATAAACCACTTTCTTGAGCCTTTGTTCATCAAACGGCGGTCAGTTGTAAATGGAGTGTTGAACAAGGATTGTATTCAGTTCGTTTTGATATATGCGTTTGTAAATTTTTAAGAGAATTTTTTTAAATTATTTTGAAATGTATTTACAGCTAGGTATTATCATTGAATAGGTATAATTAAGAATTACCTGGAAAGACGTTTTCGGCTAATGTCATTGTTTTCGGGTTTGGCCATCACCATAATTTCTAGGAATTATTTAATTTAAAAAAATTGTATATATTTCCCTGACAGTCCTAAGCCTGTAAAAAGTGTGAAGGAAAGTTGCCATTATTTGATTATTTTATGACGAGTATAACTGTATACTTGTAATAATGACATTTTCCCTTACTTATGCAGATTTCGAATACGTCCCTGTTCCACACTACCTGAGGATTTTCTATTTGTTTGTGGTAATATCTATTGGGGTAATAAAATATCGGCTTGTTTCAGCTAGGAGCGAACAGACTATACACACAATATTTTTTCTACAATTAAATTTAATTTTTAGAACACAAGTATAATTATTTAAACAAAATTAACCTCTAATGACATCTTGTCAATGTGATATTTGATTGACAGCAATCTATTTGCCTGTCTGTAAGAAATTCAGCCAAATCAGAAAATCACTCGGGCACAAGGTACACACAATATTTTTTCTACAATTAAATTTTATTTAGAAAGCAGGTATTATTATTCAAACAAAATTAATCTCTATTGAAGTCTTGTCAAATGTCAAATTCGTTCCCTATGTTTCATTTTAAATGGAACGGGCAAATACATTACTGTCAATCAAATTTCAAGTCGTAACCATGGATATGATAAACCCAATGTTTTACGTTAAAAAATACTCACGGTATTATCAAATATTAATTAAAACATTTTTACCTTCCGTCACATTTCAGTAAGGAAGGTATTGTCTTTGGTCAAAAAATTCGATGGTGACTTTTAAATGAATAAGCACGTTTTAGGATCCCTACATTATGATTTTACTGGTTTTACGATAATGTCTCTATATATGTGTATGTATGTATGTATGTGTGTGTGTGCGCCCGTGTGTGTGTGTGTCCGTGTGTGTGTGACAAATTTTTCTCCGACGATAACTCCAAAACTACAATTCTAAAAATTATGATTCTTTCGTATCCCTCTTCCTTACAACCATATGAAGAGCTGATTAGATTTTGGTTATAATTGGTCAACCGGAAGTACCAATATTTGAAGTTCTTAATAGTTTTTCTTGAAAAACCGCAGTTAAATATAAATTTTCGACATTTTGTGATTATCAATATGAAAGAACATCTTATTCTCTATACGGTTTTATTAGACATTTTCCTTCATATTCAATAGATATAAAGTTATAGAGAGATTAACAGATATTAACTTTCAAAAATCAGTCAGCTTTGCTAAAATTAGGAAAATAGCAGATATATTCAAAAAATTCTAAGTGACAGATGTCACAGATCAAGTACAAAACCAAAGTGGAAAATATAGGATCTGAAAGTGATATGAGTGACTTGCAGTTGCGGCCTCGCCTCAAAATAGGAACGTATAATGCCGGGAGTACGTGAAAGGCCAAAAAGAGAAGATGGAAGGACTGTATAGCAGAAGATTTGAGAGAGGAAGAACTGTGTCAAGAAGATGTGTTGGACAGGAATGAGTAGAAGAGAAAAGTAAGAAACAGCAACCCCTAATAAATTAGGGAAAAGTTGAAGAGTACATAATGTACGTTCGTGTTATAATTTTATTGGCTTTTAGAATCTTTTCAAAGGACCTTTCGGTATGGAATTTGTAAAAAATAGTGTGTTTGTATTACAGTTTAACAGGATATATAGAATCTTTTTCAAGGAACTTTTGATATGGGATTTGTACAAAATACATGGAATTGACAGAAGGTTTTGTGCTGGCCACAACAGATATTTGAAGGTTAACTTGTTTCACTTGTGTGTAGCTCCCTACAAATCATCAGTTACTTTAACCCGTTTGAAACGGTCGTAATTTAAAAAAAAAGATGTGATCGTGTAAAACAGATTTGTAATGAAATTAGAGCCATTTTCATAATAAACTTTATCTTCACTTTGACACTTTAATTTAAATTTAAAGTTGTATTCGTTTTCATAATATAACTTTAGCACTTTAACTAACAATACTTTAAAATAAAGATAAAGTAATTTTAATTAAAGTCTTAAAGTGATCCTGATTATGAAAACGGCGCTTAGTGATGGAATAACACATCTTATTTGTCTTATCATTCGTTTCCAATAAGAACAATATGTTAGAGAAATGTATTACCTACTAAATTTGATAATAATGTGGGAAATTTCTCGCCTGTGGTATAGGTAAGGAGTAAACAATTCCTAGCACTTTCTTCAGGGTCTATAACTAAACAAATTTATATTATTACTATATATTTATAATGAAACACCACAGATGAAGAGCTAGTACATAATATTCAAATACTATTCTTATCTTTTTAACATTATGTTTTTTTTTACCTCCTGCTACCCTTGGTAAGAGAGGTATAGGGGATCGTGCTAAAAGCACATATCGAGATTTTAGTAAATGACCACGTTTTAAGGTCCCTAGAATCCAATTTTAACATTTTCACGATGATGTCTGTATGTGTGTTGGCGCTCTAAAGTAAAGATATTTGAATTTTCTACAGGAATACTTTAATACTTCTTCTATGTATTTTACAGATAAATTTAAAAATCATTTTTTTATTAATCCCGAAACCTAAGATAAACACAATTCCTTTGTTACACAGTTCATATTTCAAATGAATGTAACTGACAGGTAAATATCACTTTCAAAAAAATTAATCACTTCAAATTAATAATAGTGACATTTTAAAAAGAAAATAGTAAATAAAGCAATAGCTATATGCAATGGAACATAATATAGTTTGCAGCATTAGTAAAAAGTAGGTATATATTTAAATTAATAAAAATTAAATAGCGGGAGGTTTTGTGTTGGTCACATCAGATTTTTTTTATAAACCTCTCAACAGGATTAAATCTCAATTACTGAGTAGGTTTATGTACACAAACATCCATGCCTTAGTGGGATTCGAATCCAAAACTCGGAGCACACTCATGACAAGAGGCGTTACTCTAACCAATGAGCCATAGGAGCCGACATGTTAAATGTATAAAGTAGTAAAATTTAAAACCGGCTCTAGTCTTTCAAAGTGTTAAAATTGCCCGGAAAACGTTTCTTTTCCATTTGATTGCAGATAAAGAAATAATAAATAATTTATAATCTGTATTTTATAATGAATAAACTTATATAAGATAGCAGACTTTAAATGATATCAGATTAGAACGGATTTCTCGCATATTGATTTTTACTATCAGAAACAGTTATGCTGATTGAGCGATCAAAACGCACTTTCTTAAACCTACCTTGGGAACATATTTCATTCCGCGTGACATTTTTTATTGGTGAACTCACATTTAATCCTCTTTAACGAATAAAAGTAGCCATTAAATTTCCGTTTTATTACTTGTTTATACAGGAAGAGTTAAAATTTCGTGAACATCTTTATTTATAACTACCAACTAATTACGTTTTTATCTCCTGCGAGAGGATGAGAAAATAAAGCAGATCTTCGCGTTCATAAAATCGTTATAAAGCGGGATTAAATTATTGGCGTGGGAGAGCGAGATATGTTTACGGATGGAAATGGTAAATAAAAAGATTATTTATGATGACATAAAATTGGTGACATATACACACAGTGACACCAAATGGAGCGAATTTAATACTGTGATTTTAAATCTCTGCAATATTTCATAATCTGTAATATAAATAAATTGCAAATCATTGCATATCCTATTTTATAGAATTATGTTTTTATTGCCATATTTGTATTTTCACATACCGGGTGTCTACTTGAAATCTAATATAGGTATTGGGAATAGAATGTTATAGTTATTTACATAATAAGTTATACCGGGAGTTTATTTTATCAGTAAACATAGGGTATATCACTGCCATAGTTACGGTATGAATGTTTGACAGCAATGTATTGAAGCGTTTATTTTATGAGTAAACAAAGGCGTTTAACATGGGAAGCAGTTTTTTGTAAATACAAAGTGTTAGGCAAAAAATCAAGCCATGCTATTGAACATGATAATAGTACATTACATCTTGTACATTATTTAATATTACTTACTTCCGGTGGCGCAGTGGTTATAACAGTGGCGTCTGAAGTTTTTGGTTGGGGTTCGATTCCTCGTTGGGGTAATTATTTTATTTCTTTTTAAGTAAAAATTGTTGAACTTTTAAAAATAAATTTCTATATTACAATCACTTAAAAATAATTATTACAATGTAATAAATAAAAAGAAAATAATTGAGAATAATTGATTACAATAGCATGGCTTGATTTATTGCCAGACCTTTATATTTAGCTAAAACTGCTTCCCATGTGAAACGCCTATGTTTACTCATAAAATAAACGCTTTAATACATTGCTGTCAAACATTCATACCGTAACTATAGCAATGATATACCCTATGTTTACTCATAAAATAAACTCTCGGTATAAACAGTGATATTATTTGATGGACATAATATTATGTGAGTCAATCAATATTACGTTTTCGTGCAAAATTTTATCTAATTTCGCTAAAATAGTTTAAAAATATGCAAAATTCTAGATTTTTTTGTTTTAGCTCAATATACATATTTCAAAATTAATTTACCAAAGCGTTAGTGTCAAAATAAATGAATTTAATTTTTTAATTTAATGCTTATTAATAAGTGTGTATCATAATTGAAAATGAGTAGATACTGAATGTGTTCTGAAACCGATATAGATCTTCCTTCTGATGTAGAGGAATTGGGTGTGTGTCAATAATTCATAAATTAATATTAACGAAATTATTATTGATATATGATTCAATTCATTCTATAAACAAGTTTTCTCCTATACTCTTTTAAATGTTCGAGATTCTTCCAATTCATTGACGAGACTGGCGATATTTCTGAAAGGTATATTATGAAATATATGTCTAGCAAGCAAGTATTTAGTTGACACGGATACTGTGCATAATTTAGCTTGTAAATGAATCTCCTTCCTTTTTATACCAATTTTATATGTTGACGGAGTCTTTTCCACGTTATACATACATACATACATAAAATCACGCGTTTTCTACTTAGTGGGTTAGCAAAAACCCGAAAATAATAAGAAAAGGGATGAAAGAAAGAGCTCCACTGAATCACTTAACTCTTAAAAACATTTTTCTTTCGCCTTGCCCAAAATCGTCATAACATTCATACAAGAACATATTAATGTGACCGATTTTCGGTAGCGAATCACCGTATCCGGACCACAATAATAGTTACGCAACAATCATCCTTCGCCACACATTCCTATCCATGCACATTTCTTTCACCTCAGCCACATTCATAATCGTATTCATACATAATAACACGTTATAACAATAGCATATTTTAATTATTATTACGTTTCGACTTTTATGTTTTCAGCATTCAAGTACAGCTTCAACTTAACGTGCGGCAGCGATCTCTATAATTTTAAATATTTAATTAATGATAAAATAAGAAATATTAAATGTATTTCCCAGAAAAAGTCTTCAGTTATGTTTTTCGATTTTTGACACTGACATTTATGTCAATATTACAAACGTTTAAATTTTTCGACTGGTTTCCATAGGCTGTTTGATTAATTATTCAATGTATTGTGTATATATTTATAATTATCTATCTCTAAACCTATAGAAGAAAATATAATAAAAATGTTCAATGTATTAGATAGAGAATTTTATATTCTTCAATATTTATAATAACATAAATTTTCAAAAATATTATTTAGAAGATTTTTTTAAGAAACACGACGTCCGGTTGTTCAATTGTTACCAAAATCTTTTCAGCTCTTCCCAGGAATATGAATATCAGATTGATGAATTAATAATTAAACAGTTCTTAAGTCTTATAGTTTTTGAGGAATCGTCCTTCCTACATCCACACGTCCACACAAACACACACACACAAACACACACACGCACACACACACACACACACACACACAAACACACACGCACTCATCCGCAAACACAGACATCATCATAAAAATGTTAAAATCGAATTGCAGGGACCTTAAATCGTGCTTATTTTTACCTCTCGCTAAGGGAGGTATTGGATTAATGCTAAAATTCGCACATCCAGATTTTATTGATTAAGCACGATTTAAGGTTCCTAGAATCCGATTATAACATTTTTATGATGTCTGTGTGTGTGTGTGTGTGTGTGTGTATGTGTGTGTGTGTAAAAAATATTTATCTGCAGTTTCCTCAATATGACATTCCTGGGAAGAGCTGAAAAGGTTTTGGTAACAATTGAACAACCGGAAGTAGTAGTTTCTTAGAAAAATTCTTCTAAATATAATTTTTTGGGAGTTTTTTTTTGTTATTACAAATATTGAAAAACATAAAATTCTCCATCTAATACACTTAAAATTTTTATTATACCTTGTATAGATTTAGAGATAAAGACACTATAATTTATAGAGTAAACTAATCGCAGAGTTTAAGGCACTAAGGAAACCAGTTGACAAATTCCAATGTTTATAACATAGTTTGTAAATGACACATGTCATTGTCACATATCAACAGTTTTAGTGACATTCTGATAGATTTTTCTGAGAAGCATATTTAATTTTTCTTATTGTTTTATTAATTAAATATTTGAAATTATAGGTAAAATTGTGGTAGAATGCATATATCCATCAGAAATACCGCCAATCTGGTTAATGAATTGGAAGAATCTCAGACATTTAGAAACTTCCTCATACAATGAAAAATAGATATAATTAGAATTATATGTGTGCAGAAGACATGTTAAATACAATAAAAAACAAAATTTGGGTAAAGTTCTGTAATATTTTGTTATAAAACGACGGTTCGAAAGCGAAGTGCAATACAATACTTATATAGCCTAATATGGAAATGGCGAGAGGTCTTGTGCTGGCTACAACAGATTTTTTGAACATGAATCCAGTACCTGTCTTAGCTTAGAGGAAAAAATATGAAATATTATTTTTATGTTGAACTAAATATTAAATTATATGCAAAATAAACTTTGTACGCTTATAAAATTAGACTCCAATTAATACATAGTATATATAAAAAAATTCCGCTAATAGTACACGTAATTTTATATGTCTAATTAATATTTATTTATTTATTTTTATTATGTATTTTTCTCCTTGCTTGTTTATATCATTCCAATATTCCATTTTATCATTTAATCATATTGTGCTTTTCTATTTTGTAAGATATTCTTGTTCCTTAGTACAAATATAACCATTTCGTTGTTTATAAATATAAAGTAGCTCTTACGGTTTTTTTAATTGTCATCTTTTTGCTTGCACATTTTATAAAATCAACATAATATATTACACTCAGAATATTAATCACATTGATTTGCTAGATGCTAGGACTTCTGGCACTCTTAACATCTTCAATATTAGAGTACCTTTTTCTAATTTAAATCATCATTGCAAACCAAATTATAAGTAACAAACTTTAAACAAACATTACGTACATTGTCTTGCATCTTTTATAGTACGTTTTGTTGCTAAAACTAGCATAACATAACAACACCATGCTTGCATTCTTGCAAGCATAAAACCTAGTCTTAAATGAGCACTAGTTACTGGTTACTCGTATATTTTGTAATTTTAATGTACGACAATGAAGCATTAAAGCATTAAACGATCTCAATCTTGCACAAAACCTACAATTGAGCTAATAGCGCTGTTACCGACCACAACATTCACAAATGACATTTTCTTCGCTGCGTCATACCTATAATGCAAGACATGAAGAAGTTTTTGCTTTGCAGAAATAGCGCAACTTAATTCTTTACGATTTTTATGTAAGTATAAAGACTATAAGACTTCAACAAGAGTGTTGCAATGATGAAGAAAGATTGATTGAAGGTAATAAATTGAAAGCGGGGAAAATTCAATTTGGATTTTTAACAATTAAGTCAAGATAATAAGATATTTTCTATTCACCTATTTAATAGTATTTGTAATCATACATTTTATAGACAAACGATAAATAGTATATTGTGGAACCAATGCGTGAAATTGTTTTTTCTGCAATAATTGATTTAACAAATGCATTCAAAATTCGAGAATATTTTGTCAAAATTGTCAAACCCCTGTTGAAAGCAAGTGGCAAAAAAACAATTATAATAATCTATTAAAAAATTTATCCGTGCCACAATGTATAATAGCGGTAGAATTCACCAACGTTTCTTAAATCGTTGCCTAAATAAAAAATTCCTAAATTTAAAATCGGCCTAAACAATGACTACGTTTATCTCGGCAAATCAAGCGGCTTCAAGTATATGATTTCAAATATGAATGCCGGTAGAAATTTTTGAGAGGTGGTGCACTGACAGGGATGGGCACGTATTATACGTTATTTTTTAAGCATAAAAAAATATTTTTTACATTCACAATATTTGAGAATTTTTTACGTAGATAATGTAAAATATTATTACCATGAGCATATTTTTTTTATGAAGATATTTTCTTTTATACTGTAATGAATATTCCAGAACAAGTAGTCCACGTGACATCAACATGTTTCTTTCATTCAGACAAACAATTAGGTAGCTTCAAACTATTAACAATCAGATTAGTAGGGAAATATATTCCTTAGACATAACCTCAAACGTCAAACTTTAAACACATTTTACGTCAAAATTAGACTAAATACGTAAATTTAAAGAATATTATATTATATTTTTAAAATGTATAATATGTTTTATGTAAATTTTAAGCAGATCTGTAAAGAAATAAAATTTAAAAACATTTAAAAATAGACGGCGAATAAAAAAATTTGCAAAACTAAAATTTCTTTTTCTATTTATTACTTATTAATAACAAATAGTTTCAAATAATTTGAAATAGATTTAAATCATTAACCCCAAACTTACTGAAAATTAATTTTATACAAATTTTAAGCATTTTACGTTAATTTATCTAGAGTTTCAGAATGTATATTAATATTTTACAATAATTTTTCTTATAAGCTTATCATAGTTTCAGTAGTTTTAGAATATATTTGTGATAGGATTAAGGAAAGTTACTGTAATATGACATTTGTAAACAACAAGTCATCTAGTGTCGTTATGAAGAACTAAAATTATACATTCTTTACGTTTTCTACTTATTTAACATTTTTTACGCATTTTTTACAAGTAAACGTAAAAAATATTTTTTTACGCGTAAATGCACATCCCTGTGCACTGAGCACATTTGCAATAATAAATGGAAATCAATGTCAGTTTTTGACGTATTTAACACAAAGTTGTTATTTACACGATTTGTTTTAAGATGTTTCTCTATAGTAAACAACGCACAATTAAAGTAGAATAGTTATAAGTCCAAACGGATATTTTTTTGGTGTCGTTCTATGGAAATAATAACTGTGAAGGTGTTGATTACAACAAAGAATATTTTTCTTATAGCTCAAGAATATTAATTACAAAAAGGAATCCGACAATATTTAAATACTAGCAATTTGCAAAGATACAAGGAATCAAATGCTTATGATTTACAATTTTGAAATCTTAGTGAGACATTTTTTTCTTTTCTGCCGATTTTGATTTTCCCTTATTTATTATTAAAATTTAATATGAAAAAGTAAAATAAATATCCTGCCAAACAGATAATTTTCTAGCATTGTTATCTTGCAAATTATAACTGTAAAATTTTTGATTACAACAAAGGTTTTTAATTATATGTAAATAATATCGATTACAAGAATGAAGGAAATTTCATCATTTTAAAACTAACTTTTTTCGAAGATTCAAAAATATAGTTTAAATTTTAAAATAAATAAATATAAATAGAATAAATATATCACGGCATATTACCCATTTCTGAGTGTACCACAATCTACTTTATCGCAGATATCGGTAATGATGATCACATATTTGTACCGTGCGGGCGCTTACCAGGAGTCACCTCACGGTCACTCATTGCTGGCGTGGAGAGTGTGCCACAGGGGCCACTTTTGTGCCATTTAAAATTCGAAATATTTGGCGTCGGTCGGGATCGAACCCGGTTCCCCAGGTTCGCAACCGGACACTCTGGCATGCGGCCATTTTAAAGCGTTTGTAAATTTGAAAATTTATATTTGGGATTTACGTATGTACATAAGATGAGTTAGGAAAAAAATATTATATAACACCTTTATTTGTAATTCAGTGGTGTATGAATAAAACATATGAATTTAAAATTCGCGCGGCCTTATTTGGCATAATACGGCGGAGTTAGCTCTGTTGGCCACACTATGTTTTTAGGAATTGATGATGAAATCGACCATAAGAGCTTTTATTGTGGGCGTATAGTGCGTAAAATATTCGCAAATCTCTTTAGGATTAAATTAAATAGTATCATACGTCAGACAAATGCTAATAATTTTCCTATTATAGTTTATAATCCGGGCTCCTATAGCCTTTATGCGTAACGCATGACATTTATCTAGTGTCCAGTGTAACCTTTAATCACCGAGGGACTTGCAATGACCGAGTATGCGGTACTCCGTACACCGCACCGCAAGGCTAACATCGTTCTGTCATAGTGTCAAAGAGGAATATGCAAGCGATATATATCTGTCAGCCTCAGTGGCTTCTGAGCTGTGTATCTTAGAATAAATTGTTGAGGAAATAATAAAAGGAATCTTAAATTGATTTAGAATTCTTTATCCAATTCTAACAGTATTATTTAAATAAAAAGAATATGATGCAGATAACACGTTATCTTCAGTCAATTCTCTTCTCACCCTCATATACATAACGGGTGTAACACGAAAACCGGGCCATGGGCGTTTAACATAGGGAAACAGATTCTCTTTGCCCAAAAGTGGCCTATTAATTTTAGACAAAAATGCTTCAGATAAATGTTGTAGAGAATTAAATGCATGCATCATCATTACCGATATCTGTGTACAACGCAGATTGACACAATCAGAAATGGGTAACATGCACAAGTTGAATATGCGTTATGTATGCATGTATGTTTTCTAGACATTTCAACAATAAAAATTATTTTGTACGCATCTACTTTATTTATTTGTCGAATTACTAATCTGGAGTGGGATCAAGTAAAAGTGAAAACGATATTGCGATTATCGAGAAGTGAAAACGATATTCGTTTCCTTAGCGATCATGTAAAATTAGTCACTCACTACGTTTTCAACTTCAGTTATTTCCGTAAAGTGACTACGTTTTGTGAAAACGATATCGTTTATAAACTAATGTTTTTGTATTAAATAGTAATTTTGACAGATAATTTATATGAATGTTTTTAAAATTTTTAATCTACTGTCAAAAAGTATTATTCTCGCCTTTCGTCTTTATTTCGTTCATAATAGCAATGCTGTAAGAATTGAAGAAGAATACAAGTTAAATTATCAACTAGTTACAGATGCCATGTATCATCTAATTTTGTTCCTTTTGATATTCCAGAAGAAAAATTTATAAAGTTAACAAGAATATTTCTAAAATATATAATTAAAACTTTGAGAGACCATTTAAGACTGCCAGTAGACAAGATTGTTATTTTAAAGTGATTTAGTTTTTATTAAGTTTTGTATTTCAAGTAAGTAAAGTATGGATGGGCCACATTTAAATAACGGCGCATAACCTTCAGGCGTGCTGCGGAAAATGATCAATTAATAAATTTTAATATTGTGTAAAAACTGCAAAATATTAATCACAAAACACAAGCTAGAATTGTTGCTTCGCAGAATGCAGTAGTTATTAAAATTTCCTTTCTTGGATTTATTCTTGTAATCAACATTCTTGGGCTGGAATCAAAATATGCTTTGTTGTAATCAACACTTTTAAATTTACTAGAATATCAACAATGCCAGAAAATATTTCTTTTAGGTAGTTCTTTCTACTAGGAAAATATCTAATCAATCACCAAGATTTCAATTTTCTATTATAATTGTCAAAAGAGTAAAAATATAGATATAGTTCTTCGCAACATGCTAAGTATTAAAATATTCATGAATTTTTTCGTAGATTCATTCTTGTAATCAATATTCATTTTATAATTATCGTATTTTATTACAATTATTTCATTTTAGCCTTGCTAAAAAAATACCTTTCAAATTTATTTTTAAATCATTTATAATGACATTTCTTTCCAAAACGTCAAATTTAACTCACTGCTCACTACATTCTTTTACATAAGTGCAAGTAAATTAGAAAAAGATATACCTATACCCAAATGTATGAAATAAAAAGATACGTAAGATACGACTATCGTTTTCACATGCTTTGAGAGTGTCGACTAGAATTCACATTTTTTTCGGTCTGAAACGATATCGTTTTCGGTTTTCACTATTTACGTGATCACATTTTCACTTGTTGACAGTCGCAATATCGTTTTCACAGTTACGTGATCCCACTCCTGTGCTCATAAACATATAGTTTTTCACCATGAAAATCTGAAATATGCCGTAACACCATTATACTTATATGTCATTATTTACTCTCTATGGGTTAAGTGTTGAACACTTACTTATATAACACCCTGTATTTTATCATTTCTGACAGGTAAAATGTCATAAAATTTGTATGAAGTTTTATTTCAATACCATGGCTAACACAATGTTTTGTGGCTTTACACTATAAAGAAGTAACTTTTATAAAATTTTAAATTCAATTTGCTCTGGTACAAAACATGAAAGAAGAAAATGTGATTATTGAAATAAATGCTAAATTGAATTCTCTACAATATTTATTTGGAACATTTTTGTTTGAAGTTAGTATATTGAGCTGTCATAGAAAAATCTAGAATTTTGAGTATTTTAAAATTATTTTAGCAAAATTAGATAATATTTTGTAAATAGGTAATATGTTATTAAAACGTAATTTCTTTTGACTCACATATTATTCTTTTCATAACTGACTATGTAACTATTAGTATATTTAAATTATGAATTAGATCATAAATTCCTCATATCTTTGAGCAAAATTTTGCAAATAAAACCGTTTTTACCCATAACATATTAACATATTAACTTTATGAATTGCACATCATTGCTCTAAAACTAAGCATTCAATCTTCCTCTTGCTGAATAATTATTCAAAACTGCATTTCCCTCTTTTTCTTCTATCTCCCGCATTCCTTGCCTTCTTAACAACTCAACTTCTCATCTTAACTGCTCATATGCTCCACATATCCCAACACCATATTCTAATTACTCAAGTGTAGCCGCGAATGTCAGTGGATAAAAACGCGTGTTCCCACGGTGAGTTGAGTTGACATGGACTTGATACGGTAGCGGGACTCGGCCGAGTGCGACTGGTGTCCTCACAGTCACAACGCATTATCATTTATAATTGTGTGATTAATATCTGTTTGACAAGCTCTATTAAGTGTAGGTTAGGTCAAGTCATTTGTCTATGTAGATGGGAGATAGGTGATGCATAGTAGAAATGGAAGATAAGTTATTTGGATTTTGTTGTAAATGAATTTTATTTCATACTGTGTCGCATTTCAATGTTTACTGGGGTCTATTCTAATTCATAGCCACATGTGCTATCCGCTATCCGCTATATAAGTTCCACTACTAGCCAACAGATGGGGGTCCTCATCCCGCTATCTTAAAGTCACTAGATATATAAAGTACCGCAATTGGCCGCCATATTGTGTCGAGCTTCGGCGCCAAATTTAAAATGGATTATCTTGAAACGAGTGCGTTATAACAAAAATAATAATCGGCAGTGAAATAAATCTATGAAGGCAAGTAATTAATATTGATTTTATGTTCATAATTTTTATAATATGCGTACATATAAGTACAAAACATAAGTGATCAAAATTATAAAGAAAATAAATATAAATACAATTAAGGTTAATTTTCTTCAGATCGTTTGACATGATGACAGGATTGACGCTGAAGTCCCCAGATATAGTGACTTTTATAGGCACAGCCAACTACAACTAGATCCTGATGTGACCCTGATTGGCCTGATTCCGCCATATTGTGTCTAAAAACCGTTCTTCTCTCTCTAACACATTGGTACAATGAATTGCGGTACTTTATATATCTAGTGACTTTACGCTATCTGACTTGAATCCATCTGTTGGCTAGTAGTGGAACTTATTAATATTGCCAGTTGTCAAGTTGACAAGTAGTTCGGTTTTTCAATTTTGTGATCAAATACTTGTGTTCGTGTGTTATAATCATTTATAATTCTAACAAATAGCACATGTGGCTATCCGACTTAAATCCATCTGTTGGCTAGTAGTGGAACTTATACAGCGGATAGCGGATAGCACATGTGGCTATCCGACTTGAATCCATCTATTGGCTAATAGTGGAACTTATATAGCGGATAGCGGACAGCACATGTGGCTATGAATTAGAATAGACCTCCTGGAGTGATTTCAGTCCTGTAAATTAGATTTTACCAGGGATTTGTTAACTACTGGATGAAGCGAGTGAATCTTTACTATGTACCCAGCCAGACTGACAGAGATAGTCATACATAATTCCGATTTGTTGGTTTTGTTTCCGTTACTTGTCAAATCTTTTGTTTGACAGGTTTGACAAATTTTAGGTTATATTTGATATCATCCTTGAAATATAATTATTTTAATATATGTCAATGGTTCGAAGGTCTTGTGTTGAAATTTGTGGATCAAAATATATGATGAACGGTGCTGTGTCGTTTTATTAGTAAGTTATGATTAAAATTATGATTTCTTCTAAAAAATAAACATATAAACATGACATATTCTTATGTGTTCTAATTTAGCGTTGCATTGGTTGTATTCGTATTTATTTGGCGTTTCATGACCAAATGTCACAATTAATTTTTGACGTGAATTTGACAGATGTGAAAATGACAGATATGAATATCAAATTCACTTGTCTAAAGTGGAACTATCTATAGTGACTGTATATACATAGTGTGGCCAATAGGAGGATCGATTTTGATTGGTCAGCGCGAATTTGCCTAAATATGGCGGATATTATGCCAACAAAGTGCAATTATACGTGAATTGAAGGTAATTATATTATATTTATATTTTAGATAGTGCAAATAATTAAATTACACGTGTATTTGTATATTTATAACTCAAAGTATAATATATATATATTTTTTATCACATATTTTTTAGGTTAGCTGTCAAAATTACTAAAAATGTCTAATATGCCTGGTTGCTTGGCGGTTGGTTGTGAAAACAGTTCTTCGAAAGGATTTAAAATGAAAATAAATATTGTTTCCATTTAATATGCTCTTCCATTAATTGTTTATCGAATTTTGTTTAGTTATCACATTATATGAATTCAAATTTCCCGCGCATTTTGCCTAAATATGGCGGCGGTTGGCCGCACTATGTATATACAGTCACTATAGAGTTATCTATATCTTTCTCACTCACACTTTCTGTGTTCTCTCTTAATCTAGCCGGGTACACAAGAAATACATATATCGATATACACTTGCTCCATCCAGTAGTTAACAAACCCCTGAGTTTTGCAGTCTTTTTTTTGTATACGGAACTGTAAACAACTGTCTATCTTCTTAGCAACGAGTCCGGTAGGTACGATTTTACGGCCTAGGCCGGTAGTACGTAGCAACGACCCTGACGACGTCCGGTAGGTATTTCAAAATTGATTGTTACATAATTTGTTAATTTTATATTGAAAAAATGCGTTTAATAATAACTTTACGAATTTTATTTATTCATATAAAAATTAAATGTACAGTTATTTTCATTTTCAAAAAAATTAATAATTGTTTTAAATTATTTGCTTTTAAAATAAATACTCAACTGTTACGTGTACAGAAAAAAATTATACGACACACGGTCTCGCTAGTTCACCTGTCTCGTCCTACTGGGCTCGCTCGTAAATGGTTAGCTACCGGCCTAACGACGTAAATAGCTATTACTGTTCTGTACTGTACCTAAGCAACCTACTACTTATTGAACTGCCAAACAAATATATCATAATTTTTATAATGAAATTCATGATGAAATAGAACAACAAAAATTTCCAAAAAATAATATTTAGAAGATTTTTTAAAAAAACTATTACTTCCGGTTGTTCAATTATTACCAAAATCTAATAAGTTCTTCCCAGGAATGTCAGATTGAGGAAACTGCAGTTAAATATTTTTTAAGTTTTATGCCCATATTCATAAACCCTCGTAAAAATTTTAAACGGTTCGTTATAATTTTTATCCAATAAAAACAGTCGACATTGAAAGAAAAATCGAAATTTTACTTGTCAAGTTTAATTCTATTTGTCAAAAATTATAACGTACCGTTTTGAATCTTTACGAGTGTTTATGAATACGGGCATTATAGTATTTGAGAAACCGTGGTGCCAATACACACACGCGGACATCATCGTAAAAATGTTATAATCGGATTATAGGGACCTTGAAACGTGCTTATCCACTAAAATCTGGATATGCAATTTTTAGCATAATTCCAATACCTCTCTTAGCGAGAGTTCCTATATCTTTTAGCGATTTTTCTGGGATCAATTTTCAGTTTGTTTCCAAAGATTTTAATAGGATTTAATTGGAAATATCGTCTTTCGTATTCATTTTTGACAAATATTAGATATCTCAAAAAGAAAATGGTTGCTGTCATTACTATTTTATTTTTATTAAGACCAAAAACCAGATGATTTTTTTTTTTTAAGAAATAAAATATTGAGGGATATAGCAAACCTTCGACCAAAAATGCGACACAGGTATGAAATAAAATATTGTACATCATACGTCACGTCACGTCTTATCACCAGCCATTTTAGAATAAAAACGTATCACTTACAACCAGGGATGGTAAACACAAAAAATATCGGTTTAGGTTACGGTTTCGGTTATCGTGAAAATAAAAATTCAGTTTTGATTTGGGTTTCGGATTTGTACTGCAATCGATTTTGGTATACCGGTTTTGCTAAAAGGGTTTCGGTTTTGCAAAAGTAATTTACGAGAATAATAATATTATTAATTTTGATTGAACAATTAATTATTATAATGATGCAAAAAGTGTCCACAAACACGTGTACAAAGTTTAATAACAATCAATTTTAATGGGAAGCAAATATTCAAAATATTCTAATTTCCCATGTTAAATGCCTTTGTAAATGTAACATGTAACGGATTTCGAGCGCCACCCGATTGAGGTGCTACGTTGAAAATTGAAATACGTTGCGACAAAAAAAATGTTTATACTTTTTTATACATAAGTATTTTAATAATAAAAATTTACAATATTTAACAACTAACAAGAGACCTGTATATAATGCGGTTAACCGAAAAATATAAAAGGGTTTTGCTTTCGGTTCCGGTTTTGTATCTGTTTCGAATTTCGGTACAGGTTTCGGTTTCGGTTCTCATATTTTTCCGGTATTTTTCGGTTAATGGTTTCGGTTCCGGTTTCTGTTACCATCCCTGCTTACAACAAATGTCAAGCACCTTCTTGATTTTAACAATATATCATTTGTTTTGTCAACAGTTGAATCATACACCGCCTACTTTGTGCAAAATTTATAAGTGGCCCAACTATTCTGATTCGTACGTTAAAGTTAATTTAATTTAGTTTAAAACCTAATTTAACTGTTATAGAAACTATTTTCTTCGTGTTAATTTAAGCTGAAATTGTATATTTTACGGTAACAATATAATATTTGCAAGAATAAAATATTTATTTAGTTTTCTTTTTAATAAAATGAAATGCCATTAAGATAAAATATTGTACCGGGTCAACTAATTTGATTTTGCGCTCGTAATTCTATATCACCCAGATGACCGGTGCCCATTTGGCTCTTGTCCAGTTGTCCATTGCCCAGTTTCCTTCACCCAGTTGACGGTGCTTTAGTAAACACCCACATCGGTTAGGATATGTTGTTATTGCAGAAATCTGCGAATAAAAACTGATGGGCTCGTCCAGAAATGTAGTCACCAAAATCTGTGCATAAAAAAGCAAATAGACAAACACGACAATGGATAATAAGCCATGATGAAAATACTTTATCCTTTCAACCTTCAGCTACAATTTAAAAAATCTTATTAAATCTCCTTAAATGTTCTCCCAACCAATTTTATCTTCTCTCACTTTTCATAGCATAATGAAGCCGTCGTTGAACAAACACCTCTAATGATAGCAATTATAGCTTCAAGATCGCCGGGACAGCTGTCAGTGAAGACGTGAAGTAGGTTAGCGCAAAGGTTAATTATCCTCAAGGACCATCCGGGTCACAGGTCGCCAAATTCGGATTATCCAACTCAGTCAACAGTCAAGTAGCAGACAAGTCGTGAGCAAAGGCTTCATTTGGGGCCATAAATAAGACTTCAATGTTATGAAGTTTTATTGATAGTAATGTAATTAATTTGATTGAGAAATTGTTGGGAAATAAGAAGTTGTAATAAAGGATAACGAAGATTGGGAATGTTTCAACATTTATTATATCCTTTTGGGGAAATTTGAAGATGGAATTAATCTTCTTTTGATATTTTAACCTAATAACTGCCGCTGGGCCTGAAAGCCCCAATTTTAAACTTCATATGTCTTTTAAACGTTAACTATAACTTTTATGTTTGTCAAATTTAACTACATTTTCTAAACATTTTACTCGTACTTCAGTCGCAGTGGCGTACCAAGAGGTGGGGGGGCGATGGGGTCGATGGGGGCGATCGCCCCCCCTAGACCTACATATTTTTTTATGTACATACACACACAATTAAAGGAATGCCAAAAAAGCTTTGTATTTAAAAATTATGTATTCTCCGTCTTTTATATATTTGTTGGAATTTCTTGATTTACAATAAATAAAAAATGACAATATGACACCCAAATATAGCCACCTAATAAAGATTGATTCCCATTTATGGAGGTCTTAAATATTACTCGGTCTTTAGTTTTATTAAATATGGGTGTTTAATTCGTATTCACTATAGATCAAGGGTTAACAATCATTTCTGCTTTTGTCGTCATTTCAATTTTAAGTATTTAAAGTAAAACATTAACATTGCCTGTTAGTACAGCATCGGCAGAGAGAAGTTTTTTAACACTTCGTCGATTAAAGACGAAATAAAATGGACGAAGACATAGGTTTAGCAATTCTACACATTCACCGAAATAGAATAGATGTTGGAAAAGTAATACAAAGTTTCGCAAAAAGATCCAACCGTAAATTAGACTTCATAATACAATATCTTGTCATCTCTATGTAATATAATAATATACAATAATATTTTTTGGTTCATGTTCTTATCTAAAATATCTCATTTTTTATATAACGCTTCTTAAATTTTAATGTTAACCTTCCTACCGCAATATCTTAAAATATCTTTGTATTATAAAATATAAATATGAGAAAATAAGTACATGAAATTATTTAGTCGCCCCCCCTAGACCAAAATCCTGGGAACGCCACTGTTCAGTCGTTGTGTCTTTTAAAAAGTTTCCCAAAAAAGGCCTTACTGATGAAAAGTTACTGAATGACACTTATTCAAATGTATGAAAAAAATAATTTCAGTGGAAAAGGAAAGAGAAAGACAAGCGACGAGTAAGGATATTAAGCCCTCTGAGAATATAGAACATACATAGTATAGACGCTTTTGTTGAAGACGTAGTAGAAAGGACATATCGAATTGTATTTAGAACCTGTGAGGACGAAATGTCTTGATTTCAAAATAAAATTTATATATTTATAGAAAAATTTATTAATTATCTTCAATTTCAAATTGACGAAAACAACATTATTTTCAAATAAAATGGGTATATACGTGAGGTTATTAAAAATCATCCAATCACTAAAATACTTGCAATACAGTACTACATGGCTGGTAGTGCGAGCTCGGTTTTAACTAAACCGCTGTTTTAAGAAATGTCAAATTTCAATATTTAATAATAAAAATAAATAATATCAAATTTATCAAAATATAATTTTTAAGCAGAACATAGATTGTATTCAAACAAATATGTAAAACAAAATCGTTTGTTAAACATTAGGGTGAAATTAAATATTGAAATTTAAATTTGACATTTCTAAAAACAGTGTTTAAGTTAAAACCGAGCTCGCACTACCAGTCAATATTTTTATTGTAGATTGTTTTTACCTTCCGTCATCTTTAGGGAAGGAAAGGTATTCTTTGGTCAAAAAATTTTGTGGTGTTTTTAATAAAAAAAATCTGTTGTGGCCATCACAAGACCTTCCGTCAATTCGATGTATTTTGTACAAATCCCATACCAAAAGGTCCTTGGAACAGATTCTATAAAATATCATGTAAAATCGAACACGAACACATTCTCTACATTCTACAAATTCGATACCAAAAGTTCATTTGAAAAGGTTCTATAAATCCAATAAAATTATAACATAAACTACACTAAGTAATGTCCTTCCATCTTCTCTTTGGCTTTTCCCTGCATGTTACTTGCGAGTAACAATATGACATACCAATTTTAGATCCTATACTTTCCATATTTGATTTTGCACTTGCAACTGACATCTGTCAATTAATTTTTTTTGAATAATTATGTCAGCTGTTTCCATGATAAATAAGCAAAGCTGACTAATTTTTGAAAATTCATTTCTTTATAATGCTTTAAATTTACATCTATTGAATATGAAGAAAAATGTATAATCAAACCGTATAGAGAAGAGCATTTTCTTTAATATATATAATAACAAAATGTCAAAAAATAATATTTAACTGCATTTTATTAAGAAAAACTGTTAAAAACTTCAAATAAGGGTACTTCCGGTGGATCAATTATAATCAAAATCTAATCAACTCGTCATATGGATGTACAGAAGAGGAATATAAAAGAATTATAATTTTTAGAATTGTAGTATTGGAGTTATCGTCGGAGAAAAATTTGTCACACACGGACACACATACACACACACACACGCACACACGGACACACACACACACACATACATACATACAGACATCATTTTAAAAATAGTAAATTTGTATTGTAGGGACCCTGAAACGTGCTTATTCATTAAAAACTCACCACCGAATTTTTTGACCAAAGACAATACCTTCCTTACCTAAAGGTGACGGAAGGTAAAAAAAAAGCACGTTTTAGGGTCCCTAGAATACGATTTTAATAGTTTACGATGATGTGTGCGTGTGCGTGCGTCTGTGTGTGACAAACATTTCTCCGAAGATAACTCCAATACCACAAGTTTATATTACATTTTTTTCGTATTCCTCTTCTTTACATTCATATGAAGAGATGATTGGATTTTGGTTATAATTGGTCAACCCGTATTTGAAGTTCATAACAGGTTTTCTTGAAAAAGTGAATTAAATATCAATTTTTGACATTTCATGTGTTATTATTATGACAGAATATCTTATTGTCTGTACGGTTTAATTATACATTTTCCTTTATGTTCAATAGATATAGAGTTAAAGAATTATAAAGAGATTAACTTTCATAGATCACACAGCTTCTCGATAATTACGGAAACAGCTGATATACCGTGAGTATTTTTTAACGTAAAACATTAGATTTGTCATATCCATGGTTACGACTTGATATTTGATTGACGGCAATGTATTTGCCCGTTCCATTTAAAATGAAACATAGGGAACGAATCTGACAAAAGTATTATATTTAAATATTTTAAGAAATTTAGCGGAGTCAGAAAACCACTCAAGAGCACTAACCATATTTCGGGCACAAGGTGCACACAGTATATTTTCTACATCTAAATTTAATTTTTAGAAAACAGGTATAATTATTTAAACAAAATTAACCTCTAATGACATCTTGTCAATATGACAGATAACAGTTCAACTTTCCCATAAGTTATGATTTGACATTTGATTGACAGCAATGTATTTGTCTGTCTCATTTAAAATAACACATGGGGAATGAATTTCACAGAAGTATTATATTTAAATATTGTAAGAAATTTAGCCGAGTTTTCTACAACTAATTTTAATTTAGAATACAGGTATAATTATTTAAAGAAAATTAACCTCTATTGACGTCTTATCAAATGTCAAATGCGTTCCCTATGTTTCATTTTAAATGGAACGGGCAAATACATTGCTGTCAATCAAATGTCAAGACGTAACCAAGGATATGACAAACTCAATGTTTCACGTTAAAAAATACTCACGGTATTCAAATAGTAATTCTAATTGACAGATGTCAATGTCAAGTGCAAGTTACATAGTGTGTGCTTGTATAATTATTTATTTTCATTTATAGAATCTTTTCCAAGGAACTTTTGGCATGGAATTTGCTGAAAATAGTATTTCTTTGTTCGTGTTACAATTTTACTGGATATATAGAATCGTTTTTAAGGAACCTTTGGTATGGGATTTGTACAAAATACGTGGAACTGTCGGAAGGTTATGTGTTGGTTACATCAGATTTTTTTTAATTCATCTAAAACCCTACAAGATGTAACAACACAGTCATTTTGTATAAATAAGCCTTAAAACATCACATGGATCTGAGAGACCCAGCCAGGGGTAACCGAATGCAGTAATTTCCCATAAGCATAGAACTAAATGAACTAAGAATATATACTTTGCACATAGCTTTATTATTATGTCGTTAATTTAACCAAGATCTATGTAAAAATAAAAACTTTTTACAACTTCATTTTCGTTTCTATATAATTCCTTCAGAGAAACTGACTTCTCTTCTTCGAATGTATATAAAGCAAAAGAGTTAGACGATAGCGGATAAAGTAGTGGTTATGTGGATATCATTAGAGCAGGGAAATTTACGATATCGGCTGAATCTACGCACTGCACAGAAAGGAGACGGAGCGGATGAATCGTTAGCCGGTGAACAATATGTCACTCAATAGTCAATTAGCCAGCGGCCGCGCAGAATAAAACATTCAAGCCATTACGCTGATGGTATTTTAATTGAAATGGGATTATCATATATAGGAAATTAAACACCTGGCGTAAATGCAACCAATTACAATCTATTAAGTTCCTAACAGATTCATATTGTAAAACAAACAAAAAGAAATTATTTTCATTTTATTTTTCCACTTCGATGCAAGGTTAAGCAAATGAGATATTTTCTGAAATATAGAAAATTGCATTCTTGCAACTCGTTCAAATTGAAATAAGTAATCAAATTTTAGTATTTAATGAGGTCTTCAACCATATAGTAACGAATAAGAACATGGACCTTTTATTTTAAAACTTCAAAACCTTCAAACTATATGATAGGGATAAGGACCATCACAGTTTAAAATATGTTTTTAGATAACATATACTGAGACTTAGCATCTTGAATATATTCTAAAAAAATCTGTTGTGGCCAGCACAAGACCTCTCGCCATTTCCATATTAGGCTATATAAGTAATTATTGTAATTACACTTCGCTATCGAACCTTCAATTTATAACAAAATATTACAGAACTTTACCCAAATATTGTTTTTTATTGTATTTAACATGTCTTCTGCACACATATAATTCTAATTATATCTATTTTACAATAAGAAAAGTAAAATATACTTCCCAGAAAAAGCTATCAGAATGTCAGTAAAACTGTTGATATGTGACAATGACATGTGTCATGTTCTAAACATTGGAATTTGTCAACTGGTTTCCTTAGTGCCTCGGCCTCTGCGATTAGTTTACTCTATAAATTATACTGTCTTTATCTCTAAATCTATACAAGATTTAATAAATATTTTAATTGTATTAGATGGAGAATTTTATGTTCTTCAATATTTAATAAAAAAAAAACTCCCAAAAAATGATATTTAGAAGATTTTTTTTAAAAAAAAACTACTACTTCCGGTTGTTAAATTGTTACCAGCTCTTCCCAGGAGTGTCAGATTAAAGAAACTGCAGTTAAATATTTTTTAAGTCTTATAGTTTTTGAGGAATCGTCTCTTCAACATCTAGACATACACACACACACGCATACACACACGCATACACACACACACACATACATATATACACACATACACACATCCACACACACATACACACATTTTTCAGTAAAGTTTGACTCTTCATCTTAATTGGGCTGAATTGAAATTTCGACATGTCAACAATTTATAACTAATGTTTGCCACTATTGATAGGTAAGTAAATTTATAAGAATTAATCACAAAGTAAAAAGTATAGTTTTATTTCTTGTATCACTTTATTAAAATTACATTGTTAACTTTTTTCTTCTATAGACTTGAAAATGGTCGTAACCGCGACTGAAACGTCGCCTTTTTGATTTGATAAACATTTACTCATCAATTGGAAGCTTTCTAAATCCAAGAATCCTGAATATTTCATTAACATATTCCAGTTTTTATTGGCATATAGCGATGGCTATTAAAAATTAATCCTGTTTAAAACTCCATTACTCCCGAGTATATTAATATATCGATTGAATCGAAATGAAACTGTAAGTGACATTAATGCCCATATTCATAAACACTCGTAAAATTTTAAACGGTTCGTTATAATTTTTATCCAATAAAAACAGTCAACATTGAAAGAAAAATCGAAAATTTATTTGTCAAGTGTAATTCTATTTGTTCTAGTGTCTTAACAAAGCTAGATCAATTTTCAGAAAATCTATATTTTGATAATGCATTTTCCCATAGCAGCCTCAACACTTTTTTTTTGTCGAAAAGATATGGGATAGAAGATTTTCCTGTGAAGGAGAAATTAACGCTGCAATATAAAATTAATTTGAAAACATTTCAAAAGAAGATTAGTTGGAATCGTTTACGAAGTGAATGAAAGAATGGTGACGAGTATTATTATTGAATGGAACTTCTTTGAACATATTTAAATAAAATTTGAAAAAAATATAAACTATTGTTATTAATACGCACCACGCACACACACGTACCACGCACACCAGTCAAAAACTCAGAGATATTAACTTTACACCTTTATTCCACAATGGTTTACAAACGAATGAATCCCAAATCATAACTACCGTAATTAAATAAACAATATGCTTATACAATTAATTAACATCATAATTCCTTCATTGTATTAAATAGTCGATAACATCCGGCCATACTGACATGCGTGCGTCCTCGCACGCACTCTTAAGCTTCCTCCCCGACTCTTATACCGGCATTGACTTCGGCTAACCCTAGGACCCTAAGACAAAACAAAATTAGTACACCTTCATCAGTATTTACATACTAATATCTCATTCTTAACAGTGATATGTACACACGCGAGTTGATCTGGCCAGGATCAACTCTTGTGGTCCCCACACTGTTACACAAGCCCTCGCATACTAGATTGATCTAGTCCAATATCGAGACTGTGTTTCAATAGGTGTTCGCTATTTAGAGCTTATCTCAATATAGCTTCACTAAACACCCCTGAACCAGGTCCATAGTCCTGATTCAGGCTTTCATAACCAACACTCGCAATGTTCTTTAAACATTCGAGTCTGTGATTCTCTCTTTTAACAGAAATCTGCTCTAGAGATTCTGTCTTAAATTCATCTCACTATACCTGCAACATACTTAACATCCGGTCAACTAAATTTAACTTACGTTCAATAGTAAATGGCTTTAACTGCTCTACGCTGAACACTCCCTCATATGGTACTCTACATCTGTCAGAGAACTTTTCATCTTTTATCTTATACCTGTCGTTTCCCAAAACTTCCGCGACCCTAAAAGGACCTTTATATTTTTCCAATAACTTCTTGCTGGACCCCTCACCAGCTTGACTTGATATTTTTGCCAACACTTCATCACCGACTTTGTAGGTAGGTGCATGTGCTCTAGTTTTGTTGAAACGTTCATTCTGGTTGAATCTATTTTTTTCTAACTTCATTTTTACTTCATTTCTTAATCTGGTTACATCCATAGGATCTTCACTTCCGGAATCTGGGTTTAGTCGGTCTCCATCAGTTGCTAACGGGTACCCAAACATTACTTCTGCTGGGCTGGTATCTATAGTTTTCTGCACCGTACTGTTAATGCCTTGCTGAACAGTTTTTACATGTATATCCCATTCATTAGCTTCTATATCAGCTCCCATAGTTGCTAATGCGTCGAGCACTGTGCGATTTGCTCGTTCCACTTGCCGCGGCATCCCCACAGTGTTTATAAACAGTTTGATGCCTTTTTGAGAACAAAAATCTTTAAATTTTCGAGAAACAAATGCTTTTCCCGCGTCGGCAATAATTCTTCTGGGGTTCCCGAATATTGTAAATATTTCTATCAACTCACTTATTACATATTTGCTTTTGGTGCTGGGTACCGCCTTTATAAAAGTAAATTTGGAAAAAGCATCAATGATCACTAATATGTAGTTATTACCATTTTTAGTTTCAACGAAAGGACCTAAATGATCCAAATGTAATGTATGAAATGGACGTGAATGTTTGGGGATGGAATGTAACAGGCCCGGTTTTTTCCCTCCAGGAATTTTATGGTACAGGCAATTTAAGCATGACTTAATGTATTTTTTAACGAAATGTCTCATTTTGGGAAACCAATACCTTTCCCGTATTCTTGAGAGTGTTTTATCAACTGAAAAGTGGCCAATGTCATCGTGATTTGCCCTCAAAATTTGAAAACGACAATTAACAGGTACGACCCAACGTCTACCGTAATTTGTTAATCGGAATACTCTACCCGCACGAAGATCATAATTATTAAATATATCTTTATTTGAATCGGCCTCCCCTGACAACAATATATTTTTAATTTTTAGAATTTCTGGGTCTCTGTTTTGTGCTGAAACAATCCAATCGCTATCTTTGATTATTAATATATTTTCAACTGTATTGCGTGTATTAATTTTTACAGGGTTGCGACTCAAAGCGTCCACATGCTTCATTTGTGACCCACTTCTATGCGCGATTTCGAAATTAAATTCTTGAAGGGCAAACACCCATCTCGCAATTTTCGGCAAAATATCCTTTTTGCTTATAGCGTTTTTAACGGCATTGCAGTCTGTTATTATTTTAAATTTTGAACCTAGTAAGTAATGTCTAAATTTTTGTAATGTTTTTACTATTGCTAGCAGTTCTAGTTCGAAAGAATGATAATTTTTTTCATAACTATTTGTTTGAACACTATAGTAAGAGATTGGTTTTTCACCGTGCTCGGTTACTTGCATTAAAATACCTCCTAAACCTTCCCTACTAGCGTCCGTATAGACCACAGATTCTAAATTGGGGTTGAATATAGTTAATATTGGTTTTGATACTATCTTTGATTTTAATTCATTAACTATGTTTTCATGTTGCCCATTCCAAGTCCAAGTAGTGTCCTTTTTTAATAAATGTGTTAGGGGTTGTACAAGTTTTGCATAATTTGGAATAAACTTCCTAAAATATCCGATCAACCCTAATAACTGTCTCAATTGATGTACATTCTTAGGGTAAGGGAACTTTTCTACAGCTTCTACTTTTATTGGGCTCGGTTGAATTGAATTATATGTTATGTCATAACCTAAAAACGTTATTTTGGATTTTAGAAAGAAACATTTCGATATATTTAATGTTAATCCATGGGTTTTTAGAATAATTAGAATTTCTCGTAAAAGTTCTAGACCTTCTTCTATAGTTTTAGATGGTATTAGAATGTCATCTAAGTAGGCTATGACTTTAATGAATCTTGACTGACCCAGTACGCAATTAATCATTTCTTGGAAGACCGCCGGAGCATTTGTTAGCCCAAATGGCATGCGCAAAAATTCGTAGTGGCCATCTGGGGTTATGAAGGCTGTTTTATTGATTGACTTTTCGTTCATAGGGATCTGATAGTATCCGCTAGCAAGATCGAGACTTGTGAAATACTTGCACTCTTTTAATCTATCTAATTGATCTTCGATTAAGGGAAGAGGGTATTTGTTTTTCACGGTTATTTTATTTAACGCTCTGTAGTCTACACAAAGACGTTTTTCATTATTTTTCTTATTAACCAAGAGTACCGGGCTAGCATAGGGCGAGTGACTTTCCCTAATAATTTTTGCATCTAATAAGTTACTTATTATTTCCCTACAAATTTTTCTTTGGTCTTCTGATAGACGGTATGGTCTAAATGATACTGGTTTGCTAGAAGTTAACTCAATATCCATAGTAACACTATGAGTTTTACCCAGTGATTTAAAATTTGTTCCTGCTATTACCTCGTTGAATTCATAAAGTAGATTACTTAGAAGTGTAGCATGTGATTGAGACAACTCGCCTTGATTAATATTAATTTCGCTTATTATGGGAATAGTGTTATTTTTATAAGTAAACTTAAGTTCATTATCTATTCTATAATAAATTATGTTTAAATTTTCTGTGAAGTTACGACCTACAAGAATTTGTGTGTCTGGTATAGCTAAATCTACAATGTATAAAGTGCATTGTAATGTTACATCGTCAATGCTAATTTCTGTTGACGTAATTTCATTGACATCTGTTCCTACCCCCAAGAACCCAGACAGGGTTACGTTATTTTCTAATTTATTAACTGATAATTTTAACTGCTGTGCTAAGGATCGTTCAATAATGGAACAGTCGCTTCCAAAGTCGACAAAAGCTTGATTAGTACTACCGTTTATCACTATTTGTTTGTAAAATTTACTTTTTGGGTTATGTGAAATATATCTGATTTCGTTCATCGTTTGCTTTTTGTTTTCGGATTTAATATTAGTTTTTGCATTTTTATCGAGACAAGCTGCTTCTATATGCCCTGTTTTCTTACATAAATTGCAAATTTTTCTATTATGCCTACAATCTGACTTTTTGTGCCCGAGTTTTCCACAACAATAACATTTAATTCCATCTAATTTGGCTGAGGTAACTTTTTGATACTTATTAAATTCTGGTTTGTTACATAATAAAGGTTTTGATTTATTACATGTTGTATTACTTTTGTTTCTCAAATAGCGAGCTAATTGGTTTGGATCTTTTATATTAGCAGCTTCGACAACTGACGTAATAGTGTCATCGTTTATGCCACCAATTATTAATGAAACTTTGTCCGCATTTGAAAAATTGGCTTTTAGCTTCTCGATTTTTGCTAAATGATCGAAATGATAATCATACAATGATTCCCCTACTACCGGCCTATGGTTTGCGACTTCCATGAATAGTTTATATAAATTTCTATTACTCTGAAATGTATTTTTCAAAGTTTCTTTCCATTGAGACCATGACCAATTTACCCAATTTACTTCGTTTCTCGTAAAAGTGTCGTACCATTTGTTTGCTGTTCCTTTCAATTTGTTCAGTGCGTTTATTTTAGTAAAATTATCATGCCAGTTTCCTGCCACTGCATGGTTATCAACTAAATCGAGCCATTCGGTTATGCAATCGGTTGCAGGATTAAAATCGGGAATTATATCAATATTATTTGCCTTAAATTTTGAACTCACCCCCGTTTCTAATTCACTACTACCTTGATAACTGCATGAAGGTATCGGTTCACATGGTGTGTACCTGGGCAAACTTTTTGACTTCCTACGGACGCGAGGGCTGTCCCTTGAGCTTGAGCGATATCTTTTTCTCTCGCGACCCCTCCTTGAGTCGCTAGAACTACTAGAAGATTTGCTACTACTTTTCTCGCGTCGGTATGACGATTTCCGTTGCTTTGAATACTTCTTTCGCTTATGTGTTCTTTTACGCTTTGAGGATGGCATTTCACTGTAGGTTAGGCGAGATCCCACTTCTGATGTTATCAATACGCACCACGCACACACACGTACCACGCACACCAGTCAAAAACTCAGAGATATTAACTTTACACCTTTATTCCACAATGGTTTACAAACGAATGAATCCCAAATCATAACTACCGTAATTAAATAAACAATATGCTTATACAATTAATTAACATCATAATTCCTTCATTGTATTAAATAGTCGATAACACTATTTACTCTCAATAATTCCAGCGACACACTCGTACAAGACGATATTTTAAAACTTAATTATAAACTTCTTTAAAAAGACACATTGTAAGCAAGGAAAGTGATTTCAATAATTGCAAGTATATATTATCATTTTTTTAAAGCTTGAAACATCCGGATTACGTAATGACTCATTGTTATGTAAAGTTCAATGCTTATTCATATTTATAATATGAAAATGACTTAATATTATTTATTCCAATATAAAAATAAGTTACGACTATTTAAAAATACGATTATTGGTTTTATGTGCATATAACAAGTAAATGTCATTAATTAATTAAAGATCATTTGCTAATTACAATGACTTTTTCCGCCGCCTATATTATTAGTAATGAGTAATTATAGTTTAATAACTTATCTCTTTGCATAAATAAATAATTAAAATCTGCATATAATACAATTTACACCTATCTGTATTCCAAAAATCTTATAACAATAAACAGATCATATACATACACATACAAATGCATTGTAATTTATTATGAAGTTTGCTTTTGTTCTCGGAATCTGGTTACAAATCATAAAACAAGTGAAGGGAACACAATATAAAAGTCACCACCTTCAAGTGATAGAATATAATTCCTCTTTATTTATAATTACGGTTGGATTGAACAAGAATGACTGGCATTGCATCATTGTGGTTATTGTTAATGATCTTGCACAAATTAGATCGGAAATATAATTTTGCTCTTACTTTTTTTACAATACCTATTAATATATGAATGTAAATTTCTTCCAAGTTTAGAACATAAAAGTTCTTTATTCATTTGCTACTTTTAGTTTCTCATCTGTGGAACCGAAAATCATATTTTGTTTGGTGTTAAAGTATTTCCTGTATTTTGGACATTTTCGTCTTTGTATGTGTATATTAACTCTCTTCTCTCTCTCTCTCTCTCTCTCTCTCCCTCTTTCTCTCTCTCTCTCTCCCTCTTTCTCTCTCTCTCTCTCTCTCTCTCTCTGTGTGTGTGTGTGTGTGTGTGTGTGTGTGTGTGTGTATGTGTGTGTATTTGTGTGTGTTTGGATGTTGGAAAGACGATTCCACAAAAACTATAATATTTAAGACCTGTTTAACTACGTATTCCTCAAGCTGACATAATAGAAAGAGCTGAAAAGGATTTAATAACAATTGGATAACCGAAAGTAGTTGTTTCGTAAAAAAAATCTTCTAAATATTATTTTAATTTTTTTTTTTTTCTTGTAAATACTGAAGAACATAAAATTCTCCATCTAATACACTTCAAATATAAAGGAAATATAATATATTGAATAATCTGTTACAATAAGTCGCACAGTCCAGACTACACCAAGAAAACTAGTTGTCAAATTCAAATGTTTGTAATTGACAGATGTATGTCAGTGTCAAAAATCAACAGTTTTTAAAATTTGAGGTAGGTATGTATATTAATAGTAATGATACATATATCCTTAGAAATACCGCCAATCCCGTCAATGAATTGGTACCATCTGGAACATTTTAGAAGAACAAGATTCTTTATAGAATGAAAGAATAGATATAAGTAGAATCATTTGTATGTACAAGAAATGTTTAATTCGATAATTATGTAACAAAACGGAAATGGCGAGAGGTGTTGTGCTGGTCACAACAGATTATTTGATGTTGAATCTATTACTTAAATAATTTTTCATTACTTGGATGAATGTTTAGGGTCATTATTTTGCTGATAGATAAACCGATCTTATAAATTTATCATAAAGGATATGGAGTTTTATTTCATATATTTTTTCCTTCCGACGTTTATAGGTACATAGGTAAGGATGCTAATGACTTTGGTTACAAAAATTGATGGTGAATTTTAAATGAACGAGAACGTTTTAGGACAGGCTTATATTATATTTACTGTGTTTCACGAGTTTTTAGTATTTGGTAAATTACTTTTACCTCTCGGTAAGAGAGATATTGTAATCATGCTAGAAATCGCAAATTCAGATTTTAGTGTATAAGCACGTTTTAAGGTCCGTATAATCCAATTATAACATTTTTACGATGATGTCCGTATGTGTGTGAGTGTGTGTGTGGACTTAAAAAATATTTAATTGCAGTTTCCTCAATCTGACATTCCTGGGAAGAGCTGATTAGTTTTTGGGAATAAAGACACTAAAATATATAGAATAATCTAATCGCAGGAGGCTAAGGTACTAAGGAAACCACTTGACAAATTCAATTGTTTATAACATAGTTTATAAATGACAGATGTCAGTGTCAAAAATCAACAGCTTTAATGACATTATGAAAGCTTTTTCTGGGAAGTACATTTAATCTTTCTTATTGTTTTATTAATTAAATATTTAAAATTTTAGGTAAACTGATTATATCCATCAGAAATACCGCCAATCTTTTTAATGAATTGAAAGAATCTCTGACATTTTGGAACTTCCTCATAAATGAAAAATAGCTATACATAATTAGAATTATATGTGCGCAGAAGATATGTTAAATACAATAAAAGAACAATATTTTGGTAAAGTTCTGTAATTTTTTTGTTATAAAACGAAGGTTCGATAGCGAAGTGCAATACAATACTTATATAACATAAAATAGAGATGGCGAGAGGTATTGTGCTGGCCACCACAGATTTTTTTTTATTCTGCAAACAAATTTAGTTATTTCGTTCACGCCTTTCAACAATGATCAAATTCACTTTTCAATAAGATTTTGAAAAAATATCTCTGTAATACTTAGGTCATGCTACAATTGCTCGAATTAGTTCTCTGAAACAATAATACTCTCATTCTTTCTTCACTTTCTTTCTTAATTATTGGAAGTGAACGAATACGTTTACTATAACGCATTGAATCTTTTACTTATATCACTACCACTGCAACTAATTCTACATCTACCGTAATTTTTTTTGCTACATAGGTATTCTTGCACACGAAATTATGTATGTATCTATCAACTTCTTCGCAAACCGCAAACCCATAGACAGCGTTCCTTCCCTCCTTCACTATCAATTAATTCCTAGGGATTGTAGGAAGTAATAACTCGGGCTAATCTTTTACGTAAGTTAATGATTAGCTGAGCCGGCCTGTTGCTGTTGCTATTGCTGGGTCGGCGCTGGAGCACTACACGCACACACATGGAAACATGCAGAGCACATGCATGCAGCCAGTCAGCAATAAACAACCTCACGAGCTTTTTACGTCACACACATGGAGTTATGAAGTTGGCTAAGGCATGGGCGTTCAACAAGGGAGAGAAACAAACAGAAGTTTTTGTTAATAAGTTGAATTTGTGATGATAGTTTGATAAACACGAATATTTGCCCTACAAAAGATGTCAAATTAAACGAGACAAAAACATATTGCGAACAGTGGATATTCCAAACATTCAAAGTCCATTTTTTTAATAAAATATTTTTTTGTTCATAAATACCTTTTAAATGAAGACATGTCGTATACTTTGGAAAAACCTTATACTGCAAACATAATGGTTTAAAATCTGTTGTGACTAACACAAGACCTCCCGCCATTTCCATATTAGTAGAAATGCACTCAATTTCGGGCTTTGGCCCTGCCCGGTCCGAAGCCCGCCTCGATTTCGAGTCGATCATCGAGCAGGGCCGAAGATATTTTTTATCGAATCGGGCTAATAATTTTCAAAAATCGAGGCGAGTCGGACTTTTGATTTTGGCCCGGCCCGAAAATTCCAGCTTTTCGGACCGGCTTGAAAAATCTTATAGTTCAATCAAATGCACAGTTTCCTTAATATTTTAATGAAAATGGATGAAGTTACAAAGGATCAAAATGATTTAATAACAACAAACTTCACATATTAATAAATAAAAATGTATTATTTTACTTCAAGAATTCAAGGTTATTCATTAAAACATAATAATTATATTGTGATATTGCTATTATTATTGTTATTACTCGTATACTTAAATAAAAATTATTTTTGTTCCTACTATAATGATTTCTTGTCCTATTTTTGAGCAGAAACAAAGTTAGATAAAAAATTCTTATGTAAAATGTAAATTATATTTATTTGTATAAGATTTGTGAAAAAGTTTTTTAAATTTTCGAACGCTTTTGGTAAACAAAGTGTTAAATACTCGTAGGTCTGTAATTTTTATAACAAACATACACTAGAAGGGTCTCTTTTTAACTACTTATGTTAACTAATGTTGAAAGTTATAAGAATGTAGAGGTTTTTTATAAGTTTGACACGAAAAAAGTTAAACATTTCGCCTTAACATAAAAATCTACATTAGGAATGCCGGATACACCCAATTTCGAACTTTGGCCCGGCCCGCCTGAAGCTCGGCCCGATTTCGAGTCAATTTTCGAGCCGGGCCAGCTAATTTTTTTGTCGAATCGATCTTCGAGTCAGGCTGGTAATTTCTATTTTCGGGCCGAGTCGATCCAAACCTCAAAGCCCGGCCCGGTCCGGCTCGAATGCATCTCTACATATTAGCCTATAGTACACACACACACACAAATTCTAATTACATCAATTATTAAGAAATTTTTATATTTTTTAATTCATTATATAAGTTTCTTCCTACTCTTTTAAATGTTCGAGATTTCTGATGCACATATGTAATATATGTATCTATAATTTTAAATATTTAATTAATAATAAAATAAGAAATATTAAATGTACATCCCAAAAATAACCTTCAGTAATTTTATATTCTTTAATATATGTAATAACATAAATTTCCAAAAAAATATTATTTTAAAGATTTTTTTCAAGAAACCACTACTTCCGGTTGTCCAATTGTTACTAAAACCTTTTTCAGCTCTTCCCACTAATGTCGGATTGAGGAATACGTCTTTTGTCTTATAGAATTTGAGAAACCATTCCTCCAACATCCAGACACACACACACACACACACACACACACACACACACACACACACACACACACACACACACACACACATACACCCTCACAAACATCAATGTAAAAAAGTTAAAATCGGATTTTAGTGATCTTAAAACGTGGTTAACTAAAATCTGAATAGGCGAATTTTAGCATGAATCCAATACCTCTCTTAGCAAGAGGTAAAGAGTGCGCAGCTAAATTAAAATGTGGGTGAGAAAGCATTAAAAATCATTCTGGAACTGATTTGTAAAGAAAACATCAATATAAATCACTATTATGGTCTTGGAAAACCGGAGAATCAAGGTTCTAGAATTGGCAGAGTTTGTGTCGTAATATTTTTACTAACGAGTTAGGAATTTAACAAATTTTACGAGGTGAGTTCCTTGGTTTCTGATAGATGATGAGAAATGTGTTCGTTTCCCAAACGTCGTTCAACTTGCTTCTCCATTATGAAGCTGATCCTAACGACTGGTAGCATGAACAACAGATTGAGGGTAATTAGAGAGAAGTTGAGTACCAGTGTTTTATCACTATCAATCGTTTATGGCTTATTTTTAAAAAAATACTTCAAATAAAAAACACAATTTTACTATAACTGTTACTTGAGTATTTTTCTCTAAAAAAATCCATAATCGATTGACAAAGTTAAAACACTGCTAGTCAACTCTTCGCTAATCACCTTTAATCATGTTCCTGCTACCAGCCAATATGTTTATAGAAACATTTGTTACTACCGATGAGGTAAGTGTTCACTACTATCAGCCAAAATTAAAGCAATGAAAACATAAAGCTGTTTCAGTTTAGATAAAGTTTCATAAACAAATTTTTTACCTTCCGTCATCTTTAGTCGAAAAATTCGGTGGTGAGTTTTTAATGACTAAGCACTTTTTAAGGTCTCTAGTTTTACGATGATGTTTGTTTGTGTGTGTCTGTATATTTGTGGATAAAAAATTCTTCGCCGATAACTCATACTACAATTCTAAAAATTATAATTCTTTCGTACTTCTCTTCCTTACATACAGGGAATTTATTTTAACATGCAACATTATAGCGAATCACTTCCATGGTTACTTACTATTGTCAAAAAATGACAGCAATGTAATATTTGTCCATTTTAAAATGCAACATACAAAATTTGTAGTTTTGTATTATCAAAACTAATTTCCTATAAATTAGCCTACGATTAACAAATAATCAAAACATGAATGTACATCTTAAAAAACTTTAGCTTACAAAAATTCATAACTTTCATGTAATAAATGTTAAAAAACACCCCCAATCAGTCTGAGGCAATATTCTAGTCGGTCGTAATAAGAATTGACACCATGTGTGATGTGTTTTGGAGGTATCTCCTGTGCTGCAATACTATTTATAATGTTGCATTTTAAAATGGACAAATTTTACATTGCTGGCATTTTTTGACAATAGTGAGTAACCATGGAAGTGATGAACTATAATGTTGCATTTTAAAATAAATTCTCTGTATGAAGAGCTGATTAGATTTTGGTTATAATTGGTTAATCGGAAGTTCTCTTACTTAAAGTTCTTATAAAGAGATTAACTTTCATAAATCAGCCAGCTTTGCTATAATCATGGATGCAGCTGATATATTCAAATAATTCTAATTGACAGATGTCAGTGTCAAATGGAATTTACATAGTTCATGTTCATGTTAAAATTTTATTGGATTTATAGATTCTTTTCTAAGGAACTTTCAGTACAGAATTTGTAGAAAATAGTGTATGTTCGTATTACAATTTTACTGGATATTTAAAATCTTTTCCAACAAACTTTCAGTAAGGGATTTGTGAAAAATACATAGAATTGACGGAAGGTTATGTGTTGGCCACATGAAATTTTTTTATATAATGATTCTAAATAATGTGAGCTGAAAACTTTCCACATATCAATACAATATTCATTGTAACAATACTAAGATAGCAAGAATGTTTGGTTCTCTCTGTTGGAGACTGACGACTCAACTATAATAATAGTTACCTGTGACGAAACAAGTACTGTTGTTCCCTACAGTTTTGAGATTGAGATAAAAAATATTTTTATATGTTACTTTGTACTGTATTATTATCATTTGCATACAATGACATTGGTCAATAAAGATTATTATTATTATTATTATTATTATTTATTTTCTGTAAATTTTTGTCATTAAAGTTGGTTTCCTGAAAAAACGGAAATTCCATTTCTAAGGTAGGTATGCATATGGCTAGTGTAGATGTAAGGTTTCGTTTTGATTTATCATTGAAATCTCTGAGAACTGCTACAAAATCAAATAGGCTATTCCAACGTAATCCAAAAGAGTAAAAGTTTATCAAAAATAAGAAAAATAACAGTTAAACGATACGGAAAATACTAAGTATTTTTTTTTTTTTTAGTTACTCCCTCTAAAATCCGGGGAGTTTTACTTTTGATGACGTAGGACATGTGCACGCGTGTTTAGGCAAAAATGATTCAAGTTTGAACACGTACTGTATGGAGCTCCGCTCTCACTTCGCTTCAACTAAGAATATAATTATATTCGGGTGTGTTGGACAAGTTCGGATGCTGTTCGGATGATTTTTTTGTCTTCGCATCTTTGTTGATCTACCTGCTGCACTCCTTTGAAATTTGTTTGAAATCGTGAGGATCGTGAGTCGCCATGCGCTACCAACTTCGAGAATGTCAAAATGTAATTGTAAAATAAGAAAAAAAGTAAAATAAATTAATTACAATGATATATTTTCTTTCGCTAATAATAAAATATAATATTACAATCCAAATATACATTATTATGTAATTTGTTCAATATTTTTTCGTTTTTTTATTTCACATATCGTTTTACATACTTATGTAGTTCAAGATAAAAAAATAAAACAAATATTGTGTACTTATAATTTCTGAATGTATGGAAGAGCGAATAATTTCCTGCTTCTCTATTTATTCTGATTCATGTTGCGTACGCCTATGATTTGCAAATCTGAACTCAGTAGATCTTTCTCCCCACGTGTCCGGCAAGGACGTTTAATTACAACAAAAAATCCATCTAAACAATACCTGTTTACTTTCCCATAGATACACGTTTTTATGCACTACACTTCACTAGAATATACTGTACAATGTACACGACCATTACACCAAGTCTACCACATCTATGTGCGATTCAATATTATTATGAGCAAATAAATCACATATATGGCACTCGGTATTACATAAAAATGATGTATAACTGTAAAGAGAAAATTTCACATTTCGAGGATTTTTTTTTGTTAAATGATGTTAAAGTTTAGAGATACTTAACCGGTAACAAAAAATATAACATTATAATTCCGGTGTTCTGTAGGAAAATGAGGTACTATATTACTTGTTCAAATATTTTTGAAGATCAAATTTATTGTTGAAGGTTGGAAAGACCAACCGTTGGGTAGTATAAAGGTGAAACAAAAGGCTTAAATGGTCCACGTATGTTGTAAAAATGTTTATTACGGACGTTTCGGGCTTAAGCCCTTCTTCAGCTAACAGCGAATGTACAATAGTACTGATGAATTTTATTACAAAATCTTAAAATTGTATTAGACACAATGATCTACATAAGTTACATCGATAAAATTTTAAGATACAGCATTTCAACAAACCTCCGAATCAATTCGGAGTTGGTGAAATAGAATACACTTTTCAGATTTTATAATTGTAAAAGTAATGACAATGCTAAATAATTATTAAAATTGAAATAAAATAACAAACTCTTAACCTTCAAAATGACATATCCCGCATGCAACATTCGACCTGGAGGTCTATTCTAAATTCATAGCCACATGTGCTATCCGCTATCCGCTGTATAAGTTCCACTACTAACCGATAGATGGATTCAAGTCGGATAGTCATATGTGCTATCCGCTATCCGCTGTATAAGTTCCACTACTAGCCAACAGATGGATTTAAGTCGGACAGCCACATGTGCTATTTGTTACAATTATGAATAATTATTATAATTTAAATAAGTACTTACAATATATAGATATTAATTAAATATTATTGATATAACACATGAACACAAGTATTTGATCACAAAATTGAAAAGCCGAACTACTTGTCAACTTGACATCTGGCAATATTAATAAGTTCCACTACTAGCCAACAGATGGATTCAAGTCAGATAGCGGGATGGGGACCCCCATCTTTTGGCTGGTAGTGGAACTTATATAGCGGATAGCACATGTGGCTATGAATTAGAATAGATCCCCAGGAACAACTGCTTCCCGATCGACTCGAATGTAAAAGTTTCTATAAACTTTTACCCTTTGGGGCATTCTAAAATAAATTGGTCTTGATAATAATAAAATTTAGTCTATAAAATGCAACTTACATGGATTTTCCATTATTAAAAGTTAAACAAATAGGAGTAACTTACTGAAATTCATCCAATAAATACACAAATTCCAAATGAAACAAATATTTCTAGTAAAACAAATGGTCATGGCCTACTTATTTTTATGTTTGCTTTAAAATAAAGATTTTAAATTAATGACGTGTTTTCTTTTAAAAATTCCAGTGCTCGTACAAAAAAAATTGTACAAACCACTTGCGCGAAGACGTCTTCCAAGCATTCCCGCATTAGGTCCGTTGCAAGAATTTTTATATGCTTTCTAAGTAATAAATTTTAAAAGAGCCTCAAATTTGAAAATATCACGATATGTCCTTTAGATATTTTACAATTAAATATTGAAAATTGTGTAATATTTTGAAAATGTCTACTACAGTGAAAATGAAAAGGCAGAAGACTTGCATCATAGACCTGAAAAAAACTTTATAAAATGAAATATAAATTGTAGAAATTATTTATTTTTAAATACAGAAGAAAGAAAAATACTAGTATTAAGGAACGTATATATTAATTAAATTTATAAGTATTTTTAAGTTAATATCTTATTCTTTTCCGCAATTTGAAATTATTTAAAATAATTGTAGTTCATTTTTATACCGGTACGTTGGCATAACAATGTTTACATTAAATTTTATATCGATCGAATATCTATCCTGTGACACTATTGTCACTTGGTTGTCAGTTTTCTCTGTGTTAAGTATTTGTCCTGATTTGTGACGTGCTAATATACTATAATACACCCACAATAATATTGCCTAAAGCTTAAAAAAGCAATTTCAGAAACTCGTTGAATGCCGTTCAAAAGGTATTTTTTTTTCAAATATTTATATTATTATCAATCTTTAATTAAATTATGTATTTTTAGAGAGGAACAGATGCTCTGCAAATAAGCAAATCTTGACAAGAAGATATGGCACTCATGTCAGAATGACAGCTAGTAATCATGTACATAACTTACAAATGTCATAAATTTTCATTAAAAATTTCAAGATTTTCTAAGTTCACGTACGTTCCTTTGTCATCAGGAGTGTGGACTTTACTTGGCGAGGTAAATAAATTACATGAAATTGGAAAATCATGAAATTTGGAATGAAAAATAATTTCATTTGACATCTATGTATGTAAATGATTACAATTTATTACTGTTTCTTCTAAATAATTTTCATTCTTTGACCTCGGATTTTCGCCAAACATTTCCAGATTGTCTTCATTACTAGAAGAAAATTCCCCCGATTCATACGACTCTTCAGATGAAAATTCGTCGATCATATACATAAATAACAAAAAATGACGCTTTCACTTCCAAATTACAAAGTTAATTTTTAACAAAACAGCTGACCAAAATCGTATAACTGCGCAAACTAGAACCGTTGGTCAGAAGATAAACCACCTGATATTGGAAAATCATGAAATTTGGAATGAAAAATGATGACGTTTGTCATTTACATTACTAGCTGTCATTCTGTCACGGGTTCCCCATATCTGCTTGTCAAAAAAGTCCAACAAAGTCACATGACTGCTCGCGCCTTATAAATTAGTATCCCATGTAAACTTAGTAGTATATGATGTCATTACTTTAGGGATATTTTTTGATGACGTAAGTCTTCTGCCATTTCATTTCTACCATACCTACTTTTATTTATACAAATAACGTTATCTGTTTTCCTATTGGCTAGAAATGACGTGCTTTATTTAATTATTTACGAAAATAACAATAAATTTATTATTTTCATTATTACTATGACAAATATTGCATAAATTTTCATTTAAAATTCTTTTTAAAAAGGCTCATTGAAAGTACTCGCTCCTTGAAGTCGCTCGAGTGTCAAAAATGCCCTCACTGTACTTGGTTCATAAATTTACGCAACTCAGGTATCAGGTAATTCCATAAAATTTAATACTACACTTTAGAAACCATTTTGATAAAATTTGTTGTAAATCATATATGATTATTTTACACGGCAATTAGAAATCATTATCTATTAAATAATAATTACTCTCATGATATATTATTTTGTAAAAAAAGAAAGCACTGGATGGCATATGTATTAACTTTCATCAGGAAATGTAAAACAAATACATGTATTGATTATTGCTCTTATTTTTTCTACGCAGTCTTGGATTTCCAACTATTTAAAATAATTAGGTATTTATCTTTTTTTGCAAATTGATTGAAATATTTGTACCTCCCACTAACAGATGATAGGCGAATGGGTGTTGGATTAGCAAAGCAGCCGTGCACGAGTGACAATGTACAAGTAAATTGCACTATGATTATAGTTATTACGATAAAATATACTAGGCGAAGTTACTCATTCGTGGTAAATCCATATAATTACACGACATATCATTTGCATACATGTGGTCAAACTAATTGTATCCATGACGAAATTGATTATTTTTTCATTGTCATTATTGATTTCTAAAGATTTTTTTGTAAAATTACTTAGGTATTTAGTTTATTCTACATACAGTCAAAGAAATAAATGTTTTAAAAACAAAAGTTTTACTTTTCGATTCAAAAAACTACTGGAAACAAAAAATATTACAAAAGAGTTAAATAAAATGTTGCTTGAATTGAAGATACAAAAAAAAATGTGATTTTGAAAATTGTTTTTGATTTAAAAGTAAAAGTATGGGAAAATTTTGGTTTGAAGAAAAAATGCTTTTATTTTAAATAGACAGTATACTGTCGTGTAATAATGACAATGTTAAACACTAATTTGAGTATTTAACGCCGTGTTATTAATCTACACTTCATCTTCAATGCATAAGTTTCACAGATATTGAAGTGTTTTTATGCCATTCAAGAAAAAAATCATGTTTGGGAGCTCCTCAAAATAACTTACTGAATTTACATGCAGTTGCGGGGTCGTGCGCTTTAAGCGCTAGGTTTCTACATGTTCTGATCGAATCTGAGTTATCTCAATAGACTCAACTTACACAATTGCAATTTGCAAGAGCGCATCTAGCGGGAGAGCATAGAACTAAAGATTGCTATGGTTACCACGTCCAAACAAGAACCTGTCATCATAGACCTCTACACTTCAGCCATCGTTTTAGTTGAATAATCGAGTGATCAAACAAAAAAAGTCGCCCCACGCACATCTTGTGCGTTATTGAACACAACGAACAAATCACAAAGAATTAGGTTAACACTGAATAACAGATGCAAACATAATGACAGATAGATAGAATTAGAGAGTGGGGTAAGGCAACGAGGGGAGGTTTGTTTGGAAGCATGATCTTCTATGTCTCTCTCTTACATATGACGTCAATTCTGTAAGGGTCTATTCGAAGTGTGTAGTCGTTAAAATACCAGCATATCATTAATTCATCGCACTCATATGCGACGACCTGACCAGATGTCCATGTTAAAGATAGATGGTGCTAGCGGTAAAAGGAGTATTGGTTGATTTATGAAAGTTAATCTATTTATAATACATTAACTCCATACCTATCTATTGAATATGAAGGAAAATGTGTAATTAAACCGTATAGACAATCAAATGTTCTTTCATATTTATAATAACATAAAATGTCAAAAAATGGTATTTAACTGTGTTTCTCCAATAAAAACTGTTAAGAACTTCAAATAAAGGTACTTCCGGATTCTCAATTATAATCAAAATCTAATTAGCTCTTCATATGGATGTAAAGAAGAGAAATATGAATTACAATTTCAGAATTGTAGTATCGGAGTTATCGTCGGACAAATTTTTGTCACACGGACACGGACATACAGACACATACAGACATCATCGTAAAACTAGTAAAATCTAGGGACCCTAAAACGTGCGTATTCATTAAAAACTCACCACCAAATTTTTTGACTAAAGATAATACCTTCCTTACCTAAAGGTGACGGGCGGTAAAAAAGAAACTATTTGGGAAAGAAGCGCCAAATTTCTAGGTTATGTTTTAAATAAATACAAAATTACAAGACAATATTAATATTTACATGCGAACTTGAATTTGTAGTGATATTTTCAGGATCACTACAACAAATTTCTGCCTTCTGTTGGTTAGGCCAAGAACTTTTCAAAGTACCATTTATTTTACGTGCACATATAGAGGACGATTACCTAATGAGTAATTCAAGCTAATCTAATTTTTTTTCTAATGGATACAACCAGGATATCAAAGGGTATTAACCTTCAATTAAACAATAAATTGCATATGTAATAGAATAATTACAATTCACCTTTATTTATCTTCCAATTAACTGGTAATAAATTATAATCAATTGCCACAAAGAAGCCAAAAAGAAAACTCATATCAAGATCAAGAATATAACAACTGAGCGATATAAATTATCCAGACTGGCGAGTGATATTCCATAAACAATTAAATATTAAAACTAAATATCAACATGTAAACATAATGATTAATTGAGGTTAAGTTGTCAAGCTAATGTAAACTTTTACTCCGCAAATTAAAATTTCCAATATGTATTAGATGACAGTGCTGAAATATTCCACAGGTAATTTAAATTATAATACGCTTATGAATAATGCTGTGTACATGTCCGACCTTGCCCTATTAATGAAAAATGTTCTTTTGTTGCAAATATGTATTCATTGTAAATAAGAACATGAAAAAGGCTGAGAGACGGAGGTATAATATATAATCTTCTAGTGTCCCTCTCGTCTGGAATGCCTGCATTCATGAATAAAAACTAGAGTACTAGTTTATGCCTTCCAAACAAACAGCTGTGTGACATTTTATTTACAAATATGTCTGTCAATATTTTATTCATTGGGAATTGTTGATGAAGCAGGAACTTGATTTGTGAGCGATAAAGAAAGATTACTGAAGTTGTTGATAAACAAAGTGATCAAATGCTTGCTACTGACATTTAGATGTATGCATATTGAGTTTTTATAAAATTAATTATTACATAAGGAAAATTATTTTTGAATAGATATCTTAATGTGTTGGAATAAATATGTATATTCACTGTTCCGATCAAAAGCGTCCAGTCCAAAAATCATTTGCCAATAATTTTTACCTCCCGCTACCCTTGGTAAGGGAGGTATAGGGATCGTGCTAAAAATCACTTATCGAGATTTTAGTAAATGACCACGTTTTAAGGTCCCTAGAATCCAATTTTAACATTTTCACGATGATGTGTGTGTGTGTGTGTGTTTGTGTGTATGTGTGTATGTGTACAAATTTTGTTTGCACTCTAACTCAAATACTATCATTTAGAAAATTCTGAAACCTTGTATTTCTACCCTATTCTAATAGAAATAGAAGCCATTACATTTTGGTGTAAATCGGATAACCGGAAATGGCTCTTTACCTGAAGCTCATAATGGTTTTTTTTTCAAAAAAATACCATTAAATGCCATTTTTTCGCATTTTGTCGTTATGAAAATTAAAGATTATTGAATTTTCCACAGGAATACATTAATACTTTTTCTATATACTTTACAGATAAATTTAAAAATCCCGAAGCCTAAGAAAAACACATTTCCTTTGTTACACAGTTCATATTTCAAATTAATGTAACTGACAGTAAATGTCACTGTCAAAAAATAATCACTTCAAATTAATAATAGTGACATATTAAATAATAAAGAAAATCGTAAATAAAGCAATAGTTATATGCAATGGAACATAATATAGTTTGAAGCATTACTAAATACGTAGGTATGTATTTAAATTAATAAAAATTAAATAGCGGGAGGTTTTGTGTTGGCCACATCAGATTTTTATTTCTAATACCTGAATGAGTATACATCGAAAAATATTTGGTCATTTTTGTAAAGGCATTTAACTTGACTCTTGACTACAGATGAGATCTAAAAGCTGATTATGATGAATTTAATTTACGAATTTAGAATTTATAATTGAGATTTTAAAATATTAACTCACTTAAAACGCATACGATAGTTTATGAACGATTTACAAATTTAGAAATTTGAAATTTAGATTTGAAATATAACTATATTTTATATTTCCAAATGTAAATCTCAAAATCGACCAATTACAAGACAAAAATATTAAAAATGACGGTAAGGTATAATCCGTCAGCTGTCTTTTCTGTTTGTGAGTTGTTAACATTTTGAAGATGGATTCACAAGAACAAATTGATATTCTTTTTTTTTGTTAATAAGCAGTATTTGCGATCATCGTAATTTGTACGACAAACGCCACAATTCTGTAAGAAAGTTGTTAAGACTTAGCAACATTGCTACAGCAAATAACCAATAATAATAGCGAACACTGAATAAAACATGAAAATGACAGCCTTTACATTTGTTTCTATTGGTCATAATTTTTAGTAACGTTGCAAAGACTTAACAACTTCCTTACAGAATTGGGGTGAAAGCAAATGAATTGTACAAAAATAAAAACATTCCGTAATTTCAATGCAACAAGGGATATCAAGGAATTAAATACATGTACACTAATACGAGTATATTTGAAGAATGGGGTCATACAAAAAAAAAAAAAATATATTGATTTTTTTTATATAATTAAAAAAAATACAAAATTTTATACATATACACATGAAAAATATGTAATATTCTTATACTTTTCATTCATGATTTTCTTTCTAAACATTTTGAGTCTTATTATGTGACGTCATGGGTTTGTACACACATACAATGATAGTCACGCACACATGTACTCGTGCACGTACTGTACATGAATGTCAGCGCAGCGCAGAGCTGTCACATTTTTCGAACAAAACCAACATTTTCAAAGTAAATATCTTTGCAACAAGTTGTTTTTGTTTAAATGTAAGACAAATAACGAAATGTTCTAATAAATACAAATTATGTGTGATTTAGATATTACCATGGTTGTATAATATTGTTCTGTGCCGTCTTGCGAGAACATCTCGTTGAGAAGCAAAAATAAAGTTTTTGTTCGTATTCCTAAACTTCGAGATTAATTTCCATAATTAAATTATTCAATATACAATAAAAACAAAAGCATCAGTACAAAATAACTTGCTGTTACGTTTGCTTTCAAGTCAAATAACATAAACGTCAAACGTAGTTCCATTTTTATTCGATAGGAGGGACTACGGTCACGGTCGCAAACCCATGACGTCATTTGAAATTTAATATAAACTTTAAAAAATTATATCTGTAAAACTAGAAACTTATGTGACATAAAATATATATTTCTGTAAGTGGTTTTAAGTATACTTTCAGAAAAAAAAATAAATTGGAAAATGTGGTATGACCCCATTGTTATGATCTTGTTAATTGACTTTCAGAAACAAACTCTGATACTACCCGCTGACAAATCAATGTGCTTTTAGGCCTAACCACGGCCTAACAGACGTTTACCAAGTTTATGTTTGTTTTATTTCTTTATTATACAAATCAACAATAGTAAAAAACATTCACGATATTATTAAAAAATAATCTTGTGCAATAGAGTCTAACAAATTCATGGCAATGAAAATAAAATTGTATCCTAAAATCTGAACAGATAATTGGTGAAACGTCAAATGACAAGCAGTGACTAGTCACGTGATAGATACTGATTGGTCATATCCAAAATTTCAAAATAAAACATAAACCAGAGAGAAAATTGTAAATTTTAAATAAAAATTTCTAAATGTAAATTTATAAATTAAATTCACCATAAACCAGCCCTAAGAGGGAATATTTTAAAAAATAAACTACTACTTGTCGAAACAAATAAAAATCTTTTGATCAAAGCTCGTAGACTAAAATAAGATAGTTCTATTATCAAGTTCCCTTCTTAATCCTCATTTCTGTTAATCATAGGACAAAGAGTCCAAAAACAACCATATCCTATCAGGGCTTCAAATTAAAAAACTACGATAATCTAAGTAACAATGCTACCATATACATACTCCTTTTTATGTGTGCTATAAGGCTGTATCTAAATAATTAGATACCTACAAGACAGATACCTATATAATGATTTCCAAATAAAGCCTGGTACACTTCCTAATTAACTTCCTCACATCCACACTCCTTAGTTTATCTCGGAGTTTAGTCCTTACATCATCCGATCTCCCTATGCTCCACTAGGCCGTTATCCCTATCTAATCAGGCGTGCGTGGGCCGTAGCAAGGTGTGCAGGCGCCGTAAAGCAGCGCGGCCCCATAACTGTCCCATAAGTCGCAATTATCTCCAACGTCCCCGCCACGACTTATGGGCTGCTGTGATGAGGTTTTTATATGCGACAACGAATGCGATGAATACGGGGAAAAATTGTGATGAAGAGGGTTATTTATTCTGGGTTGCAAAGTTATAGAAACTTGTACGATTTAAATATAAGATTTTGAAATAAAAGTTATTTGAACTACAAGGAATGTAAGTACAGTAGACGCTCAATTATGTGAACTAATAGAAACCGAAGGTGTTCATACAATCGAAATGTTCATTAAATCGAAAGTTATGTTAAAGTGATTTATTAATACATATTATTCTATTACACTATATTAAAGTATTCAGTTATTTGTTTTTGAATTTTCTTTGCAGTCAAACTTTTCTGTAATGCTCTTTCCCTGTATTTGTACAATACTAATAGATCATCAATACTGAAAATATTTCTTTCGCTCTAAAGTATTATTTTATTAAAAGCGTCTACGGCCTCTGATGCACTTGATCATTTGTTTATCATTCCCTTGGTCTTCAGTTATCATATCTTCATGTTCATCTTTATCACTATATTGTTCACTTCTATCGTCCTCATTCCACTTAATATCATTACTTGAAAATTCTATCTAAAATTAAATTTTACTTAAACTGATTTATCTGATTATCTAATTCTTTCAATAAATTAGTGACTTCTTCATATGTTTCCTCTGTTTCACTTTTGTATTTTTCATGAGTTCACTCGTAACTGGAAGGTTTCTTAACCTTTGTTTACAAAACCATTCATCATATAACTTTTTTTCCATTTTAGGCATTTCTCCAGTCTTCAACGTTTTTCTTTTACTTATTCCTGGACATTTTGATGTGACGTTTAAGATATTAATTTTATTTTTCTTAAAGGAACATACTGTGGATTTGGCAATGCCATACTTTCGTGCAATGTATGAAACACTTACTTCTTCTTCTAAGCTTTTTATAATTTTACTTTTATCTGAGAGAGTTAACACTTTTCGTTTCATATTAAATTTTTTGACTTACCATATAAAACAATAGAAAAATGAATGCTATGGGCTACGTCAGTAGATTGGTAGTCTTTGGCTATGGGCAACAGACGAATAAAACTGCATGAAGTATAGTATAGAGGAACACCCTATTTTGCTACTAACAGATGTGAACAGGGCACTGTTTACACTGTTCACATAAACGAGATTAACCTTGTTCACTCTATAGAACCTACAACGTTAAATTTTTTCTGTTCACTCCAGTGGAATGTTCATATAATGAAGTATTCATATAATCGAGCGTCTACTGTATATCTTAACATTTTAGGGAATTGTAACGTCGGCCTCGTAACTTTCAAAGATGTTAAGATGCATATAAGTCCAATCCATGGATTAAGCTTAAATATTTATAAAATTTTAAAAACACGTTTCACAAGATTTGTCTCTGAATCAACCTTTCGGTCATTTATCAGAGACTGGCCCACTAATCCAAAACCACAGACGCGTTTCGCTCTTATTAGAGATGATCAGTGTAGTCTATGAAGTCCCTAGGTGGCACTGACAAGGTTTAGTGGACGGATAATAAATAATTCCATAATGAAATCAATCTATCAATTTTTATATTTTCGTAACACATCACTTATTCACGTTTCGCTGATGGATACGAAATGATGAAAGATCACACACACACACACACGCACACGCACACGCACACGCACACGCACACAAGCACACACACACACACACACACACACACACACGCACACAAGCACACACACACACACACACACACACACACACATTCATGCCTTACAATTCCAAAATTGTACATTCGCAAGACAAGGCAGCCTTTAAAAACGCGTTAGTACAAACATGATTATCATTGTAAGTTCAAAAATTATCAATACAGCGCTTTAGTTAAGTACCACTGCGATACAGGACAAATTTAACTTCACAGAACCAAAAAATATAATGACAGAACAAAACAAACATAAATAAAATCTGATGTGACCAGCACATAATCTCCCGCCAATGGGCTACTTGTATGGTACTGAAAATCCGATTTCTATCATTATGTACGTAATGTTATGTTGAAAACAAATATAAAAACAAATTTTATTTTAAAAAAATTATTTATTTTTTAGTAAACTAAGAAAGAAAATTTTCTACGACGTCATTATATTGAACAGGAGAAGGAAAACGTGTTTAAAAATGTAACGTACAGATGGCATGGCGTTCGAGAAAGTTTTAATTTGAATTTAACATTGGTTCATTTTTCTCTATCTCTCTCTATCTCTGGGCTCTCAAATATATTAATTACTTCACAAATAAACACATAGGTAGTTACATGTAATTTAAAATATCGATACCAAAAAGACAAACTAAAATACTAACCTCCAAACTATTGTTGATACGTCGAACAGGAGATTTACACTACCCGTACAAACAAACGCTATGGCTTTACGACCATTCATTGGTGCGGCGTAATTCTAAGTCATACATGGCGGTAATTCAAATAATCAAATTTCATTATTTTTTTCTGGCTAATTAATAAAAAATTTGTGAAAAGAAAAATTATGGGTAGCAAGTATTTATCTGCTCTTCAAAAATATTAAATAAAAAAAATCTGTTGTGGCCAGCACAAGACCTCTCGCCATTTCCATATTAGGCTATATAAGTATTGTACTGCACTTCGCTTTCGAACCGTCGTTTTATAACAAAATATTACAGAACTTTATCCAAATATTGTTTTTTATTGTATTTAACATGTCTTCTGCACACATATAATTCTAATTATATATATTTTTCATTGTATGAGGAAGTTTCTACATGTCAGAGATTGTTCCAATTCATTAACCGGATAGGCGGTATTTCTGATGGATATATGCATTTTACCTATAATTTCAAATATTTCATTAAGGAAATAATAAGAAAGATTAAATAAACTTCCCAGAAAAAACTATCAGAATGTCACTAAAAATGTTGATTTTTGACACTGACATATGTCATTTACAAACTATGTCATAAACATTAGAATTTATCAAGTCGTTTCCTTAGTGCCTTAGCCTCTGCGATTAGAATATTGTATATATTATAGTGTCTTTATCTCTAAATCTATACAAGATATAATAAAAATTTTAAGTGTATTAGATGGAGAATTTTGTTCTTCAATATTTGTAATAACAAAAATTTCCAAATAATTATATATAGAAAAAAATTTCTAAGAAACTACTACTTCCGGTTGGCTAATTGTTACCAAAACCTTTTCAGCTCTTTCCAGGAATATCAGATTGAGGATTGAGGAAACTGCAGTTAAATATTTTTTAAGTCTTATAATTTTTGAGGAATCGTCCCTCCAACATCCAGACACACATACACACACACATACATGCATACACACACACACAGACATCATTTTAAAAATGTTATAATCGGATTCTAGGAACCTCAAATCGTGCTTATTGAATAAAATCTGGATATGCGAATTTTAGCATGAATCCAATACCTCTAGCGAGAGGTAGAAAAGGTACGGAAGTATCCCATTCCATGTCGTTTATAAATAAAATCGAATTTGTTTTTCCAATAAATAGAAGTCTGTAATACGAAATTTTAACCCTTAACATGTCATGAAAATGAACTCTGATCTAGAGTTGTTCATCAATAAAAGTTCATGAATAACTTTGTATATCCGTTCAATTTTTCCTAAATACATATTCTTCATACTCCAATTAAAACCACAAGAACACAAATTACGCGCTCATACATCTAATTTACGTGTTTCCTCGTAAACCATAGCTCTCTATCCACTCCTAATGAAATGGTAGTCACCTCGAACTGGATCGCGTTATATATTTCACGTATGGTAATAACAGTTGTGCTTTGTTCTTCACTGTAAATTATTAGTTTTAAATGAGTTCTAACAGTAAGTAATTAGGCTCGCAGAGCGAGTATATTTCACAATGGCTGGCTGTTGTGTGCTATACGGCCAGGTTAATTATAGCCACGCCTGTGCGCTGCTACTAAACGGCCACTCTAGATGCCGGGATAACAACTAAGGATGGTGAAATTTTTATTTTCTTCCTCGTTTTGTATCGAAGAAATATAGTTGTTCGGAAATTGATTGGTGTTATTAACGGATCGATAAATTAATGCTTCTAAGACGATAAAGTAGAAAACAGAAACAGTAGATACAAAGTAATGTAGTTAGAAGTTTAATTACTGACTTCTACTCGTATATGGGCTTTTATTGCTTGCGAAGATTTACACTATTATTTTATAGTTATTCGGGTTATTCTGTAAAATTAGTGTGTACGTTAAACCTGAAGATCATCGTTAAAATTTTAACGGATTCTTCAATTTTCTAATCAGTAAGCAGATATACGTTAATATTTTAATGCCGAATGATTACAGGTCTTAATGTTCCATATATTTATTACAAAAATGTACAAATAGTTATTGAACGTTTCGGGAAATAATTAGCCCATCTTCAGCTATATAAATAGTTATTTATGGACCTAGGACAAAAAATTGCATATTACAGCAGAGCTTGAGTTTGCTTTCCGAGGCGAAGCCGAGGTAAAGCAAACAAGCGAGGCTATAATATGCATTTTTTGCCGAGGTACATATTACATTTTTCTGTCTACCTTACTTTACGTAATAAATCTAGAAATAAATACACGTTTTTTTAAATTCGTAAAATCTTATTATTTATTATATGAATAATGGTAGGATAATATACATCTTCTGCCATTTTCACAAAATTTTAATTCTTAGCTCTGTTTTAGTTTGAAGGAGGACACATTACACTCACAGACACATCAACACTATTTGACAGGTGAAAATAAACAAAACCAACAAAATAACCTCGAAAACAACTCTATCCAGCGGCATCTTAGATAACAATTAGTCATGTCAAAATTAATAATTTTTAGTATAGTTAATTTCATTATTAATTGCGCACATATTTAAATTAAATTTATCATTAAAATAATATTTTTATTAGCTCGTTTGATATTTGTTATTTACAATTCTGGTAGTACACACAATTACAATAATCATAAAATCGTAGTAGGCTTAGCGTACGAAAAAGGTTTGCGGACGAAAAAGGATTGCGGACGAAAAGTGATAACGTTCAGAAAAGTGTCATTTTTCGTCCGAAAATAAGTACGTAAAATTTCACTTTTCATATAGGTAGACAGAAAAAGATATTATTGTTATAGTTAATGATTATACAGGGTGTCTCTTAAATAGGGGGACATGACTTAACCACAGATTCCTGAGGCTAAAATAAGACGATTTAACCAAACTTGCTTCTACCGGAAAGTGTACCATTTAGCCAGAATTCTGCTTCAAAGTTCTTCGAAAAAAAATTAATTTTGCTTATAATAATCGGACGCTTTATTAGATTTGGATGAAATTAGGTATTATGGTTTATATGTTTTATGGTTATAAGTCATCTTTTAAGGTGATACTTGTTATTATTAGTGAACCACTAGTGTATGAAAATAAAGCGTCCGATTATTATAAGCAAAAAATTTTTTTTTCGAAGAAGTTTGGTTAAATCGTCTTATTTTAGCCTCAGGATTCTGTGGTGAAGCCATGTCCCCCTATTTAAGAGACAACCTGTATAAAATACAATGATTTCAACTCACCAAATGGTAAAAATTAGTTCTCCGTTAGTGAAATCTTTATAAATACATTTTTACAGGTTATTTGAGTTAATCAACTTCAGGATTTATTGGTAATCATAATAGGAACGACTAAAAGAAAACTGATGAAGCTATCACCATGGCGACAGGTAAAGCTCTGCCGGGAAGACAAAAATTGTAAAATTATAAAGTGAAAAAGCAAGAATACAAACATTATATATAGCGGCAAAGTTAAACAGATATAAAAATGGCACCAAACTAAAACAGGAATGTGAGATATGTCAAAAGTGTAAAGTTATCATTCGACATCGAATCCCATGAAGGTTCCCAAAGGATATCCCAGTTAACATTTTAAAGAAAATGTTAATTTAAAAAAGTTAAATTCCCGAAATTTTAACATCATCTTGATACATGGTGTTCAAATTTTAACGCAACGTGAATATTAAAAATTGCCTGGTTAGCCAAAGACCTCTCGCCAATTCCATATTAGGTTAGATAAGTACATATTGTATTTAACATTTCTGGTGCACACAAAAATTCTAATTACTTTTATTATTCATATATATTTATATTATTTTAATTCATTCTAAGTTTCCTCCTACTTTTCCAAATGTTTGAGATTCTTCAAATTCATTGACGAGATTGGCAATATTTCTGATTGGTGTATGTAATATATGTATCTGTAATTTTAAATATTTAATTAATAATAAAACAAGAAATATTAAATGTACTTCCCAGAAAAAGCCTTCAGAAATGTATATGGATTTTTGAAACTGACATTTTTCTGTCAATTACAAACATTTTAATTTTTCAACTGGTTTCCATGGAGTTGTTTGGGCTGTGAGATTCATTACAATGGATTATTTTACATATTTATGGTTCTCTATCTCTAAATCTTAAAAAGGTTTACTAAAAATAAGAAATGTATTGGATACAGAATTTTATATTCTTTAATGTTTGTAATAATATAAATATTCAAAAAATAAAATTAGATGATTTTTTTAAGAAGCAGCTGTTTCCGGTTGTCCAATTGTTACCAAAACCTCTTCAGCTCTTCCCATTAATGTCAGATTAAGGAATACATAGTTAAATTGGTCTTTATTCTTACAGATTTTTAGAACCCGGCCCTCCAATATCCTCACACACACACACACACACACACACACACATACTCACACACACTTCTAGTGATTTGAAATCTGGATATGCGATTTTTAGCATGAATCCACTACTTTTCTTAGAGAGAGGTAAAAATTATAATACTTTCGTATTTCCCTTCTTTACATTCATAAAAAGAGGTGATTAGATTATGGTTATAATTGGTCAACCGGAAGTTCCCTTATTTCAAGTTCTTAACAGTTAGATATCATTTTTTAATATTTTATGTCATTATCAATATGAAAGAATATCTTATTGTCTATACTTTTTGATTATATATTTTCCTTCATATTCTACTGATATAGATTTACAGAATTATAAAAAGGTTAACTTTCATAAATCAGCCAGCTTTGCTATAATTAACAGCTGATATATTCAAATAGTTTTAATTGACAGATGTCAGTGTCAAATGCAATATAAATTTATTGAAGTTATAGAACCTCTTCCAAGGAACTTACGGTATAGAATTTATAGAAAATAGAATATCTTCGGGTAACAATTTTACTGGATATATAGAATCTTTTCCAAGGAACTTATGGTATGGGATTTGTACAAAACACATAGAATTGACGGAAGGAAATGTGCTGGCCACATCAGATTTATTTAAATAAAATTCTAGAAAATATAAACTATGTGTCTTATTTTTAATAATTTCAAGAGTGATGTTCATATATTTTATCAAAATAATTATTTCCAGTTCACGAAACTATCAACGTTTAACAATAAGGCCAAATTTTAAAATATTTATTTAATTTCATTTCTTTTTTTCACTACTAAACTTTTCTTTTCACGCATACTAAATAAACAGTGAAAAGTGGTAACATGAACAATAATTAAATACCATGTCCTTCACATATTTTGACATCTGTACACAACGTACTACATATGTCAAACATTTTAACGAAAACACGTTGTGAAAATATTTCCAAAGCATTTATAATTTAATTTTATCTTAATCCGGATCTGTATTACATATTATAACGGTTAATTAACATAAGAACCGTGTGAATCCTTTTACTGCATTATTGATATGCTGATATGCAATATCGATATTGATAATTATAAGTTTTAATAAAGCGTTACTTGATAATTATTTACATTTAAATGAACTTAATATACAACACTGACATTAAATGTGATTTGATTTATAGTGGAAATAATAGTTATATCCTACAATAGTTTAATGACAATAACACTTTTTTGTAATATGGAGCCTAAAGGTAATAACTTCATTCTATTGTTCAAGAAAATGTAGATATGCATAGGTTTGATAGCGAAAAAAATTCATAGATCAGTAATAATATTAACCAACTATTATTTTTTATTGTTCCACAGTTTCTGGTCTATTTTATTTTAAATTTAATGCCATTATAAAATAAAAAAAGCTGTTGCAATAACTTTTATATGCCTTCTATGTACCTACTTGATAATTTAAAAAAAATATTGTTCTCTAAATAACCTCAAATTTGAAAATATTGTGGTATTAAATTTCATAAAATAGAAGCTAAGAAGCTACTCTTTGATAGAAAATTTGACGTTTTGCACAAATTATAGCAACGAACATGGGTTGTTCAATTAGTGCGCGTCAATTTCAAAACATAGTGTACTCCTGAAAAACCCTAAAATCTAATTCCTAAAATCCTAAATAATGACATTATTTAGGCCATATAAATTTAGGATTTAGATAGGGTGACAAAAGTGCAACATCGAACACAGACTAAACATCGTCAATATTTAGGATTTTAGGAATGAGATTTTAGCGTTTTGCAGAAGGACACTATTCCTTGAAGTTGAGGCGCACTAATTAAACAATCATGTTCGTTGTTATAATTTGCACAAGACGTCAAATTTACTCTCAAAGAGTAGCTTCTTACTCGTAGCTTGTATTTTATGAAATATATTATTAACATTTAACCTGAAACATTAAATTAAACCGAATTGTATATGTATTTCATTTTTGTTGTTCTAAAGTGTTGCCATTCAAACCAATGGTTGTTGTACTAAATGTGACATCGGATACTGATTAATTCCTGTTAAATACAAACTTCAAAATTTTATAATTTCTCTGTCCTAATTTTGTACCTTTTGTAGTTCACGAGATTTTTGCCTCCTGCTACCCTAGGTAAGGGAGGTATAGGGATCGTGCTAAAAATCGTATATAGAGTTTTTAGTGAATAAGCACGTTTTGATTTCCCCAGAATCCGATTTTATTATTTTTATAATATCTCAATATCTGTGGGTATGTGTGTGTGTATATGTGTGTGTGTGTGTGTGTGTGTGTGTGTGTGTGTGTGTGTGTGTGTGTGAATCCTGTGGACACGATTACGCAAATACTATCAATCAGAAAATTTTAAAATTTTGTATTCCCATTCTATACTAATGTGGGCAGAGCTCATTAGTTTTTAGTGTATATCGGATAACAGGAAGTAAAAATACATTAAATATAATTTTTCAGCAACTTTTACTAATAAAAATTGAATATAACGGTAAAATCTTCAATTTTACGATAATAGTATTTAGTAAAAAACTTTAAATAACTTTAAATAGTGATTGACTTTTTTACATTTTGCTACTATTAGTACTTGTGTATACTGCATAGCTCGATACGAATAAATAAATAACTTTCAATATAAATTTATAAAATGATTTAGTTTTATACGTCATTTTGCCTATGCGTTAAACAAAAACAATACTCTAATAACAATTTCGACATATTTAAACAAATGTCGGGAAGCAATTACATTAAAATTAATAATGAAACCATTTTAAGAAGAATATAATAGTAACATATTTGATTCTAATGAAATTTAGGTTTTGTAAAATAATATATTTTCCAACATACATATACATACATACATACATACATACATACATACATACATACATACATACATACAAACATACATACATAAATATTATATGTCCTATAGATTTGCTTGTAAAATTTAATTTGTATACGATGAATGTAAAATAAATTTTGTTATGAGTATTACCCATTTCTGGGTATGCCAGTATCTACAACACATGTAGACATCGGTAATGATGACTTTATATTTTACCGTGTGGGCGTTTACCAGGCGTCACCTCACGGGCACTCATAGCTGGTGTGGAGAGTGCACCTAAGGGGTCACATTTGTGCCATTTAAAACTGTAAATATTTGTCGTCTGTCGGGATCGAACCCGGTTCTCCCAGGTTCGCGACCAGACACTCAGGCACGCGGCCACATAATGATTGCTTTATTTATACTGTGGGGTTAAATACTAGCGGGGGGTTATGGGCTGGCCACATTAAATTTTTATTTTGGACAACTTGTATTAAAAACTACAAAGCAAATTGTCTTTGTGTTCGATCTACTACAATGTATTTAATGAGTATATTACTTTGGTATTTGATCCCTAGTTCTACCGTATAAACTGTATATGATTCATTTCTGACCACTGGACCTTAACTCCTTGTCATTATGATGTTATAATCTTAATCTAATTTTGTTCTAGACGAGTGCATTTTGTAATAAATTAATTACAGATTGTCGCTTTGTTGATTTATTTTTCTACCACGAAATTACAGTATGAAGAGTTAATTAATAATCGACATCATTTTTGTAGCCTTCAATTATTAATGTCATACTAGAACTAATAATTATTTCTATAAGAAATCTGTTGTAAGAAAAACTAAAGTTTTGCACAATTGCAATCATGACAAAGTTGATTGATAATGTTGACAAACACCAAGATAGTTATCTATAGCTGTAATTAGATTAATTAATAAACTAGAAAGGTATTTTTATCGGTGTAACTAATTAAAATGAATTTGTCAATAAAAGAGTTTATCATAAGAGAACATCTTTTGTACTTAACAAATTAATTGTCCTTATTTATTAATCACATAGTCAATCGAAAAAATTATTGTAATTAATCAAGTTTGTATATCTTTTTACCTCCCGCAATTTGCAATTTGTGTCAATTTAATGTTATTAACCTTTTTGGCTATACGCGAGGGTATTACACTTGTCATTCAGTAAAATTATTGCAATCTTGCATTCTATTTATTTTATATAAATAATAGAATGTTAAATATAAAGGAAAACGGACAGTCAACTGACAGTCAAACGACAGTCAACAACAGTCTTCGATTCGATCAACCCAGCTGAAGATGAGACCCTAGATCTTCAGGGGTAGTCTACCCCTAGGTACGAGAAATACATTGCTAAATATCGTTCGTTAATTGTAATATCATATAAATATATTTGTATTTATTTTGTTTATTATTTAACTTGTTTTTATTAATACAAATCTTATTTATTTTTGTTTACTTTTGTGTTTAACTATTTTATATCCTATGACCGCAATTCGGTCTTTTGTGTTATTATTAATAAATATTTTCTAAATTATTACTTATTAATAATTGTAGAGTAGAGTTCAGCTTACCCGCTGATAGACAGCAGTGTACGTACGAGTATAACCCTACTTAAATCGTTAACATCGCTACTTCTGTTGCACCCCAGTCGCTATTGTTACATTCTATTTTATTCATTAGATTTTAATGTTCATCGGGTAACCGGAAATGACACTTTACTTGTAGCTCGAAATAGTTTTTTTTTTAATATCTTTAAATGTTATGTTTTCGTAATTTATGGATTATGGATTATTAATTTTTTATAGATATATATACAGTTTTAAATATAAACATAATTCCTTTGTTACGCAATTCAGATTACAAATGTATGTACCTAACTGACAGGTAAATGTCACTGTCAAAAAACCTATCATTTCAAATCAATAATGATAACGTTTTAAAAAGAAAGTAATAAATAAAACAATAATTATAGTTATGTTATACGAATGCAATACATATTATACTTTCCATCATCAATGTATTTAAATTAATAAAAGGCGGGAGGAATTGTGTTGAGCATATCAGATTTTTAATATTTATTTGATACACATATACTATTGGTGTCACTCGTCTTTTGGAGATTTACAGATCTCAGATCTGTGTTTTGTACAGAATGCGGCCGTTAATCATTGAGTTATAACATTATTTTTTGATAGCTCTGTTATAATTTGCTTATAGTCAGAAAAAATGACTGTCTGATCCAGCAATAAAACGCACCCCGGCGAGAAAAGTGACACAAGTCAAAATTTAGAAATTGTAAGTTCATGACATAAAATTGATCAAAAATAATATATAATTATCAGGAATAGTGACATTTATTAAAATATTATATTTTTCGAGAGATGAAGCTAATGTCGTTTTGTTTCGAGCTAATGTAAATAACTTTATTCACAATCATTATAGTAATATACAGATTCCTAACCTTTTGGAGGCTGGAAAATACGTCATTCCTAACTTTAATGACAATCTCTTGGGTTGGAAATAACAGATTTCACTTCCATCTTGGGTTGTAAATGTTTATGTACGGGTTGCCTAGCAACATTGCCGTAGATCCCCATAATTAAGTAGGCTAAACAAATTTTAAGACAGCTATTAATAAAATTAAAGGTTATAATTCATTGATTTAATTTGAAAATTATTGATTTAAAATGAGGATGATTGTGAATAAAATAGTATACATAACCTCGGTGGGAGTTTCATAACAGCCTAGCGCATTATCTCACCTCGAGGCTTCGCCTCTCGGTAATATACATAAGTCTTCGGCTGTAATTAAACATCTCCCACCTCGGATGTAATATACTATTACATTCGAGAAATGTCTGCTTTAATTTAAGTTTTACGCAAAACTACTTTTTGGACTTGTGTCACTTTTCTCGCCGGGGTGCGAAAACTACCGTGAGTATTTTTTAATGTGAAACATTGGGTTTGTCATATCCATGGTTACGACTCGACATTTGATTGACAGAAATGTATTTGCATAATTTGACACAAATATTATATTTAAATATTTCATTTTCTTCAAAGTAGATCCTTTAATATTAAATGTAAATGAAGGTAGGCCTTAGTGATCCCAGAAAAGAATTTTTGATAATTTTTTTTTCATTATTTCGGACGTTTCGAGCCCAAGTGGCTCATCATCAGCTTCAAAAAGTGATACAGTTAAATAAATTCATTAATACATTTTTGTAATAAAGTTGTAAAATAATATAAAAATCAACATTATGAAAAAAATTTTGCACGTGGCACTACATAATGTTGCAAAAAAAAATTTCATAATGTTGATTTTAATATTATTTTACAACGATGATAAAAATGTATTAATGAACTTATTTAACTGTATCACTTTTTGAAGCTGATGATGAGCCACTTGAGCTCGAAACGTCCGAAATAAAGAAAAAAATTTTATCAATAATTCTTTTCTGGGATCATTAAGGCCTACCTTCATTTACAAATGGTTTAGTTTTGATTCTTCAACTGCAACCACATTAATATTATAGTTAAAAATTTGTGTAGGCTTTTTGGATCTTTTGTTTATTAAAACGTCCAAATGTAAATTAAATTGTATGTTTCAATAAACAAAATATCCAAAAAGCCTACACAAATTTTTTTAACTATATTTAAATATTGTAAGAAATTTAGCCGAGTCAGAAAATCACTCGGGCACAAGGTGCACACAATCAGCATACAACATTGTTGTTTACTTTATTGTAAAATGTAGGTAACCTTCTATTTTACAATATTCAATGAATATTTTTTTTCAAAAATATTTATTCCTACATATTTTCGAAAGATCTTTATCAAATCCCACTCAATTGAATCTGACATATTACTCTCGATGCAAAACAAGTAAACTCTAATTATCATTCCTAATTATATCTTGTTTACATGTTATTAACAATATTCCCCACGACATAAGTTGAGTTGCGTTGCATGCCGTATTTCATACATAGCTGAAATGTTTACACTCCTTCGCCGCATGCATTTTATCTGTAACTAATTATCTTAGTTGTGATCACAACGTTCAGTCGACATGCTCTACATTTGAGATTCTTTATGTAACGTGAAAACCGGTAACGGAAAAATGGATTATTCATTTCAGCGTGACATTACATTAGTTAACATGTATGAGAAAGGAATATTATACACTCACTCAAAATATAATAGAAGGTATGAAGGTTTCATTAGATGAAATATTGTCTGGTTTAGCAATCGGTTTCATAGTACAGTGTTGCAAATAAACACTGGATAGCAATATAGTCCATATTTTGTAAATTTCAGTTGTATATAACGACTTTTTATCTCCCGCTACCCTTGCTAAAAATCACATATTGAGTAAATGACCACGTTTTAAGGACCCTAGAATCCAATTTTAACATTATCACGATGATGTCTGTATGTCTGTATGTATGTATGTATGTATGTATGTATGTATGTATGTATGTATGCATGTATGTATGTATGTATGTATGTATGTGTGTGTGTGTGTGTATGTGTGTATGTGTAAGGATTTTGTTGACGCTCTAACTCAAATACCATCATTCAGAAAATTCTGAAACCTAGTATTTCTACCCTATTCTAATATGGAAAGACACCATTAGATAATGTTTTGACCTCTGGCATGATTTACATGCTGAGTAATCTTAACTTCTCTGTTTTCACTTTGTAGTTTCTACTGTTGATGAGAACTTAGTTCTTGAAATACGTATATAGTTTTTAAATTTATTGTTAAGGTTAAGGGGTTTTTTCTTTAGTTATAACTTTACCTTAAGACTCCATTTTAGTTTTATAATTAAGATGACTTCCCGGTCAACGGAGATAAATAACTACTTTAAACTTAAAACTAAGATTACAACCTCCAATAATTGCAAAAATTCTGAAAATATAATAAAAGTCGCTAAAAATAAATGGCTAGAATCCGAAATTAAAAATCATTACGCTAATAGAAGTAAACTAGAAATTAAAGCTTATGAATTACATCTTAAATTAATTAAAAACTTAAATAATTTTGAATTTAATGAATGGTCGGTTTTCGAGAACAAAATGTATGAAGTAATTAATCATAAATTTACAAATAAAATAAAAAATTAAAACAGCTAATACCCAAAAATACAGAAAATAACACTATTATTAATGAAAACATCGTTATCAATCAATCATCGGAAACATTTAATACAGATGAACTTAACTTGTTAAATAAAGGTTTAAAATACTCTCTTAATAATAAAAACACAGCGTTAGAAGATATAATAGCTAGAATTGAAACCAGTATTAAATATTTCGATAACAGCACTAAAGAATATGTAAGAAACGCTTGTAAAATTCAAATATCTAATCATTTAAACCATTTCAAAAACAAACCAAATAACAGTGAACTTAAAATTATAAATAATCTTAAAAAACGTGATGTATTTTATTTAAAAGCGGATAAAGGAAATAAAATTGTAATTTTAAATAAATCGGAATATTTTGACAGAGCAAATAAATTACTAAACAACGGCCCTTATATACAAATTAATAAAAATCCACTACCTAAAATGATTAAGAACTTTAAAAATACTCTTAAAGATTGTCCAAATTTAATTACAAAAAACATAAATTTTAAAATTAATGTTTCAAATCCAGCGGTTCCAAAAATGTATTGTTTGCCAAAAATTCATAAACAGGATAATTCGGTATAAATAACAACAAATTATTAAAATAAAAATTATTACTAGGAAAAGTATTGAATTCATTTAAAATAGTTTTTGAAAAATGTGAAACAAGCTCATTAGAGAAAATATATGGTTATAAAATTATGATATAAAATAAAATCTGAATATTCTCGTAAATAACAAACGTTTTTATCTTCCGCAACCTGCCATTACGCAACTGGTACTGGCGTCCACTATAACTAGATCACTTCTCGATCACGATCCGTCGGTAGATCATAAGCGGGCAAGAGCCGAGGCCCCGACTGTATGCAGCGCCTACTATGCTCCACCGGAGAAAAATCCTTATTGATCGTATTTTGATCTGACACGTAATACTTCTTGTCGTAAATCGCTCTGATATTTGCATTGAATTATCGATTCACGTGGGTATGAAATTGCGTTCGCATTTCCAATTTCATTGCAAAGATATATTGCTGACTTCCCTCAACAATACAACAACAAGAAGAGGATGAAAGTTTATGGAGGTACTGTTGGAATGTGGTATAACAATAGTAGTAATTTATTCTAAATATTAAATTCTATGGAACTAAATATATAAATAAATAATAATAATATAAATAATAATTATAAAATTAAGTTACGATATTTATGTTAGTTGGAATTTAGTTTATCAATTATTTAAAGTATCGTTCAAAATATTAAAGAAATTTCTTTGAAATGCAGCGTGTTTTATTCGTGAACAACTCATTCGCTAAAATTGTGTAGTACGTAATAAAAAAGAGAATTTCATGCCGAACTCTTATTTTGAAACCGCGTGAGAGTGGTGAATGAAAAAGAGCAAAATACAAGTGAAAATCTGTTGGATACCATTGACAAACATTTCAAAGACTAATTTTAATAATTCCAAGCAATTATTTATTAATTACAACGGCTGCATGAATATATAAGCCACAAAATCATAAATAATGTACTTAATTCGTAGCCACGGCTTGACCTGATATTCAAGTTACTTGACTTGACTTGAAATCAAGCCAAGCTCAAGTCAAATAATAGTAGCCAAAAGTCAAGGAGTTACAATTTCAAGTACTTGAAAAATCAAGAAGTTCTTCAAGATTACATTTCATTTTCATATAGTTCCTTATGTTTTATACGTATATCAATAATATACCTTGAAATATAGACTTTTGCCTATTCATAAAAATAAATCATACATTCAAATTTAAAAGTTAAAAAAAGATATAATAGTATAATATACATATTATATATTTATAGTATAGAAATGTATTATGGTAGATCTTAAAAAGGGTCAAGTCGAATTTTAACCGGGCAGGTTCCAAATAAATAAATAAAATTATATTGGCAATGATTCCGCTTAATTTTAATATTTGACCGTGCCTAGATGCACTTGATTTTTCCCGATATATATAACATTCGGTTTTGATACATTTTGGAACTCTAAATTTTTCTTCGAGATGTTAAGAGGTTTAAAAAATTTATTCATTATTGGAATATATACTAGAATGACCCGAGAATATGTGGACAAAATCTGAAGTACCAATTATTATACTTAATTCAAATGGAGTATTGCTTTTTGGGCTTTTGTGCGATAGTTTAACCATCTACAGTTATCTTAACAATAATGATTAGGACTTCAAATTTTGTCAGCATAGCATTATGGTGCGCTACCCCATACCACACACAGCTAGGTTACGATTCTACTGATTCGGGTGTTTTCGTGCATAATCGGTTCGTTATCAAGTAGCTTGAATTTGCATGAAATTACTTGATCAAGTCAAGTAGTCACCATAGAATATCAAGTCACCAAGTAGGTAATGAATATTTGAGTTAGCCATGTATTCTTATTAGAAATTGATGAAGGATACGAGTTTTTGAACTTCAGGAGAATAAATATAAACATACATTTCAAACTGTTTGGCGTCTTAGCCTTAGATGCAAAAGCAGATATTTGCCTTTGGATGGATCAAGTTACGGATCTTCTTTCAAGAGATCATGTTGAGAGGATAATAATATAGTAAACAAATTAATATTAACATGGATAGCGAAATTACTGTCAGATGCATAAGCAGATCAACGTACGGGATTAATGTAATTTAATAAGTTTTGCCAAACAAACATACTCGTAATTTCTGCTTTTATATAACAATCACTTCTGTTGGTAGAATATGCTTTTCTTAAAGTGTTGGCTGTAGGTGTAAATTATTACTCTGCTTCGCCCAAAGTATAATTTAGTGTCTGAGATAAGATATAAGAAACAATTTCTTCTGTTTCAAAACTTATAGTAGTTTAATTGTATATCTTAGAATATTTAGGCGCAATCAAGCATGCCATGCAAATTCTCGCGGGCATTTTGATCGAAGATTACCAGCGATAACTATAAATGCATTGTTGCTTAATAATGCACTTTGCTACGATGCAATTTTAGAATAAGAGACCTTTAGAATAAAAGATGATGGGTGTATTAAAATTGTATTGTTGAATGTTTCGAAATTGAAATTATTTGACGGGAAAATAATTTTGTGAATTGATTCATCAAGAGATTTGCTTGAAAATTAAAACAGGAAAACATTTACATTCAAAAAAATTTAAATTATAAATATAATGCAGAATTGTAAATTCAATAAATAAAATTAAAATATCTTTTATATAAGAATTTTTTTCAGAAAAATGTTTTATAAATTTATATTAAGTTAAATAGAATCGTAGAAATCAGTGCCACAATTGAAACAGATGATTATAATAATTTAATTTATAGATTCAATGATTAAAATACGAGCCCAAATTCATATTGGTTTGGCCGGTTAACATTTTCACCAAACAAATTATAAAACCTACGCAAAAGGTGAGAAATTTCTAAAATTCAGCTATTTAATATTGGGTCACATCGCTTCTTTTAGTAATATCAGTTTCAAATAATTCTATTAGGCATTGTATCCCTAAGTTCTGCACATTTTTCTGTCAGTATTATCCCATATGTCTTGCTAGACAAATTTTACTATACGCACTGGATTTTTACGAAGTTGCTTTCATTGTCCCAAAAGTAAAGTCTCAGGTAGAAGTTAAATCTGGACTAGACAGTTTCTTTAAAGTCTATATTTAAAGTAGCCTAAAAAAATTTATAGAAATTTTTAACCATTTGTGTAGATTTTATAATTTATTGAAAATGTAAACCGGCCGAATTATTATCAGTATAAAAAATATAAACATTAGATAGAATAAAAATATGACAATGTCATTATTAATATGAATTAATCTATCCATAAACCATAAAGTCCAGCAGTATATTTGTTAACTATTCCATGTCGTCATTTCTATTTGAAACATATTTTGCATTGGAATGAATTTTTTCATAAAATCCTTTATATGTAATATCATAGAATTGAGATTTTACAACTAGGATTGATTTCACTGTGTCGGCTGTGAGATTTCATGAATTGAACTGATTTAATGATTCTCCATCATAAGATTTTCTGAAAAGCGGGACATTTTGATGTCCTCCAAACACTATTGGTGCCATCGCGACATGCTTCTTAAAAATGGGACTGTCCCGGATGGGATATCCGTCCCGATTTATTTGGACCTACTTGCGGCCAATTCTTAACTCAAATTCTGCATATACTTCAAGAAATTCTGTTTAAAATAAACCCTAAAATTGGTTTATATAGGTCCACACCAAGTTGTGTAAATTTAACAATTTTGGTATAAAAGTACACGTTAAAGTGGTTGAAAATAAAATACGAATGTTTTGTAACATAGCATCAACTAATGTATTTTAATTGTGCAGTCATGGTACACGATATATACGTATATGTATGTATAAATGTATTATAAATAAATAAACACAATATGTTCAAAAATCTCATTTACAGAACATATTTTACATAGATTAAATGATGATATACCTAGTACTTACCAGGTAATGGAATATCTTCAAACCTGATGCCTTCGTTTAAGAAAACACATTTACACAAATTTTTGTATTTCACTTTAAATGTTAGTTAGTATCATCTTATACACAAAACACAGAAATATATATTCGAACACTTCCAAGTATCACATCAGACTAACTACGGTACGATTTTTAACTTGTTTCATTAGGAACAGACAGCACTGATCAGAGTATAGAATGAAATTTCCTTAAATTATTAATAAAATAGTATAATTTTTTTATAACTTATTTAACACTACAATTTTTACTTCGTTTTTTACCTTTCGTCACCTTTAGGTAAGGAAGGTATTGTCTTTGGTCAAAAAATTCGGTGGTGAGTTTTTAATGAATAAGCACGTTTTAGGGTCCCTACAATACGAATTTACTATTTTTAAGATGATGTCTGTATGTATGTGTGTACGTGTGTGTATCCGTGTGTGTGTGTGTGTGTGTATGTGTGTCCGTGTGACAAATTTTTCTCCGACGATAACTCCAATACTATACTCGTAATTCTAAAAATTATAATTCTTTCGTATTCCTCTTCTGTACATCCATATGAAGAGTTGATTAGATTTTGGTTATAATGGATCCACCGAAAGTACCCTTAATTGAAGTTTTTAACAGTTTTTCTTAAAAAAAACGCAGTTAAATATTATTTTTTGACATGTTATTATATTTATGAAAGAAAATACTCTTCTCTATACGGTTTGATTATTCATTTTCCTTCATATTCAATAGATGTAGAGTTAAAGCATTATAAAGAAATTAATTTTCAAAAATTAGTCAGCTTTGCTATTTATCATGGAAACAGCTGATACATTCAAAATTCTAATTGACAGATGTGTGTTGCAAGTGCAAAACCAAATATGGAAAGTATGGGATAAAAAATTAGTATTTCATAGTGGTCCTCTCAAGTGACATGCAGTGAAAGGCTAAAAAGAAGATGGAAGGACTGCATCGCAGAAGACTTGAGAAGGACTGTGTGAAGAAGATGCGTTGGATAGGAATGAGTGGAAGAGAAGAGGAAACAGCGACCCCTAATAAAATAGGGGAAAGCTGAAGAAGAAAGTAAAATGTGTTTTTGCATTTTACTTAGTGTATGTTTATGTCATAATTTTATTGGATTTATAGAACTTTTCAAATGAACTTTTGGTATGAAATTTGTAGAAAATAGTACCTATGTGTTCGTGTTCGATTTTACATGATATTATATAGAAACTGTTCCACGGTCCTTTTGGTATGCGATTTGTGCAAAATACATCGAATTGACGGAAGGTCTTGTGCTGGCCACAACAGATTTTTTATGTACAATTGGCCATTTTTATTGTTGATGTGCGCATGCTTGCTTAGTTAGAGTGAGAGTACCGATGTTCTCTGTGAAGTATGAGGTATGTATATTATTATTTCTACTTCACACTAATTATCCAACCGTTGTTATTATCCTGATTATTATTAATTTCCGTCACTGGTTCACTAAAAATAATTAAAATAGTAATCATTTGTGAAAAGCAAACAATAAGTTTATAAAATAATACGTATATGTGTTTCAACCATATAAAATTTCGATGAAAAATCATGTAACTTCAAATGGCTGTAACTCGAGATCCGATGAAGTAAAAAATCTTGCGTGATATGAAAGGAAGAGAATTTCATGCTGAATTCAGACTTTTATTGTCCGTTATTCTATCCTTAACCGTGCATGAGTGGTGCATAAAAATAGAATAACGTACGATAAAAATCTGAATTCAGCATGAAATTTTCTTTTACGTCAAGCATGATTTTTTTACAGCATCGATTCTCGAGTTACAGCTGTTTGAAGTCACATGGTTTTTCATCGAAATTTTGTATTATTGAAAATACACAAAATTTCGATGAAAAATCACGTAATTTTAAATGGTTGTAACTCGAAACCCAATGATGTAAAAAAAAAATCATGGTTGACATGAAAAATTTCATGCTGAATTCAGACTTTCATCGTCCGTTATTCTATCTTTAACCGTGTATGAGTGGTGTGTAATGATTTTATTTAAATTGGATGGGTTTTCTAAATGATACACATTGTAGATATAAATTTTAATATTCAAGCATGAGTAAACGTATACTAAAACAAGTAAGAGCCAAAACAACAATAATCATCGAAGGAAGACAACGACTCCGTTTTTGTACAAAAGTCAGGTTCCGGAGTTGTTGCCAACTTCTTTTAAATTTAATAATAAATTCCACTATTACATATGTATGTAACATGGTGCATGAAATTTTGTGAAATGAACTAAATTATTTAGTTCAACAGTTGACAGTTCTAAACTTGAACTTCAAATCTTAAGAATATAATTTTTAGTTTATAAAAATGTTAATGGATGTCTCATTTTCAATGAAAATGGTCAATTAACAAATTTTACAAAATTTATGCCCGTATTCACCAACATCAAATAAATCTTCGAATGGCTTATTCATTGAATAAGAAAAAATTATCGCATCGATATCATAACACAAATGGAGGTATTTATTCTAGATGTCATATTTTGATGCGATATTTTTCTCATATTCAATGAATAAGCTATTCGAAGATTTATTTGATGTTGGTGAATACGGGCAGATCGTTTTTTTACACAGCTAAAATATCTTACAGTGTACCACAGATGATGATAACTTTAACAATTTATATTAAATTAGGGAATGTCTACTGCACTCTCCAAACAGAACCGTAAAGAAATTAGTGAACTGTCGCACATGCGCAGAGTGGCCACTTCTCGAACAGAACCTAAAAACCGCTGTCAACCAATTACGAATTGTCAATTAGGTATTGTTATAGTTTGTCTTTTAAAAAAAAAAACCTAACTGACAATTCCTAATTGGTAGACAGTGGTTTTTAGGTAGATTCAAGAAGTGGCCGCTAGAATTGTCCACTAGATTCCATCTGGTCCAGGTACGACAGTTCCCTAATTTTTTGCGGCTCTGTCTGGACAGTGCAGTAGATACTTTCATAAAATTATTACAAATCTCTTCCTTTTTCCTAACCTATCACCTATCCTAAGTCCTAACCTCACAATAACCTCATCTACGATATCGTAGCTATCGCTGCATCTAATCCCAATTCAATTACATGTGATATTAAGTCTCATAGTGCCCTCTGCTCATGCATAATGCAGCAAGCAAATTGGTAATCCGTTGACACTAGGATTGTGTGACGTCACAGTCACAGTGCAAGGCAGCTTCATTTAAATAGCGAGAGTTAAGATGCAAGTGGTTGAGCATCGTGGGTAGATGAGATGCAGATCTGATTTGTGCTTCCTGATATTGAAAGTGCAATAGAAGAAATGGGATATTGAATTGCAAATGATGGGCGGATGGATTTGCTAAGTTAGATACTGTATCGTCCAAAAATAAGGATACCTACACCTGATAATTTGTCGCAAGCTGTTGCTTTCTTCTCCCAAAATATTAATTTATACACGAAAATTGTGAATAATTTCTTTTCTGATTTGCATATTTCAAACTTTTATTTATCTGTCATTTGAAGCTATGTTGCGAAACTTAAACGAGTTATATCTTAGTTAATAAATTTTTTAAACTATCGTCGTCAGTATAAATATGAAATTAACAGGAGAGCATTTTTACCTTCCGTCACCTTTAGGTAAGGAAGGTATTGTCTTTGGTCAAAAAATTCGGTGGTGAGTTTTTAATGAATAAGCACGTTTTAGGGTGTGTGTGTGTGTGTGTGTGTGTGTGTGTGTGTGTGTGTGTGTGTATGTGTGTCCGTGTGTGACAAATTTTTCTCCGACGATAACTCCAATACTACAATTCTAAAAATTATAATTCTTTCGTATTCCTCTTCTGTACAACCATATGAAGGGTTGATTAGATTTTGGTTATAATACAGATATTAAAGAAAATACTTCTCTCTATACGGTTTGATTATACATTTTCCTTCATATTCAATAGATGTAGATTTAAAGCGTTTTAAAGGAATTAATTTTCAAAAATTAGTCAGCTTTGCTATTTATCATGTAAACAGCTGATAGGCATATTCAAAAAATTTTAATTGACAGATGTCAGTTGCAAGTGGAAAACTAAATATAGAAAGTATAGGATCTAAAATTGGTATGTCATAGTGTTCCTCGCAAGTGACATGCAGAGAAAGGACAAAGAGAAGATGGAAGGACTGTATCGCAGAAGACTTGAGAAAGAAAGGACTGTGCGAAGAAGATGCCTTGGACAGGAATGAGTGGAAGAGGAGGAAACAGCGACCCCTAATAAAATAGGGGAAAGCTGAAGAAGAAATGAAGGAAGTGTCAAGTGCATTTTACTTAGTGTGTGTTTATGTTATAATTTTATTGGATTTGTAGAACCTTTTCAGATGAACTTTTGGTATGGAATTTGTAAAAAATAGTATGTGTTCGTGTTCGATTTTACATGATATTATATAGAATCTGTTTTTTGTACATAGTAAAGCAAGTATTGTAATCGCGAAAAATTTCGGTTTTCAGATTTCAGCGGAAATATCCTTTTTGACTATTATAACATCTAGTTTTGCACCACCCTTTTTGAGCTTTGCATATCCTCAGTTGTGCTTTACTTAACGCCAAAAATAGATTTTAATGAAAAACTATATTAAAATATAATCCAAATTTGGTATATAATATTGTTTTTTATTGTATTTAACAAGTCTTCTGAACACATACAATTCTAATTATATCTAAGTTCATAAATGTCAGAGATTCTTCCAATTCATTAAGAAGATTGGCGGTATTTCTAATAGATATATGCATTTTTCCTACAATTTTAAATATTTAATTAATAAAACAATAAGGAAGATTAAAAGTACTTTCCAGAAAAAGCTTTCAGAATGTCACTAAAACTGTTGATTTTTGACACTGACATCTGTCACTTACAAACTATTATGTTATAAATATTACTATGTTATAAACATTTGAATTTGTCAACTGGTTTCCTTAATGTAGTTTAGCTTCTTCGATGTATTGCATCTGATTGTTCTATATGTTATAGTGTCTATACAAGATATAATAAAAAATTTATGTGTATTAGATGCATAATTTTATGTTCTTCAATATTTAATAACAAAAATTTCCAATAAATTATATTTAGAAGATTTTTTCTTAGAAATTACTAATTCCGGTTGTCCAATTGTTACCAAAACCTTTTCAGATCTTCCCAGGAATGTCATATTGAGGAATTCATAGTTAAACAGGTTATAGGTCTTATAGTTTTTGAGGAATCGTCACACACACATACACAGACATAATCGTAAAAACGTTATAATCGGATTCTAGGGACCTTAAATCGTGCTTATTCACTAAAATCTGGATGTGCATTTTTAGCATGAATCCAATATTTCTCTTAGCGAGAGGTAAAAAGGCAGTATAAATTCTACTTCTTACTTTCCAATGTTCAATGTTCTTTAATAACACATTTCACTATAAAGTTATCATAAAAACGTGAGATAAATTTTAGACACATTTGAATAATACGAGTATGTCATAAACCGATTGACTTGCAGATAAAAATGATTAATTTATTCACTCAAAGATTTCTTGACACACGAAACTCGTTCAAAGACAATTCAGAATTCTACTTTCAAATTGTAACAATTATATGATAACAGGAACATTTGCTGTCAGATTTATTTCTAGCGTAATTTTCATGACAGCACTGTTTTTATCTGCAACGAATTAGATAGATTTTAATGATTGAGACATTGACATTTTGTAATATTTTTTTTTGTTTTGTTTTGTTAACTGTTGTAACTGATAGGGTCATATACAATCCAATAAAATAGTACAAGGTTTATTTGACGGTTATGATATATGAGCGGTTATCCGACAAAATTGTCAGGCCTATTCTGTAACTCATTGGTTACTTTTTAGCAACTGGTTAAAAAGATTAACCAATCAAGTATGTTTATATACAACAAAAATTGGATTTTTATTTGTCAAATTAATATCTATTGGATAAATTTTTTAAGCACTGAGTTACATCCTTGCTTGAAGTTTACATGTGTGAATTATTTCGTTTTAAGGTCATTACATACTATAAATTACTGAACTTAAATGTTTAAGAGCTGGTAGAAATTTAAATAAACACTAAAATTGGGTTATATAGATCCACACGATGGTAATCACAAATTTGATTATCTAATTATGTATGTTACAGTAAGACAACCAATCGGTTGGACTTGGGACAAATGCAACAGTATTCCAAGCAGAAGTACACGCAATTTTAACCAGCGTGCAATTACTATTGGAGAAAAACTACCACAATAGAAGAATCTCCATAGTAACAGACAGCCAAGCCGCACTTAAGGCACTAAACTCGTGTGAGGTAGGCTCAGGACTAATTCTGGACTGCATCCACAGATTGAATGTCTTAGGAGCGACGAATAAATTAAGATTGATATGGGTACCCGGGCATTCAGAAATTGAAGGAAACCGGGCAGCCGACCATCTTGCAAAAGATGGGCAAATATACCTTTTATAGGACCAGTACCTGCTTGCGGAATAACTGCGCAAACAGTTAAGCAAGAACTTAATACTTTGCTTTGGCAATGGCACAAACGGCATTGGACAGCCACATCAGGCCAAAAACATTCCAAGCTCTTCCTGAATGAGCCATCCAAGAAAAGAACAGACAAATTACTTGTAAGCAAGATGTCAGACTAATAACAGGACTGGTAACAGGACACTGTCAATTAAATAAACATTTGCATAGGTTGGGCCTCAAACAAGAACCAACATGCAGAGGATGTGGAGAAGAGGATGAAACCCCTGAATACTTAATTTGTCACTGCGAAGCATTTATGGCAAGCAGACATAGTCTTTTAGGAGCAGAGAAATGGCACACTGAGACACTAAAGTACATTAGTCTAAAGAAAATCTTGGAGTGTACAAAACAAAGATCTTATTTATAGAATGCCTTTTACATATTGTACCTTATTGAAAATCTTCATATCTCATGCCTTCGTTTAAAAAACATATTTACACTAATTTTCGTATTTCATTTCAAATTGCTTTAAAAATTATCATTTTTAATACACAGAAATATACATAGGTCTATCCACCGATAAGTACAACAAACTACTACCTTAGCTTTCGATTTTTAACTTGTTTCATTACGAATACGATAGAGCACTGATCACAGTGTAGAATGAAATTTCTTTAAAAAATTACCATATTTATATATAGTGTAAGTTTCTTTATAAATTATGCTATTTAACACTGTAATTTTTTTAACCACATTTTATTGTATACAGTTTGAAATTTTTTTCAAGATTTATTGATGATTTCTACACAATAGCTATTTGTGTATTAAGAGCGCAAAATGCGACATTGTCGATTGAGAAGTTGTCATTCGAGAGAATGTCCATTTGCGCTAGAAACACACACAAGATTTTTTCTACAGTCGCCACAATGGGGTCCTCCACCATAACAAAAAATAATAAAATGTACACTTTATACTTACAGTACTGCTCAATAAAAAACGATTGGCTAATACAAAAGATACGGTTTAAACTTAAAAAGGCTTTTAAATGATTATATCGTTACATTAGCCATCTATTCCATAAATAAAAACCAAAATTAGAGCGTGGAAGCAAGGATTTGTGATGATTTGATGAGTTTTTGTAGCAAAATGTGTTGTTAGTTGTCACGCCTGTCACACTGAAAAATTAACAAATATTTCAAGGAATTTGTGATTATATAGACATGTATGTGCATTGACTGACTTCTCGCAATTATTTAAGTAACGAAATAACCAATAACTTTATTGTAATCAAAATAAATAGTTAACTAGAGATCAGATGTCAGTATGAACTCGCAACTATCCTACCGCCATCTGTGTACAATCATTCCTATTACTAAACATAACTGTTCACACAATTTATTTTATATTTAATTTTATTTTATCGTTATTTTCCATTCTTCTTGAGTTTTTATTCAATCTAATCTAAGCATTTTATACTTTCGTTTTTGTAAATGAATGCCCTATTTCATTTTCACAGCAGTGTGGCATTTTGTTAGGTTATGTTAAATACCGACAGAACATATGTCAAATTGACTATGGACGTGATAAATGTGTAACTACAGTGCCATTAGTTCCTAACTGAACATTTTCATTAAGAATGTAGACAAGTGACATTTCTCAACATTGTATACTTAGAAATTTGGACAGCGAGCGTTTTTTCTACTTTGTCGCGCATAAGCGGCAAAGTGACATTTTGCGTTGACAAAAGAGAGCGCAAATGGCTACTTTCTATAGTGACTGTAGAAAAATATATTTCACTTCTTACCAAATAAGTTAAAATATCTTAGACTAGACTAAGTATATGTTAACAAAATGTAATAGTGAAAATACTTGTATACCTATACTTACGCTTGGTGAACAGTTTTGGATGACTATGTGGTTCTAACGGCTCAGAATCAAATTCGGACGACGCCAAACTGAAAAATTAAATCCAATTATCAAATAACACAAAAGATATAACTCATGTGATTTTATTCTCCAGGGTTGCGTTCCAAAACCTACTCTAGAGTACGAATTAAATTCAAAGTCGTTCCAAAACTCATAACCTTATTCTCTCAGTTTACTCCGCAATATTTTCAAACATGGATGGTCACTATCCTCAACATATGAAAGTAATTTGCCTTCTTGAGGAAGAAAACATGCTTTTGGTTGTAAATAAACATAAATACACATTGGCCCATATTACGAGCACACTTTTGTGATAAAAGCGCTTTTATGGAGTGTTCTTTTACATTATATTCTTTTATTATAAAAGTGTGCACGTAACACGGGTCATTGATACTAATGTTTGTTGTAATTATAGTTTTGAAAATTATTTAAAATTACTTTTAATTTAGTGTCAGACTTTTAGTCCAACAAAACTTTCATTCGTTCCAAAACACACTACACCTTTAAATTACGTCATTATACTCCAATTCCTATTCCAGTAAAGTGCCCAAAAACCGTCATTAAAAGTTCAGAAATCGGCGCTGAAGGAATCCATTTCATGACGATTTCAAGCAAATGCAGGGTTGCCAACCTTACAATAATTATTGCACACATAAAATAATTTGTGCAAGAAGAACGAACTAAACAATTCCGATGAAGAAGATTGAAATAAAATATGATTTTGACTGAGTGTTCTTTACGTTAACCTCAGTCGTCAATAATTATACCTCAAATTTTACTAACGTCTTAAGGGGTGTGCCACAGGGCTCTGTCCTTGGCCCTCTGCTGTTTATACTCTACTTTAACGAATTAGGCAATGTCGTTGATAAAGGAATGTACATAGCATATGCCGATGATTTGTCATATGTACACGCAACAAATGAACCTGAAATTATACTGACAATAGTTTAAATTTATGTGTAAATCTAGAAAAAACTGTATGTTTGAATTTTAGAACAGGTATTAAGGACAAAAGTATTCTACTAAAATTTAACAATAAATCTATAATACAAACAGAGCATTGCAAGCTGTTGGGTCTGAACATACGAGAAGATTTGAAATGGGATTTAGAAATAGAATCAATCTGTAATAAACTTACACCACTCTGTTATGCAATTCGTAGATTATTAGATGTAACTAGTTTCAAAACAGTAAAAACATTTTATGACACAAAATTCTGTTCAATAATAAGATACAGCATTGTATTTTGGGGCAATTCTCAGTCTTCAATAAGAGTTTTCAAATTTCAAAAATGTGCTATACGACACATGTTTAGATTACCTAGGAACACTCCCTGTAAAAATGTTTTCAAACACAATAAGATTCTTACAGTGCCTAGCATTTATATATATATATATATATATATATATATATATATATATATATATATATATATATATATATATATATATGAGTTATGCGTTTTTACGTTTGCAAATCATATAACCGACAGTAATTTTCAAAGACATGAACAAATACATAATTACTGTACCAGAAATAGACAAAACCTCGTGCTAAGGAAACATAAAACTAAGCTTTTTGAAAATAATCCTTATTATAACTGTTGTATTTTATTCAATAGTTTACCCAGCGACATAAAAAATCTCAAACCTTGAACACAGTTTTTACTCTGTAAATGAATATTTAAGTATTTAATCATTTGTAATTTTTTATCTATGATCTATTTCTATTGTGACTTGTGACTTACCTTATATTACTATGTAATCTTCTGGGCTAAATAAAGTATTATTATTATTATTATTATTATTATTATTATTATTATTATTATTATTATTATTATTATTATTATAATTAGACAACAGGAAGAAGTAGTTTCTTAAAACAATTCTTCTAAATATTATTTTTTGAAAATTTGTGTTATTACACTAATATTGAAGAAAATAAAATTCTACATCTGATACATTTAAAAAATTTACATTTTCTATATTTTTAGAGATTTATGCCCGTATTTATAAACACTCGTAAAAAATTTAAACGGTTCGTTATAATATTTATCCAATAAAAACAGTCGACATTGAAAGAAATTTAAAATTTTGTTTGTCAAGTTTTATTCTATTTGTCAAATATTATAACGAGCCGTTTTGAAACTGTACGAGTGTTCATGAATATGGGCAAAAGACTATAATAATAATCGGATGTAATAAATCGTACAGGCTAAACTACACCAAGGAAACCAATTGACAAATTCTAATGGTTCTAATATTTGTAACATAGTTTGTAAATGACAGATAAATGTCAAAAATCAACAGTTTTAGTGACATTTTGAAAGCTTTATTTGGGAAGTAAATTTAATTTTCCTATTCTTTAGTAATTAAAAATTTAGAATTATGTTGTTATCTTGTTAATGAATTGGAAGAATCTCTGACATATAGGAACTTCCTCATACAATGAAAAAATAGATTTAGAATTGTTCGTGTGCACAAGACAATAGTGCAAAACCAAAGATGGAAAGTTGAGGATCAGAAAGTGGTACAAATCATAGTGTTCCTCGCAAGTGACATGCAGTTGCAGCCTCGTCTCAGGATTGGAACTTTCAATGCCGGGAGTACGAGGAAGGCCAAAGAGAAGATGGAAGGACGGTATCTCAGAAGACTTAAGAGAGGAAGAACTGTGTAAAGAGTGCGTTGGACAGGAATGAGTGGAAGAGAAGAGTAAGAAACAGCGACCCCTAATAAAATACGGAAAAGCTGAAGAAGAAAGAAGGAAGTGTTAAGTGCAATTTACATAGTAGGTATATGTGCATGTTACAATTTTATTGGATTCATAGAATCTTTTCATTGGAACTTTTGGTATGGGATTTTTACAAAATACATCGAATCGACGGAAGGTCTTGGGTTGGCCACAAGAGATTTTTATTATAAAATGACATTTCGACAGTGAAGTGCAATACAATACTTATATAACATAGAATAGGGCTGTTGCAAGAATTTTTATATGACTTCTAAGTATTAAATTTGAAAAGATATTGTTCTTTAAAGAGCCTCAAATTTGAAAATATCGCTAAATATCCTTTAGATATTTTACAATTAATTTTTGAAATCTGGATAAAATTTTGAATAAGTCACGTGATCTGAAACAGAATGTGACGTCAGAGTACATACATCTTCAGCGGTTCTAAGGTGTCAAGTGTATTGTCAAAATTGTTAAACAAGTGTCAAATAAGAATCACGACCAGAACTTTAAAGTAAAATATATTATCAATTTATATAATAAATTCAGTTTATATATTTTATTTACCTCAACTCTTTAACACCCCTTATTTCGGTAGCAGTAAAACAATCGTTCTGATATAAATTCAGCCATCATCCAGCTATCAACATGTGACAAACTTTAGCCTACGTTTATTTATATAAATAATATAAATAAACGTAGGTGATGGAAAAACTGTTTTCCTATTGGCTATTAAAGATGTAATCTATGTGCTTCTACGTCACAGAAGTGGGGGTAGTTTTTCAGGACGCCAATATTTTTATTTAATTATTTCCACAAATAACAACAAAATAAAAATTATTACTAAGAAAATCATTCCATAAACTTTCATTTAAAATAGTTTTTGAAAAATGTGAAACAGGCTCATTGAAATGAAAATATGCCAAAATTACTATAAATATAGCTTTCTGTGCCCTAATTTATGTGGATTTTAGTGTTTTTTAATGGTTTTGCAACTACCTGTATATAACCACAAAATAAAATTGTGGAGGGATGGGTTTTCTAGACTTTGAACGAAGATATTTACCATCTTTTTATAGTAAAATTTCTAGGAATAATTCTTAATAATTGATTTTCAAAGTGGCAATTTAATCATTTTCCTAATGTAAATGAATAGGGTATTTGTTTACTGTATAATTTACAGCGCTCCGTGCAAATTATGAATTTATTAAGTCTGTAATGGAGTCGGTAGAAAAGTGATATGTAAATTAGTAGGTGGGAAGGTAATAGATTGCGGACCGGCACCGGCCATCCGACTTGGACTCGGAATGAGATTCAGATTGTTTATGGTTATGATTTACTAATTTATTGATGACATTTAGGAAGGTTACTGTTCGTTGCTTGATGCCTGAGTATCGTATAGCATAACTGCTTCCAAAGTAGAAAGATATGCCTGCTGTGTACTATTAATGTCGAGTTTGATAATGGTAATGGCTTCCCTTAACTACGCTGCAGAGCAAAGATATATAAAATTAATTTTATTGCTAACAGAAAACATTTTGTTGATAATTTACATTAGTTTAATTACTTGAAAAGTCATCTATCGTCATTTATGGTTTTGGGTATTGCGAAGTATTATTTTCATTATAGATAAAACAAACAATAGGTTATTCCACGACATTTTTTTAAAAAAATTTTCTTGAAATACATAAAAATGTAAGACCACATTTTTTTCTTGAAATACATAAAAATATAAGACCACATGTAAAAGCCCGAGTTAAAAATTCCTCCAAATAAGCGAGATATTAAGGTCCGAATTTTAAATCTGTTTGTGACGTAGGTAATGTGGATATACCAGAAGTAAACAAACAGTGGTTCACAAACCACGAAAAGTTGTTAAATAAATTACAAAATAATGTATATTTAAATTGTAATATTATAATTCATTATTAGAGATATAAAATAAATTATTTCACTTAATTTATTTCACTTTTTTTCTCATTTTATAAAAATAAAGAAATTAGAATGTCACCCGAACAGCAACTGAACAAATCCGACACACCCGAAGAAGTATATTCTTAGTTAGGGCGGGGCTTCTCAAAATCGGAGGTCATACTTGGATCGTATTTGCTCAAACACTCATACACAATGTCCTGCATCATCAAAAGCAAAACTCCCCGTGTCTTCTAGAAGGAATAATTTATAATGAAAGAAATATGGTTTTCCTTATCCTTTAACTAATATCATTCTTATTTTCAATAAACTTTTACTATTTTTGATTACTGTGGAATAGCCTATTCTGCAAATATTATAAAAACCAAATAATGTTTAAATTTTATTACTACAAACATATACTATTTTAGGAACAAAGAAAAACCCTCGGTTATATGTTTCAGAGCATGTATTTAAAAATCTTTATACGTATTTCGGCTGTGATGCCATCATCAGAAGTAACATAGGAATGAAGAAAAACTTAACTAATATATTTATAAATACTCAATATGGTTCAACGATACAGTATACAGTCATAAAATAAAGGGAAAGTTTACACATTAAAAAATTAAAAAGTAGGTAGAAACACCACACGCCCATTACGAGGGTTTCAACAAGGGTGATGGATTACAAATCTAATTGTTCATTCATAAGGTTTTTCTTAGATTTGACCGCCTTCTGAATTTCCAGAACTTCTAAGAAATTTAATTTAAGTCCTTTGTTTTGTACATGTAAAATATTTAAATTATCTATAGACATGTTATGTTTCTTTCTAATAGGTGTTTAACCACAATTGAATTTTCTGGTCTAGTTAAAGTAAAGGCGCGGAGATGTTCTTTGGATTTAATTTTCAATGAGCGTGTTATCTTTCCCATATAAATCTAATCAAAATTACTGCATCTAATTTCATATATACCACTTAAATCTAATTTATCTTTATTTTGTATAATTTTATTATTTATTAATAAACTACCGAGAGTTTTCTTGTACAAAGCTGGCATAACATTTTTATTTTTTAGTTCGTTGCTAATTTTGAAGCTAATATTTGGAATGTACTGTAATTTCCTGTAAATTCCTGTGCCTTTAAAAGGTATATCTGCTATATAAATCTGGTTTTCTAAGAAGTTTTTCTGTTTTTACCTTCCGTCACCTTTAGGTAAGGAAGGTATTTGGTCAAAAAATTCGTTAGTGAATTTTTAGTGAATTAGCACGTTTTAGGGTCCCTAGAATACGAATTTGCTATTTTTAAGATGATGTCTATATATATATGTGTGTGTGTGTGTGTGTGTGTGTGTGTGTGTGTGTGTGTGTCCGTGTGTGACAAATTTTCTCCGACGATAACTCCAATACTACAATTCTAAAAATTATAATTCTTTCGTATTCCTGTTCTTTGCATCCATGTGAAGAGCTGATTAGATTTTGGTTATAATTGGTCTACCGGAAGTACCCTTATTTGAAGTGTTTAACAGTTTTTCTTGAAAAAACTCAGTTAAATATCATTTTTCGACATTTTGTGATTATCAATGTGAAAGAATATCTTATTCTCTATACGGTTTGATTATACATTTTCCTTCAGATTCAATACATATAGAGTTATAGAGACTTTCAACTTTCAAAAATTAGTCAGCTTTGCTAAAATTATGGAAACAGCAGATAATTTAAAAAATTTTATTTGACAGATGTCCGTGTCAAATGCAACACCAAAGTTTAAAGTATAGGGTCATATATAAATGTGATAGAGTGTCCCTCGCAAGTGACTTGCAGTTGCAGACTCGCCTCAAGATTGGAATTTTCAATGCCAGAAGTTCAAGAAAGGCCCAAGAGAAATGGAAGGACTGTGTAGATATAAGAGAGGAAGAATTATGCGAAGAAGATGCGTTGGACAGGAATGAGTAAAAGAGAAGAGTATGAAACAGCGACCCCTAATAAAATAGGGAAAGGAACTTTCGGTATGGAATTTGTAAAAAATAGTGTGTTGGTGTTAAAATTTTACAGGATATACAGCATCTTTTTCAAGGAACTTTTGGTATGGGATATGTACAAAATACATCGAATTGACGGAAGGTTTTGTGCTGGCAACAACAGATTTTTATATAATATTTTGTCTATTAGGTTCTTCTTAGGATATCGGAATATGTATAAGATTTTCTGTAATTGTGTAATTTTCTGATTATTCTCATTAGGTTTTCGACCCAGTTATACTGCTGACTGACTTTGTAGACAACATGAAGTCTACTACAGACAGACTACAGTAGCAAGAGCAATAATAAGAAACTTCAGAAGTTTTACGTATTACTTTCCCAATATGACACATTGTACCTATGATAGGCAGGTTAATATATGTAAAACGTTTTTAAGCCAGCTAATGAGAATCTACAAAATGATACATAAATGTTAAACTTGTGCTAATCGAGTCATAGCATGGTGGGCAGATTACTCAGCGTAAAATCGTATTAGTGAATAGTAATTTCTTCCTGCTGCCCTTGACAACCAGAGCAGAGCCTCGTTGCAGTGCACTGCAGGTGCAAGCCATGGAATCTCCTGCAACAAAATATCAATGCATGATATGCATTAAACATAAGATTAGTTTACATTATCGTTTCTACGAATTTTGAAGACAAAAAATAGTTATTTATATATCAAGGTACTGATGTTCTACTTTTTATCACGAATATGGAATCTAGCTACCGAGGCCGTAAGGCCGAAGAAATTAAACCATATATGCGTGATAAAACGAAACTTCAGTGCTGAGTTGTATATAAAATTTTATTTGAAATCGAAAATCTTTGAAAATGAAAGGAATATTTTATTTTTATATGTTTTTGTAACTGTCAGTCTGACACTCAATATTACTACCCTCCGAACATTAATAATAATAATAATAATAATAATAATAATAATAATAATAATAATAATAATAATAATAATAATAATAATAATACTTTATTCAGCCCAGAAGATTACATAGTAATATAAGGTAAGTCACAAGTCACAATAGAAATAGATCACAGATAAAAAAATTACAAATGATTAAATACTTTAATATTCATTTACAGAGTAAAAACTGTGTTCAATAAGAAAATTCTTTAATTTGTTCTTAAAAGAATGCAAGGTTTGAGATTTTTTTATGTCGCTGGGTAAACTATTGAATAAAATACAACAGTTATAATAAGGATTATTTTCAAAAAGCTTAGTTTTATGTTTCCTTAGTACGAGGTTTTGTCTATTTCTGGTACAGTAATTATGTATTTGTTCATGTCTTTGAAAATTACTATCGGTCATATGATTTGCAAACGTAAAAACGCATAACTCATATATATATATAAATGCTAGGCACTGTAAGAATCTTATTGTGTTTGAAAACATTTTTACCATTTGCCAATTGTTATCAAAACCTCAGCTCTTCCCATGAATGTCAGATTGAGGACTTCATAGTTAAACAGGTCTTTAGTCTTAACTCATACAGTATTTGAGGAATCGTCCCTCCAATATCCACACGTACACACAAACACATCATCTTAAGAATGTTACAATCAGGTTCTAGGGACCTTGAAACGTGCTTATTTACAAAAATCTGGATAAAATATATTTTAAAATCAGATAAGCTGATTCACGTTAACCTCATAGGACTAAGTTGTTATGTCAGCGTGCCTCATTTCTCCCATTTATTAGCGTTATGAATAACGGTCCCGTTAATTAGAAAAACCGATTTGATTCAGTGCGGTACCACGCATTGCTGTCCAGCAGAAATGGAAACTGATTAGTATGCAACGCGACTTTTCACCTACGAAAGTGCAGCAATGTTTGTTGCTCTTGATTTATCTGTACCGAGAATTCTCCGATTAGGCGGTTGATGTATCGGTTCTTGCATAACGGAAACAATCGATGATATGTTTTATTCAAATGCACTTTTTATCAGAGAATAACAGAATGAATATGGTTTAAAGATTTGCATCTGAATGTATAACACCTACAAAAGGTTATGATGAATGGTATATTTAAAAATAGAATGGATTGAATTAATAAAATGTTTACGGACATACTTTACAAATACTCATGTTCATTGCGGAGTTTATTTTGAATTTTACTGCAGTACGATAATACAAGTTTCCATTTTTCGGAAATTATAAAAGATACGAAATCTATTAATTTAGAGTAAAGTTGTATCATCTACTACACATTTTTTTCCAATATATCACTCGATTTTGAAAACGATATGATTTTAATGGCATGGGTCTAAAATATTAGACCGATATCAATTCAGTAAATTACAGTACATGTCATAATTTTTAGGGTTTAACCCTGAATAATAACAATAATAATAATAATAATAATAATAATAATTTAGTTGCCATAATAATTACAAAAATATCAATTGACATGTCAAAACAATAAATACAAAAATTATATAAATATATATTTAAAACAATCTAAATATTGCATACACAAATAAATGTACAACAAACATATTATTATTATTATTATTATTATCATTATTATTATTATTTTTCTCTATAACCCGTTTTAGGATCTTTAGGTGTAAGGGTGCCGGGCGCACCGAGCCGCAGTGTGATAAATTTTTGTTGCATCTTTTTATAAATTTTATATTATCGTCGTTCCGAAGGACGGGAGTAGCCTATTTCAAGGGGTTTTGAGAATTTATGAAAATTCAAAAACGATGCCTTGCGTCGCGAGGTCTATGGGCGTCGGCATCTTCCGACACCCGTCGAAGTTGTTTTTCAATGAGAAGTTTTGAGAATTTATGAAAACTCAAAAATGACGCCTTGCGTCGGAACGTCTATGGGCGTCGGTATCTTCCGACACCCGTCGAAATTGTTTTTTGATGAGTGGTTTTGAGAATTATTGAGAAGTCAATAACAACGCCCGGCGTATGCACGTCAATGGGCGTCGATGTCTGTCGTCACCCTTCAAAGTTGATTCTCGATGAGGAGTTTTGAAAATTGAATACTCAAAAACGACGCGTCACGTATAATAATAATTAGTTTTTTTCTTTTCTTATTGCTATAAGAAACTGTATTTTATTTTTTTAAATAAAGTAACTACTTAGTTAAGAATGCATTCATTGTTTTCATGTTTATTTTTAATAGAAATAGAAAGACATGTAGAATAATATTTCATTTTAAATTATGTAGACAGGAAAAGATTGTTTGAATGCGGAGGTAGTGTCATTTGTTGATCGACTTAACCGAAAATTCACTATTGCTATCTAGAAATGAGCGACTTTTAGGTGTTGCTTTATTTTCTGCAGTAAAAATTTATCTGTGTACGTAGTATATATAATCAATGCTGCTATGTAGCCTGCTCGGACTTGCCGATCACAAAGCTGACACTCTAACCACACTGCCGTACTGCCAGCAAAACAAAAATATAAATACCTACAGTAAATAAAAAAGCAGGAGCATAAATACAAACAATTAATTACCAAAAAATTCGTCAAATCTGTTGAGCATAGACAAATTTATTTCTTTGTTTGAGTGTTGAACTGACAGCTGGATAGTTTTTAAAAGTTAGTACGATAAGATATTATTTAAAAAGTAACACTTGACATGTTTGACAAGATTACACTCTTTGAATCAACCTCTCGGTCATTTATCAGAGACTAGCTCACTCAACCAGACCAGAACCACAGACGCGTTTTGCTATAAGAGCGGAGCTCTTCAGTGTGGTGTACTGACGCGTCTAGGCTCTAGGTGACATTGAGTCGGTTGAGCCTGAGCGAGCGGATGATAATCATCCCTAAAAGATAAAATGACTGCAGAAGTAAGTAACTACTTGCAGAGTCATCTATTGAGGACGCCGTGAGCTTAGCCAGCAATAAATAATATTGAAAGTAAGTAAGAGTTATTTTGTTCCTAATTTTTACCTCTCGCTGAGAGAGGTATTGGAATCATGCTAAAAATCACATATCCAGATTTTAATAAATAAGCATGTTTCAAGGTCACTAGAATCCGATTTTAACATTTTTACAATGATGTCTGTGTGTGAGTATGTGTGGATGTGTGTATGGCTGGATGTTGAAGGGGCGATTCCTCAAAAACTAGAAGACATAAGACCTGTTTAACTATTAATTCCTCAATCTGACATTCCTGGGAAGAGCTGAAAAGGTTTTGGTAACAATTTAACAAACGAAAGTAGTAGTTTTTAAAAAAAAATCTTCTAAATATTATTTTTTGGAAATTTTTGATATTACTAATTTTGAAGAACAAAATTCTACATTTGATACATTTAATTTTTTTATTATATCTTCATTAAATTTAGAGATAAAGACGCTATAATATATAGAATATAGGGATATAATAAGTTGAGTAGGCGAAACTACACTAAGGAAACCAGTTGACAAATTCAAATGTCTATAACATAGTTCGTAAATGACAGATATCGATGTCAGTGTCAAAAATCAACAGTTTTAGTGACATTCTGATAGCTTTTTCTGGAAAGTACATTTAATCTTTCTTATTGTTTCATTAATTAAATATATGAAATTATAGGTAAAATGCATATATCCATCAGAAATACCGTTAATCTGGTTAATGAATTGGAAGAATCTTTTGACATTTAGGAACTTCCTCATACAATGAAAAATAGATATAAGAATTATATGTGTGCAGAAGACATGTTAAATACAATAAAAAAACAATATTGGGTAAAGTTCTGTAATTTTTTGTTATAAAACTACGGTTCGATAGCAAAGTGCAATACAATACTTATATATCCTAATATGGAAATGGCGAGAGGTCTTGTGCTGGCCACAACAGATTTTTTTATTTTAATTTGTTCAACTACTAGTATATTTATTGGTTGAAGAAATCGTGTGAAGTCTGGAATTTCGGTAGAGTCTACAAGATTGCTTATAATTATAGAATTGTTGTAGATAATCCTTATAACTTGTATAGTATTTGTTGTAACTCATACTACTATATTTAACATGTAATCAACTTCAACTATCAAAAATAGTTTAAAATTAATTTGTTTTGGTCCTAATTAAAAACTAAGCAATTCCAAAAATGGAAGAAAAATCAGTGCTCATTTTTAAAAATATCTTATAATGATCAACAATTTTAATTTGATATGTACCATTAGTTTATCCTCTGATTAACAAAATAAATTCTTCATTAGCATTCTCAATATTATCTTTTCTATTGCAAAACCAATCACAAACTTGAAACTATGTTAATTAGCCTATTCTAGTTTCGTATTAATTTTTTAGCATTGTCGGTCTGCAAAATCTGGTACAGAACGCAACTCGTATTGAATACAGATTCGATAGACGATCACTTTGATTAGAAATTCAAATAAATCATTTCAGTGCCGTCCTTGTTTATTCAATCGAATTAAAAAGTTGTCAATATAAAAAGTGATACGCTTACGAGAAGTTTACGAAATAGATTAGACACGCGTGGTTTGAGAGTGATATACAGAGGAGTATTAAATATTTTTTCTACTAGGAAATATTTTGTCAATGAAAAACACTCTTAGTATAATTATTAAACCATTCATAATTGAGTGTTTTTCCAAAATGAATTAAGAAGTTTTTGATTAATTATTTTAGCAACAAGTTTCATTGATGTGCTTGTTTTATAAATGTGGACAAACAAAAATAGTAGTAGTAGTCTGTCAAATATCTGATGGTATGTATATTCAGTTGCGATTCTACAGGTTGATAACCTGCAAAATTGACTATGTTTAGGTGGAATAAATTCGAATTCCTTATTTGAAAAACTTTCTTATTATGCACGCTACCAAAAATTGATGTAGGTCTTTATGGGCCATCCGTTTGAGACAACTATAACCACAGGAATTTTCTATCGTTTTTTTTTTGTTTTTGAGCTACAGGCTAAAACTTGTTTTTCACTTATTTTAAAAAATACCTCATATCTGGCTTATTATGACAGATAAAGAGAAAATGTTTAAATACTTTTTATGAGTATACTGTTTTTGCGTGGTGTAATTTGATTTCTTCAACCCTTAATAACTTCTCGGTCCCTTGGCCGCGTGCCTGAGTGTCTGGTCGCGAACCTGGGAAAACCGGGTTCGATCCCGACAGACGCCAAATATTTCCAATTTTAAATGGCACGAAAGTGACCCCTGTGGTGCACTCTCCACAGCAGCTATGAGTGCCCGTGAATTGACGCCTGGTAAGCGCCCACACGGTAAAATATATCGTCATCATTACCGATGTCTACATTCGTTGTAGATACTGACACACCCAGAAATGGGTAATATGCCGTGATGATATATTTATTTATTTATTTAATAACTTCTCGAGAACACAACATAACATCAAAAAATAATAATTCAAATTTTATAAATAAATAATAAATAAATATATCATCACGGCATATTACCCATTTCTGGGTGTGCCAGTATCTACAACACATGTAGACATCGGTAATGATGACGATATATTTTACCGTGTGGGCGCTTACCAGGCGTCACCTCACGGGCACTCATGTTTAAAACAAAAGAATGTAGACGTGTTATAAATCATCGAAAAGCTTATAAATTAAGAATAAAGAAGGGACTATTTTCAACTTATGTTCCTATTTAAAAAAATTTATGTTTGTGTTATATCTCGAGATATATTAAGTTTTGAAAAAATCTAATTACACCACGTTATTCTACGTAAAAGACAGTATAAAAAGTATCTATTTTTTTAATGGCTTCTTCACATATTAGAATTGGGTTGAAATACAAGTTTCCAAAATTTTCCGATTGATAGTAGTTGCGTTAGAGCGTTGAGAGGATCCACATACACACACACACACACACACGTACACACACACACACACACACACACACACACACACACACACACATATATATATATACACACATACACACAGACATAATTGTGAAAATGTTAAATTCGGATTCTAGGTAGGTACCTTAGAACGTGGTCATTTACCAACATCTTCAAATGCGATTTTTAGCACGATCCCCATACCTCCCTTACAAAGGTAGCGGGAAGTAAAAAAGTAGATTCCATATAAATATTAAAACTGATTTTAACGATTTTAAAATGTGGTTATCCACGGAATTTTTAATTACTTATTTTACGATATAGTTTTCACATTGCACAAAAATAAGTGACTATCTCTAACTAATCTGTCAATAAAAGCATATTGGCAAGGCCATCATTCAGTAATAATATAATAAATAAATAAATAAATAAATAAATATATCATCACGGCATATTACCCATTTTATTTATTTTATTATATAAAATACTGTAAACAGTTGTTAGATACATATTTTAACTACTCCTACTCGTATCGTTTTTCTCGGTTCATCTCTGCCCAGCTTGTATTAACTTACAGAAGACATATTAGTAACATCCTGAAAAGTTGTAGTCGTTTATAGATTGCCTGGAACCATCATTAATACGACGGGATGAGATTGGCCCATGCATATTTATAACCGAGGCGGGGTTATTAGTGTTATTGCCACTTTTTTCAATATAGATTTATTAATATTGGAATTTGAGATGATTTAGATGCAGTAAAGAATAATATACCACTTTATCTTTGATGGACTCATACATTCAGTTAGGAATGTCATTTTCAGAATGATGCATTCATTATTTTACATATGGAATGCTGTTATGACATTTGAAATATTAAAATATATCATATTTCTATATAGGCAAATACAGGGTGTTAAAAAATAAGTGTCACAAATTATGAGAATATATAGTACTGATCAAAATGAGTAAAAAAAGCTTAATCAACATGGGTCCTATCTTCAACAGTTTCCGAGATATAAGGCAATGAAAATTAGTCTTTTCGGTGTTTACCTCTATCTCGAAAACTGTAAGAGTTACGGCGTTGATTAAATGAGACATTTTCTTTACTTTTCAGAGATAATCTTGTGTTTTTGTTTTTTTTTCTTTAAAATTTAATAATTCTAATAAGACAATAGTTATGGCGGCCTTATAGTCTATTTACTGGCATAGACAAAATTTTGTTCGACTAATATATTACTCAGTTTTTCTTCAATTCTAATACAAAATGGCTTTTTTCTACAGTCACTATAGAAAGTAGCCATTTGCGCTCTCTTTTGTCAACGCAAAATGTCACTTTGCCGCTCATGCGCGACAAAGTAGAAAAAACGCTCGCTGTCCAAATTTGTAAGTATACAATGTTGAGAAATGTCACTTGTCTACATTCTTAATGAAAATGTTTAGTTAGGAACTAATGGCACTGTAATTACACATTTATCACGTTCACAAGTCAATTTGACATAATGTTCTGTCGGTATTTAACATAACCTAACAAAATGCCACACTGCTGTGAAAATGAAATAGGGCATTCATTTACAAAAACGAAAGTATAAAATGCTTAGATTAGATTGAATAAAAACTCAAGAAGAATGGAAAATAACGATAAAATTAAATTAAATATAAAATAAATTGTGTGAACAGTTATGTTTAGTAATAGGAATGATTGTACACAGATAGCGGTAGGATAGTCGTACTGACATCTGATCTCTAGTTAACTATTTATTTTGATTACAATAAAGTTATTAGCTATTTCGTTACTTAAATAATTGCGAGAAGTCAGTCAATGCACATACATGTTTATATAATCACAAATTCCTTGAAATATTTGTTAATTTTGTCAGTGTGACAGGCGTGACAACTAACCACACATTTTGCTACAAATCATCATAAATCCTTGCTTCCACGCTCTAATTTTGTTTTTTTTTATGGAATAGATGGCTAATGTAACGATATGATCATTTAAAAGCCTTTTTAAGTTTAAACCGTATCTTTTGTATTAGTCAATCGTTATTTATTGAGCAGTACTGTAAGTATAAAGTGTACATTTTATTATTTTTTGGTATGGTGGAGGACCCCATTGTGGCGACTGTAGAAAAAATATTGTGTGTGTTTCGAGCGCAAATGGACATTGTCGATTTCAACAACAACCTCTCAATCGACAATGTCGCATTTTGCGCTCTTAATACACAAATAGTTATTTTCTCAAAAACAGTTGAAGATCGGACCCATGTTGATTAACCTTTTTTACTCGTTTTAGTCAGTACTATATGCCCTCATAATTTGTGACACTTATTTTTTAACACCCTGTATATTGTGATTGATGTTAAAAAGTTGAGTTTCTTAAAATTCCCATGTGTTCGAACCAGCACATTACTTTCCGTCAGTTCTATTTATTTTGTACAAATTACATACCAAAAGTTCCTTGCAAAAAAATATGTCCAGTAAATAGTAACATGGACATATACTATTTTCTACAAAGTTCATATCGAAAGTTCCTTAGAAATACATCCAATAAAATTATACCAAGAACATATGTTATGGAAATTGCACTTGATACTGACATCTGTCAATTACAATTATTTGAATATATCAGCAGTTACCATGGTTATAGAGTAGTTGGCTGATTTATGAAACTTCAAATAAGGGTACTTCTGGTTGACCAATTATAACCAAAATATGACCAGTTCTTCTTATGGATGTAGAAATGGCGAAGTTTTAGCGATTTTTTTAAAAAAATTTATTCCATGAGAAATGACTTGAAAAATGATGTAACATGTTTTATTTGTTTCAAAAATGCCTAGATTTTCCGGAAAAGCCGATTTTAAGATGTGATGACGTCGGTAGAGGCTTGGCGCAACATATGTCGACTTATACACTGACGCACGCGGTTGCAGTTACCAGTGAAGCGCTTTTACGCTTTGTTACGACCTACGTTCAAGTAGTTCGATTTCATCGTTTTGTCTGAGTTTGCGCATAACTGATTTGTCACGAACTTAAAGTTTACCCAAAAAATATTAATTATAAATAAATGGAGCAATAATATTAATTTTTAATTTCAATTTCAGCAGTCATTTGTGTTACATTTGTGAGAAAATAGTATGTTATGTAGAATTTTTATCATGCTAAACTTCCCCATTATAATTTTTAGAATTGTAATGTTGGATTTATCGTTGGAGAAATTTTTGTCTCACATACAAACACACACATACAGATATTACCGTAAAACTAATAAAATCATATTCTAGGGAGTCTAACAGGTGCTAATTCATTAAAAACTCACCACTGAATTTTTTGAGCAAAGACAATACTTTCCTTATCTAAAGGTGTCGGAACGTAAAAAAGAAGACAAATATTAATAAATCTTAAAACATAAAGATAGTAGTTTCTTTTTCTGAATTTGAATATTTCAAGTATTGTTCAGTTCCTGTTTATAATACTAATTATACTTTTAATTAATTTTGCATTCATTTAATTATTAATTATTAAAATGCATATATCAGTTTTTTCTATTAAACTTTTTCTGTACTATTATTAATAATTAATTTTTAATATCCTATTTAGCAAGCATATATTTAGCCTTACTCAATTAATCATAAACAAGTAGCAATCTAAGTTGCAACTTCATATTGATTAAGAAAAAAAAAAAATCAATTTATCACGTTTCGTTATAAAAACTAGAACAGCGAACAGCTTGCACCAAACTGCATGTAGGTATGTAGTTGAGAAACCATTTTTCATAATGTCAAGTTTCAGAAGCTGATTAGCACTAATTGAGAGTAAAACACCGTAGCTAACTAGGCTTTCAGAAATGCAGAATTGAGTAGGTTTGACATGAAGAATAAGATATGAATTTCTTGTCTTATGTTGTAGTAAGATTTGTTAATTGGCACAAATACGTCCTTCAAATATTTAGAAAGAGAATAGAGAAAGTTATTATTAAAAAGAATTGCAAATATTAATTATTTTTGACAGTACTAGCTTTACATCGGGCTTGACATTATTAATTACAAGTTATTACCAATGTTATTCACATATAACATTATGCTTTATGAACCCATTAAGAAAAACAAGAGTGCTTTTTTTTAACGGACGAAGAAACATGTTTTATTATTTTTTTAAGTGTGTTATTAAATATACAAATTTACAGATTTACAGACCTGTGAGACTTGCAGATTTATTCAGAATTGGCCTGTAAGTCATATAAGAACTGTTATAATTTATAACATAAGGGCAATAATACCTAAGGTAAGTACTTGATCGAAGACGTTACTTTTCGTTTAACTCCCGTGGTGCCTTCAACATTTATGCCCAGTTTCACATCCGCTTGCTAAATCTTAACAATTTGTTAAATAATTTAGCAACTGATTAAGTAGGAACTATTGTTTCATCAACAAATGCTAGATTTAAACTATGGTTAAATGGTTTGATATTTTAACAACAGTCTCGGGTCTTGTTAAATTTCTAACCAGTTGCTATTTATGACATCTGTCACATATGTGTAATCAGAACAAAATATTTATTTTGTCTTTTCCGCCATAAATTAATTTGCAACAAAAAAATTAGTAAGTACAAGTTGCATTAGCTGTGTAATTTAAAATAAAAATATATTCATTACATTAATGTCATAGGAAATATTACTCAACTATATTTTCGGAATCTGATAGTCTGAAGAAGAATTTTTTGTAATTGATATTCGATTTCTGCGAAGAGAAAGAGTTTTCGGAGATCGAGGAAATCCTTTTGAATTTTTTGATAGTACAATTTAAAATGAGATATCGGCTATCTAAGGACACCGTTCTGTTAATTTTGAATCATATACATGAAAATTTGATATCATACACTAAAAGAAATCATCCAATTGATCCTATCAATCAGTTATTATTAATATTAAAGTTCTATGCAACTGGTTGTTTCCAGTGTGTCAATTACATTTATTACTAATAACTATGAAATTGGTTTTTGTATTACTAAAAAATACAATAATTCCCTAAACAAATTTTAACATGCATGTTGACTAACAACAGTTTAAAATTGATTTGCTAATTTCATGAAACATTATAAAAATTGAACAAGTTGTTAATTTTGAAAAGTTGTTAACTAACACAAGATTTAACAATCATATATGAAACCGGGCATTAATGTCATTTTTAAAAATATTCTATGGATTACGGAGCAGAAAGTTTTAATTATAAAAGTACGTAAGCTATGAATGCTTTTGCTTGTTTTTTAGGCTTCATTCCAGTGTCAATATCAATATCTGGACATCACCAATATTACAACTCATAATGCCCTTGGGCATTATTTGTTATATAATTACCCTGGAAGCAGGGTTATTATGATAATAATAATGATAATAATAATAATAATATAACTATTGTGCATTAAATAATTTAACGGTTATGATGCACATAACAATCCTAAGCATGTAAATAGATATAACCAAACATTGTTTTGTTTGATTTGTTTATAAAAAACCATATAAAGAATCTTAGTATTACCACCAAAATTTAAGAAATACGCTGTCACCTGTTCTTTTTCACATTGGACATGTCAATGATAACTTTTAAATAAAAACATTTATGAAATGAGCAAATTTTAAAAGAACATATTAAAAAACCATAAACTATAAAAATGAGCAAATATTTTACAAAAAAATGAACATACATCCGTAAAAACAATGTCATAATTGACTACACACGATATCGGAAGTGGGAAAAATATTTGTTGAAAATATTGACAAATAATTTAATAAACAAGCAGCAAGTGCCTTTCACCTCCTACTACCCTTGGTAAGGGATCGTGCTAAAAATCGAGATTTTGGTAAATGACCACGTTTTAAGGTCTCTGGAATCCGATTTTAACATTATCATATTGAGGTGTGTGTGTGTGTGTGTGTGTGTATGTGTGTGTGTGTGTGTGTGTGTATGTGTGTGTGTATATGAGTGTGTGTGTGTGTGTTTACAGATTTTGTCAACTCTCTAACTCAAATAAAAAAAAATTGAAACCATGTATTTCTGCCCCATTCTAATATGGAAAGAAGCCATTAGACTTTGGTGTAAATTAGATAACCGAAAATAGCACTTTACTTAAAGTACAAAATAGTTTTTCTTAGAAAAATACTTTTAAATGTCATTTTTTCGCGATTTATATTATTATATAAAATAAAGATTACCTATTAAATTTTCTACAGGTATGCATTAATAATTTTTCTATACATTTTATGGATAAATTTATAAAATAATGTATTTCATAAATCCCGGAGCCTATATTTTAATGATATACACAATTCCTTAGTTACACTGTTACAAATATTACTACGTTTTATGTTTCATTGCTGTACCCTTCACTTTTACTTATTCTAATTCTCTTACGTTTATTTTTATTAAATAATTAGCATAACATTTTGGCTACAGATGTTGGTAGATAGGAATATCCTAAATTATTTATTCATCGTATGACAAACGAAACATTGCCTTTAAAATGCAATATGAATTTTTAAAATGGATTATTGATATTAACATATTTATAATTAATAATTTACATTAACATACATTTTTCATATGTCAGATATTGTGCAATAAATCACATTTGTGTGAGCTAATGAAAAATTAACACCTAAAAATATATATTTACATATCTTGAACATAATTAGCAATTAGCGAAATACTTATTAATAATTAGTACATCTTGTTAATTAATTTTTACCATTCATAATTTTTTGTTCTTATAACCTCTTTTGGGGCGTGCCTAATTTCTCTTAAAAATTTTATTGGAATTTTATTTCAAAATTAATTAACCATCAAAATTTTTATGATTTGACATATCTATAGTAGTATATATAATAATACTTTTCTAGACCGTTCAAAATAAATAAAATAGAAATAAAAATTTTACTATCATTCCTTGCCATTTTTTATGACTCAATTATTATTTCATTCGAAATTTCACTTTGGGTTTTATGAATGCCATTTTATTTTGCAATATAACACAGTATCATATTATATTTAAAAGGAAAAACATAAAATTTTGCAAATATATAAACTTCATTGGAATAAATCATATTAGAATGGTATATAAATAATAATATACAGTATAATGCCTTTCACTGTTTTTTGATTATGACAGTTTTATTGATATCTGAATGCCTAATCTGACATTCTAATATGCAGAATTTAAGTTATGAAAAGTTTTACACATGTGCTAATGTACTCTTTTTTTCTCTGATCTGGAGCAGGACGTACAAAAAGTACATAAAAAGAGGGTCTCTGTACTTAATGGCTGGTAGCACGAGTATGGTTCAAACATAGTGTTGACAAAATCAGTGTTGCCAATATACTGTTTAATCCGAAAATATACTGACAACCATATTTAATATATTTTGCTTCATTTTTTTAAACTGTTTCGGCGCCGATTTCACCACCGATTCCTAAACTGTTGCCTAGCAAGGAATTTCCTAAATTTAAGAACTGCCTAAACTGATACTTATCCATTTTGGATTTCACCAAACAAAGAAATGCCCAGCTAGGAATTACTTACGTAGGCATCGGATTATTAGTTACTTTTGTGATACTATATTTGCACACTGGAAATAAATGAATAATTTTTATAATTTATGACATTTGTCAACATTAACATTGGAAATTATGTGGAGATATTATTATTACGTTGAGGTATACGAAATAATTTAATTTTTAAAGAAATTTCCTTTACATATTATATATATTTACAAATTTGTATTACAGAAGTGGAAAATATTAATGAAACAAAGATAAAAATAAACAAAAAGAAAAAAATATATAAATGGCAAAATATAAAATAAATAACACAAAAACAGAAACTATGATTACAAGAAAAAATTTAAAATATGACAACCGGAACGCATATTTATGATATTTGGCTATGGCATTTTTGTAGAAATTATGAATTTAATTATATGTGAATACCCAATGTAATTTCCCAAAATATAAATTAAAGAATAAAACGATATATTCATGTATTTACTAATTAATTTTATATCATATAAACTCGTATAGGTATATAAAAATACTATTTCCTAATGAAATCTTTTCCAAAACCATTTTTCATCACAGAATTCAAAATAATTTGTTCTTTCTTTTCTATCTTGTGCATGTCTTTCTATTTCTTCGTTATAACTATCAAAATATTCAATAAAATTGTACAATTTTCATTTTGAAGTGTCAGCTGTCAAACTTTAGGAAATTCTTAGCTATTTGAACATCGGCAAACAGATACCTAGCTAAGTAATTCCTAAATCGAGATAGGCAATGCTTAATGGTTGGTGAAAACGAAATTTTGCTAGGTAATGCCTATGTGGTGCACATCGGGTACATAGGCATTACTTAAATTTTAGGAATCGATGGTGAAATCGGCCATTTATCCCATAAAGATCAAACTATATTAAGCAATTTTAAAAAATGCCGTCAAATTGATTAAATATAGATGTCAGTACATTTTTGGCTTATGGCCGTATTCATAAACACTCGTAAAGTGCCAAAACGGTTCGTTATAATTTTTGACAAATAGAATTAAACTTGGCAAATAAAATTTCGATTTTTCTTTCAATGTCCGTTTAAAAATTTTACGAGTGTTTATGAATACGGGCATTAATCAGTTAAATTACTGATTAAGGCTGTGTCCGTATTGTACTTTTAGCAGCCTAATATCTAAATTCTAAATTAGATTTTAGGGTTTTGCAGGAGCACGCCATGCTTTGCAGTTGACGCACACTAATTAAACAAATCATGTTCGTTGCTATAATTTGTACAAAACGTCAAATTTACTGTCAAAGAACAGCTTCTTAGTTTTTATTTTATGAAATATAATATTAACATTTAATCTCAAGCATCAAATTAAATCGAATTGTGTAATTCATTTTGTTGTTCTAAATTGTTGTCATACAACCCAATCGATGTCATTAGTGTGCCATTCGGAGTTGTATTTCTGGGAAGAAGACCTAAATCCTAAATATTAAATGCCAAAATACGACATCGGTCACAGTCTAAGCCGAAGTATGTGTCAACTCGTTTATTTGGTACTATTGTAGAAACATAAAATAGCTATTTATGTTATAAGTTGCGAAATGATAGCGTTTTGGGCACGCGACGTGAAATTTTTACGCACGAGTGTAAGCGAGTAATACAACACGTCAAGAGCCTAAAACACTCATTTTGCAATGTATTACATACAAGATTTTTTATAATAGCGTTTTACAACAGATCATTTGTTCTCAAATATCAACGTTTTGAATTTTTCAATTAAAAATCTGATGTGGCCAACACATGACCTCCCGCCAATTCCATGTCTAAAATAGCAGTGAGCTTTAAGTAAAGTATCATTACCGGTTAATCGTTTGTAAATAAAATCTAATTTGTTGTCCAATAAATAGAAAAGTCTGTAATACGAAATTTTGGATTGTTTTATTGTTTTTCCTCAAAAATTTGTTAGAGCTCCAAATTAAGTACTACATCCGATTTATCATATATGGTTAAAATCTAATATGTTGTTTCAAATTATATATGAGTTTTAAATACCAAATTTGAGAAGTTTTGGATCATATTTTAATAGGCTTTAAGGAAAAATAGTCACACACGTACATTCTTATAAAAATCAGCATCATCTTCTAGGTGCTCTAAAACGCAACCTTTGTAAATTCTTCGCCGTACATGATCCATTTCGTAAATGTGTAGTTGTAAATTAATATTAATTTATAGAGCTGCAAAAATAGCAATTAGCAAATTTAAATCAGATCATCCTGTTCATCTAACATTTATGTATGATGGAAAATATATTATTTTTACAAACCCTAATAAAATATTTTACTATTATATTCTCATTAACACAGTTTCATTATTAATTTTAACATAATTGCTGCCTGTCAGTGACATTTGATTAAATATGTCAAACCTGTCATTAAAATTATGATTTTGTTTGACGCATAGAATAGGTGATACATGGAAATAAATTATATTATATATTCATATTTAAAGTTATTTAGAGTTATTTACTAAATGTTATTATCGTAGAATTAAAGATTGTACCATTATATACAAATTTAATAAGTAAAAGTTGCTAAAAAATTATATTCAATGAATTTTTTACAAGAAAAACTGTTAAAAGCTTGTATAAATGATACTTCCGGTTATCCGATATACACTAAAAGCTAATGAGCTCTTCCCATGATAGTATAGAATGGGTATACAAAATTTCAAATTTTTCTGATATAAAATCTCTATATGCTATTTTTAGCACGATCCCTATACCTCCCTTACCTAGGGTAGCGGGAGGTAAAAAGTAGGCGGACGTTAGGTTCATCTATTAGTTGCTAAATGAAATACTTTTAATCTAGTGCTTAAAAGTAACATTTTACGCATTGAATTCACTTTTACGCATTAAACTGTCATTTTTAAGCACTAGTGCTTAAAACTGTTACTTTTAGCAACGAAAATGACAATCAAAAAGTTGTTATAAAACGATAGTATAAAAAAGTATATTAAAACATAAGTTACAGAAGGCAACGTATTCTATTACGATTTTAAATTCGGTCACAAGCGCGACGCAGCGAGTGTGCCAACAAACGAGTACTTGAATCTATAACGTATGTTTCATACTATTTTCTCTGTTGAGGATTTCAATTACATTATTTCTTTACCAAAATATTTGGCAATTTGCATTAAAGGAATTTTTTAGTTGAATTATCAGGTTGGTGTTAGTGATTTTTTTTATGCTATCCGTTGCCTAGTTATTTAGCATATTTACTGAAGTCATACCAATCTGAAATAACAAAATATCACCAAAATTCGTTTAAGACTAAAACAGAGAAAAGATGTTTTGAACATTGGTTCCTTCAAATACAAAAATGTATCACATATTGACCGAAATAAGGAATATGTTGACAAAATGTGACAAAATTTTCAAAATGAATATTATGCGCATAATGAATTAAGTAATAAATAATCTGCTCTTAATTCGAAGACAGAAAGTACAAACAGTTATTTTCTATTGAACAAATAATGATTCTCCAGTGAATTAAATTACAAACTAAGGTACTTTAAATTTGTCAGGTCTGCGATTAACATTTCTATTCTCTTACAGCTGATTCTCTAATGGAAAAACTTAATTTCTCGCGATAAGATATCGAGCGGAGCTGTCAATAAGAACATCTGACAGAAACAGCTTTGCCTTCGTATTTCTAATTAAGGAGCAGTGTTAGTTGTTAGTGTTCTGTTCTCCAATCATTTGCATGTCGGTTACGTTTTAGCACTAATATAAATTTGTTGTTGAAATATTTATATGATGTAATCATATCACGAAATATAGATAAGAAAACGATATATTTGCAGAATCATGAAAGTTTTATTAATTTTATTACGATATATTTTTATCTCCCCAAAACATAATATTAGGCTACTTATATAATATACTTTTACTATACATTATCAAAACATTTATAATTCACTAAGTGATACTCTCCTGTTGAATTGTTTATAAAAATAACTGCATAAAACAGTTCATGATGTAGTTACTAAAGTGTGAGCTAGAGTTCGCGTGTTTAGTCTGATGTGGCCAACACAATACCTCCCGCTTTTTCATTTATATTAATTTAAATACATACCTACATATTTACTAATCCTGCAAACTATATTAAGTTCCTTTGCATATAAATATTGTTTTACATGATCCATTTCGTTAATGTGTAGTTGTAAACTAATATTTAACACTTTAATAACACGTTCCTATTCACATCTGTTTGATTTTTAGTGCCGCAAACATATCAAATTTATATCGGATCATCCTGTACATCTTGTCCCTTGCCCAGCGGTGTTGCCGCTTGTAACTTGACATGACCAGGAATGAACGCAAATGTAATATAATACATTTAAAACTAATTAAAATTTTTAATACACCGTAAATGAAGAAATATTAACAAATAAGTACGGTAAGACAGTAATACGTAATATAAAAATTGTCTCTCTGGAAAATTTAAATTTATATTTTGACCAAAGTTTCCAAACATCAAGCTAAGGTCGCGTTTGCGTGAAAATACGATAATCAGTTAAATTTAAATAAAAGGTACGAATAATTGATTATTAGGTGAACAGTAGATCTGCCAACACAACATGTTTCTGCAGTCAAATCCAAAGTTTTCTTGTTATTGAATAAATTATAATTTTTTTCCGAATGCAACGCCAATTTTTTGAAAAAAAAAATGTGTACATTGGCAATAATTATTTTTGCCTGCCAAATTAAATCTTGTTAATGCAATTTTTAGGATTGGGAATAAAAGGCGCACGCAAGTACTAACGAAAATATCAGAATATAAAATGACATTGACAAATTACGGATATTTGTACAGGTACACACTTAAAAAATTTGGCATCAGTGTAAAAATCTCCAGTCCATAATTATTTGACGGCAAGTATAACCTTAATTTTATTAGACACAATACAATCTTAACACGATTTTATTATTAATTTTAATGTAATTGCTTCCTGACAGTGACATTTGTTTAAATATGTCAAAATTTTTATTAAAATATTATGTTTTAGTTTGACGCATAGGCAAGATGATGTACAAAAATAAATTATTTTATAATTGAATGTTGTTTCAAGTTATTTACTAAATGCTGTTATCGTAAAATAGAAGGTTGTACCGTTATATTCAATTTTTATTAGTAAAAGTTGTTAAAAATTATATTCAATGAATTTTTTACAAGAAAAACTATTAAAAGCTTGTGTAAATGATACTTCCGGTTATCCGACATACACTAAAAACTAATTTAGCATTTAGTAAATAATTTGAAATAACTTTAAATACATATTTATAAGAAAATTTTTTGGTTAAAAAATTATCCAATTGAATCCCTATATTGTTGAGCACGTGTGCGAAGTAACCAATCAAAACAAACTTACACTGATAATTATCCTAAGACAATTATCACTTATGTCACTAAGTTGCTAAGTAACAAACAGTTTTTGACTTATAATTAAAGATTAATTGTTTTAATTAAAAAATGTCATTTTCACGCTGTCATGAAAATGATGATTTAATCAACAAAATTATAGCAGAAAACACATCAAAAAATACTGTATTAAATAAAAAACTAAATGTAGAGAATATTCATGGACTTTTGTATGTTTTATCTTCTTCTCTTTGGTTTCACTCAAAGAGATCTCATTCTCATTGCACACTTCACACTGAACATATTCATAGCCACATTCACGTTCATAGCCACTAGTGACATCTACTGGTTTATGTTAAACACAAAAATTCTGTCAAATACAAATTTTAGGCAAATTTAATATTAAAACTGCAAAAAATTTTCTCACCGAATACCCCTCGATCCTTGATAAATACTTATAATTTTATCACACTTCCTCAAGCACGTTGCTTTTAGGTAACACCACCTCCGCCTTCGGCGTCGGGCTGTTACCAAGCAACGCGCTTTCGATAACTGTCATAAAATTATTTCGTAATTATCAATATCCTCAGGATATTATAGCTGATAATTTATTTTCATACATCATTTTGCCTATGCGTCAAACAAAAACAATATTTTAATAACAATTTTGACATATTTAAATAAATATCATTGACGGAAAGCAATTACTTTAAAATTAATAATGAAACCGTGTTAAGGAAAATGTAGTAGGTAATAATATTTATATGTATTTGAATCTAATAAAATTAAGGTTTGTAAAAATAATATATTTTCAATCATACATAAATATTACAGGTACTATTGATTTGCTTCATGCCTTCCAGGATACGGCTCTGAAAAGACTTTGTGTAAATATGCGAATAATTGTTAAGTTTTTCTATTAGTTTTGTCAATATTTGTGAAATTTATTTTGTGTATGATTTTTTTGTTATATGTATAAATGAAGTACATCGCGCTGTTAAATAAAATTACGGGATTCGAGATTGTCTTTTGAAGAAATGATTCTTACAGCAAATCATGATATTTTGAAAGCATTTTAACTGAAGTGTGGTTGTGAGTATAAGACGTGGAGGGAAAGAATGGTAAATTATGTTAAAGGGAATTGCATTATATTTGTTTCTCAGGTCACAATGCATTACAGTGGATTCATAGTGGTATAGTGACTGGTTGTAAGACTTGATTGTTCTGAAGTCACTTCTAGAATGTAACTCCACTTCCTCATAATCTAATTGTCGTTTTGTTTTTCATCATTCCTGCGATCTTCTTGATTTTTGCTCCGTATTTCCCTCTCGGATACCGCACCTACATTACGTAGCTAAATATCTCGGTTGTGACGTTATCTCGTGCATTGTTGGGCGGTCGTGCGTTTACGTTTGTCTCGCAGCGTTCTGCAGCCACCACGATCCCAGTGCTTCAAGCTTCACAACCGACTAGATCCACTGATAAACACACCGGAGGATAATGGATTCTTTATTCCAATACGTAACTGCTACTTATTCAACACGCGGAGTTAGTCTGTGAACGATTGGGAAACTGAAATGGTATGAATTTGTAATTAAAGAATTTTGGAAGAAATCGAAGATAATAAAACTTGATTGGAGTCTAAGGATTTAAAAAAAAAATCCCTAAATCTTAACTAAAAATCTGTTGTGGCCAGCACAATACCTTTCGCCATTTCCATTTTATGTTATATAAGTATTGTATTGTACTTCGCTATCGAACCGTCGTTTTATAACAAAAATATTTCAGAACTTTACCAAAATATTGTTTTTTTATTGTATTTAACATATCTTCTGCACACATATGATTCTAATTATATATATTTTTCATTGCATGAGGAAGTTCCTAAATGTCAGAGCTTCTTAAATAAATAAATATATCATCACGGCATATTACCCATTTCTGAGTGTGCCACAATCTGCTTTATCGCAGATATCGGTAATGATGACATATTTGTACCGTGCGGGCGCTTACCAGGCATTTAAAATTCGAAATATTTGTTGTCGGTCGGGATCAAACCCGGTTCCCCAGGTTCGCGACCAGACACTTTGGCACGCGGCCACGGGACCCCAATTCATTAGCAAGATTAGCGGTATTTCTGATGCATATTTTACCTATAATTTTATATATTTAATTAATAAAATAATAAGAAAGATTAAATGTACTTACCAGAAAAAGCTTTGAAAATATCACTAAAACTGTAGATTTTTAACACGAATATGTCATTTACAAACTATGTTTAAAACATTTGAATTTGTCAACTGGTTTCCTTAGGCTGTATCCGATGTTGCACTTTTATCACCCTAATATCTAAAGCCTAAATTTATGTGCCCTAAATCTAGTAATTATTTAGGATTTTAGGAATTAGATTTTAGGGTTTTGCAGGAGCACACTATGCTTTGAAGTTGACGCGCACTAATTAAACAAATCCTGTCCGTTGTTATAATTTGTACAAAACGTCAAATTTACTGTCAAAGAGTAGTTTCTTAGCTTCAATTTTATGTATAATATTAATATTTAATCTAAAACATCAAATTAAATCGAATTGTGTAATTCATTTTTGTTGTTCTAAAATGTTGCCATACAAACCAATGGATGTCATAAGTGTACCGTTCGGAGTTGTATTTATGTAAAGAAGACCTAAATCCTAAAATCTAAATGTCAATATGCGACATCGGACACAGCTTTAGTTTAGTTTAGCCTACTCGACTTATTACATCCCATTATTATTTATATTATAGCGTCTTTATCTCTAAATTTATAGAAGATATAATAAAAATTTTAAATGTATCAAATGTAGAATTTTATGTACTTGAATATTAGTAATAACAAATAATATTTAGAAGATTTTTTTTAAGAAACTACTACTTTCGGTTGTTCAGTTGTTACCAAAACCTTTTCAGCTCTTCCCTGGAATGTCAGATTGAGGTATGCATAGTTAAACAGGTCTTAAGTTTTATAGTTTTTGAAGAATCGTCCTTCCAATATCAATACGTACACACACACACACCCATATACACACACACACACACACACACACACACACACACACACACACACACACACACACACACATCATCGCAAAAATGTTAAAATCTGATTGTAAACATCTTAAATAATTCTTAATCACTGAAATCTGGATACGCGATTTTTAGCATGAATCCAATACATCTCTTAGCGAGAGATAGAAATGCTAAACCTAGATACGTATTTCGGCAACTAAGTTGCCATCATCAGTATGACAACCATACCAGAAGTCCAAAACTGTTCTGAAGAGCATGATCAAAAGGAAATGTTGCTGTTGGCAATACAATTCTGGGGATCTTTTTATTCCGCAGTTTACAAACCAGGTGAAAGCATAAATACTATTTGACATGTCATTTTGACCATGAATTTAAATAGGTTATGTCAGAGCAGGGACCCGACAGCTAATAAAATTTTGAGGGATTGAAATGATTTAGATTATCGCTTATGGAACAAGTTGCCAGTTTACATCATCTACATAGAACACACAACTCAATGTGAATACCAAACTATTAATGTGAACAGTAGAAAATGATATCAAGTTTTTATAAAAAAAATTACATACGATATTAATTTTTTAGCAGAATAATGGTTACTAAACAAAAGGTACTGTTACCAAGTAAAACAACTAATGACAACTATTTGGTTTTATGTTTCATTATGATAATGAATCTTCCGTCTTCTCATTTAACTGGAGAGATGAATGTACTCATTGAAGTTGCAATAGTGCAAATTATAATTATTTTAAAAGCACTCTAAAGGAAGATTGGTTGCAAGCTATTAAGAAGTGGAAAGAAAAAATAGCAAATTGTATTATTGTTGAACATATTTAAAATAAAATTATAAAAACTATGAATCAATATTTCATAATTTGATATTTTTAGAATTTAATCTGAATCTGTTTATTGACAGTTTTTAAGTCTCTCGAATATTAGATTAAAAGCATTCCAAAAGTAGATAGGAAGAGAATGAAGAGCTTTAAGAAGGGGAAAGAAATAATAAAGTGGATTTATTATTGAAGGGAACTACTTTGTATAACTATAAAATAAAATTCTAAAAAATATGAACCATGTGTCTTATTTCGTCTAGTTGTTGACTTTTTCTTGTATGAACTACACAAGAATGAAATTAAATAATAAATCAAATTTCGGATTTAAAAAAGCAGTCTTATAACCGGTTTCATAATTATTTGTAAAAGTAAACTTTAGTTAAAGTTAAATTTAATTTTAAAATGACTTTACATACACTTTACTTTGAGTAAAGTAATTCTATAGTTTAAAATGTAATTTTAGAACAAAATGTTTAAATAAAAATTGTGAACTGTGGTATGTTTAACCATATCAGAGTGGTATAAAAGAATGATTAAAGAAATCACAAGTAAAGTTAAGTAATCCATATAGTTCTCGTTTATTTGAACAATACAGCTCAGTTTTATAGTAATAAAAGTACGATAAAGTACAATAAGATGGCAACACTTGGTGAAACAGTTTAAATACGATATTTAAAAATAACACTTGACATTTTTCACAAGATGATTTTATTATATGGCTAGCTAAGCTCACGGCGTTCTTGATAGATGGCTCTGCATGTATCTACTTGCTTGTGCAGTCATCTTATCTTTTTTGGGATGTTTATCATCCGTTCACTCAGCCGACTCAATGCCTCCTAGAGGCGTCAGTGCACCACACTGAAAAGCGTCTGAAGTTGTGGCTGAGTGAGCCAGTCTCTGATAAATGACCGAGAGGTTAATTCAGAGACTAAAATCTTGTGAAACATGTGAAGAGTTATTTTTTAATATCTTAGTTTTATAGGTTAGGGTAATGAATATTTTAATATTTGTTTTGTAAATAAAGTAGTTTTTGGATTTCAGCCACTTTGGTTTATTCAGTCTCGACAGTTTCGACCCCACATGGGTCTTCTTCAGGAGCTATACAGTAAAATTTTTACAAGTACAGAAACAATGCGTTAAGTTATACAAAAAAAAAAAACTTACATGAACGTTGTAATAGTGTAAAAATACATATAGTGTGTAATGTAAATAATAGATAAATAAATTAACATGGAAAAGTCATATAAATAAAATGCAATAATTAAACATGATATTTAACACAGTCGTCAAAAATTAAATGTATAAATATAAAAATATGAAAATAGATGTGCCACACCCTAACGGACAACTTGGACTAAGTAAAGTTAAGACTTGAACTCTAAGTCAAGGTTTTAATTACAAACTTGTCTTACTTGTCTTGATATTTAATCATGTTTAACTATTGCATTTTTATTTATATGACTTTTCTACGTTAATTTATTAATTTATTATTTACATTACACACTTTATGTATTTTTACACTATTACAACGTTCATGTAAGTGTCATAACTTAATTCATACACATTGTTTCTCTACTTACTGTAAAACTTTTACTGTATAGCTCTTCAAGAAAACCAATGTGAAGTCGAAACTGTCGAGACTAAATAATTCATAGTGGCTGAAATCCAGAAACGCCTTTATTTACATCACTATTTCCAGCCAAGAAACAACCCTTTTTCCAATTTTAATATTTACTTGCAAAATTTTGTAGGTTCCAGTCTAGCAAAAATAAATTAATATATCAGAACAGCAGTTATAATAATCAAAGTACGATTAAGCAACAGCTAGAAAACATGGTCTGGGAAAACAGAACAGTGAACAGAATTCGTGAAAGCTAAATTATTTTATAATTTTATATTTAAAGTTATTCACTATACGCTATTGTCGTAGAATTGTAGATTGTACCATTATATTTAATTTTTATTAATAAAAGTTGCTGAAAAATTATATTCAATGAATTTTTTACAATAAAAACTGTTAAAAGTTTGTATAAGTGATACTTCCAGTAATACTACAAACTACTGAGCTCCAACATTAGCATAGAATGAATATACAAAAATTAACAATATTTTCTGATTGATAGTATTTGAGTAATCGTGTTCACACGATGCACACACACACACACACACACACATACACACACACACACATCAGTGTAAAAATGTTAAAACCGGATTCTGGGGACATCAAAACGTGCTTATTCACTAAAATCTCTATATGCGATTTTTAGCACGATCCCTATACCTCCCTTTTCTAGGGTAGTGCAATAATTTTCAGTTTTAAATGGTTATGATGCATTTATAATAAAAAAATAGCGTATGATACACGTGTATAAGCTAGCCTTTAAAGCACTATGACAAGACTCTCCGCTACGCGTCGTGACTTTAAACTTGTCGTGCGTGCTTTAAAGGGTAACTTATACACTTGTATCACAATATACTATTTCGTTCCACATAATTTAAATTATTACTTCGTATCGTTCAATATTAACAATATCTTTGTTGGATCTTTATAATGAACTGAAAGAAAATATTTTTAGCAATATGTTCAATCGAAACCGATTGGCTATTTTCTACTTTAAGCCCGTAAAGGAACTGTCATATGACTTTATTTTAAAGGACTTTAAATCAACAACTATAACTTAAACTTGAATGAGCCTGTTTTACATTTTTCAAAAACTATTTTAAATGAAAGTTTATACAATGATTTTCTTAGTAATAATTTTTATTTTAATATTTTTTTGTTATTTGAGGAAATAATTAAATAAAAAGATTGGCGTCCCCCCACTCCTGTGACGTAGAAGCACATACATTACGTCATTAATAGCCAATAGGAAAATAGTTTTTTCATACCTACGTTTATTCATATTATTTATATAAATAAACGTAGGCTGTAGTTTGTCACATGTTAATAAAAAATTATTGTATTTGACATTTGTCGCTGACAATGCTCATTGAAATGAATAATAAAGTAATAATGGTTAATTCAAATTACACTCAAGCTATATCGGACAATTTACTGAAGGTTGATAGCTGGATGGTGGCTGAATTTATATCAGAGAACGTTTGTTTTACTGCTACCGAAATAAGGGGTGTTAAAGAGTTGAGATAAAATGAAATATAAAAACTGAATATAAATTGATAATATATTTTACTTTAAAGTTCTGGTCCGGATTCTTACATTGAATCTGCTATAGGATATGTAGGTCTATGTCGAGAAAAAAATAGCTGTATAGCCAGATGTTAAGTTTGCCCTGAACATAAAAGTGAAGCAAGAAAAATATACTGTTATCTTGAAGGTGGTTGGAAGTTGAAATGATCTTCACAAACATGAAGACACGATTTTTTTGACAAATTATCAGCTCTTCGACCTACTGCTTCTAGCCACAATTTTCTTTTCTTCTTTTTGCAAATTTATAAACTATAGTAGGTTTGTTCCTAACGGCATTTTTGTAAGAAGGCACAATACAATATCGTAAATTACTCATTTTATTTTGAACTTTTTATTACCTACATATTATACACCTTGAACCAATCTTATAAATTTGACACTTTGTTTGACAACTTTGACAATACACATGACACCAAACACAAAAATTTTTACATTATAAACGGACCAATTAGAACCGTTGAAGATGTATGTACTCTGACGTCACATTCTGTTTCAAATCACGTGACTTATTCAAAATTTTATCCAAATTTCAAAAATTAATTGCAAAATATCTAAAGGATATTTCGTGATATTTTCAAATTTGAGGCTCTTTAAAGAACAATATCTTTTAAAATATAATACTTGAAGTCATATAAAAATTCTTGCAACAGCCCTATTATGAATTCTTTTTACACTTTTAGATCAAACTTTAAAATTAAAATAACTTTATATTTATTATAAAACCGGCCGTTACATTTTAATAACAAACTTACCTTCAGATCCTGGTAATTTAATAATGAATCATGTAATAATATTAATCCTTGAAGATCTCATAATAATACATTCAGCGATGACTTCTCCCTATTCTTTCACATTATTACAATCATCTTCCTTTTACACTGGTCCTCATCGTGGGAACCTTATTTTTCATCTCTTCCTCTAATTGGAAGATTAATCCATAAATTTGTTGGGCAGCTTCCGCGGGTAATCGTTATTAATACACGCGTCATTACCGAGGAAACATGTGAGTAAAGAAGAAATTTGTCGACCGTTACTTACGTGAGAACATCCAGAGGACTGGATTGCTCGGACTGGAGCACTCAGCGTTATGATTGTCATTATGAGCTGGAACTGTTCTAGGTACATGAAATATTGTATTATCAGACAGGTATTACGCTATTAGAAGTGTATTAGTAGTAGATGATACCGTGTTAATTAATTGTTAATTAGTTAACAGTACATACTGGTACGGGTAATGACAATATATGTAAGGAAACGATGTACAAGATGCATTTGAGATTCATTAATTTTTAATGGCTCTACATGTGTAATGTAGATAAAATGTTGGAATATTAATTAAATAACCTACGACCGGTTTCATAATAAATTGTAAAGTTACTTTAATTTCAAAGTTTGATCTAAAAATGAAAAATCTGTTGTGGCCAGCACAATACCTCTCGCCATTTTCATATTAAGCCATATAAATATTGTATTTAACATTTCTGGTGCACACAATAGTTATTTGTGTATCAAGAGGGTAAAGTGGATCTGTATTGCTCGCGCTCGAAAATTGTAGCGCGAGCAATAAAGATCCACTTTACGCTAGAGATGCACACATAATTTTTTCTACGACTTTACTAACCAAAACAGAAAAAAATAATAATATCTATTTAGTAAGTTTAATTCAACCTCAACCAATTTCTGTTTTGTGTTGTGTGTAACCATGACGATGTGAGTACCCAAGTAAATAAATACAAAATTCTGTCAGTAAAAGATAGTGATTTTTCCTGCACTCCTCCAGATATATTTGAAACGGCGCAGAATACTTCCTTGATTTTATTATCTGCAAAATTAAAAGCATTATACGAAAAGAATTATAACCTCTCCATTGAATGGTTTAAGTTAAAAAAAAATCAAGAATTACAGTAAAAATGTCTTACTAGCTTACTTTTTGTAAAAATCTAATGAAATCGTCTTCTCTTTGGTCCATTTATTCCATGCTAAAATCAACACTAGCAGTTAAGAACTGAAAACTCTAGTGAGTGTCACAGTCACAGAATCTAATTTATCTTCGTCAGCTGTTTTCAAGTTCTGGAATGAATATACAAAACTGCCAAAAGTGCACATTCAATTTTAACATTATCCGCCAATAATTAAATCCAATAAGTTTGTTAATTATGAAATGTGTGTTATTAAATATTTAAAGTTGTAATACAATGTACATTCACCAGTAGAGTTGTTATTATATATAATTAAATACCTAACCTAACTAAATTGGTAATATAGCTAACTTCAGTTATATTGTTTGTAGCACGTTTCTAGTGTAAAAATGAACCTAACCTATATTTTAGATTTCGTAAGTATTATTTTAATAAATTAAAATTTCAGCAAAAATATGTATTTATCTAAGCGAGCAAATTGAGCACTTTACCACGCGTTGCTATGGAAGACGCGCGGTAAAGTATTTTTTTTGCTCGTTCCTTAGTAACCATCAACTTTATGATGACAAAATAGAGCACAAATGTCAACTTTTCATGGTGGTCGTAGAAAAAATATTTTATTTTTCTATCCATTCTATAAACAAGTTTCCTTCTACTCTTCTAAATGTTCGAGATTCTTACAATTCATTGACGAGATTGGCGGTATTTCTGAAGGGTATAAATGATGAAATACGTATAGCAAGCGCTTGTTTAGTTGGCACTGATACTTTGGCTTATGAATCTACTTTAATTTTATACCAATTTTAGATGTTGACGGAGTCTTTTCCTTATTATAACAATATCATATTATAATTACTATTAAATCTCGACTTGTCGAAGTATAAATTTTAGGTTTTCTGCATTCAAGAACAGTGCCAACTTAATGTGCGACAGTTATATCTATAATTTTAAATATTTAATTAATGATAAAATAAGAAATATTAAATATACTTCCCAGAAAAAACTTTCAGAAATGTCTCTGGATTTTTGACGGTGACATTTATGTCAATTACAAACATTTTAATTTTTCAACTGGTTTCCAAGGGCTGTTTGTTGTTTGCTTCATTATACAATGGATTATTTTATATAGGTATTTATAATTCTCTATCTCTATGTCTATAGTAGATATAATGAAAACGTTCAATGTATTGGATAGAGAATTTTATATTATTTAATATTTGTAATGACCTAAATTTCTAAAAAATAATATTTAGAAGATTTTTTTAAGAAACTACTACTTATATCCACACATAGACATACACACACACACATACATACACACACACGCACACACACACACACACACACACACACACACACACACACACACACACACAGAGAGAGACATCATTGTAAAAATGTTAAAATCGGATTCTAATGACCTTAAATCGTGCGTATTCACTAAAATCTGAATACGCGATTTTTATCATGAATCCAATACCTCACTTAGCGAGAGGAAAAAAAGGGTTTCATAATTCAACTTTAAGTTAAAGTTTTTGATTTAATTTTATTTTAATAAAGTCATCTAGCAGTCCTTTACGAGCTTAAAGTGGAAATTAACTTATCGGTTTCGATTCAACTTTTTTGAGAAAAATGTTTGCTTACAGTTTATTATCAAGATCCAACGAAGATATTGTTAATATTAAACATCAAAAAGTATATCAGCCACGAATTAATAATTTAAATACAAATGTGGAACTAAAAATAATTTTATGATAGTTAATTAAGAAAAAATATATTTTTATTTATATAAATAAATAAATAAATATATCATCACGGCATATTACCCATTTCTGGGTGTGCCAGTATCTACAACACATGTAGACATCGGTAATGATGACGATATATTTTACCGTGTGGGCGCTTACCAGGCGTCACCTCACGGACACTCATAGCTGGTGTGGAGAGCGCACCACAGGGGTCACTTTTATTTATATTGGAACAGATAGAAGAAATAATAAAATTACCAATTAATAAATCATCTGAATTCGTGTGTAACACCCTACAGGAAGTCAATGTTAAATATTCTTCAAATATTAATTACATCATCTATCTTCGTTAAATATAAATAGGGGGCGTGCTAATAACTGTATCCATATAAATATTTATTTAGTTTCATCTTATAAGGAATAAAATGAAAGGAATAATGTAATAACTCATGTCGAATCACCTATATGATCTAATATGTAAATAAAAAATAAAAAATTCTTCACATTCTTAGAGGAATATAAATGACATTTAAAACTTACATTAATTAAGTCATAATAATTGCAAAGATATTAATAAAAACATCTATATAAGGAACAGATCATTTTACAATACTAGCAATAAATTTAGAATAATGACAGTTCCATACAATGTATATTTACTTTAAAAGAATAATAATTCCTTAGCAAATATTTTACATGTTATTCCATTTCACTTTCGAGAAAAAATGTAACGAAGTAACAGGAAAGAATTTTACATTTCTTCAGAGAGATAAAATAGTGTATTAGCAAACTAGCTGTATAAATCGTATTATGTGACAGTATACATAATTGAAAGCAAATTAAAATTAATTACTTCATATGATAAGCAGAAAATAGTGAAGGGAAAGACGCAATTTATTTGTGACCGAAGGAGCTGAAATAATATACGATTTTTAGATCGCTATCGAGGTTTTTAAATTTGAATTTGAAATGTATTATTATGTACTGCTTTATAGTTTGTACATAATACACTCTCCTTTCTCAATCTTTTCTCGTATATAGAGCATGCGGCAAATATTTCTAACTGTATCAAAAAGAAGAACAATGAAATTTTTTGAAACATTAAAATTTGTCAAAGAATAAAAGTTGTTTTTACCTCCCGCTACCCTTGGTAAGGGAGGTATAGGGATCGTGCTAAAAATCTCATATCGAGATTTTAGTAAATGACCACGTTTTAAGTTCCCTAGAATCCATTTTTAACATTTTCACGATGATGTCTGTATGTGTGTATGTGTGTATGTGTGTGTGTATGTGTGTATGTATGTGTGTGTGTATGTGTAGGGATTTAGTCTTCACTCTAACTCAAATACTATCATTCAGAAAATTCTGAAACCTTGTATTTCCATCCCATTCTAATATGAATAGAAGCCATAAGACGTTGGTGTAAATCGGATAACCGGAAATGACACTTTACCTGAAGCTCATAATGGTTTTTCTTCAAAAAATTCCATTAAATGCCATTTTTTCGCATTTTATGTCTTATGAAAATTAAAGATTATTGAATTTTCTACTGGAATACATTAATACTTTTTCTATATAATTTACACATAAATTTAAAAATATTTTTTTTTATTAGTCGCGAAGCCTAAGACACAATAATTCGTTTGTTACACAGTTCATATTTCAAATGAATGTAACTGACAGTTAATGTCACTGTCAAAAAACTAATCACTTCAAATTAATAATAGTGACATTTTAAAAAGAAAATAGTAAATAAAGCAATAGTTTTCTGCAATGGAACAGTTTGCAGCGGTAGTAAATACGTATTTAAATTAATAAAAATTCAATAGCGGGAGGTTTTGTGTTGGCCACATCAGATTTTTTCTATAGCAGTTAAACTAGGGTGACCAGACGTCCGGATAAAGCCGGACTTGTCCGGCTTTTTACCAAAAATATGAATGTCCGGCCGGCTTTTATTTACGTCCGGCTTTTTCACGGAATAATGAAAAAAAATCGTTTTTACCTCACAGTACTAGAACACAACTTTTTTCCGCACTCGCACGTGCTGAATTCATCGCAGGCATTGCCGTCTAATAAGAAACGGATTTGTTCGTTTAGTTAAATAAATGTTATTTTTGATTTCTTTTCAAGTGTTTAATAAAATATATGTTTGTTTTTTGCTATTATTATTTTGTCATCCTTTTCTACTAAAAATCATCCTTTTTTGTCTGCTGTGTCCTCCTTTCGTGATCTAAGATCTGGTCACCCTAGTTAAACTGTGCTTTTATCTACTCAAAATAGTAGATGAAGTAGCACTTTAACCGCAAGGGTAGATAAAGTAACATTTTAACAGCAACATACTGTGATTTTAAAATTGTGTTCAATTAATAATAACATATATTTGGTATTTTTTATTCTTTTCTTTAACATCTGCTATAGCAAAAAATAGAATTTTATACACGACGATAAAATTAAATTATCGACTCGCGAAAAATAATTCACTCGCGAAATCGCTCGTGAATTAAACTTTCCCCTCGTCGATAAAATATAATTTTATCGTCTTGTATAAAAAATAACTATTTTTCGGTTTCTAAATTTTTACCTCCCGCTACCCTAGGTAAGGAGATATAAGGATAAAATCGCATATAGAGATTTTAGTAAATAAGCACGTTTTGATGTCCCCAGAATCCAATTTTAACATTTTTATATTGTTGTCTGTAGGTATGTATGTGTGTGAGTGAGTGTGTGTGTGGAACCTGTCGGGACGATTACTCAAATACTATCAATAAGAATATTTTGAAATTTTGTATACCCATTCTATACTAATATGAGAAGAGCTCATTATTTTTTAGTGTGTAACTGAATAACCAGAAATATCACTTATACAAACTTTTAACAGTTTTCTTGAAAAAAATACATTGAATATAATTTTTCAGCAACTTTTACTAATAAAAATTGAATACAATGGTAGAATCTTCAATTTTATGATATCATTTAGTAAATAACTTTAAAAATAAATTATTTTTTTATTTTTATACATCATCTTGCCTATGCGCAAAACAAAAATATAATACTTTAATAACAAGTTTGACATATTTAAAAAAAATGTCACTGACAGGAAGCAATTACGTTAAAACTAATAATGAAACCGTGTTAAGGAAAATGTAGTAGTATTATAAATATATTACTACTACTTAATTTCATTAGAATCATTTGATTCTAATGAAATTAAGGTTTGTAAAAATAATATATATTCCATTATACATAAATATTAAATGTACAGTGATTCGATTTAAGATTGATATGTTCACAGCTCTATAAATCAAACAGCTGTCAATAGGCAAAGTGTCAAATATTAGTTTACAACTAGACATTTATGAAATGATCATATACAGTGAAGAATTTACACAGATTGTGTTTTAGAGCACCAGGAAGTTAATGCTGATTTTTACAATAATGTGTGTGTGTGTCGATTTTTCCTTAAAATCTATTAAAATATTATCCTAAACTTCTCAAATTTGATGTTTAAAACTTGTATATTTCAAACAACATATTAGATTTTGACTATATATGATAAACCGGATGTGGTACTTAATTTGGAGCTCTAACATATTTTTAAGGAAAACAATAAAATGTAATACAAAATTTCGTTTTAAAGACTTTTCTATTTATTGGAACAACAAATTAGATTTTGTTTGCAAACGACCAACCGGAAGTGATACTTAAAGCTCATTGCTAATTGCTATTTCAAACATGGAATTGGCGGGATGTTACTTGCTGGCCACATCAGATTTTTAATGTATTATTTGTAACTGTGATATGTTCCTGAAATATTCGCAGGCATTATTTTTATAATTTATTTGTGACAATTTTTTTGCACTAATCTGTGACAAGCAACCGGAACACATTTTTATGTTACGCACAATAAAAATTCCATCCTCTAATTTAATTTGCGACCACACCCACAATGAGTTTTCCTCTATAAAACAACATCTAAAAACTTCACATAAAATTCGTTCGTTATCTTAGCCATCACTCTAAATCTAATTCCTTCATCTCGGTAGCTTTCTACGCACGTGTCAGCCATAATATTCTACACTTCTCAACAAAAAACAACCAAATAGAAAACAACCATCACGCACTCTTCTTTCGAAAGCAGATGGTCTTTAATTCTCTAACTAATTATTACCGTGTCAAACGCAGCTCAAAACAGAAGCGAATTATTGTGGCAAGGAATTAAAGTTTTTAGAAGATGAAAACATGGAGCGTATCTATGTTGAGGTTATCCGTTATGATTTGGTTAGTTAGGTTTGCAGATGTGTGGTCATGTTTTTTATAGTTTTCATACAGTTTTTAGAAGATATGCTTTCCAAGAAAATCGATTACAGTGGTTTAATGTACCTATGTAGGTATATGAAACTTTAAATTGAAATAATAAATAGAAATATAGAATATTTGGGGTCCCGTGGCCGCGTGCCTGAGTGTCTGGTCGCGAACCTGGGGGAACTGGGTTCGATCCCGACATACGCCAAATATTACCAATTTTAAACGGCTCAAAAGTGACCCCTGTGGTGCACTCTCCACACCAGCTATGAGTGCCCGTCAGGTGATGCCTGGTAAGCGCCCACACGGTAAAATATATCATCATTACCGATGTCTACATGTGTTGTAGATACTGGCACACCCAGAAATGGGTAAAATGCCGTGATGATATATTTATTTATTATTTATTTAAATATAGAATATTTTATGGCCTTACTTCAATAGTTATTTACGGTTTCTACTTGAAGTGATAATGTTTATTTAGTTCAGGTGTTAACAATATTACTTGAAATCTCAGACCTACAGCATTTATTAATACATAACCGACTATATACACTTATCTCATATGATGTTTTATTTTAAATAGTTATTTATGTCATTTGAAATTACATTGCGTAAGGTAAGTAATTAATATTTTAAAATTTTATTATGAATGAAATTATTTAATTATGAATTAACCAGATACCATTTTCGAATGTCCAATATTTTAAAGTATCGTTGTGAGTGAAAATATGGAATTAACCAAAGAGCATTTTCGAATCATGATTTATAATTTGACAGCTTTTAAGTCATCCTGAAATTAATTTGCCAGTTTTTAATTCCCTCAGTAATTTGACAGCTTCGACAGCTTTTAGGTTACCATAAATAAATTTAACAGCGTTGACAGTTTTTAGGTCTTCTTCAAATTAGAATTCAATCCAAAAGAAGATTGGCTGGGAGATTTGAAGAAATGGAAGGAAAAATAAAGACGTGTAACTATTATTGTAGTAGGAAACTACTTTCAATATATTTAAAACAAAATTATAAAAAATATGAGCCGTCTATTATTCTCAATAATTCTAGCGTGACCCTCGAACTTAGATTTATTTTTCAAAGAAAAACTGTTTATAGTTTCTAGTAGAGTTCTATTCTCACTTAACTACCATAATTTAAACAGCTCTTCATTAATGAAAAAATACTAAACTCACATAACATACAAACAAATATATCCACTGACTTAATCGGGTCGGGAAACTGTTACACACACACATACACACACACACACACACATACATAAATAATACAGACATCATAAAACTAATAAAATCGTATTCTGGGGACCCTAAAACGTGCTTATTCATTAAAAACTCATTACTGATTTTTTTGACCAAAGATAATACCTTCCGTACCTAAAGGTAACGAAAGGTAAAAAGATGAACCATTTGCCTTATTTTCACTAATTCAAGTGTGATGCACTAGTTTTGAAAATCTAGTTTAAGTAAGTCATGATAGGGAAAGATGAAAATTGTGTAAAAAAAATTAAAAATATTAAAAGCTAAAGAAGAATAAAAAAGTTTGTAAATTTATCAAAATATTTAAGAAATCATACTGCTGATTATCAACAATATCACTTTGTTCATACATATCTTTTTTACCTTCCTTCACCTTTAGGTATTGTCTTTGGTCAACAAATTCGGTGGTGAGTTTTTAATGAATAAGCACGTTTAAAGGTCCCTAGAATACGAATTTACTAGTTTTACGATGATGTCTGTATCTGTGTGCCCGTGTGTGTGTGTGTGTGTGTGTGTGTGTGTGTGTGTGTGTGTGTGTGTGTGTGTGTCCGTGTGTGACAAATTTTTTTCCGACGATAACAACCTACAATACTCCAATTCTAAAAATTATGATCCTTTCGTATTCCTCTTCTTTACATCCATACGATGCGAAGAGCTGATTAGATTTGGTTATAATTGGTCAACCGGAAGTTCTCTTATTTGAAGTTCTTAACAGTTTTTCTTGAAAAAATGCAGTTAAATATAATTTTTTACTTGTGGATAAAAAGCTTCTGGATTTCAGTAATAAAAATATTTTGTTTTCTTCCTCGACCGGTTTCTACCCCTCTTGGGTCATCATCAGGAGCTGTGATGCTCCAGAAGCTTTTTATCTACAATCTACATCCAGTCAAGAAATTCCTGTAATTTTTTACATTTTATTTGTTTATCAATATGAAATAATATCTTATTCTCTATACGGTTTGATTATACATTTTTCTTCATATACAATATATATGTATATATATATATATATATATATATATATATATATATATATATATATATATATATATATATATATATAGAGTTAAAGAATTATAAAGAGATTAACTTTCATAAATCAACCAGCTATGCTGTAATCATGGAAACAGCTGATATATTAAAAAAATTCTAATTGACAGATGTCAGTGTCAACTGCAATTTACATAGTGTATGATCGTGTTATAATTTTATTGGATTTATAGAATCGAATTTGTAAAATATAGTATATGTTCATGTTACAATTTTATTCTATATATACCTAACTTTTGGTATGGGATTTGCACAAAATACATCAAATTGACGGATGGTCTTGTGCTAGCCACAGCAGATTTTTTAAATTTAACAAAACAATAATTAATAAGTGTGGCCATGTTTCATCAATTAAAACAAATTATTCTTTAATTAAAACCATATACTTCGTTAAGTATTTTAACCTCTCTCGCATCGATGATTCACGTATAAAATGAATATAAATAATGATGATTCCAGCAACTTCGGTACCGTCCTCTCTTTATGGCGGGTTATTAATACACCATGCTGCTGATAAATTAGAGCGCAGCAGTCTGGATGAGTTTTTCTCGTGGATTTTGCAGTAATTACCGAGATGTTACTGCCGCTCAGGTCTTTTAAGGGCAGCCGGTGAGGATAACTTGTGTTTTACTTGTATTACTCTTGTATGTATGGAATATATTATTAATATTTATATTCCCAGTTACATGTAATAGGTAGAAGAAGAAACTTATGACCAGCAGGCATGCATACGTTAATCGTAACCAAGTTTATGAACGGTGGATCTTTTTGATATGGATAAACTTTTATAGAAAATTATTCACTTTGAACGCTTACAGTTAAATTTTAATTGGCTGTAAAAGCGATGTCAGTGAAATAAAACGATGTATTAAGGATTTCATTGATTGGAAGAAGTATTAAGCAAGAACTAGAAAACTAAACCCAGCTACTGACTTTTTCTTGCGCAGTCAGGAACAGGAACCATTAACTGGAAACTGGGAGGAAACTCAGGAACGTCAGGGCTCAGGTTTACAGGTATTCTTATGAAGCAACTCAGGATAACTGTACCACTGGAAAAATACCGGACTCGATGCAGACCGGTATTCAATGCCGAAAGATTAATGAAATGTACTAATGACATAGAAGCATTAAGATAATACACTGAACATGTCGAAGCACTGATATGATACGCAATGGTAAGAATTTTTGAATAGACTTAAAAAAATTGTGTGTGCTTAAGAGCGGACGTCCGAAGTGAAAACTTAAATAGTTGACATTTGGATCGTACAGAAATGTCATCTCTTGACTGCTCCCGAAAGAGTTATAAACTTAAATGTTTAAGTGTGCTGAGCTCACATTCATATTTTTTATAATATAACAAAATCCTGTGAACATTCTAACCAAATTTTCAAGAAAAAATTTAAATTTTCTTGGGAGAAGGCTTAGAAATAACTCAAAATCTGGTCAAAAACCCTAAAAATTTTGGTTTTAAAATCGGTGATGAGTGCGCTATTTATTCCTGTTGTCATTTAAATGTCATTTCTAGACTTTCATAAAATCAATTTAGCGGTTGCAATCACTTTGTAACACTGTTCATACGGCTTTTCAAAATTATAAACGAATAAAATCGACAACAAATTTAAATGTAAGTAATATTTTATTTACTTATATACATGTTGTAATTAAACTTGTGTAACAAAATTTAAGTGTATATAGTACTGACAAAAATGAGCAAAAAAAGCTTAATTAACATCTGGCTGATCTTCAACTGTTTCCAAGACAAATGAAAAATCGAAGAAAAACTGACAATGATAGCGATCGAACAAAATTTTGTCTATATCAGTAAATAGACTATAAAAAAACAATAAAATTGTATATGAAACATTTTTCTCAATTTCTAATAGTTACGAAGTTATATGAAAATTAAATATTGGCCAAGGTTGCTACAACATTTAACTTTTACAATTGCAGATCAGACCCTTGTTGATTCAGCTTTTTTTTTTACTTAATTTGGTCAGTACTATATGCCCTTAAATTTTGTTACACAGGTTTAGTTACACCCTGTATAAATAACTAAATAAATATATCACGCCGTATTACCCATTACTGGATATGCAAATCTACTTTGTACATACAGGTGTTAAAAAATAAGTGTCCCAAATTATGAAGGCATATAGTACTGACCAAAATGAGTAAAAAAAGTTTAATCAACATGGGTCAAATCTTCAATAGTTTCCGAGATATAAGGCAATGAAAAATGAGTTTTTTCGGTGTTTCGTGTTTAACTCTGCTATCTCGAAAACTGTAAGAGTTACGACTTAGATTAAATGAGACTTTTTGTTTACCTTTCAGGGGACATCTTAGATGTGTTTTTGTTTTTCACAAAAAAAATCGAATAATTGTACTAAGACAAAAGTTGTGGCGCCCTTGGTCAATATTTAGTTTTCAAATAACTTCGTCACTATTAGAAAGTAAAAAAAAATGTTTCATATAATACGTTATTGTTTTTTTATAGTCTATTTACTGGCATAGACAAAATTTTGTTTGACCACAATCTTAGTCTGTTTTTTTTTTTCGATTCTAATACAAAATAGCCTCTTTCTCGAAAACAGTTGAAGATCGGACTCATGCTGATTAAACTTGTTTTTACTCATTTTGGTCAGTACTATATGCCCTCATAATTTGAGACACTTATTTTTTAACACCGTGTAGATATCGGTAATAATAGCCAAACGGCGAATTTGAAACTATAGTTTCTTTTGGACAGATGTGATGTTTCCCAGCCTTGTATTTATAACGTAACATAGGTTGTGACACAGATACCGCAACGCGTGACATTCGGCTCTCCCGAAGTTTACCCGAACACCGTGACGGATCAGCCTTGTTGATTGCACGGGAAAAGATGCACCTAAAGAAATTTTCACTTCAAAAAGTCCTGGGTTCAAAACCCAGTGAGGTCCATAAATTTTCCACAAAATATTTATTAATAAAACTCTCCTTGCTTCTAAAGGTCTGTGTAAAGTTGTAAATTCAGTTATTTGGTGATTATCAAATGAATATCAGAGTTGCTGACGGTTGATGTTATTATATTGTTATTATGTTTAAAAACCAAGTAAACTCTGTATTTATAATAAAAAAATCTCAGACATCTGTAAAATAAAGAAGAATGCAACAATGAATCTCCACAACGAAAAATAACACTCACGAAAAAATATAAATAAACAAGTCGGTATCGAACCAAAGTGGGGTTCAGTCGTTCCTAAAATTTTCATATCTATTCATTTCTGCATTCTTCTTCGATCAATTTACAACATTATGTCTTCAAGTCAAAATTAAACTTTAATTCTTTACTCCGGCGTTTCTTTGAGTTGGGGACAACTTACATTTCAGATCTAAAGTGACTAAGTGTAAGTGAATAATGTATTTGTGCTGTGCTTCAAATTGCTCGTTAGTTCCAAGAACAACGGGCCAAATTTAGTCTTCGGGCCGGCCAACCGTGCACGCAGCGCCTGCTGCCCTCTTCGTCTCTACTACTCTTCTGCGTTTCTACAAGAGAAACACACCAGCCTCACAGCGAAGTGAGGCCTGAGTTACGTCGTTCTTCTGAACCCATGGTCACCACTTCCAACCGCAGACAGCGTCCACATTGGAACCAGAGCTGGGCAAGTTACTTTTAAAATGTAACTAGTTACAGTTACAGTTACCTCCAAAAAAAAGTAAGTAAGTTACTCAAGTTCCAGTTCCTTTGGTGAAAGAACTAAGTTATTTACTAGTTACTCATTAAAAGTAACTTAGTTACATTGAGTTACTTTCTAACTACTTTTAATGGCGTGAAGTGTAGACTTAGACTGTTGACTTAGTTATTGTGTAGTATACATATCAGGGAGTTTTTGCACTAACTACGTTAACCTAAATTTTAATATTGCTTGGCAACACCCAATCAGATTATTATTGTTAATGTTAACGGACCTACAGGGCCTCATTACCGCCTAGGCCCGCAGGGCCCGGTTGCTATGATTTTTTAAAAATTTATTAATTTATTTTTCAATTTTCATTACTTATACCAAGATATAAAGAATGTACTTTCTTTCTAACATGACATGACCATTATAATGTATAAAACATGCATACATTATTTCCTAGACTGATTAGTGGATAATGATTAATTTATTGGAAACCTCGGATCAGACGTCGATTTTCAATCTGAGGCCCCGCACATTCAAATTTCTAAGAAAATTTGATGAAAAAGTATCTTTTTATAAATATTTGGGGCCCGCTACGCTAATAACATATTCCCGAGACCCGGCAAAATCGCCAATCGTCCCTAGAGAGGAGTAACAGAATATTACGCTAAATTTGGCCTAGGGCCCAAAAATCTTATAAAAAGGCCCTGCGGACATACGTTATAATATAATATAAAAATTAAAAGTGACATTTTATCTTGTAAGAAGGGTATTTGCAAAAATGAGACGAATTCAAGTCTTACAACCCTTGGAACAACGAACAAAATACACTATTTTTTGTATAACCTGAAAATTATAATAATTTTGATGATTTAGTGGCAGTTTAATTATAATTTATTAAAACGTATCATTTGTAAGCGAGGGAAACATTTGAAAATAATATATTTTATTAGTCAAATTGAATATTTAGTGACTTTTTAATTCTAGAATTAAAAGTTAAAATAATGTGTTATTTTTAGTTTTTCTGTTTACCGTACAAAAACCCTATTATTAATGAATATAATTACTTATTTTATTATCTATTATGGCTTGAAATCAATCAACAATAATATTGAATTTAATTATGTATTAAAATAAAAGTTACATATTAAGAGGGTATGCGCGATGCTGCGCTCAGCAATCCCACTTTGGACAGACATTTATTTAAAACAAACCAGTTTTAGTTAGTGTTTCTAAAAAAGGCATCAGCCTCAACAAAATATTTCTTAGAAATTTTAATCCCCCCCGTTACTTTTTACCGTAAAGTTACCAACTACTTTTCCGTAGCAAGTTAAGTTACAGTTACAGTTACCATATTTTAAAAAGTAACTAAGTTACGTTACAAGTTACGTAAAAGTAACTAGTTAGTAACTAATTTCCTAAAGTAACTAATTACTGCCCAGCTCTGATTGGAACTCTGCGGGCAGGATCATCTAAATCCTGCATTTCGTCCCATCGAGTCCCTGCCTTCCAAATATTATTCCTGTCTCTCCCGTCAAGGTCAGTACTTTGATATTCACCTTGATAATCACCAAACTCTAATTTCGCGAGATTTCATTTTATTATTCATTACTTAAATTACAATTAGTCCACTAGCGACTTGGTCTACTACGACTGTTTCTACTATTTAACTCTTTACATTGGAACACAATGCACTAATTTTGAAATCTATTCTGTTTGCATCGGTACGCCACTGCATCCGCCTTCACCTCTCGTTTCGGTCCCGAGCGTGCGGCTGGGCAGGAATCTCTGTCGGTTATGCCGGCGTAAAAGTGCGCCACGCCTGTGCCGCAGGCTACCATACGCGCAACGCGCTCTAGCCACTCCGCGGCTCCTGCTGCTGCCTGCTGGAGATGCTAGAGTAGTAATACACCGACATGCGATCTCCTGCACGCGATCCCAAGGAAAAATACGGGTAATAGGTGGGTACTGGATGGGGAGCAGAGCTGGTGTCTATGTAAATTGGTAAATGGTTGATAAGTAGGTAAGGAGACGGTGAATTCTGTTCTATTATTAAATGATCAAAATAAAAATTAATCATTAAAGCACATTTTGACTATTTTATAATAAATAGGTTATTAAAAAACATTTTTCATAAGGCAATCTGTTAACATACTAGTCCACGTTTTACAAAGAACGAGTGCCTTATAAAACATGATTTTATACTATATTTTTTATTGAGGTAATTTCATAATACTGTTAAGTAGATTTTTTTACCTTCCGTCACCTTTAGGTAAGGAAGGTAGGTATTGTCTTTGGTCAAAAAATTCGGTAGTGAGTTTTTAATGAATAAGCACGTTTTAGGGTCCCTACAATACGAATTTACTATTTTTAAGATGATGTATGTATGTATGTATGTGTGTGTGTGTGTCCGTGTGTGTGTGTGTATGTGTGTATGTGTGTCCGTGTGTGACAAATTTTTCTCCGACGATAACTCCAATACTATAATTCTAAAAATTATAATTCTTTCTTATTCCTCTTCTGTACATCTATATGAAGAGTTGATTAGATTTTGGTTATAATTGGTCCACCGGAAGTACCCTTATTTGAAGTTTTTAACAGTTTTTCTTAAAAAAACGCAGTTAAATATTATTTTTTGTCATTTTGTTATTATATTTATTAAAGAAAATACTCTTCTCTATATGGTTTGATTATTCATTTTCCTTCATATTCAATAGATGTAGAGTTAAAGCATTGTAAAGAAATTAATTTTCAAAAATTAGTCAGCTTTGTTATTTATCATGGAAACAGCTGACATAATCATTCAAAAAAATTTAATTGACAGATGTCAGTTGTAAGTGTAAAACCAAATATGGAAAAAAGTATAGGATCTAAAATTGGTACATCAAAGTGTTGCTCGCAAGTGACACGCAGAGAAAGGCCAAAGAGAAGATGGAAGGACATTACTTAGTGTAGTTTATGTTATAATTTTATTGGATTTATAGAAACTTTTCAAATGAACTTTTGGTATGGAATTTGTAAAAAATAGTATGTGTTCGTGTTTGATTTTACATGATATTATATAGAATCTGTTCCAAGGACCTTTTGGTATGGGATTTGTACAAAATACATGGAATTGAAGGAAGGTCTTGTGTTGGCCACAACAGATTTTTTTAAATCGCCCTATTTCAGACTACGAAGTTTCTTTGCGTCCCCCTCCCCGTCATGTACACTTTTTGAATCCAAGTTTTTTAAGTAGATACCAAAATAGCACATATCGCGAACTCAATATTTTTTTTGGATTGTACAATGTTAGAAAAATAAATATCTAAACTCATTCATAATAATATATTTTATTTTAGAATCATAAATTTGTTAATTCGCCTTCAAAAGATGGTGCAATCGGGCTTTTATCGCCTGAGGGTGTATTAAGTTGCCAAGCAACAGCTATTCAAATCAATCATATTGTGGTTTATAGATAAATGTCGCAAAACATAATAAATCCATTTTTTGAAAACCGCCACTCGCAAAACTCTTCGCATTTTTCTCGTACCAATAATTAATTTCATTAATCACGGGTTGCCGAGCAGCGAGTGATTAAAATTTTTAACAGGCTGTACTTCAAAAAACCAAAATGAATATTTTCTCATGACAAACTTCTCAATTAATATTGTGATCCTATTTCATAAATAAATGTATTTTTTTATATTTATTATAAATAAATAAAATAAATATAAATATATCATTACGGCATATTACCCATTTCTGGGTGTGCCAGTATCTACAACACATGTATAAATCGGTAATGATGACGATATATTTTACCCTGTGGGCGCTTACCAGGCGTCACGTCACGGGCACTCATAGCTGGTGTGGAGAGTGCACCACAGGGGTCACTTTTGTGCCAATTAAAATTGGAAATATTTGGCGTCTGTCGGGATCGAACCCGGTTCCCCCAGGTTTGCGACCAGACACACAGGCACGCGGCCACGGGACCCCATTTATTGGGTTTTTAAATTCTATTGTATATAAAACATTGTACGATACATTTACGTAAAGTATCTTTCGTGACTTACGACCTTAAAACCCTCGTTGTACTCGTATTTTAATACTAACCCATTAGTGTCAAAAAACTAGATGTACGTACTTGTGTAGTAAATAACTATTAAAACGACAGTGCGATTTTTCCCACTGCCTACTTTTTTCTCATATTCTCAATAATATTAAATAATAAGAAGAATATAAATGAATAAATTTAGTTATCAAAAATAGTGATTTTTATTTATTTATTTTGATAACTTTTAATAATTCGTATCTCTGTTCTGTCTTTCGTAAGAATATAATCTACTAAAAACTATAAAGCGAAACTATTTATAATTATCTACTACGATAATCCTTCGTACTTTCGGTTTTAAACTGATTGTTTACTTGTATTTCTAAGAAATGTATTTTAATTCCAGTAGTACGTAGTCTAGTCATCCAGCATTCTTTGCGTTCATTGATCGCCTGCTGTTCCACCACCACATGTTACCTAAGCTAGCTTCCGCACTCGATTCGCTTCTGATCCCAGTGTGCGCTGATTTATACGTTGTGGTTTTGACAAGGTAATTACGGTTTCACGAGAACCACAAAAAACCTTTCGAAAGCGCACATCAAACGGACAAGCCGTAGCAACGCATAGGAATTATTAACAGGTGAATATTTTGGGTTGCTGAATATGAAGATTGATAGCTATGTATTTTGACATAAAGAGAAAAGAATCAGTTACGTTGAAAATTGAATGTTAAGTGTGGCATTATATTGTGTGAAGTGGTGTATTCTCTACAAGAAACTATCATTTTAGTCAACAAATGGCTTGCCATGCTTTCCGATTTGAAACAAAATGTTCCGCGTCCCGGCGAAGATTTTTGTGGGATCACGGTGCAAACGAGACCAAAATGAACTCAACTTCCTGAGTCAAATTAGAGAACACCTTACCGTTCTGCCAAATAAAAATCTGTCAACCCTACGCAGAACCCATTTTGGTGGAAACTTTTTTATATCTATTCTTCCGTTCGTATATGATTCACAGCTCAAAACATAGTCACTGTTTTTGTCGTTTATCATTACCTTAAGAAGTTTGATATACATAATAATGTAAGATCATTCCTAACTACAGTTTTAGGGTGTTTCCGTAAGCGCCGCCAGTATCTACAACACATGTAGATATCGGTAATGATGACGATATATTTTATCGTGTGGGTTCTTACCAGGCGTCACCTCACGGGCACTCATAGCTGGTGTGGAGAGTGCACTACAGGGGTCACTTTTGTGCCAATTAAAATTGGAAATATTTGGCGTCTGTCGGGATCGAACCCGGTTCCCCCAGATTCGCGACCAGACACTCAGGCACGCGGCCACGGGACCCCATCTTATTGATAAGTACATTTATCAGTAACACTTAAATTACATTTTTTTTTAGTTAAGTTATGTGTGTATCTTTTTAAGACGCTGATCTCGATACTGACAATATTGAAAACATAAAAATTACCAATGTTAAGAATAAATAATTTAATTTTTAAAAGCTAATAAGTTTAGAATATATAATTAATTTATATATAATAAACACAGATACAGGGCCGCTCCGTGTGGGTGGGCAGGTTGTGCCCCGCACAAAGGCGCCTGATAATAAGGGGCGCTATTTCAATACAGTAATAATAGTATTTTTTTATAAAATACTCTTATCGCAAAAAAAATATTATACAACGTACATACATAGGTAGTAAGGTGATAGAAGTGAACAATTATTTTTTAAATTTGTTTGCAACAGAGCTCTGAGTAGGTACCTAAAATAATTATCCTACCAAACGGATATTTTTCTAGCATTGTTTTATTGATATGATAACTGTTACGATGTTGATTACAACAATGAATATTTTAATTATAGCTCAAAAATATTGATTTCAAGAATGAATCTGAAAATAAGTCCAAGAATTTAGCAGAAAAAAAGTAAAACAAATATTTTGCCAAACGAATAATTTTCTGGAATTGTTATGTTGCAAACTATAACTGTAAAATCGTTAATTACAACATACGATTTTGATTAGTAATATTGATTACAATTACAATGAATCTATCAAGGGAAATTTCATCAATATTTTAAATCTAGCATTTTTCGATGAAAAGTATAATTTAAACTGTAATTAAAGCGTGTATAAATTTGCTTATTATACATTTAGGGGGGCGCTGATATACCGGGAGTTTATTTTATCAGTAAACATAGGGTATATCATTGCCATAGTTACGATATTAATGTTTGACAGCAATGTATTGAAGCGTTTATTTTATGAGTAAACATAGGCGTTTGACATGGGAAGCAGTTTTTTGTAAATTCAAAGGTTTGGCTAAAAATCAAGCCATGCTATTGAACATGATAATAGTACATTACATCTTGTACATTATTTAATATTAATTAATTTAATAATATTGCAAAAATTGCAATAAATTACAGAAATTGTCAAATAAATAATTGTTTCACTTTTTTATTATGCAATATGAAAAACTTTACAAATGTCTCCGGTGGCGCAGTGGTTATAACAGTGTCGTATGAAGTTTTTGGTTGGGGTTCGATTCCCCGTTGGGGTAATTATTTTATTATTTTTTTTTTTACGTAAAAATTGTTGAACTTTTAAAAATCAATTTCTATATTACAATCACTTAAAAATAATAATTACATTGTAATAAATAAAGAGAAAATAATTGAGAATAATTGATTACAATAATCAAAATATTGATACAATAATAATACACAAACAGTTTAATTTCTATAAAAAATATTTTATTAAAGTTTAATCGCAATACACTTCAAATTGAAGATTTTTACAATTTTTACTGAATTAAAGCTTGTTAATTACAAATAGCTTCAATTTCTGTTACGTTATTGAATTTTTGTAACAAAACTGAAGAAAGCGCGCTGATCGTCCCAAGATGGCGGCCACGAGATTCCCCTTCCGTCTCATGGCGACAAAAACTCTGTCCACATCTGTACTTTACGCTCTCTCTAGTCCTATTCTATACTCTAAGCCTTCTTAGCTCCCACCCATACTTAAAAGTTTGCAAACCTCAAACTTTTGTCGTTGATTTAACCTAAAATAATTGACACTATGGTTTTATATGTGCAATTATACGATTACATTAAACAATAATAATAGTAAGCTGTACTATTGTTATATATTTTAAAATTGTATTTTATATAATTCTGTTAATTGGTCTATTCAGGCAGGTGAACAAACATAAAACTGAAACAATGTTTGGGTTAGGAGTGACTATGTTAAGAGCAGTGAATGAGGCTTTGTACTTTAATAACTAAGCAATAATTTATGCCAGATTTTAATAATAGATATCTAAATACATAAACCATTACATTCTAAATAAATGTTACTAAATTTAAATAAATGTGTAATAAAACAGAAAATGATATAGTAAAGATCACTTGTAATTTACTTTTTATAAGCAATAAATATAGGCAAAATAACTATGTGCCACTATGTTTTATAGCCCATTGTATGAAACAGTTTGATATAGTTTCCATATAAGAGTATGTATGAGAACTAATAAATAAAACTTTTCATTACATATTTATAATTTAAAAGCGGGAGCATTTGCGTCGGTAAATGATTGAAGTAAATGATTACCTGTCAAAGAAAAAAGACGTTTTTGTGAAATATATTACAATAAATTATGATTATAATTAAATCCTGTATTATTATGCCAATAAACAATAAGGCAACATATTTTACGACTTCAACTTCCACGTAAAGGTGGTAGCCACGAGCAAGGAAAAGTTAAACGTTTACATAAATAAATGATAAAGTAAATGCATGCAAAGCATATGTACACACCAATGTATTGTTTTTCCTACAACTGTGTTACTCTATGGAAATAAAGAGTAAATATTTTAATTTGACATTTGTATTAAAACAACTAAACAGGATAATTTTTAAACTAGACCAGGCGGGAGGCGGGGCAGCGGGGGGATCTCCCTGTGGACCGATAAAGTCAAAATCAAAGTTAGAACTGTTTATGTTCTTAGACTTCGAGACTGGAAATTTGATTTGAATTCCAGTAATTTTCCTTCGCCGAGGACTGTTTACTCGTAAGTACACAAATTTAAAATAATATATGTATAAAAAAAAAAAAACAAATTAGAAATTAAATTAAGCGGTGTCTACTTATATATACAGCCCGATTCACAATAAAGTTTAAGCTAATCCTCATTTTTGGATTAGTTAGTGATTTTAAAATAAAGGAATAGATTAACTACATTTTAAGATATAAATTGTTAAAATTAGAGTAGAATTCGCTAATCCAAAAATGAGGATTAGCTTAAACTTTTTGTGAATCGCGCTGATAGAGAGTAAAATCGATCTATACCTTTTCAATTTCACAAAAGTAATTTTAACTTCAGAAAAAGTAACCTCAATTTCATAAAAATTATATTAAAATATCAATGTACCTTTTTACCTCTCGCTAAGAGAGGTATTGGATTCATGCTAAAATTCACATATCCATATTTCAGTGAATAAGCACGATTTAAGATCCCTAGAATCCGATTATAACATTTTTAAAATGATGTCTGTGTGTGTGTGTGTGTGTGTATGTGTGCATGTGTGTATGTCTGGATGTTGTAGATACGATTCCTCAAAAACCATAAGACTTAAAAATTGTTTAACTATGGATTCTTCAATCTGACATTCCTGGGAAGAGCTGAAAAGGTTTTGGTAACAATTGAACAACCGGAAGTAGTAGTTTCTGAGAAAAATTCTTCTAAATACAATTTTCTTTGGAAATTTTTGTTATTAAATATTGAAAAACATAAAATTCTCCATCTATTACACTTAAAATTTTTATTATATCTTGTATAGATTTAGAGATAAAGACACTATAATATATAGAGTAATTTAATCGCAGAGGCTAAGACACTAAGGAAACCAGTTGACAAATTCCAATGTTTATAACATAGTTTTTAAATGACACATGTCAGTGTCAAAAATCAACAGTTTTAGTGACATTCTGATAGCTTTTTCTGGGAAGTATATATTTAATCTTTCTTATTGTTTTATTAATTAAATATTTGAAATTATAGGTAAAATGCTTATATCCTTCAGAAATACCGCCAATCTGGTTAATGAATTGGAAGAATCTCTTACATTTAGAAACTTCCTCATACAATGAATGAAAATAGATATAATTAGAATTATATGTGTGCAGAAAACATGTTAAATACAATAAAAAACAGTATTTGGGTAAAGTTCTGTATTTTTTTTGTTATAAAACAACGATTCGAAAGGGAAGTGCAATTCAATACTTCACTTAAAATTTAATGAAATAAACAAATTTGAATCAGTTTCTCTGATCTTATAGTTTGTATCATTGCTCTCATAAAAACTTTTTCACAAATTACAGCATAGATATTTAAGTGTACCATGCGGAACGGGTGATGTTGGTTATTAGTTCTGACAAACAAAAAGTAGACGACAAAAATTAATTCCATTCTACGAGTATATAATAATATACCGAGTGTCCACGGAAAGCGGGTTGCGGGGCATCCCTATAACTTCTTTATCCATAAAGATATCTATTTGAAAGCATATCTTGGTGCTAGAATAATAATGACAGTCTTCTCAAACTTGGTGTATAATGAACTGTCATGACGTATTTAGATTTGTAAATTTTATGTTTGTTTGTATAGTATCAATTATTATTTATGTGATTAGTCATTTTTATTGTTGTAATCAAATTTTCTTTATTGTAATCAAGCACTTCATTGCTGTAATGAATAATATTTTCATTAAATTTTTTGCATCTTACACAAATTCCTACGATACTTTATTGAAAATACATATCAATCGTGGCGTTGTTAGATAAATATACTCACATCTCACATTACAATCTAGTATCCACATGACAAACATGATATACGCATCAGAAATTAGCCTAAGAATTAGAAACGAAACTAAACTGGAGCCTAACATTTTAGCTCTAGCTCTAGTTTCTAATCACACATAATTGATTGATTTGAATTAATTATAGACCCCAGATTTCCATGCGTGTGAAACGCTCGGGTGCGTAATTGTCTTGTTAGTTACCGGATAATTGCTTCATTTATTTTGCTCCTGTGGAGTGGATTTTTAACTGGAGATCGTAGGTGTGTTGAAATTGCTACTAAGTAAATTGATCGCGTGAAACCAGTGAAAAGTTTGACAAGACAAGAAAGCGAACATAGATGGATATTTTTCAATAATTATATAGTTGGCTATTAGTAGCTTAGCTGTTACATATGTTAACAACTTCGACAGTTTAAATTGAAACTACAGGCGTTTTCTATTCGTCACTTTGATCAGCTTGAGGTCAGTACTCAAGAAGATTCTATAGCAATCCTCAAAATGATGTGAAATATGAGATTCGCGCGAAACGCTACAGTCCGTCCAATTGAACTATTCATTGCAAACTATACATATTACGAAAGAAGAAAGTATGATATAGATATTAACCGTACACTTTTCGGAAAAAAAAAATTAGTGGCCCAGATATGAGTACTTGAAAAATAGCTATTTCTGATAACTGATATCATCAGTCCTTTGCAAAATTTAAAAATTTCGTTTGGAAAATATTGTTCACTGGTTTTATATTACAAAAATTTAGACTCAAATTTCTTGAAATAGAGGCTGAGGAATTTCGCGCAATAAACACTATTTTCTACGCCATACCTTCACTTTATTACGCTTCTCTACCTGAGATATACAGAGGACGTCTCAATACTGTGTTCTGTGTCTCCTGGACTGTACAGTTGAAGCATCTGCATATATTTCAGCGTAGCAATTACCTTGTCACTATAGGATCGTTTTAACTTCTTTATGATAAATTTGAATTGTATTTGACTAAAGGCGGATTTATGCAGCCATTTTCATTTACATTTACATTTTAATTTAATTTTCATTTGATTCTCATTTATAATTTTTAAATGTACCTATTCATACAAAAATATATAACAAAAATAAATGAAAATGAACGCATGCGCACATATAAAAATACGCTGACAGATGATTAACGTTATAACCCGACTTTCATTGGAATAAAATTTATTAATAAAAATATTCAACAATAGTGACAGCGAAGAAGTTGTGAGTTTAGTTTTAAACGTGTTATTGCAATAAAAAACCGTAAAAAGAAACGATATCGGAGATACATAATGACAACCAGCTGATCAACTCAAATTCTCCTCCCTGTCATGTCGTATACGCATGCGCCATTTATAATTTTCATTTATTAGATAAAAGTTGGCCATCTTTAAAAATAAATGAGAATCAGAGATAAATGAAAACGTAAATGAAAATGGTGTATGCATGGCTACATTGGTTTACATACATTTATCTTTTAAATGAAAATTAAATTAAATTAAATGTAAATGAAAATGGCTGCATAAATCCGCCTTAAGAGTGGCAGACGATGGGGTATAAATATTTCAATATATGTGCCACAAAATAATTAAATTATTTAAAAATAGCCTCTCATTAAAGGCAATAATAAAAATTATTTCGTAATAATGACCCGGTTTCAAATTTTTAAAAATCTGTTGTGGCCAGCACAATACCTCTCGCCATTTTCATTTTATGTTATATAAGTATACCCAGATATTGTTTTTATTGTATTTAACATGTCCTCTGCGCACATACATTTCTAATTATATCTATTTTTCATTGTATGAGAGAGTTCCTAAAAATGTCAGAGATTCTTCCAATTCATTAACAAGATTGGCGGTATTTCTGATGGATATATGCATTTTACTTACAATTTCAAATATTTAATGATTAAAACAATAAGAAAGATTAAATTTACGGATGAGGTAATGTACTTCACAGAAAAAGCTTTCAGCATGTCACTAAAATTGTTGATTTTTGACACTCACATCTGTTATTTATTAACTATGTTATAGACATTCCTATGTTATAATCATTTGAATTTGTCAACTGGTTTCCTTAGTGCCTTAGCCTCTGCGATGTATTACATTAGATTATTCAATATATTATAGTGTTTTTATTTCTAAATCTATACAAGATAAAAAAGTGTATTAGATGAAGAATTTTATGTTCTTCAACATTTATAATAACAAAAATTTCCAAAAAATTATATTTAGAAGATTTTTTTAAAGAAACTATTCCGGTTGTTTAATTGTTACCAAAATCTAATCAGCTCTTCCCAGGAATGTCAGATTGAAGAAACTGCAGTATTTTTTAAATCATATAGTATTTGAGAAACCATGGCTCCAACATCCACACACACACACACATATATACACACACACACACATATATACACACACACACATACGGACATCATCGTAAAAATGTTATAATCGGATTATATGGACCTTAAAACGTGCTTATCCACTAAAATCTGGATATACGATTTTATCATGATTCCAATACCTCTTTTAGCAGGTAAAAAGTATTTTAAATGAATGTTTATGCACTATATGTGTATCAATAATTTTAAATGTTTAATTAATAATAAAATAAGAAATGTTATCCCAGACTTCCCAGAAAACACCTTTAGTAATGTATCTGCATTTTTGACACTGACATTTTTCTGTCATTTACAAACATTAATTTTCAACTTGTCTTTAAACTTTAACTCGCAATATAATGTATTACTCTGAATAAAACTCGGTTTCTGGACTGACATTATCTTTATTGAAAACACAAAATTGTTTCACAACGTTTCGAATGCTAAGATCTGCTTCCGTCATCAGGTATCAGTATCAATTCACCTGATGACGAAAGCAGATCTTTGCATCCGAAACGTTGTGAAACAATTTTGTGTTTTCAATAAAGATAATGTCAGTCCAGAAATCGAGTTTTATTCACATTAATTTTCAAATGGTTTCCATGGAGTTATTTATCCTGTGAAATTCACTACAACGGATTATTTTACATATTTATAAATCTTTATCTCTAAATCTATTGAAGATATAATAGAAATATTCAATGTATCGGATAGAGATTTTTAAAGATGTTATTAATGTTTTTACATAGAACCAGATAATAACTTATTCCTGTACTGCAATCTCATACTACCTAGAATAGAAATCGAAACTTATAGAACAATCGCCAATTTCTTCTGAAAGTTTTTTCCTGACTTTTACTACTAATAAAAGCAAATTCTTTGTAAATATCTTCCTCGTCTCGAACAAATACAGTTCTTGGTAGTTTTTGCTTCATTTTGGGTAATATTCTCGATTGAAATGCCGCTTATTGAAGTAAAAAGTAGCAAAAAGCACCATTACCACGCGCTGAGCATTAGCTTGGTTAGCATGACGGAGAAGGAATTATTTTTTGGTCCTCTCACTGATGTGAGTTATACAATAATGACAGTGGATTTAAAGTTTTTCCTCTCGTGCTATCTTAATGACTTCATTTTTATCATGGCTCGTGCGATTGTGATTTTGTTATGTAATTATTTGAGAAATTGGTTGGACTAGATTTATAATGAAATGTATGTGAGGAAATTGTTGAATTTTTTTATTGTGGATTAATTACAGATGTAAGATGTGTAATCATTTAAAGGAGGTATTATTAATTAGAGTTTCTACTAAGCATACATTAATGCAAGTATGTTATTTGTGTTTTGATTATTTTTGTTTGAGTTTAAATAGAACGTATATATACCGAAGATAGATTTTTGTGAAAATTTCATTTGAACTCAGGACCTTCCCATGTAAGATGCTTTATCAATTTTGTTATGAAATCTGAATATGGTGGTGACTTTTTAATGAATAAGCACGTTTTAGGGTCCTTATAATACGATTTTACTAATTTTACGATAATGACTGTATGTGTGTTGCTGGGTTTGTATATGTGTGTGTGTGTGTGTGTGTGTATGTATGTGTGTGTGTGTGTGTGTGTGTGTGTGTGTGTGTGAGTGTCTGTATGTATGTGTGTGAGTGTCTGTATGTATGTGTGTGAGTGTCTTTATGTATGTGGTGTGTGTGTGTGTATGTGTGTCTGTGTGTGTGTGTGTGTGTGTGTGTGTGTGTGTGTGTGTGTGTGTGTGTGTGTGTGGCAAAAATTTCTCCGACGATAACTCCAAAACTACAATTCTTAAAATTATAATTCTTTCGTATTCCTCTTCTTTACATTCATATAAAGAGCTGATTAGATTTTGGTTATACATAATTGATCAACCAGAAGTTCCCTTATTTGAAGTCCTTCACAGTGTGTCTTAAAGAAAAACGCAAAGAATATCTTACTGTCTATACGGTCTGATTATACATTATCCTTCATATTCAATAGATATAGATTTAAAGATTTATAAAGAGATAAACTTTCATAAATCAGCCAGCTTTGCTATAATCATAGAAACAGCTGATATATTCAAATAAATCTAATTGACATATGTCAGTGTAAGTGCAATTTACATAGTATATGGTAGTGTTATAATTTTATTGGATTTATAGAATTTTTGCCAAGGAACTTTTGATATGGAATTTGTAGAAAATACATAGAATTGACGGAAGGTAATGTGCTGGCCACATCAGATTTTTTTTTAATGTTTTCTTTTATAATTTTATTTATAGAATCATTATGTTCATTTACATAAATACCGTGAAAATGTCATTTTAAAATTAAAATAATTAATATTTAATTAAATGTCAAAAAGTATTTTTTGCTTAGCAACTTAGTGACATAAGTGATAATTTCTTAAGAAGAATTAACAGTGCAATGTTCTTTGATTGGTTACTTTCGCACACGTCATCAGAAATACAAAAAAGAAAATTTTAAAATATTTAAAAAAACACTGTTTTTTTTATCTTAAACGCTTATAAAACGAATTTTCGTGTTCACCTGCTGCCCGTTTTCTGTTTTCTGACACTAATTATTGCGTTGGGTTATAAGAAACTATATCTAGAGATATAAAGTTCGTTGAACAGCCCATATAGAGCCTAGGTCTCAAGTACCGCAGGTACTCGTTTCTAGACCGGCTGGTACTAGTGCACTTGGTGTATATAATCCGTGCGACAACCACTGATTGCTATGCAATCAGTTCAGCGGCGGAGATACTCCCTCTACAGCTAGTACTCTCTATGTTTAACATGGGCAACTAGTCAGGTCGTCGCATGCAAGTACGGAAAAGGCAAACTAAAATACTAACCTCCAAACTATTGTTGAAACGTCAAACAGGAGATCTACATTATCCGTACAAACAAACGCTATAGCTTTACGATCACTTATTGGTTCGGCGTAATTCTACGTCATACATGGCGGTAATTCAAATAATCAAATTTCAATATTTTTTTTCTGGCTAATTAATAAAAATTTTGCCAAAAGAAAAAATAGGGGTAGCAAGTTATTACCTGCTCTTCAAAAATATGAAATAAACAAAACGTACGCAAGTAGCCCATTAAATAAGATAAAATTAACCAAAAAGTATTCCAAATAACGCATATGTTAATCAGCGATTAATAATTTGAACAATTAACACAAGTTCATCATACAGTTTACGTATTAAGATGTCTAGATTACTAATCGCATCTACTAAGATACTTGACAGTAAAATAACTATAATTAAGACTTAGTTTCTACAAAAGTATTAAAAAAATGAAATTGATGACGTTTGACATTCGCATGAGAGGCACTTAATTATTTGCTGGAAGTCTCTTATTGGCATATTTACAACTTCCACCTAGTCCATCAATCCTTCTGTAATTAACTGTTTTCCTTTATTAAAATTTCCCTAAGATTCATTTTCTCTTAAAAATCCCTGCAATTATCCAACCAAGCTATCCATTTCACTTTCCTCTATCATCAGTATATCAGTTGAGGATATCCGTAGTGTAATCATACCAGGAAGGCTGTAACCAGAAGACGTGTGAGTACTTTTTGCGAACAGAAACTTCTTGTTGCATTCCTCAGAGAAGCATAATGCGAAATTAATAGCGAACTCAAAGTGTGAAATGCGGGAGTTCCTACAAAGAGGTTTTTGCAGTAATTGACTGAATGAGAATTGTGAGGTTTTTATGAAGTAATTGATGCTACTGTGTAGAATAAAAAGAAAAATAACTAATAATAATACTTTTTTCGGTGTCCGGAAAAATCATAACGAAGAAAATTTGGTCCTAAGAATACAACGTATTGTTGTTTTAGGGCTGGTTTATGATGAATTTAATTTACAATTTATAATTTAGGTTTTAAAATATAAACTTACTTAAAATGCATACGATGGTTTATGGACGATTTACAAATTTAGAAATTTGAAATTCAGATTTGGAATATAATTATATTTTATATATCCAAACGTAAATTTCAAATTCGACCAATCCCAAGAGAGAACTATTAAACATGGCGGTAAGGTATAACATTGCTTCATCCATCAGCTGTCTTTTCTGTTTGTAATTTGTTGACATTTTGAAGAATGATTCCCAGGAACAAATTGTTATATTGTTTTATGTTAATAAGTAGTATTCGAGAAAATCGTATTTTGTACTACAAAGCAAATGAATTGTACAAAAATAAATACGTTTGCGTAATTTCAATGCAACAAGGGATAGCAAGGAATTAAAAACGTGCACACTCATAGTGTAGAGTATGATATTGCCCGTTGACAAATGAATGTGTTCACTACGGCCTAACAAGACCATTCACGTTTTTTCATTTTGTGTTTGTTTTATTTCTTTATTATACAAATCAACAATAGTAAAAAACATTCCCGATATTATTAAAAAATCATCTTGTTCATTAGCGTCTAACAAATTCATGGCTATGAAAATAAAATTGTAACCTAAAATCTGAATTGATAACTGATGAAACGTCAAATGACAAGCAGTGACAAGTCACGTGATAGGTACTGATTGGTGAGATCTAGATCCATTGAAATTCATTTTCTTGGGTTATTCGGAGGAAACAGTTTAAGGAAAACTTGTTGCGAATCCTGACAATTAGAGATTCACGGGCTTGGCTTGAAGCTTGAAAGCTTGGCTTGGCTTGGCTTGAAAAAGCTTGAAAAATCAAACCAAGCCTGCCTTTCAAAAAAGCTTGATTTTTCAAGTCAAGCCAAGCTTCTGTTTCATCAAGCCCAAGCCAAACCAAGCCTAACATTAAAAAAAAACTTGAATTTTCAAGCCAAACCAAGCCTCCGACTGTCAAGTAGCTTGGTGAAAAACAAGCTTTTTCAAGCTTTTCACAGGAATTGTTGACGAGGCCGGTAAAACCGAAATTTTATGGAGGTAACGTACTTTTTCATTGCTTCAGCACAGTTTTGCGAATTTCTCAGAACTGAGGTAGGAACAGTTTAGTAGGCTCTAAAAATTTGTAAATGGGAAAGTTTATCCCATCGTCCCACAGATCACTTATTTTCACAATCTGAACCAACTAATCGCATACTTTAGTTCACGCACACAATCAAGTACAAAATAAATTTATAGTTATTGAAAAAGTTTTTAAATTGATAATGATAATTTAATATAGAACTATTTAAATTTTTAAAATTTCGTATTATTGTTAAGATAAAAGTAATTTATATAAAAACAATTAGATACTTAAATCTTTAAGTAACTGGAATAAATTATAGAAACAAAGGTTTAAGAAATTGATTTATTATTTTTAAATGTATCTGATTATATTTCACAATTAAATAATATTCATTAAATTTTTTAACTATGTAACTTGATCATAAATACCAAGCATCAAGCTTTTATAAATAATATTCATTATTTCAACTGTTACAGGATATTAAGCCTTTGTTTACATATACAAAATATTCAGCCCTATTTTGTAAGGGAATTGTTAAGTCTTAGCAACGATTAACCAATAGAAACAAATGTATAGCCTGTCGTTTATTCTAAAATAATAACCTTGATGATTAAAGCACTAAAGCACATAATTTGAATATTATTTTTATAATTAGTCCTCATTTTCTCAAACCGATAAAATATTGAACAAACCACGGGTGTTATGAATCATAATTTTGGAGCTGAATAAGTATTATAAGAAATAATAATATAATCAACACCACAAGGTAATTAAGTGACTACGTATGATGATGATAAATATCATAGTTTCATTTTGTTAAATGTTTCGCGAATGTTGAATTTTTTATCAGCTATGGATTTACAATGTTTTGTTATTCTGGTATTTTCGAATCATAGAGACCAGAAAGTTTGTGATTGTGAACATGTATGTATACAAAGATTTCAATGCTATTTTTAGTACAGCCCCTAATATTGCTCCTAATAAAACGGCCTTGTCTGAGGCAGTATAACAATATAAGAAAAATGTAAACCGACAAAGAGATTATTCTCTTCTAAATATTTCCTTGATTCAAGTTTCCCTTGTTTATATGTACATGAATTAAATAAATATATAATAACGGCTTATTACCAAGTTCTGGGAGTGCCAATGTGCTTTTATTTGCAAATTTGGTAATGAAAACATATCCAAATTGATGAGGATACCTATTTACTTTTGTGCTACTTGCAAATTGGAAATAATTAGAATAATTATATATACAAAGTAACTTTACATGATTCTGTAATAAAAAATCAGCACAAATTTTATAATGTTCAAAATAGAAAGGACAAGTTATTGTCTCACGACAAACAAAATATCGAGGAAATCCCAGTCTATAGGATTTTATTATTTCCAGATGTATTTGAAGTTTAAAAGGGATACTGATACTACCTACTTAGCAGGTCAGTTTTATCTCACTGTATAAGTAGTATTCCAGAATTATGTATTTCTTTGAACACGGTTCTTGAGTATTTGGGGTATTGTTTTATTTTATTTATTAACAAAGGGTAAATATGACTATGTATTATATCAGACTTACAGTTTGTTGGGGAGGTCATGAAAATAGATCCTATTCATTTTAGTTATTAAAATACACCAAAGTCAAGTCTAACGAATAAACCTATATAGAATGAAAAAATTATAAAGGTAACATAAAAATATCAGGGTATTTTTTTAATAAAAGATACTAAATTTTTGATTTTTTACTTTCAAAAATGAAATAATTGAACAAAACATAAATTTCTATATTTTTATATTTTACCGTTTTAGTTTATCTTTTCGTATAGTTATTTTTTGCACGATCAGGAAGAGCGCTTTTACCGGTATCGGATATTAAAAAAATCTTCCTCAACCCGTAACTACTACTAACCTTAATACTTAAATAACTATTTCAATTATACCACAAAAAAATTATGTAAACAAAACGTGATTTATTCATCGTTACCACGATAAAATGAAACGTACCGACATAATATCAGTACATCTGATATATATTGATACATAGATATTTCAATACATCGATACATCGGAATAATTGGTTTACTTCGAAATATTTAATATAATTCCATCCAATATTGATATTCAAATCTTAATACCGAACAGCCCTCCTGTACTTAGATCAAGTTTTCAAGACCCGCATTATACATAAGTATGTACCATGAAAATAAAATAAATGAAATAAAAAACATTACATGTGCATGCGAAAATGAGTTTGCACATGAGCATTAAAAGGCTTGAAAGCTTGAAAAAGCTTGAAAAGGCTTGAAAAAGCTTGAAAAAGCTTGATAAAGCTTGAAAATCAAACCAAGCCTAAAACTTTTAAAGCTTGAAGTTTTCAAGCCAAGCCAAGCTTTGGTTCCATCAAGCCCAAGCCAAGTCAAGCCTAACATTAAAAAAAGCTTGAATTTTCAAGCCAAGCCAAGCTTTTTTATTTCAAGCCAAGTAGCTTGGCTTGGTGAATCCCTACTGACAATGTCGTACAGGAACGTACCTTCACATTTTTTCGGAGGACGTTTTAAAATAATCTCTATATTTTAAGGTTATGAATGGAATAGGCCCATAAACCAATTTTTAAAGTATTTTTAAATAAAAGTTCGTTTAATTTTTAAGAAATTCATGGTATCAAAAAGCCATAATTGTTTTTTGTATAGCTGTATTTGATTTTTAAGAAAACCTATAGCTATCTTTCTCACACCAGTTTCTGTAGTAGGCTGCGCGAGAAAGATAGCGATAGTGTGATGTCATCTGTACCCCTGGATATAAATTCAAATATCTCGCAAAGTAATTATTAAAAAAACGTTTTTTGTTATCTTAATCGTTATTTATTGAGTAGTAGTTTAAGGATAAAGTTTACATTTTATTATATTTTGTTCTGGTTTATGGGCCTATTCCTAAACATAGGACTTTAACATATAAACTCATACTTTTTAATTTTCTGTTTCCCTAATGATTTTAAGTAAAAAAGTATCAAATAAAAGGCGCAGAGCTTGAAATTCTTTATTCGAATAAAAAATACGGCAAATTAATTTAGCATAGTTTGTAACGATAGATATTTGGCATGAAAATGTCGAAAATCATCCCAAAAATAGCGATAGCCATGGAATTGAAACAAATGCATTAACAAATGTTTAATGAATTACCTGATATTTTGGGTTAGTTTATTTTTATTAGGTAAATTTTGCAGTTTTGTCTTTAACATAACTATTATCAATTAATTTAAATAGATAAATGTTCATTTAAACATAAATTATAAATTACATTATAAATAAACTAAAACAACTTGACAGAAAAACCGTTAACATTTGTTAGTTTTTTATTTATTCCACAACTATCGCTATTTTTAAAAAGAAAGCATGGAAAATTAATTTTTTCAACATCACTTGTGAAAATGACATTTTCTTCACTTAAATTAAATACTTTCCTCACTAAGCGTGGAAAGTAATTATGCTCCTCAATAAGTGACGAAAGTTTTTTGTTCGATATTTCCCCATTTATTCGTTGAAATAACAGGCATACGAACTTCAATACACATGAAAAATGTAATTTTCACATGTAATGTTGAAAAAAATAGTATGTCACATATGTGGAAATGTAATTTTCACATGTAATGTTGAAAAAATAGTATGTAATACACGTGGAAAAGGGCCATTGCAAAACTCATACGATTAGAACACTCCAAATTTCGTACTTATTTTACAATGATGTCCTTTCCTCACTTGTTTTACAATATACTATTTAATATTTAAAGTTTTTTTACTTAAAATAATTAGGGAATAAGGAAATTACAAAACTATTATTTTTAAATGTCTTACATTTTTATAGCCTTCAAATAAAATCCCGAAAACACGGCCGTTACTTTTGAGACAATAACTTTCTTTGATATTTCAAAATTTTCTTACTCAAATAATTACCAGAGTGTTCTCTTTATAGGAACTCAATTAAAAAATACAAACTTCAGCTCTCTTAAAATAGAAAACTGGTTTTAAAGATGAGAAAATAACCTGAAACCTTAAATTACTTTTAAAACCAATAATTAAAAAATCCTTTTATAATTAATCCTCAGTAATAAAATACATAAATTCGTTTCGTTTCAATCTGGTCTTATCAGATAAGAAGACCGCTTGTGATACGCGTACAAGTGAAAGGTCTGGCCGCTGAAATCGCGATGGAATTATTTAGGCTTTTTGTTCTTTCACAAACAGGAAGTGCGTTGAATAATTAGTGTAATTAATAATGGCAAAAAGTTAGCGGTGATAAGATCTACTAAACGCCGGTTAGCAGATGCTAGATAACTCTATACGTAATTATGTTTTAGATTTTCACAAAAACTCGAAGTTTTAGATTTTTCTGAGGAATGCGAGAAAATTAATTTAATTATAGATACATTCCACGTGAGTAATACATAAACAGTAATATGGTAGCATTCTTATTAAATTTAGCACATCCAACTGGGCGTTATAGCCGAGACAAACGAAGAATGCTAATGATTATTAATCTCTAATTCTTAATTTAACTTTTCGTGTGTCATATTTCAATTATATTAATGATCATTATAAACGTAATTTCAAGTGTAATGATCATTAAGTTTTTATTATCTTTTGAGAAGGTGATCAAAAATAAATAAAAAATAATTGACCAATACTTTGCCGGAGTACAGCTCTACCAACTGAGCTATGGCCGATCTATTACGATGGCTCACAGTATGACAGCATCTTCCACTTTAACTGGAAATGTATCTCTCGGTGGAGAAGACATTTTGTGTCACGTAATATGATGTGTTGGAGTACCACTACTTTTAAACATCATTGCGGACATAGTTTACTCTTGGTCCTATCAGTCCAGTTTTTGAAACTAACATAGAATTAACAGTCTATACCTTTGAAATAAATTGTGAAAGTGTGAAAAGATAATGTCAGCCACCGGGATTTGAACCTGGGACCAATACTTTCCTTCGTGATCATAATTATTTCACAATAATTGCAATACAGATACTGTTAAAATCTCATTATAATGTATTCTAACCTCAAATTTATCAAATGAGATTTTTTGATAATATGACACCATTAAAGCCAAAAATGTAAAACGTTATAACCTATGTGAGAAACTATGACGAAAATTTAAACTAATCTGCGCATGTGCCCCAAAATAAAATTAATACAGAGTGATCAAATACAACTGATACATTTGGCAATAAAAATATTTGAAATTGGTAAGATTGACAACTCGCTCTTTTTGCACTAATCGAGTGAGTGATAAATGATAAACCGTACATTTCTTGTATTTCCTGGTTGGTTCTTATTCTACATGTTCTGCCTTCTTTTTAACCCCTCCCAAAATCCCTCTCAATATTTTCCTTTCCCACACGTCTAGTTTGGTTTCATTGGCTGGTACCACAAGCCTTGTTTTAACTAAAACACTGTTTTAAGAAATGTCAAATTCAAATTTCAATATTTAATTTCATCCTTATGTTTAAAGAACGATTTTTTTAAAAATATTTCTTTGAATACAAACTGTGTTCTGCTTTAAAATCATATTTTGATAAAGTTTATATTATTTATTTTTATTATTATATTATTATAATGAAATTTGACATTTTTTAAAACACAGTTTTAGTTAAAACAGGTCTTGTGCTACCAGCCATTGTTTTTATTAAGCACCCACAATTCACAGCACCGATATTGCTAAAAACGTTATCTAAAGAAATCAAAGCTTTTCTTCTTGAATCCTTATTTTAGATGTAGAAATAAATTAGAAAACGGTAAATGGCAATATTCTGTATCCTTCTTTATTATCTTTTCTCCTTAAAATTACTTTTCATGATCAATTTTGACAACTTGACTTTTGAACTGAATAACGATCGGACATACGTTTCTCTGTTCATAGCCTACTCCGAATTGGATTTTTTTTTTTAACACGCTATATTACTGTCCTATGTAATCTTAGTTTAGTAGATCTTTACTTCTAGCTATTCTCTTGTTTATCTCTTCATCTTCATCATTAAAGATTAAAGTTATTGATTGTGACTTCCAAATATTCAGACGAATTTACCTTTTCAAAACAGTATACTTTATTTTTCATTTCAAATATTATTTTCTGTTCTTTTGTTGCCTGATTTTTCTCTATTGCCATATATTTGGTCTTAGGTTCGTTTAAGAACAGTAAATTTGAAACATAGTGACATAATTATGCACTTACCTTATTTCAGTGCAATATTGTTTGCTCTACATTTTTGATACTATTATGTGCATGACATAAACCAAATTAAATTCTTTCGAAAACCGCAACAATTATTTTATAATCTTTATGTCATTGAATTCTAATATATGTTTATAGGCACCCAAATAATCACTTTAAATTTAGAAATCAAACTTAAATTTCTTCTATAATAAATCATAAGTGAGGTTACTTTTAAATGTCCCCAGTAGCTACATTACATCGGTTAACAGCCATTACTAAAGTACTTTATAATTATTTAATTATTAGTCACAAAAATTGTTTCGGAATATTAATCAGAAGTTTTTATCTATTAAAATAGCTACACGAGTTATTTTTCAATAAATTAAGAACCTAATGTACGCATTTCAATGACTAATAAGAAATAATTACTAATCAATTTGGCTGTCAATACCATATAAATTTTTGGTAAAAAGGTTTTTAGTTTTCCCTTCACTGTGGAGATAAAACAACATTATATTATGTACTCGTACAAAAAAAACATAGAGTACACACTATGTCTATACAAAATAACATGAAACAAAAACCGCTTTGGATTAAATATGCTGTATCATTTAAATTTAAAATATGGATCCGATTTATTTCACATGGTAATATAAATTTCACGCCAAAAGATTATATCTCATCTTATTACTTTCTTCATACTTCTTCTTTTGGCTATAAAATTATTGGTGTCGAATTACAGTGGGATTCTTGACATTCTTTTAATTTTCTATAATCTTAAACCTCATTTTCCTCTATTATCCTAATGCGTAAGAGCTATAATTAATAACTAAGCGCAATGCGTAACAAATGTTTATCATATGGCAAAGTTTACTATCATTTCCAACTTTGCATAAAGTTTAATGCTTGAGAACTATGAGAAATGCGTAAGAACAAAACATTGCAAACTTTTGCCTTGAACTGTCAACTGTCAGTCTATTTTATAATTACTAAATTTTTTATTTTTCTGTATGGATATAAATGTATATAACACATTACCAAAAAATTCTGGTGCAGTGGCAATCTACTAAACAACAAGTAATAAGGGGAAAAATTATGACATTTCTGTTGAATTAGTCACTAAACAAAGTAGCTGGAAATGGTATCCTAGTAAATTGTCATAATACATTAAGCCTTATGCCCTAATTATAATATAATTATTATGTATTAATATATGGCTATAATTTGCTCAATCTATAATAATTGTATTTTAAAAAAATCTACAAAGTGAATGTTTTTAATCGCTACAAATTACAATTTAATAAATTTTAAAATGATTGACATTGTATTTATTGGAATTTTCTTTATTCTAATATTTAAATACAATATTAAAAGCATATTACTTGAAAAATATTTCGTCAGAATATTTAAATTCTATAAATTATTGTAGTTATAACATAATTCCATATAGTTATTTACTTATTAACAAGATTGGTAATAGTTCTGAAAAAATCCTGGATATTATTAAAATATATACAATGTCCCCTGTGTAAAATCACATACTTTTACAATCTATTCTAGAGGTTATTCTAATTTAAAAAAATTCATATATGTAATTTATTCTCTGTTTTAGATATAGGGACAGAAATACGTCATATCTTTAATAATCAAAAAATACTATTCTAATACGAATGCTAGGTAAGTCACCGATATTATTTTATTTGACGCATCAGTATTTTCCAAATTTGGCTTTGACGAAGACTGGTCCTGCTAGATATTCTGAGTATGCTTGTAGATGAACTTTGAACAACTGCATTTAACAAAATATCAGCTTGTCAATGATAACAGACCCCCCCCCCCCCTAATTCTAATTGATAGATGTCAGTGTCAATTGAAATTTACATAGTGTAAGTTCACGTTATAGGTAATAATAAATCCAAAGTAATAGAATCTTTTCCAAGGAACTTTCGGATTTCAGAATATTTTTTAATTTTTGTCATCCAAGAATCCAAGATCCATTCGTTTATAGTAATTAAAATACGTTTAATATTATCAACAATACCAGACATATTTAAAATATTAAGTAACTACCTTTATATGATACATTACATATAAGTATTATTTAACTAAATACAAACAAGAAGAGATTGTTTTTTGGACATTAAACAAATGTGTATTTACAAAAAATTACTGCATATATGAATATAAACTATATGTCACTGGCACTTATTGGAGATTGACGAATATATACATTTGAAATCCAATAAAAGAAGTCTCAATTTAATAGCCCAATTTCCTGTTCCATATTCTATTAAAATCAATATTCATAGATTTGTACAAATCGTTTATTGAATGTTTTAAAAGCGGTATCAACTTTCTTGTTAGCTTATTAATAAATATTTAATGCAAATAAATAAATTTCAGTCATTACCAATTTCACACTTGTAAATCCGAATTCAATTTGTCATTCTAAATTTCCGTCTTCCAATCTTGAAAAAACTAGTTCTTCGAATATAATTACATACCCGAAACACCGTATATGATTGTGCATATTTGCAGTCAGGCCCGTTAGAAACGACTCCTACGAACTTATATAATTGCTGACAGAATAATTACAGTCTATCAAAATATTAATGAACACAGGAGCTTTTAGAAAGTAACCAAAGTGACCGCGGTAGCAGATTTGGCTACTTACAGTAATTCGCTTGACGATTTTATTCTAGACAGCTGAAATTGCTGAAGTAGTTATCAAGCTAATAACCGATAAGAATATAATTAGGAACAGAATGTGGAGTAGATTATTAGATGGAAACTTTTGATGGACAATTCTAATTGAATGTTACTGCATGCTCAATGGAACTAAATATATTAAATGACCCTCACAGAGGAATTTAAAAGACTTTCAAATTTAATGGTATGTTCTCTAGATTGTTTTTACAAGTGTTAATAACTTAAATTGATAAAGATTTGTTAAGTATGCATTTATTTTATTAGCTGCATTGTGCATAGACAAGTGTAGTATTACTAGTTTAAAAAATCTGATGTGGCCAGCACATGTCCTCCCGCCAATTCCATGTTTAAAATAGCATTGAGCTTTAAGTAAAGTTTTACTTCCGATTGATCGTTTGTAAACAAAATCTACTTTGTTGTTCCAATAAATAGAAAAGTTTGTAATACGAAATTTTGGATTATATTTTATTATGTTTTTCCTGAAAAATCTGTTAGAGCTTCAAATTAAGTACTACATCCGGTTTATCATATATAGTCAAAATCTAATATGTTGTTTCAAATTATATAAGAGTATTAAATACCAACTTTGTGAACTTTTGGATCATTAATATGTATATATTTTAAGGAAAAATCGTCACACACACATTATTGTCAAAATCATCACCAACTTCCTTATGCTCTAAAACGCAATCTGTGTAAATTCTTCGCCGTACATTATTCATTTCGTGAATTTGTAGTTGCAAATTATTATTTGACACTTTGAAATTACGTTCTTATTGAGAGCTGTTTGATATATAATGCTGAAAACATCAAACTTGAATCGAATTATCCTGTATATCTAATATTTATGTATGATGGAAAATATATTATTTTTACAAACCTTAATTTCATTAGAATCATATTTAAACTACTAAATTCTTCTTAACATTCATTTCATTATTAATTTTAATGAAAATTGCTGCATGACAGTGACATTTGTTTAAATATGTCAAATTTATTATTAAAGTATTATTTTTGTTTGACGCAGCGGCAAAGTGATGTACAAAAATAAATTATTTTATAATATAATATAAAGTTATTTCAAGTTATTTACTAAATGCTATTATCGTAGAATTGAAGATTGTGCTATTATATTCAATTTGTATTGGTAAAAGTTTCTAAAAAATTATATTCAGTGAATTTTTTACAAGAAAAACTGTTAAAAGCTTGTATAAATGATACTTCCGGGTATCCGATACACACTCAAAACTAATGAGCTCTTCCCACATTAGCATAGAATGGATATACAAAATTTCAAATTTTTCTGATTGATAGTATTTGAGTAATCGTGTCCACATGATCCACACACACAGACACACACACACACACACACACAGACACACACACATACATACCTACAGACATCATTGTAAAAATGTTAAAATCGGATTCTAGGGACATCAAAACGTGCTTATTCACTAAAATCTCTATATCCGATTTTTAGCACGATCCCTATACCTCCCTTACCTAGGGTAGCGGGAAGTAAAAAGTGAGAAGTAGCGATAGATTAGGAGTGCAGAAAGGAGAGGAAAGTAAAGAAAACAGAAAGGATGAAGAGATCAAGAACGAGGAACTGGTGGAAGCAAGACTAGTACAAGGAAGACGAAGACGTTTAAATTAACGTTAAATAAGAGGAGGAAGAAGAGAGTGTGGTAGACAGAGATGATAAGCAAACAGTGGATGGAGTTCAAGGAAGACAGAGCAATGAGAATAAAAAGTTATTTCATACTAATTATTTGTAAGAATTAAAAAATGCATTTCCATCTCCTAGTGATAAATGATTTTTTTATGGATAAACAATGCATCACTAGAATGATCTTCTACTGTGGCAACTTTTGGCTAATTTAACCGAATTACTATTTTTTATAGGTCTTGAGATCCCCATGTTGATCTGGATACCCTGTATTCTTCAATCTGTTAAAGAACGTTATACTCCTACTTCCTACATAGTAACAAATTAAAGTATGTATCATTCATATTAAAGTCGGAGTAACGATGATCGACTGGAAATTGGTGAAGGAAAGAGAAAATATTCGGAACTTAAAGTTAAAAAAAGAAATCAAACGCACCTCTAGGTAACCACAGTGAACGAATATACGAACTTTCGTAGTTTCGAATATATCAACATTCGTATATTCGTTCACTAATAATAATCGCTGTAATACATGGTAACAAAGGAAAATCGCACATTCCTATTGGGTTATAATTTAAAGAATAATATAGTCATATACTATAAAGCACTAGTAACTAGAATTTCCCCAGCAATTTTTATCGCCATGATCACAACTGCTTGTTGCGATGAAAATCGAAACGTGTGCGACAGCATGAGTGACAATTATCTAAAGCAACTAACAGGAGTGCGCTAGGCAAAAAAATTACTGGTAAAATTCTAATCACAAATACTATTCGGTATGATAATTCTTAATACTTGTCACTCAATTTCGATTTGCATTTTCTGTTTAAGCCTAGCTTAAAATTTAAGACTTATTGGTGCAACTGGGCATTCATATAACTGATAGATGATACATTTGTCTCTATTTGCGAAAATATTTGTAGATCGATAACTACTATACCCAACAAATGTTAAAAAAATCACTTTATATGACTCCAAATACTTGTGTCAAAGATTAAAGAAATCTAATGTGACCAGCACATTACCTTCCGTCAATTATGTTTATTTTGTACAAATCTTATACTAGAAGTTCCTTAGAAAAGATTCTATAGATCCAGTAAAATTGTAACATGAACATATACTATTTTCTATAATTTCCGTACCGAAAGTTCCTTGAAAAAGATTCTATAAATCCAATTAAATTACAACACGAGCATACGAGTACACTATGCTAATTGCACTTGACACTGACATCTGTCCATTAGAATTATTTGAATATATCAGTTGTTTCTATGATTATAACAAAGCTGGCAGACTTATGAAAGTTAAACTCATTATATTTCTTTAACTCTATTACTTATGTATCTATTAAATATAAAGGAAAATGTATAAACTAACCGTATAGACAATAAGATATTTAACTGCGTTTTTTCAAGAAAAATACTGTTAAGTACTTCAAATAAGCGAATAACCAAAATCTAATCATCTCTTTATATGGATGTAAAGAGCGAGAGAGAGAGAGAGATCATCGTAAAATTAGAAAATTGTATTCTAGGGACCCTAAAACGTGTTTATTTATCAAAAACTAACAACTGAAATTTTTTACTAAAGAAAATGCCTTTCTTATCTAAAGGTAACGGAAGGTAAAGAATTATTACGGTTTAACGAATCACCTACAATTAAGAATTTCTAGAACAACGAATCAATTTCAATTTATATAAAGTTTCTAAAAAAAAATACTGGACGACTCTATTGAATTATTTCAAAAGTAATAACAAATATATTTAGGTAATGACTAATTGTTTCTACTGTACATTATTTCATTGTTATTTACTCATATGTAAATATTAAGCAATATCTTACATTTTATTCGGATCGAAGTTGGTTCGTTCGTTTCACATTCCTTTTTTTTACTACTCGCACATCTTATACCGTTTACCTACCTACACCCCGTACAAATATCCCCTCCAAGGTCTTTAATTCGCCTTATGTATCATATCTACCAATCTAAATAAACTAATGTTGATGTTTTTCTCCCCAAACCCAAGTTGACCAAAACACTTACAATGAAAGAAATGTAATTATTTACTTCTTGTACTTTTATTTTTTATAATTGTTGTTTTTATTTTGTATATTTTACTTGTCCTATTATTGGATGTATTTCTGTTGGGCATAGTACAATTCAATAAATAAATAAATAAATAAATCACAGCAATTAAGATTTCGTTACTTTACAATTAAACCAATATGCACATTCACATTTCCCATAACAATCCCATCATTGATTCCCCACTAGGAACCCATAACTATTCCATTAACATTACAAGCATCCGATCTATAAATCCATCTCATTTGACCTACAATGTGTTTGGATTTTTATCGACTGTTGCTTATCTAAATGAAGAGCTTGTTTCACGCATGTCTTCCGAGATGTCTGCATCGCCCCCTCGCCCCTCTAACAACTAACTCCTGTGTTATAGTAGGCGGTGAACAAGAACAAGAAGGAAGTGAACAGTAACGGGATCAGATTGATTGGCAAAGGTGATTCAAGAGGTTTTGTACCTATGATTTATATACGATGGGTTGTATTAAGCTGAGTTTAATGGGATGGAGAAGACAATGTGGGATGTGGGATGGAAAAAATTTGATTGTAGATGCATTATTCACAAGGAATGTAGATTTAAGTAACGCAGAGTTTTTTGTATATACGTACCTACTACTGAGGTATGCAGTACCGGTAAAGTACAGTATGTTTCGGATGTGAGAGCCATTTGAAGTTCGCGATCTTACCAGTAGAGAGCAGTAATGTATTATATTATTATAAGGTACATAAATGTTACTTCTGGGGTACCTCAAGGGTCACATTTGGGTCCATTATTATTCAACTTATTCATCAATCACATATTTACTTGCTTCTAACACGCGAATTTTCTCTTATAAGCAAACGATCTTAAGATTTTCAAGATTATTCAAAACAGTAACGGCAACATATACAAAATGACCTAACTAACTTATAGAAATACTGTGTCAAAATTACTTAGTTTAAATATAGATAATTGTTATGCAGTACATTTTTCAAGGAATTGAACTATTACAGAAAAACTGTCATTAAAGATCTGGGAATATTTTATGACACAAAATTATTATTCAATGACCATACCGTGAGTATTTTTTAAAGTGAAACATTGGGTTTGTCATATCCATGGTTAGTTGACATTTGATTGACAGCAATGTATTTGCCCGTTCCATTTAAAACGAAACATACGGAACGAATTTGACATTTAATAAGACGTCAGTAGAGGTTAATTTTATTTAAATAATTATACCTGCATTCTAAATTAAAATTAGTTGTAGACAAAATATAGTATGCACCTTGTGCCCGAGTAGTTTTCTGACTCTGCTAAATTTCTTACAATATTTAAATATAATACTTCTTCCAAATTCATTCTCCATGTGTCATTTTAAATGAAACAGACGAATACATTGCTGTCAATCAAATGTTAAATCATAACTTATAGGGAAATTCAAGGGTTATCTGTCATATTGACAAGATGTCATTAGAGGTTAATATTGTTTAAATAATTATACCTGTTTCTAAAATAAAATTTAGATGTAGAAAAAATACTGTGTGTACCTTGTGCCCGAAATATGTTTAGTGCTCTCGAGTGGTTTTCTGAGTCCGCTAAATTTCTTACAATATTTTAATATAATACTCCTGTCAGATTCGTTCCCTATGTTTCATTTTAAATGGAACGGGCAAATACATTGTTGTCAATCAAATATGAAGTCGTAACCAAGGATATGACAAACTCAATGTTTCACGTTAAAAAATACTCACGGTATAGATAATTGCATTATACAATCGTACAAATATCTTGGATTCATATTCCTATCGAGTGAACATTTTCGAAATCGCAAGAATGGAATATGCAACCAGAGTTTGGAACCCATATTATTATAAAAATATAGACCTCATTGAAAATATACAGAAAAAAATTCAAAATGTCTAATTACAAATTTAAGCTAAACATAAATAATAATTATTTTATATTACATTGTAATATGTTCACATTGGAAAACAGATTATCTCAAAATGCCAAGAATTTTTACCTCTCGCTAAGAGAGGCATTGGAATCATGCCAAAATTCCTGTATCCAGATTTTAGTGGATAAGCACGTTTTAAGGCCCCTATAATCCGATTACAACATTTGTCCGTGTGTGTACGTGTGTGTGTGTGAGTGTGTGTGTATGTGTGTGGATGTGTGGATGTTGGAACCACGGTTCTCAAATATTATAAGACTTAAAAAATATTTAACTGCAGTTTCCTCAATCTAACATTCCTGGGAAGAGCTGATTAGATTTAGGTAACAATTGGACAACCAGAAGTAATAGTTTCTTTAAAATAATCTTCTAAATATAATTTTTTGGAAATTTTTGTTATTGCAAATATTGAAGAACATAAAATTCTTCGTTTAATAGACTTAAAAAATTTATTAAATCTTGTATAGATTTAGAGATAAAGGCACTGTAATATATCAAATAATTTAATGTAGTACATCGCAGAGACTAAGGCACTAAGGAAACCAATTGACCAATTCAAATGTTTATAACATAGTAATGTTTATAACATAGTTTGTAAATGACAGATGTTAGTGTCAAAAATCAACAGTTTTAGTGACATTCTGAAAGCTTTTTCTGGGAGGTATATTTAATCTTTCTTATTGTTTTATTAATTAAATATTTAAAATTGTAGGAAAAATGAATCCATCAGAAATACCACCAATTCCAAATTCTAGTTAATGAATTGGAAGAATCTCTGATATTTAGAAACTTCCTCATACAATGAAAAATAGATATAATTAGAATTGTATGTGTGCATAAGACACATGTTAAATACAATAAAAACAATATTTGGGTAAAGTTCTGTAATTTTTTCGTTATAAAACGACGGTTCGATAGCGAAGTGGAATACAATGCTTGTATAACATAAAATGGAAATGGCGAGAGGTATTGTGCTGCTCACAACAGATTTTTTTTTTTGTATAAATTAATTATTAATGTAATACAGGCAGCCTCATTTGTTTCAATTTTCTGTAAACTCAAAAACCAGATCATCTGTTATGGTTTACATGCTGAGTAATCTTAAATTCTCTGTCTTGTTATTTTGCAGTTTCTACTGATGATAAGAACGTAGTTCTCGAAATAAGTGTACAGCTTTTTTAAAATCTTTTTTTTAAGGTTAAGGGATTTTTCTTTTTCAGTATCCACTCTCTAATCATACCATTACGAGTATTTTTGTTACTATTTGCAACATAATATGTAAATATTCACGGCATTAATATAAAACAAGTAAACTGTCATTATGCCATCCTCTCATTCCTGCTTGAAACAGCAAGTCCAGCCATCCATCTCGATAGCAATCAGCTGGCATGTGATTTCTCAGGACAGCAGGGCAAAGAAGCGTAACGCAATGCACCGGAGCTTCATGGAACGCTAACGCAAAGTAACGTAACCCAACATACCAACCACAGCTGCGAACGGACAAGGATAATTGCTTAATGAGAGATGGCTAGATTGTGCCACGACCAACGAATGGTATTAATTGTAGAGGGTAATGTGATTAGAAGGAGAGACTGGAGAAAGAAGTAAACTTGAAGAAATTGAAGATGGTGCTGAGAATATAAGGACTAAAAAGGGACCCTTATCATAGTAACAAATTAGTAAGTATATGAATAATTTATATTAACACTAGACCTTAAAACTGTATGATTCGGAACTATCAGAATTTGAAAAAAGTTATTAGGTTTTTGAGTTTAATGCCCTTAATACTTACGTCACACGTCTACTCTACTCCAAATTCTTACTACTTTCAATTTTTCTGCAATCGCATCTTTATAATACGGAATGCATTTTCAAGTAAATGAATGCAGAAAATAACGAAACAACCAAAATAATATTTGATTGAATTGTGTCACACAAGATATTTTTTTATTGCATTTCCATGAAATTGAAAAATATGTTGAATGGCGTTAGCTGGTAGTGGTAATCAAAACCTAGACTATAATAACACATAGTTTTATTATTTATTATCCACATATTATCAATATTGACTACAACAGTAAATTTATTTATTTATTTATGTAAATATGTAACAAGTGTGATAACCGTTGTTTTAGACACTGGTATACAAAAAAAAATAATCTGTTGTGGCCAGCACAATACCTCTCGCCATTTTCTTATTAGGCTATATAAGTATTGTATTTAACATTTCTGGTACACACAAAAAATTCTAATTACATTTATTCTTTATTTTTCAATTCATTCTACAAACAAGTTTCCTCCGATTCTTCTAAATGTTCCAATTAATTGACGAGATTGGTGGTATTTCTGAAGGATATGTGATGAATTATATGTATTTTAAACGCGTATTTAGTTGACACTGATACCACATACTTTGGCTTATAAATGAATCCCCTTTCTTTTTAAACCAATTTTAGATGTTGACGGAGTCTTTTCCTCGTTATAGCAACAGCATATTATATTTCTATCACATTTCCACTTGTCCATGTACGAATTCTACATCTAACTACAATTTTAAATATTTAATTCATGATAAAATAAGAAATATTAAAAGTACTTCCCAGAAAAAGTCTTCAGTAATGTCTGGATTTTTGACATTAACATTTATGTCAATTAGAAAAATTTAAATTTTTCAACTGGTTTCCATAAGCTAATTGATTCATTATATATGTAGAATGGATTATTTTATATATTTATAATTCAGTCTATCTCTAAATTTGTAGAAGACATAATGAAAATGTTTAATGTATTGGATAGAGAATTTTATATTCTTTAATATTTTATATTATAATTTTTCAAAAAATAATATTTAGAAGATTTTTCTTTTTAAAGTATTACTTCCGATTGTCCAATTATTACCAATATCCAATCAGCTCTTCCCAAGAATGTCAGATTGAGGAAACTGCAATTAAATATTTTTTAAGTCTTATAGTATTTGAGAAATCGTGGCTCCAACTTCCACACACACGCATACGGACATCATCGTAAAAATGTTATAATTGGTTTCTACGGATCTTAAAACGTGCTTATCTACTAAAATCTGGATATGCGAATTTTAGCATGATTCCAATACCTCTCTTAGCGAGAGATAAAAACGAGTTGCAGAGTTTATAAAACGAGCCTCGTACTATACTTTTTGTACGATTACAAATTAAGACATTTAACGAATACATCATGTTCATACCGACACGGTTAAATTGACGAGGGCGACTGGGTGATAGCCAAGTGTGCTCCGGACATCTGGGTGATAAAATAATACATGTACAGAGTTACAAAATTGTGCGTTAGGTTATGTTAAAAGAAACCATAGCGACACTTTTCATTGTTTTTCATATTGGAAAAAATCCACCAAATTATATTTAAGATTTCGACACCCAGATAACCGGCACCCGACCACTTACTATTGGCCAGTTAACCATTGTCCAGTGAGACTCGCCCAGTTGTCGAGTACAGTACAAGGAACTTTTTTTCCAAAAAGAATCCAAAAAATAGTAAAATTCACAATAAAAATGTTGGATGGTAACATGAACAAGTGATCAATTGTGAATAGCGATTAGCAGTGTTTTAGCGCCGTCAATTGTTTATAGATTATTTTTTAGAAAAAAAAACTTCAAAGTACAGTTGTAGAAAAATTAATAAGTAGTACGTTATTTTCATTTGAAGTATTTTCACCCTTAATCACTACGCGTTATATTCCTATATTTTTGTTTAAAAAATAAACTTTGTTTTAAGATACTCATTAGTAATATGGGCTACAATGAAGTCATAAATAAATATATTCGACCCAGAACATTCAAAAAGTTGCAGACCCAAGACCTACCGTAAACAGATATATAAATATTCATTAACAAGTTATCTTCAATAATCTGATTAAATATAAACTTATGCAAATGTGTAGGAGTTAAAATAGACTGAATAATAAAAAGAACATATGCTAATTCCATCATTTTCGAAACCGACAGAATAGATAAATCCAATCAAACAACGGTTCCAGCAATGGTAGCAGCCATTAACAACTTGTATGTCTTAAATTTCAAATTGGATAGAAAGCAGGAAAAGAAAAATTGACATACAACTGTTTAGACTAAAATATGCCACAAGCTAGATATTTGTTTACGATAACGAATTCATTCGACATTAATATATTCATCCCATGATACGAAATATTTAACATCAGACAAAATTTTCCTAATGTAATTATTTAACGGAATAAAAATTGACTTGAGTTAAAGTAGTGACTTAGGTAATTAGTTGAACAGATTTCATTAAAATATCTTGAATAAATATACCAGCATAACTTACAATAACAATTCTGAAACTGGCGTTTTTGACAAATACTTGATTTTTTATATGCTGTATGAGCTCTTCTATGTCAAATGTCAAAATGTAATAGTATATTCTACAAGTAATGCAATAGCTCATATTCCACACGACTCGTGTTGTGAATGATATAAATGTCTCAGCTAATTTGAAAAAATAAATCAGTACATTTTCGAAATGCGAACTGGACAAATGTATCTTTAACAAGAACCTTTATTTCTGGTGGCGCACATCCCACCTTATATCTTCTTTGCCACTTGACATTTTTCTCAACAAACTGTTATTTAGTTAATATTATAAATAATACATTATAGTTTTGAATATCTACAAAAAACCTGTAGAAGTTAATAGAAATTTTAAAACTGTTCAAAACTTCAAAACGTCAAAGGCAAGTTCAAAAATAAATAAAAATAAAACAAAGAGACATAACCATGGCAACCGAAACAAGATATTTGATTTACCGCGTTAATATGCGGCTAAACAGAATTTTGATGATTATTATTATTCCACACGGTATTTTACCTTTTGCAAAGAGAGGTATTGGAATCACGCTAAAAATCACATATCCAGATTTTAGTGGTCGTGTTTACTTGCGGTTTCCTGAATCTGGCATGGGAAGACCTGATTAGATTTTAGTAACATTTGGACAGCCGTAAGTACTAGTTTCTTAAAAAAAATCTAAATGTTATTATTTGAAAAATTATGTTATTGCAAATATTAAAGAATTTAAAAATCTCTATACGATACATTTAAAAATTTTATTATATCTTCTATAGAGTTAGAGATAAAGAAATATAAATATATAAAATAACGTCATGTAATGAATTGTCAGTGTCAAAAAAACAGAGACGAAACTGATGACTTTTTTTGAGAAGTAAATTTAACAATTCTTATTTTATTACTAATTAAATATTTATGATTATAGATACATATATAACATATACCCTTCAGAAATACCGCCAATCTCTTCAATGAATTGGAAGAATCTCAAACAGTAGATGAATAAGAGGATACTTGTTCATAGAATGAATTGAAAATATAAAAATATATAAAAAAGTTAGTGTTTTTGTGTATTCCAGAAATGTTAAATATGTACAATACTTATACATATAGCCTAATATGGAAATGGCGCGAGATTTTGTACTGGCTAAAATAGATTTTTTAAAATGATATCGATTCCAACATAAATTTTATTTGTGGAATTTATAGTTTTTAAAATAGTGTTGGGGAAAGGCTTTTTACCTCCCGCTACCCAAGGTAAGGGAGGTATAGGTATCGTGCTGAAAATCGGATATAGAGATTTTAGTGAATAAGAACGTTTTGATGTCCCCAGAATCCGATTTTAACATTTTTACAATTATGTATGTAGGTATGTATGTGTGTCTGTGTGTGTGTGTGTGTGTGTGTGTGTGTGTGTGTGTGTGTGTGTGTGTCTGTGTGTATGTGTGTGTGTGTGTGTCTGTGTGTATGTGTGTGTGTCTGTGTGTGTGGATCATGTGGACACGATTACTCAAATACTATCAATCAGAAAAATTTGAAATTTTGTATATTCATTCTATGCTAGTGTGTATCATTTATACAAGCTTTTAACAGTTTTTCTTGTAAAAAATTAATTGAATATAATTTTTAGCAACTTTTACCAATACAAATTGAATATAATGGCACAATCTTCAATTCTACGATAATAGCATTTAGTAAATAACTTGAAATAACTTTATATTATATTATAAAATAATTTATTTTTGTACATCACTTTGCCTCTGCGTCAAACAAAAACAATACTTTAATAACAAATTTGACATATTTAAACAAATGTCACTGTCACGCAGCAATTTTCATTAAAATTAATAATGAAACCGTGTTAAGAAGAATTTAGTAGTTTAAATATGATTCTAATGAAATTAAATTTTGTAAAAATAATATATTACCTTCATACATAAATATTAGATATACAGGATAATTCAATTCAAGTTTGATGTTTGCAGCATTGTATATCAAACAGCTCTCAATAAGAACGTGATTTCAAAGTGTCAAATAATAATTTGCAACTACACATTTACGAAATGAATAATGTACGGCGAAGAATTTACACAGATTGCGTTTTAGAGCATAAGGAAGTTGCTGATGATTTTGACAATAATGTGTGTGTGACGATTTTTCCTTAAAATATATTAATGATCCAAAAGTTCGCAAAGTTGGTATTTAATACTCTTATATAATTTGAAACAACATATTAGATTTTGACTATATATGATAAACCGGATGTAGTACTTAATTTGAAGCTCTAACAGATTTTTCAGGAAAAACATAATAAAATATAAACCAAAATTTTGTATTACAAACTTTTCTATTTATTGGAACAACAAAGTAGATTTTGTTTACAAACGATCAATCGGAATTGAAACTTTACTTAAAGCTCAATGCTATTTTAATCATGGAATTGGCGGGAGGACATGTGCTGGCCACATCAGATTTTTTTTATCTTAAATTCAAAAAAGTGGACTACTTATGGAATTCACATATACGTCATAAAATTGCAACGAATTCACTATGTATTTCACTTTCTTTACTTTCTACATTTTTCTAAATTATTACCTATTTTTATTAATTTAAAATTAATTAACAAAATTAATACTCTGCACCAAATACGGATTCTTATCTCAATATATTAAGAGTGAAATTAAATACTTTATAAAGCGGGAAACGAAAACCAATTTTCCTAATCTTTTTAAACATTGCAACACTTGTTACAAAAGAGCCTCTGATAGGAAAATATAAATATGTAGAGCACTATTCAATATCATATTATTCAATTAGTGTTATGGAGGCAATCATCAAATCATATGACAGGTTAGATTAGAGTCGACCGTATATAATTATCTATCACGATGTTACGTTAAGTAAGGTTGGAGATTGGACGGATGTTCACACCTTAAAATATAAATATTCATATACAGCGTGGCCCCCAACGAAAGACGCATTCTTCTCTTTGTGATTCAAATTTTGAAAGACGGCTTTTTAGAAAAATAACCTAGATATTTACATGTGTTGAGATATACAGCATAGGATGGAAATTTCATCTCTACGTTGACGATTTGTGAATAAATTAAGATCGTCACGCAATGTAATTATAGTATAATTCTGTCAGTTGTATTTATAGTTTGTAATTAATTTTATGCAGGCATGACAAAATTCATTAAATTCGATACTAAACCCGCCGTCAGATAAATACGGACTGATGCTTAATTTTTTCCTTCTTCCCACCCTCTGTCCCTTACTATGCGGTGTTCCCGCTTCTTCATAACTTAGCATATTCAACTAGACTTGTAGAATTGGCAACAGTATAGAAATCTCCAGTCCGTATTCTAAATTTGCGAATGTGCGAAATTTTCCATCTGTGATTAGATGTTCGAAAATTCAGATTTCAGTGACTAGGCACGTATTAAGTTCCTTATGCCCGTTTGCACCAACAAGGTTAAGCTTTAAGTCTTCTCAAATTTTAAGTCTGACCTAAATTTCTTTGCACCACGTACAAATTGGGAATTTAAAATCTTAAGCCAGACTTAAATTTAAGCCCCCGGCAGTTGGCGACTTAACCTAGACTTAGCTTGTAAATCGTCACTACCTGTGTTTAGTGTTTGTATCTCATATTACTAACATGGTAAATTTTAACGTTTATGGCGCTGACGACAATTTACAAGAGAGCTGCACAATCTGCACATTTAACAAAAATAATAATGATAAGTTAATTGTGATAATTGTTTTATTTTGAAATACATACATGATAGTTCGTCTCCTGTAAATCAGTTGTTATTTTTTTGCGAACTCTCGCTACATATTGGAAATCACTTGCTCAGTATTGCAGATTTTTTTGGAGTGATTTTTTCTGTTATTGTTAATCAATCGTTGTAAGTACCTACATACATAATTCTTAAATAATTTACTCTACTGATTTATTCAGAAGAATTAATAATGTATTTAATATAAGTTTCAGTAGATACTGGTATAAAAATACAATCCCCAGGTGCGTCATTTGAACTCCTATTTCGTTTTTCAAACATCGCTAAAGTAATAAATCCCAAATATCATTTTCAGTTATGTTATATTTATAAATTTTACTTGCCCAAAACCAATGCTTTAATTATAAGATTATAAGTGAATAGTCACTGACATTTATAATATAATTCTTTCTTATTAATTCATGTTTATATTATTTAATAATTAATTTTTATATTTTACGCATGTGTCAAAATAAGTGTGAAATTAGTAATTAGAGAAATTCCCTAAAATATCTCGGCTTACCTAATCTCAGCTCAAATATTCGTTGTACAAACGACTTATATTTTAAGTCTGACTTAACGTTAAAGTTAATTTAGCAAAGTCGAGGCTTAAATTTTGTTGGTGCAAACGGGCATTTTTAGAAACCGATTGTAACATTTTTACGATGATGTCTCTCTCTCTCTTTTGTGTGTGTGTGTGATACTATTAATTAACGATTGCCACTATTTACTAAATTATTAATGTATGTACACATATATTTTCAGATTTTTTTCAAATTGAATACATTTAAATGTAATTATTATGCAAACCATATACATACTTTGTATTTCAAATTAATAAATGAAATAGTGTATAATTCCTGAAGTATCATATGTTCAAAACGTAGAACTATTAATATTAATTAGATACGTACTTTCCATTAGGACGATGATAGCCAAAGCCGTACTGTTTGATCTGAGCAGGTTTTATAAAATAGATTATTTATTCACAGTTGGCTAATAATTACTGCCAACTGTCAATCAAACGGAAAATAATTAACTCTAGTTGACGATTCCAGAGTACAGGTGGGCCGAATTTCAACAATTTTTCAGTCTAGACGAAAAGTTTTAATTAATGCAAAGTCAATTTCTTAGAGATGCCTCGGTTTCTCTGCTTCTAGTTATATAAACGTGCGTATGGCCACACCTGTTACAATTTAAAATAAAATTGATATTAAGCCGTTTATTTAATTTTAATATTAACAGACACAAAAAATTGGAATTGTGCATAATTCACTATTATAAGTATTTTATGAATTATATATTGTATATCCTTAAAAATGCATAACTTACCAGAAATGTGAATTTTGAAGTACAGTGGGACCTCGGTTTTCTTAGTTGGTTGTAAACCGAAATAAGTTTTCCCATTTAAATTAATTTAAATACTATTAATCCGTTCCACTTTAAAATTTGGTACTCTAGTCATTGAAGCTGTAAATGGATATTTCAAGAGTTTAGATCATTCTAATTTAACTGAAAAAATAGAAGGTCTTGAAAAGCGGTGGATAAAATGTATTGAACTAAAAGGAGACTATTGATGCGATTATGGTCATTTCTGTAAATATTGCTAAATTTAAATTTAAATAGCTCTTTAAATCTGAAACTTAAATTATTTATCTTTGTTTTATTGTGGTCCGGATGCGGTTATTCGCTACCGAAAATCGGTCATATTAATATGTTCTTGTATGAATGTTATGATATGGGGTCCCGTGGCCGCGTGCCTGAGTGTCTGGTCGCGAACCTGGGGGAACCGGGTTCGATCCCGACCGGCGCCAAATATTTCCAATTTTAAACGGCACAAAAGTGACCCCTGTGGTGCACTCTCCACACCAGCTATGAGTGCCCGTGAGGTGACGCCTGGTAAGCGCCCACACGGTAAAATATATCGTCATCATTACCGATGTCTACATATGTGTAGATAATGGCACACCCAGAAATTGGTAATATGCCGTGATGATATATTTATTTATTTATTTATGAATGTTATGAAAGGCGAAAGAAGAATTTTTTTAAAGAGTTAAGTGATTCAGTGGAGCTCTTACTTTCATCCCTTTTCTTATTGTTTTCGGGTTTTTGCTAACTCACTAAGTGGGAAACGCGTGATTTTATGTATGTATGTTGTTTTATTATGGTCAAACAAATTTAAAAAGTTCATTTAAAGAATAAAAAGTAGCTATGCAACTAACTTCATTACTTATGAACTGTCAAAAATTTAAATATTTTGTTAGGTGTAGTACAAAGTAAGTTTTCATATAAATAAAATAAATGGTCTGGACCATTGGCCAAAAAAATTATTGTAGCCAAAACTTTTAAGTGGAATGAAAGTGCATCTCTCGGTCTTGACTTTGTAGCTACATTTTGTGATGGTTCTACTACTCGATGCATAATAGTGGCTTTTGGCAGTTTAAAATATTTTATAAAACTAAATTCGGGAATGTCCAAAGGATTTTCATTATCTCTTAAAATTCTTCTATTTATTTTTAAATTGTTTCTAAAACGAATTATTATTTGCATTTTTTTTTTATTTGAATATATTTTTTTTTCAGATAGTTACCGAATATCATTCATCAATCATTTGTAAAATTATTGGTATGGATTTCATATTAGAACAATTTTTTGAGTGAAGTAAACATTTAATATAACCTCAAATTTAGTGCTACGGCGAACGTTTTGGGGATGTAAAGTTACAGAAGAATTTACAGTAAAATTTTGTTTTTTTTTTATCATGAATATGGAATTTATTTGCCCTAGTTCTTACGGCCGAATGAGTGATAAAAGGAAACTTCAGTGTCGAGGTGCATATTGAATTTTATTTGAAATCGGAAAATTGTGAAAATGAAAGAAATATTTATTTTATAGGTTATATTTAAATATAATCTGTCAGTCTGACATTCAATGCTGCTAACATCGAACATTTAAGTTATCGTAAAGAACACTCAAAATTATGTGTTTTATCTCAAACTTATTCATTAGAATTATTTAATTCGTTCTTCTTGCACATATTTTTGTCATTTTACGTACAAATTTACTATTGTACATCGTACACCTGCCCGTATTATCTCACATGTATATCAATTATCATAAGGTTGGTTACCCTGCAATTGCATGAAATCGTCGTATAATAGATTACTTTAGTGCCGATTTCTGAATTTTGTCCCGAATATTATATTATCTATCTCTTTATAGAAACTTTCCGATTCGCCCTCATATGGCTAAGTTAACTGTTTTCTGAAATCTTTCAAATGATACACTCTTATCTCATCCAATTTTCATTACTGTTCTATCTAATCGTGAGTAAAAATGATTAAAAATTAGTAACTGCTAATTTATTCATGTGAATATAGCGAAATATGCAAGTAAAATATTAATGGTTGCCATTTTAAGTTGATTTCCAGCTCGAAGACATACTAGGCTGTATAAAAATGCCGTTTGATTAATAAAGTAACGATAATATGGATCATTAACGTCGCAAATGCTACATCTAAGAGTAATTTCAAGCCTTATTAGCGTTTATTATCTCTTGAAACTTAATGAAATTGTATAAGATGTGTTTTCTTCTATTTTATTACCACGGCATCTTCACAAACATAATGCTGCATTCATAAACAGATGACAATGTTCATTATTTATGCTACAAGATGAAAATGTCAAGAGGATAGAACATACATACTATGGGAATAAATACATGCATTATTACGATATTTACATGGAGATATTAATATTAAATTTGTTTAACAATACTGTCTATTAGTTTGTATTTCATAAATGAAGATATGGAAATGTAAGTATTACCTTGAAGTTTATATTTATTAAAGTTGAATGCTACTGTATAAGTACCTTTCGGAAAAATGAACATGTCGGTAACAAAACTCCAGATACATTATTGAAGTCTTTTTCTGGGAAGTACATTTAATATTTCTTATTCCATTAATAATTAAATACTTAAAATTATAGATTCATATGTTACATATATGCATCAGATATACCGCCAATCTCGTCAATGAATTTGAAGAATCTCAAACATTTAAAAGAGTAAGAGGGAACTTATTTATAGAATTAATTAAAAAATGTAAAAATATATTATTAATAGATGTAATTAGAATTTTTTTGTTCAAACGTCATAAAAATGGCACCTTTTGTGACTTGATTCACAAAGCATAAGTTTTATTTCTACGCCGCCGGAGTAGCAATAGCTAATTTCTACGCCGGCGGCGTAGAAATGAAATAAATAAATACCCATAGCAACTATATAAAATGAGCGAATAAGAAATAACTTGTAAAATCTGCCATGTCGTCCCAGGTAGCACTATAAATACACTAGATAACCTAAGAATAAAGTTACTAAAAACCTCCAACAGCTGTCAAATTTAAATTAATTATCTACAAATTGAAATATAAACAGTTTATATTTAACGAAATAACATATTATATAGTAGCAGACTTACAAAATGACAACGACGGTAAGAATACTTAGAATTAAAGTAGAAAGAAAAGTTCATATTGTACTTGGCAATACTTCAAATTCTGATATAATTGCACATAAGGAGAATATAAAATTGCATACCTAGTCAAAACGTGAAATTTTTCACTTGAATATTTATAACAAAAAGTCAACAAATACGAAAGTATCCATAACAACAGAACATTTGAAATCATTAAACGTCCTTCACTTAAAATATTTATAATTATTGTAATGTTAAGTTGTAATTATTTTATTTAAATACGTACGTTTGAAGAAAAATATAATGTGTCATTCGGAATAATAGTGTCATTGTATGCCACTTTTACTCCTAATAACACTATATACTATCGTGTGTGTGTACCACAAATGTTAAATACAATACAATATGTACTTGTAGGTAGGTATAGCCTAATATGGATATGGCGAGAGGTGTTGAGCTGGCCACAACAGGTTTTTTTTATATTGAATCTGCATCTAAATAAGTGGTTTCCGCCTTTTCAATGCATATGTTTATGAACTTTAGGCGAAACATTTGTTACTTTGAATATACAAAAGGTAAACTCACATATAATCTTCAGATTATTTTCTGCTACTCGCTTTTTCCAAAAAATAAACCTTTTTATGAAATTCTAATAATTTGTGATGTATAGGGACCAATCTCTATATCCTTCCAGCATAATATTGATAGAATCAAGAAATACTTTTAAAGTCATAACGTAGAAGAATTATTGAAGTAAATTTAATAAAGTATTTATTTATATTTATGTTCATAATATTGTTGATTGGAAAATATAAAACTATAATTTGGTTCCATAAAATATCCATTATAATTTGCAAATTTACTTCCACCTGTCGCTTGGGTAATGAAAAATGATTTATTTTATTGATTTTTGCAATCGGTCGAATTTGCAGAATTATTTTTAAAATTAACATTCTTGTAGTTACTACTGTGAATTCTAATAGATAAACAAACATATTCTAATACATAAATTTAAATTTTAATAGAGTTCATCTTAGTTAACATTTTTATTGGTTTTATTAATGTTTTAATTGCCAGCTGTATTTTGCAAAATTTAAATTTATGTATTTAATTAATCGTAAATTTAAAGTAGCAGTTGCTTTCAAATTAGATGACAACATTTCAAATTATTTTATAGGCCATATCTAATTTTAATATCTCCGAAACTGATCATATTCAAAATATTTTATATGTAAATATTTATAAGTAGGTAAATATTAATTCCATCAAAATTTTAATAATTATAACGGCAATTTTCATAATAAACTTTTTCTTCACTTTCACACTTTAATTAAAATTAAAGTTGGGTTCCATAATACAAATTTAACACTATAGCGAGCAATTTAGCAGACTTGAATTACAATTACTTTAGGCTTTATCTTTACTTTAAAATTATGCTACTGTGCTTGTTAAAGTGCTAAAGTTATATTACGGAAACGAACACAACTTTAGTTATTATTTAAAGTGTTAAAGTGAAGATAAAATTTATCATGAAAGCGGCCTTAAAGTCTTAAAGTGAGCCGGATTATGAATACGGCTCTTAGTGTATTACACAATATCTTTTTTACTTCAAATACTATTATCAATCAAAGTAAAGAATAAATTACTCGAAAATAGTATACCGTGAGCATTTTTTAACGTGAAACATTGAGTTTGTCGTATCCATGGTTACGACTTGATATTTGATTGACAGCAATGTATTTGTCCGTTCCATTTAAAATGAAACATAGGGAACGAATTTGAAAGAAGTATTACATTTAAATATTGTAAGAAATTTAGCCGAGTCAGAAAACCACTCGAAAGCACTAAACATATTTCGGGCACAAGGTGCACACAGTATTTTTTCTACATCTAAATTTAATTTTTAGAAATCGATATATATTTAATTAATTAAATTATTTAAACAAAATTAACCTCTAATGACATCTTGTCAATATGACAGATAACAGTTGAATTTCCCTATAAGTTATGTTTTGACATTTGATTGACAGCAATGTATTTGTCTGTCTCACTGTTTCATTTAAAATGACACATGGGGAATGAATTTGACAGATGTATTATATTTAAATATTGTAAGAAATTTAGACGAATCAGAAAACCACTCGGGCACAAGGTGTACACTATATATTTTCTATAACTAATTTAAATTTAGAATGCAGGTATAATTATTTAAACAAAATTAACCTCTATTGACGTCTTATCAAATGTCAAATTCGTTACCTATGTTTCATATTAAATGGAACGGGCAAATACATTGCTGTCAATCAAATGTCAAGTCGTAACCATGGATATGACAAACCGAATGTTTCACGTTAAAAAATACTTACGGTATTAAAACATAACTTACAGAAGGCGAATTATTCAAATACCAGTTTGAATTTTGAAGACGAGCGTGTAGCAGCTAGTTTACGATCGAACAAGTTCTTTTCTCTGTTTTGGCTTTTATTTACATCGTCATAATCTGTAACCCTTTTTGTACCTTTCGGTGTATGGGCGTGTTACAATTTTACTGGATATATAGATTCTTTCCAAAAAAACTTTTGGTATGGGGTTTGTATAAAATAGAATTAGAATTGAAGGAAGGTAATGTGCTGACCACATCAGATTTTTTTACCCTTCTCTGTTGTAAAACAGAGTACGGTTCTTCTAGGATTCGTCTGGTAAAGTGTCACTTTTAAATAACTTTCAATAAAAAAGAAAATCCGATAAATATCTATTTTTCTGTCGGTTGGAAATGAAAAAAATCTGTAGCATTCTCTATTTCTATGTTTATATATCAGATAATCTATTTTTACCATACACATATAAAAATATGTACCGAATGATATACATTTGTCTGGACAGATACAATTAATTAATAGCGTAGTAAGCCATGGCAAAATATCTTCCACAGTCATTTTTTCTTGGTGTTTCCGTTGCTAGGAGACAGGTGACAAATGATTGGAGCGACAGATACTATTCGTCATTTGTTGGCTACCGTTTCTCTTTGCCAAATACGCCAAATAGATCAGAAGCTGAACACGTACCGTAGCTGATCGTTATCGAAAGGCACAACCAAAAAAGGTGCGCATTTTGAACGGTGAGGTTGGTTTCTCAACTATAATGTGTGTCTTAATTAATTCTCACTTTGTTTCAAGTTAATGAATTTCAATTTGGAAACATAATGGTGTCCTTCGAGGCTATATTAATTGATATTTTTGGTTGTTTTGTTTTAATTTTTTACGAAATAAAATTAAATATGGTTACTTGCTTAAGAATTTTTACAGTCTATTAAATAACTATACTCTGTAAGTAAATATACCTACTTTCATAAATTTACTCTTTACACTAAGTATTATTATTATAGATATACATATTTATATTTGTTTCATTAATACTACTACTACTACTAGGACAAGGTGTTAGTAAGGTTTTATAGCCTAACAGAAACACAAGTATCTCTCTAAAAGTATTGGAATCACGCTAAAAATCGCATATCCTGATTTCAGTGAATAAGTACGATTTTAGGTCATTAGAATCCGATTTTAACATTTTTACAATGAGGTCTGCGTGTGTGTGATGATGGAGGCACGGTTTCTCAAATTTTATAAGACTAAAGACCAATTTAACTACGTATTCCCTAATCAGACATTAATGGAAAGAGCTGAAAAGGTTCTTACAAAATATCTTCTAAACATTTTTTTTTTTGGAAATTTATGTATGTAATTACCAGGGCATCGAACCCGAACCTGAACCGAACCAAAACCGGAACCTAACCGTAGCATTTTACCGAACCCAAACCCAAACCCAGAACCGAACCTCAGATATATTTTTCAATTGAACCCGAGTTGGAATCGAACCGAATATTAAAATTCGGCTTTCATTTTAAATTATTTTTATTTGTTTGTCATGGTTTATAATTTTAATGTTTTTATTAGCGTTAGGAATTTTATTGTAATAAAATTATGAATACTTTCAATAATTACTCTATAAGTAAATAAAATAATTGTATGTTTGTCTATTTTTTATGTATAATATACCAAATAATGCTTTTAATTCTGAATTAAAACAAAATATATTATAGACTCTTGAAACATTCATTAAACTATTATCGTATACCTACTGCAACGTATTTTTGTGTCAATGTAACCTCACCTAACCTTTTGTTACATTAAAAATATATAGTTTTAAATGAAATAAGCTATGGAAATATTGTTATTTTTATGAAAACATTTATAATAAACAATTTTTAAAACAAACTACAATATCTAACCTTTACGAAGTCTGCCTTTGCTTCTTTTCTTGGTCTGCAAGCTACGGATCACGGATCATAACCACATTTCACTATTAAATAAACAAATATAGTATAAATAACACATAAAACACTTGATAAAGTTTATAATAATAAATAAAACCTTCAAATTGTTCCTAAATAGCAACAAAAACACTCATTTCACGTCACAAAAACATTGAGAACTGAGGACCGACGCAACCACGCGTACGAATACATTAATGCAAGAATAAACCAGAGAAACAAATGAATGAACAGACAACAGACAGAATTAATCTTTAAATACAATAACTATATTGAACTGTTTTTATTGCGGTAAATTTAAATGTTTGAATATGTAAAAAAATATTAAAAATATTTTTTCATTTTAAATTATTTTTATTTGTTTGTCATTTAAAAAAACCGTGATTCAATTTTCATTAAGTCGAACCGAACAAAACCGCAAATTTTATCAATGCCGAACCCGAACCCATTTCTCAAAAAACAAATTAACTTGAACCTAAACCGAACCCAGTTTTTGGCAGGTTCGATGCCCTGGTAATTACAAATATTAAAGAATATAAAATTCTCTATCCGATACATTGAAGATTTTTGTTATATCTTCTACAGAATTACAGATAGAGAATTATTAATATATAAAATAATCCGTTGTAATGAATTTCACAGCCTAAATAACTCCATAGAAACCAGCTGAAAATTTAAAATGATTGTAATTGACAGAAAAATGTCAGTGTTAAAAATCCAGATAAATTACTGAAGAATTTTTCTGGGAAGTACATTTAATATTTCTTATTTTATTGTTAATTAAATATTGAAAATTATAGATACATATATTACATATACGCATCAGAAATACCGCTAATCTCGTCAATGAATTTGAAGAATCTCGAATATTTAGAATAGTAGGAGGAAACTTATTTATACAATGAATCAAAAAATATAAAAATATATTAATAATAGATGAAATTAGAATTTCTATGTGTGTACCAAAAATGTTACATATATTATGTACAGGGTGTAAATCGAAAAACGAGCCAGTCGTTTAAGATGGGAATTCAGTTTTTCTTTCCGTAAACGTTACCTAATTATTTTATGCAAAAATGCTAAATAAATGTAAAAATTAATTATAAAGTTACAGTTTCTATGAGTTTTTAGTCTAGGCAGCCATGGATTTATGACAAAAAATTAACAAATGCATTGTTTTTAACTGTCATTTAAAACTAAAGTTGGATTAAAGTAGTAAATTAACACAAGAAACGAAAAGGTAAAATGTTTTAATTTGAATTGACAGTTAAAAACATTGCATTTGTTTATTTTTTGTCATAAATCCATGGCTGCCTAGACCAAAAACTCATTACAACTGTAACTTTATAATTAATTTTTACGTTTATTTGAAGAGCTAAAATAATCGATCTACATGATTTAGATGCAGAATATAAATCTCTATAACATTTACTTAAAACATTTTTACATAAAATAATTAGGTAACGTTTGTGCAAAGAAAAACTAAATTCCCATGTTAAACGCCTGTCTCGTTTTCTTACACCCTGTACTTATATAGCTTAATATTGAAATGGCGAGAGGTCTTGTGCTGGCCACACCAGATTTTTAATTAATTATTGTTTGATATGGTTTTGATAATACGAATATGCTGTACCCTTTTTAAAAAGCTTCTATCACGTTTCTATCTAAGAATGAAGTATACTCCGATACTCATACATGTATCACGCATATAATTATTGTGAAACGTATCCTATTTAATACCATTAACGATAACAATGACACATATCATCATAAACGATGTATGCAAAATTTCTCTATCATAGTTCATCATTAGAACAAGTCCTTTATTTCTTCGTCTATCACCCACATAGTAACACTAGAGAACACTCGGTGTAACATTGAGAGAGACTTCAATGACACCGCCTTGTGGTACCCCGTGGTGCGACAACAGACGGTGCGGTCAACCTCCTGCTGGGCTAGCTGCTATGCACAGTCTAACGTTCATGGCATGCAGGAGCGGGATGCAGGGATGGCATTAGGGGTGAAAAAAAAGAGAATAGGGTCGTTTATCCAAAGGAGAGTTTTAGCTAATTTCGCTAAATACTTACAGCGTGTAAATCGAAAAATGAGACCTAAGGCCCAATTCTCAATTTTCACCATTGTGATATGATATGAAATGATAAATGTATATCATATCACTTGTCAGTGTCATAATATTATTTGTCAAATCTTAACCAACACAGGTATCAAATTCGCATGGTCTTGTTAAGCTCAACCAATATTGTCAAAATACGGTAAATACATACAATATCAGTGATCAGTGATAAAGTGAAAATTTTTCACTGTATATCACTTCTGTGAATGTTGAGAAATAGGCCCATGGGCTGAGTTCGATGTTGCACTTTTATCACCCTAATATCTAAATCCTAAATTTATATACCCTAATGCCCATATTCATAAACACTCGTAAAGTTTCAAAACGGCTCGTTATAATTTTTGACAAATAGAATCAAGCTTGACAAATAAAATTTTGATTTTTCATTCAATGTCGACTGTTTTTATTGGATAAATATTATAACGAACCATTTAAAAATTTTACGAGTGTTTATGAATACGGGCATAAATGTAGTGATTATTTAGGATTTTAGAAATTAGATTTTAGGGTTTTTCAGGAGCACACTATGCCTTGAAGTTGACAAGCATTATTACAATATCTTTCAGAACTCATATTAATAATTGGAAAAATACTACCTTGTTTTTAGTTTAAGTTCTGTATTTATTTAATATTAAAACCCAACGTTTCGGCATCATAAACTGGTGCCTTCTTCTGGGGAAAACATTGACATAAATATATGAAATAACAAAAACAACAAGTAACCAAGGTAACAAGAAAAGTTCGTAAATGTTACCTTATTTAATTGAACAAATCATGTTTGTTGCTATAATTTGTACAAAACGTCAAATTTACTGTCAAAGAATAGCTTTTTAGCTTGTATTTTATGAAGTATATCATTAACATTTACTCTCAAGCATCAAATTGAATCGAATAGTATAATTCAATTTTGTTGTTCTAAAGTGTTGCCATAGAAACCAATGGATATCACCAGTGTGTCAGTTGTATTTATGTGAAGAAGACCTAAATTCTAAATACTAAATGCCAAAATGCGCCATCGGACACAGCCATAGGCGTTTAACATGGGAATTTAGTTTTTCTTTTGTTGTTTTGTATTGATATGTCATTTATCAATGATGTTAAAGAAAATCTATCGAAAAAGGGTAGAATAATGGTGTTATCTGCATGTGTGTTTTTTGGTAAAGAAAAAAATGGTCCCCTAGTTGGTGTCAGCACAGATTATAGAGCGAATTGAACTACGTAAAATGAAACTTTATTGCGTAATGTCATTCTTACGTCACGAATACTTTAGGTACCTAGTACCTACTAAGATGTCATAAGAACTTCCCTAATGTATATGCAGAATTAAAATACATACAAGCAAAGCTTATAAAGAAATATATCGTCGATCTAATAGGCAAAGTACGTAACTCCAATGTTAGCAGAAGTAGAGATTTTTGTGCCATCTGTTGAAAAAAATCAACGAATTTGGTGGAAAATTGTCAATGTCCAAATAAATTTCTTTTTACCTTCCGTCACCTTTAGGTAAGGAAGGTATTGTTTTTGGTAAAAAAAATTCCATGGTTTTTAATAAATAAGCACGTTTTGGGGTCCATAGAATACGATTTTACTTGTTCTACGATAATGTCTGTATGTATGTATGTATGTATGTATGTATGTATGTATGTATGTATGTATGTGTGTGTGTGTGTGTGTGTGTCCGTGTGTGTCCGTGTGTGTCCGTGTGTGTCCGTGTGTGTCCGTGTGTCCCTGTGTATGTCTGTGTGTGTGTGTCTGTGTGTGTGTGTGTCTCTCTCTGTGTGTGTGTGTGTGTTTGCGTGTGTGTGTGTGTGTGTGTGTGTGTGTGTGTGTGTGTGTGTGTGTGTGTGTGTGGGTGTGTATGTGACAAATTTTTCTCCGACGATAACTACAAAACTACAATTCTAAAAATTATGATTCTTTCATTATCCCCTTCTTTACATCCATATGAAGAGTTGATTAGATTTTGGTTATAATTGGTCAACCGGAAGTTCCCTTATTTGAAGTTCTTAACAGTTTTTCTTGAAACAACGCAGTTAAATATCATTTTTCGACATTTTATATGATTATCAATATGAAAGGATATCTTATTCTCTATACGGCTTGAATATACATTTTCCTTCATATTCAATAGATATAGTTATATAATTATAAAGAGATTAACTTTCTAAAATCAGTCAGCTTTGCTAAAATCATGGAACCAGCTGATACATTAAAAAATTCTAATTGATAGATGTCAGTGTCAAGTGCAAAACCATATATGGAAAGTATAAGTTCAGAAAGTGGTATAAATGCTAGTGTCCGTCGCAAGTGACTTGCAGTTGCAGGCTCGCGTCCAGATTGAAACTTTCAATGCCGGGAGTACAAGGAAGGCCAAAGAGAAGATAGAAGGACTGTATCGTAAAGACTGTATTTGAGAGAGGAAGAACAGGAATAAGTAGAACAGAAGAGTAAGAAACTGCGACCCCTAATAAAATAGGGAAAAGCTGAAGAAGGAGGAAGTGTCAAGTGCAATTGACATAATGTACTTCGGGTTATAATTTTATTGGATTTATAGAATCTTTTCGACGTAACTTTCGGTATGGAATTTGTAAAAAATAGTGTGTTCGTGATACAATTTTACAGGATATATAGAATCTTTTACAAGGAACTTTTGATATGGGATTTGTACAAAATACATCGAATTGACGGAAGGTCTTGTGCTGGCCACAACAATTTTTTTATACTTGATAAAATTAGTTAAATATTTCTCAAAGATTCATTCTCTATCTAATATCGTTCAGTGCGGTCCTGTCTTGCTGCGCCCTGAATTCATTTACAACTAGCAGCAAACAAAAGAAAACTAAGCGTGAACTGCCGATCGACAATCAACAATCAATTGTTCCATCTGCCACTAACACAACCTAACCTAACAAAAATTCTGATTGCTTGTACCTGAGTAATTGAAACAACTCTTCGAGTGAAAGACCTGACAAAACACTTCTCTCCTTACAGGAGAAATGCTCCGCGGCAGGAAAAATTCCTGCTGATCCTTTCTGATAGCTGATGATTCATTTCATTAGCCTTTGTCAGCAGGAAATGGTAACAGATCCTGCACGTGTTTGGCTTTTGTTTTGTTAGTTTGTTTTTATTGGAAAATATAATTTAGATACGGAGCTTTCGAAATGTGTTTGATAGAAATTTTAATAAAATGATAGTGATGCTTCGCTGGTTGAAGGTAGTGTTAACAATGTGAACAAATATTGGTATTAACTAAGAAATTTATAATTATACCACAACAGTTTTACTTTTATGTATTTGAAGATTATAAAGATATCTATTAAAATAGATTTTTTTTTATAATAAATCCAATTTTCTCAATATGTGCCTGTGAATTAAAAGCATCAAATATGGTAATGATCATACAATTTTTCAGAAAAAAAGAACAAACTTCAGAGGATGAATAAAATTTGAGTCAAGTGTGAAGAATTTTCAATGAAAATAAGTATAAAAAAATCTTTTTGGCCAGCATAAAACCTCTCGCTATTTTCATATTAAGCTGTATAAGTACATATTTTATGATTAAGTACACCGACTGCTCTAGTACTACGGTCACGAAACGAGTACCTACGGTACTTGAGGCCTTGGCCCTACAAGGGCTGTTGTGCCGTAGATGATGAAGCACATATTTTATTTAACATTTCTGGTACACTCACAAAGATTGTAATTACATCTATTTTTAATATATTTTTATATTTTTTAATTCATTCTGTAAATAAGTTTCCTCCTACTCTTCTAAATGTTCAATATTCTTTAAATTCATTGACGAGATTGGCGGCATTTCAGATGCGTATATGTAATATATGTAACTATAATTTTAAATATTTAATTAATAATAAAATAAGAAATATTAAGTGTACTTCCCAGAAAAAGCCTTCAGTAATGTATCTGGATTATTGACACTGACATTTTTGAGCTACAGATTAAATCTTGTTTTTCGCTTATTTTGAACAATACCTCATATCTCGCTTATTATGAAATATAAAGAAAAAATCTGATGTGGCCAACATAAAACCTCCCGCTATTTAATTTTTATTAATTTAAATACATACCTACGTATTTATTGCAAACTATTCCATTACATAAAACTATTGCTTCATTTACTATTTTCTTTTCAAAATGTCACTATTATTAATTTGAAGTGATTAGTTTTTCGAGAGTGACAGTTACTGTAAGTTACATTCATTTGAAATATGAACTGTGTAACAAAGGAATTGTGTTTTTCTTAGGCTTCGGGACTTGTAAAAAAAATTATTTTTATATTTATCTGTAAAGTATATAGAAAAAGTAGTAATGTATTCCTGTAGAAAATTCAATAATCTTTAACTTTCATAGCGAGAAAATCCAAAAAAATGGCATTTAATTGTATTTTTTGAAGACAAACCATTACGGGGATTAAGGTAAAGTGCCATTTCCGGTTATCCCATTTACACCAAAATCTAATGGCTTCTTTTCATATTAGAATAGTGTATAAATACAAGGTTTCAGAATTTTCTGAATGATAGTATTTGAGTTAGAGCAAAGACAAAATCCCTACACATACATTCACACACATACATACACACACACATACATACACACACATACACACATACAGACATCATCGCGACAATGTTAAATTTGGATTCTAGGGACCTTAAAACGTGGTCATTTACTAAAATCTCAATTAGTGATTTTTAACCCGATCCCTATACCTCCCTTACCAAGGGTAGCGGGAGGTAAAAATGTTGTAGACTTTTTTACGTAGAATAACGTGGTGTAATTGATTTTTTCAAACTTTAATAATTCTTGAGATATTGTAACAAACATAACTCCAAAAATATAATAATTTAAGTTTTATTAAAGTTTAAAACAAAAGAATGTAGACTTGTTATACATCACTGAAAATCTTATAAAATAAGGGAAAAGATGAGACTATTTTCAACATGTTTAAAAAATCTTGGCTCGTAGTATGATCACGGTTTTAACTAAAACGCTGTTTTAAGAGATGTCAAATTTCATTATTTAATAACAATAATAAATAATATCAAATTTAATAAAATATGATTTTAAAGCAGAACATAGTTTATATTCAAATAAATATTTTAAAAAAATCGTTCTTTAAAATATACGGGTGAAATTAAATATTTAAATTTGAATTTGACATTTCTAAAAACAGTGTTTTAGTTAAAACCGTGATCATACTATGAGCCATTATGTTTGTATTATATCTCGACATTTATTAAGTCCTGAAAAAATCTAATTACCTTATTTTTCTACGTAAAAAACAGTATAAAAACTGTCTAAACATTTTTTCTTTATCTCTCATAATAAGCGAGATAATTAAAATAGAAGAAAATATAATAAAATAAACTATTATTCTGACGTTTCATTAAAATAAACCAATATATTTTCCTAATTAATAGAACTGTAGTAAATTTGATCAATATTAAATAAAAATTGCAATTAATTGATAACTAGTATAAATAAATTTTCATTGCCCTTCACATTATCAGTAATTTTGAAACACAATTTAAAATGCGATATAAATAACATAAATAATTTATATTTATCTTTGGACGTCCAGGTGTGACTCAATAATTAAAAATCTTGTAAACACAATTTCTAATTTCGTATTTAAAGTATCATTTAAATAAAACGAATATACAGCAGAAGATAAAATGATAAGGAACGATTATGGATGATAATTAAGAAATAAATGGATCATTAGCCGATGAATAATGATATCAACCATCTTGATACATTCTCGCACGAACTAAATTCTTAGGTATTATTTAGCAACGGGGGTCTTGATATATTTGAGAGATTTATCAATTTGGCCACTCAGCCATGGGAAGCAGAAGTCCTAAATAGTTTACAAGATACGAGAAACTGTGACGCGTGGTGAATAAATTTGGATGTCTAATAAGATGTCTAATTTCGATGTGTCAGAGATAAAAATAAACAAATGTAACGTCTTAGTTGTAGCTATTAAGTTTTGCAGTTCTACTTTCTACATTTGATGTGTAAGTGGTGTATTAATCAAAGATCAAAAATGCTTGAGGGAATGTGATTATGAGGGCTCGCCAGAATTATTGAAATTAGGATTTGGTTAATATTTTTTTAATCTCCCGCTACCCTTGGTAATGGAGGTATACGGATCGTACTAATAAATGTATGTCGAGATTTTGGTAAATGACCACGTTTTAAGGTTCCTAAAATCCGAATTTGACATTTTGTCAACGCTCTAACTCAAATACTATCATTCAGAAAATTCTAATATGGAAAGAAACCATTAGATTTTGGTGTAAACAATGTAATCGGAAATGGCACTTTATTTGAAGCTCAAAATAATTTTTCTTCGAAAAATTAGTCCAGTTAATGGAGACCAATAAAGACCTTTGCCTTACAAAAGGTGGGGAACAAACAATTTTAACATATGTTGTTTAGGTGTTGTAATATCTAATGAAAAAATGAAAACTATGCCGATTTACAGATATTTCAAATTTTAGAGGAGTTTCTTATAAGTTTAAATTGTTAATAATTCGTGAACCGCTCATTTTAGCACAAAACGTTTACAATGACATTAAGGAGAATTTTAAGCTGAATTAAAATTATTAAACCGCGGTTTATAAATTTGTGAGAAAGCGCTGACAAAAAACATTTAAAAATCATCGATAATTTACTTCTTTTGATGCCACGACGAATGTAAACTGTTATAAATAACAAAATAACAAAATCTATTAGACTAAATATTAAAAACTTAATATTGTGTATATTTTGAGTGATTAATTTTTACCTCCCGCTACCTTTGGTAAGGGAGGTATAGGGATCGTGCTAAAAATCACATATCGAGATTTTAGTAAATGACCACGTTTTAAGTTCCCTAGAATCTAATTTTAACATTTTCACGATGATGTCTGTATGTGTGTATGTGTGTGTGTGTGTGTGTATGTATGTATGTGTGTGTGTGTGTGTGTATGTGTATGGATTTTGTGTTCACTCTAACTCAAATACTATCATTCAGAAAATTCTGAAACCTTGTATTTATACCCTATTCTAATATGAAAAGAAGCCATTAGATTTTGGTGTAAATGGGATAACCGGAAATGGCACTTTACCTGAAGCTCATAATGGTTTTTCTTCAAAAAATACCATTAAATGCCATTTTTTCGCATTTTATGTCTTATGAAAATTAAAGATTATTGAATTTTCTACAGGAATACATTAATACTTATACAGTTTATATTTCAAATGAATGTAACTGACAGTAATTGTCACTGTCAGAAAACTAACCACTTCAAATTAATAATAGTGACATTTTAAAAAGAAAATAGTAAATAAAGCAATAGTTTTCTGCAATGGAACAGTTTGCAGCGTTAGTAAATACTTAAGCATGTATTTAAATTAATAAAAATTCAATAGCGGGAGGTTTTGTGTTGGCCACATCAGATTTTTTTATAAATTGCTGGTCTGGTTTTTGTAAAAAAAGTTACGAACTTTAATTTTGTATTCTTGTAAAAAATTTAAATGGGCTACTGTTTTCGAGATAATAGCAAAAACCTTATTTGTGCACCGTTAATGTGCACATATGTTAAAATCGTTTTTTACCCACCTTTTGTAAAGTAAAAACTTCTATTGACTGGACTAAATACCTTTAAATGTAATGCGATGTTATTGTAAGAATTATTAAATTTTCTAAATGTATGCATATATACTTTGTCTGTATTTTTTATAGATAAATATATAATATAATCTATTTTATAAATCCCGGAGCCTATGTTTTAAAGATAACACACAATTCCTTAGTTACACCGTTCAGATTTCAAATGTTTCTAACTGAGAGATAAATGTCACTGTCAAAAAATTTATAATTTCAAGTTATTATAGGTATAGGAAGGTCCTGGGTTTAAATCCAGTAAGGTCCATGATTTGTTTTTTATAGGTTATGTGACAAATTTATTAAGTTGAACAAAACAAATGCAGCCTACACATTAATTTTGAAAGCTTCTGACCCTAATCTACTAAACTAGAATATACAAATTTCGAATTTGTCCAATTAAATATATAGCAAAATTTTAGAAGTGCTGATCGCGACAAAATAAATTCCTTATTAGAATAATAGAGTTCACAATAGTGTAATTCCTTAAGTGTGTTGTTTTGTAGAAAGATCTCAATAAATAAACAATTCCAAATCTATAAATTTTGCATGTCGTTGGAATAATACCATTTCTGTAGTAATCGTCAAGTTGTTTCCATTAAGTATTTCACAAAACTAGAAATAAATCTGTAATCATATGCAAATCAGATACTTAAGGTGTGATATTGGCAGATTAAGATTTATGTTAACGTATGAAAATATAAATTAAGATTAAGATACATATTAAAAGAAAAAAAATGTCATTGAAATGGTGACAAGAATTAAAGAATTTTTATCTTCTAAGTATTTCACACTTGCACTGCATTCTTGAATAACATTACTTTGTTTTTTATTCCACGATTTATAAATTTTCATTACTTCCGTGTGAAACATGGACAGATAATTTTATATGGGTATTATATAAAAATTATTAAGTAGCGATACTAGCATAGTTACCTAAAGGTGCATTAACAGAATTAGAATTTTTTATGTATATTTAATATTATAGATTGTACTTATAAAGCAAGCAATTTTTCCATTTATTAATAGGTTATGTTAATGTTTAAAAAATCATTCATTAATAATCCGTATTAATGCATGATTTTTTATTAATAAACGATTTTAGTAGGTAACCATAGATACCACATAATATTGCTGAACGACTGTCAGAACTTGTGTCAAACGTTACTAACCTAAATTTTTTGTCATGGAATAAAATCAGATTTTCCAATTCAGTAAGATACCAACGGAAAATATTGTAACTAACACGTGTTTTAATAGGTTATTCCACAGTAATCAAATATAGTAAAAGTTTATTGAAAATATGAACGATAATAGTTAAAGAATAAGGAAAACCATATTTCTTTTATTATAAATTATTCCTTCTAGAAGACACGGACAGTTTTGCTTTTGATGATGCAGGACATGTGCACGAGTGTTTGAGCTAATAAGATCCAAGCTAACATCCGATTTTGAGAAGCTCCGCCCTAACTAAGAATATACTTCTTCGGGTGTGTCGGATCTGTTCGGTTGCTGTTCGGGTGACGTTCTAATTTCTTTATTTTTATAAAATGAGAAAAAAAGTGAAATAAATTAAGTATAATAATTTATTTTATGTTTCTAACAATGAATTATAATATTACAATTTAAATATACATTATTTTGTAATTTGTTTAACATTCTTTCGTGGCTTGTGAACCACTGTTTGTTTACTGCTGGTGTATCCACATTACCTACGTCACAAAGCTAATTTAAAATTCGGACCTTAATATCTCGCTTATTTGGCGGAATTTTTAACTCGGGCTTTCACATGTGGTCTTATATTTTTATGTACTTCAAGAAATTTTTTTAAAAAAAATATCGTGGAATAGCCTATTGGCGATTAATAATCTCAATATTTAATGCGTTCGCTACTCTCACGTGGTAAAATGTCTCAATCATTAATCACTCTCATTAACACACTTGATAGTTAAATTATTATTAATATACCTTGAGGTTTCGTACAAATTTTACAAGTATAGCATAAAGTACTTCTTGGGAAGGTTATTGAAAGATATCTTTGTACTTTTACGGGACAGAGAATGAGTATTTGTTTTATTATAATATTTACTTCCTTGTAAATGTTCAAACTTCTATTATTTTTTTAATAAATATTTTTCCCGAATTTAGTTTAATTGTTATTGATTTTTAGGCGATCAATATTTTCGGGATCAATTTCTCAGCTTTCAATTTTTCGTGATAAATTCTCTACGCGAAATTTTTTCGGATATCAATTAACTGGAGATACATTTTCGTTGCTATAAATTTTCAACGGTCAATTTTCCAACTTAATTTTCTTGTGAATAATTTTCCGGGAATCCTTGCCGATTGTTATGAATTTGGTTAAATAATTGTATCTACTAACCTTTGCGGATTTTTTTAGGACCGCTGTATTTTCCAAATATTACGACAAGCATTAATAAAATTGGGAAGCTGCTCAAATACCCAGCATGAGATGATCTCAAAACACGTTAGATTCCGACTATTAGCGTCCGCAGTCTAGTCACGCAATAAACAGCAAATGCTCAGCTGGAATACCAGAAATAGAAAATTTAAACGGAGCACTTCAAGAGATATTATTCTGTTAGGACAAACACGGAAAGAATTACAAAACAAACATTGAGAATAAAAAATCTGTTGTGGCCAGCACAAAACCTTCCGTCAATTCAATGTATTTTGTACAAATCCGATACCAAAAGTTCCTTGGAAAAGATTCTATATATCCTGTAAAATTGTAACACGAACACACTATTTTTTACAAATTCCATATCGCAAGTTCCTTTGAAAAGATTCTATAAATCCAATATAATTATAACACGAATGTTCATTCTGTAAATTGCACTTCACACTTCCTCATTCCTGTCCAACGCATCTTCTTCACACAGTTCTTCCTCTCTCAAATATTCCGCTACACAGTCCTTCCATCTTTTCTTTGGCCTTCTCGTACTCCTGGCATTTAAACTGCAAGTCACTTATGCGAGGGACACTCTGTCACTTATGTTACTTTCTGATCCTATACTTTCCACTTTGATTTTGCACTTGACACTGACATCTGTCAATTAGAATTTTTTGAATATATCTGCTGTTTCCATAATTTTTGCAAAGATGACTGATTTTTGAAAGTTAACCTCTCTTAATCTCTCCATAACTCTAGAAGGAAAACGTATAATCAAATCGTATAGAAAATCAGATTTTCTTTCATATTAATGATCATAAAATGTCGAAAAATGATATTTAACTGCGTTTTTTCCAGAAAAACTGTTAAAAACTTCAAATAAGGGTACTTTCGGTTGACCAATTATAACCAAAATGTAATCAGCTCTTCATATGGTTGTAATGAAGAGGAATACGAAAGAATCATAATTTTTAGAATTGTACTTTTGAAGTTATCGTCGGAGAAAAATTTGTCACACACACACACACACACACACACACACACACACACACACACACACACACACACACACACACATACAGACATCAATGTAAAATTAGTAAAACCGTATTCTACGAATCTTAAAACGTGCTTATTCATTAAAAACTCACCATCGAATTTTTTGACCAAAGACAATACCTTTCTTTTGACGGAAGGTAAAAATCAGCTATGAGGGTTGTACAATATGTATTGTCTCTTTAAAATATTAAACAACAGCAATTATTTATTGTTTATCTGTCAAACGAAGTGCCAAATTTGATTGTTCTAGTGTTAATAATTTACAAGGCTTCATAAGATATCAGCAAGATGGATACTCCGAATGTTGACGTCCGAACATAAGCGAGAGATAGTCACCTCCTCAGAAGCTATTTTGGCGTTGTTTAATCAAAATACAAACAGCTTTTTGGCTCGCTTTGTTACAGTTGATGAAAAATGGATCTACCACTTCGATCACGAATCGAAATTTCAAAGTATGGAATGGCGACATCGAAAATCTTCTCCATCTCGCAAATTTAGGGTCTAGTTAGATACTGCACTTTGAGATGCTGAGGGAATTTTAATGATTGATTATCTGGAATGTGGCCACAAAATCACTGGTCAGTATTACAGAACATTAATAGGTAAAATTATGGGGTCCCGTGGCCGCGTGCCTGAGTGTCTGGTCGCGAACCTGGGGGAACCGGGTTCGATCCCGACCGGCGCCAAATATTTCAAATTTTAAATGGCACAAAAGTGACCCCTGTGGTGCACTCTCCACGCCAGCAATGAGTGCCCGTGAGGTGACGCCTGGTAAACGCCCGCATGGTACAAATATGTCATCATCATTACCGATATCTGCGATAAAGCAGATTGGCACACCCAGAAATGGGTTATATGCCGTGATGATATATTTATTTATTTATAATAGGTAAAATTCGTGGTTGCATTACAGAAAAGAGAAAAGGTAAATTTTCGCTTGGAATTCTGTCTCATCAGGACCACGCTCAAGTTCATAAAAGTCTTGATTCCATGAACGCAATTCACGATGTCGGTTTCAGACTGATATTACATCTACCGTATTCATCTGACCTAACGCCTAGTGCCTAGTGATTTTTATTATTTCTCAAGCTAAAGGAAAGTATACAAGGAAGAAATTTTAAAACCGACGAAGCTGTTATGGTATCAGTTCAGAACTTCATCTGCTATAAAGCCTCCTAGTTACTATGTTAGAACATATGTGAAATAACTGTTTTCAAGTACATGGTGGTTATGTTGAAAAATAAATTTCTTTTATATATTAGAAACAATAAATATTATACAATCCTCGTATGTCGTTGCTGTATACAAGTGTATATTTTAAAATGGGTCATAGAGCTATAACATAGAAAAACAGTTTTTTAGACGCCAAAAGATACTGTATTAATTTATTGAAAAAATATTAGTGCCTATTATAAAGAAAAAAATTACATTTTTTTAATACTAAACACATTACATTTTTGTTTCATATAAAGCCTGAAAATAAATTAAAAAATTTGTACAACCAAGGAAAAATATCATTAGCCATGAAACTGACAGTAAGAAAACATTGTCATTTTTACCTCTCGGTAAGATAGGTATTGGATTCATGCTAAAATTCGCATATCCAGATTTTATTGAATAAGCACGATTTAAGGTCCCTAAAATCCGATTATAACATTTTTAAAATGAAGTCTGTGTGTGCGACTGAGTGTTTGTGTGTGTGTGTGTGTGTGTGTGTGTGTATGTGGATGTGTGTATGTGTGTATGTGTGTGTGTGTATGTCCGGATGTTGTAGAGACGATTCCTCAAAAACTATAAGACTTAAAAAATATTTAACTGCAGTTTCCTCAATCTAATATTCCTGGGAAGAGCTGAAAAAACAATTGAACAACCGAAAGTAGTAGTTTCTTAGAAAAATTATTCTAAATATAATTTTTTGGGAATTTTTTTATTAAATATTGAAGAACATAAAATTCTTCATCTAATACACTTAAAATTTTTATTATATCTTGCATACATTTAGAGATAAAGACACTATAATTTATAGAGTACGCTAAACGCAGAGGCTAAGTCACTAAGGAAACCAGTTCCAAATTCCAATGTTTATAACATGACACATGTCATTGTCAAATATCAACAGTTTTAGTGACATTCTGATAGCTTTTTCTGGGAAGTATATTTAATTTTTCTTATTGTTTTATTAATTAAATTTTTGAAATTATAGGTAAAATTGTGGTAAAATGCATATATCCATCAGAAATACTGCCAATCTGGTTAATAAATTGGAACAATCTCTGATATTTAAAAACTTCCTCATACAATGAAATACAATAAAAAAAACAATTTTTGGGTAAAGTTCTGTAATATTTTGTTATAAAACGACGGTTCGAAAGGGAAGTGCAGTACAATACTTATATAGCCTAATATGGAAATGGCGAGAGGTCTTGTGCTGGCCACAACAGATTTTTTACTACATGATAGCAGACAATTAAAGAATAAAGTTATTAATTTATGAACTAATACAAAATAACACAAAATAAAGAAAACACTAGGACATTTATTTAAGAAACAATTATTATTTATTGTAATAGGTATTTACAAATTAAAGATGATCTGCGCGTAATAAGAAATAAGTCATAAGAAACGAGAAAAACTGCAAACTACAAGGGAACAATTAAAACCATTTATTAATTTGTAAATTTTCTTCATGAAACAAATTATCCATGATTTTTTCTTAATAAAACGAAAATAATAATTTAACAAATAATGTACAAAAAACGTTTATTAATGAGCATCTTAAGTCAACAATTGTTTTGTTTTGTTTCACGGCCAATGATATTTTTTCTTAATTATGCAAATTTTTAAATTTATTTTCTGGCTTTATTTGAAACAGATATGTAATGTGTTTGGTATCAAAAAAATCGTATTTTTTTTCTTTACACTATGCACTAATTCTGTTTCAATAAATTAATATAGAAACTTTTGGCGTCTAAAAAACTGTTTTTCTATGTCATAGCCCTATGACCCGGTTTAAACATACATCCTGTATACATATTATATTTATTAAATTTTGCTTATTTTTTAAAGAATTGCGCTAATAGTTTAAAAATGAGGAAGTCCCATTTATTAGAAAGCCCCAATCAATTGCAAAACCTAAAATGATCACTTCCATCCAATTACAATTAAAAAGAAAAAACAGTTGATAATAACATGCATAATAAACAAACAACTTAACTTGTTTAACCTTAAAAAAAACTTCTGAATCAGTGCAAAATTATTATGTTTAATAGCTGTAAATTATAGTCAACAGCTCACCTTCTATGTAGCATGACGTAAAAATAAACAATTTCATAAAAAACCTGCAGAGCATAACGGTTGTTTCGTAAGGAGCATATGACACATGCATTTGTTACTCCAGTGTTTCTCTTCTTATCTTTTACGTATATATGTTGATCTATAAACTGCATTCTTCCTAATGATTTAGATATGTTAGATGCCAATTATAACCTCACTTTTTGGAAATTGTAGCAGAGTTTTGCAATAATAAGCTAATAAATTATGCATACAAAAAGAAACACGACGTTAATGAATTTTTTCCTGAAATTTTGCATCTCATTAACAAGTGACGTGATCTACTTAAATTCTTTACACAAAAAATTGACTTCGACAGCTATAAATTATTTCGTAACTAAAGAAGATATTAACCAGTCGAAAATAAGTATTAAATTTTGACAGTATGGCAATTTTTTAAAATGGAAATTATATACAGAAGTAATTACCTTGTCTTTAAATTTATCGTTACATCAGACATTCTACTTACATTTCTGGGTGAAAAAGTATCTTTTTCGGTTGATCAATATATATATATATATATATATATATATATATATATATATATATATATATATATATATATTTTAATTTTCCGTTTCGATAAAATATTTATGGGGTCCCGTGGGCGCGTGCCTGAGTGTCTGATCGCGAACCTGGGGGAACCGGGTTCGATCCCGACAGACGCCAAATATTTCCAATTTTAAATGGCACAAAAGTGACCCCTGTGGTGCACTCTCCACACCAGCTATGAGTGCCCGTGAGGTGACGCCTGGTAAGCGCCCACACGGTAAAATATATCGTCATCATTACCGATGTCTACATGTGTTGTAGATACTGGCACACCCAGAAATGGGTAATATGCCGTGATAATATATTTATTTATTTATAAAATATTTTATTTAAAATTCCATTAAGTAGATATTAAGCTCATTTTGTTAACAATCTAGAGTTCGTTATTTAATTGGAGTCATATAAATTTATCTATTATCTCTTGTAATTGACAAGAAAAAAAAATTGGCTAGTTTGATTTTTTACTTTCCTTACCTAAAGGTGAATCAATCAGCTTTGAAATTTATCATGGAAACAGCTGATATATTCAAAAAATTCTAATTGACACAAGCAAAACCAAAGATGGAAAGTATAGGATCAGAAAATGGTATGTCATGTTGAGATTCTTTGTTATGCAATATCAATGTCATCTTTTTGTTACTACAGGAACGCAATGTTCGTTGATATGTATAAATAGTTGACAAATATTCTTACATAAATAAAGAGTAATATATTTGTTCAATATATAAACCTGTATTATTTTCAAGTAAATTGAAGCTTCTTCATAACTAATTTTAGTGCAACAAGTCATAGTGTTCCTCGCAAGTGACATGCAGTTGCAGCCTCGTCTCAGGATTGGAACTTCCAATGTAGGGAGTAGGAGGAAGGCCAAAGAGAATATGCACTGTATCGTACAAGACTTGAGCGAGGAAGAACTATGTGAAGAAGATGCGTTGGATAGGGATGAGTAGAAGAGAAGAGTATGAAATAGCAACCCTTAATAAAATAGGGAAAGCTGAAGAAGAAGAAAGGAAGTGCCAAATGCAATTTACATAGTCTATGTTCATGTTATAATTCTATTGGATTTATAGAATCTTTTCAAACGAACTTTTGGTATGGAATTTGTTAGAAAATAGTATGTGTTCGTGGTACAATTTTACATGATATATAGAATCTTTTCCATGGAACTTTTGGTATGGGATTTATACAAAATACGTCGAATTGACGGAATTTCTTGTGCTAGCCACAACAGATTTTTTTATAAAAGTTCCCTTAGCAAGAAATCTTACAACTAAGAAGGGAACTGAGCTGATTTTTTGTACTTATCGTTGATTTAATATGCTTATTTCACTCTAAAATAAATTTAGTTTTAATTTTAACAGACTATTTTCACTACTCTACACTTCTACACCATTAATGTGTTACCGTAAAACTCAATGCCACTACAGTTAAACAACGTAATTCAGACTCGAAAAAGACATGTAGTAATTAGCAATTACAGGAAGTCCATTAAATTGAAAGCACCTGTGTTTTTTACCATTTAGAAAATTAATCGATTTCAATTGTTTTTCACTTTTATAAATTAAATTTATTTCTGAGCTAATTTGTCTATTCCGTATGTATTTTAATATGAAATAAGCATCTTAAATCATTGATAAATAAAAACAAATAGCTCAATTCCTTATTTAGTTGTACAATATCGCGTTTAAGAGAATTTATAAAAAAATTCAAAGTGACCGTATTTTTTGCCAGTCAGTGTATTTTTACCTGCCGCTACCCTAGGTAAGGGAGGTATATGGATTGTGTTAAAATCGCATATAGAGATTTTAGTACACCTGGAAGTTGATTGTGATTTTATAAGAATGTGTGTGTGACGATTTTTCCTTAAAGTCTATTAAAATCGGATGTAATATTTAATTTGGAGCTCTAACAGATTTTTGAGGAAAAACAATGAAACAATCCAAAATTTCCTATTACAGACTTTTCTATTTATTGGACAACAAATTAGATTTTATTTACAAACGATCAACTATTTTAAACATGGAATTGGCAGGAGGTCATGTGCTGGCCACATCAGATTTTTAAAATAACTTTCGTGATCAATAATTGGATGTGTGCATACTTAGATAATAATAAGCTATTCAATATAATAATTATAGTCCAGGCTTTGATGATCACTGGCACCCCATATCATTCAACTTTATCTTTGATTTTCATACAAACGCAAGTGGTTTCTATTTGGCATGGCATCAAAAATTCAAAGAAATATATTTGGTGTACTTTCGTTGTTTCATCATCGGTAGCAGAAGGCTTGAACCTTGAACGTAATAAGAAGAAGATGTGTAACGTGTTAAAAACAGGAAAATTTTAAAAACTAATAACTTTTTTAAAATTTTGGTAGTCCCTGCCATACAGTTTTACAGTTTAGTTTTAATATAAAATTTCTTGTAAATATTTGACAAAAAACATAAGTAGATTATATTATTTTTTTGCTAGTAATCTTTTTAAAAAATTTGTCCCGTGTGAAAATCAATCTAATTCTTCTGCTCTAACGCTTAAACTTATAAAAAAAAACTTTAAAATGTTCGTTAAAATTGACAAATCTTGTTCATCTCCAACTAATAACAGATTATATCCAATAAAAAAACTTGTTATAAAATTAAAAAATTGTTAGAGACAAATCCCCTGACCATATTTGACATTAGCCTAGTGTTGTATAATATAAATCATAGAAGAATGATGGGTTACGTGTGACATGAGCACCCCACGCAATTAAAATTAAAGACAAATTGTCACACAATGTGAAATGTATCTCTACAAAAACGTAGGCTGAATGGCCTGAAAAAAGTTTACACTTACAAATATATCATGGCTTATTACACATTGCTGAGTATGCCAATTTACTTTTATTAACATTTTCGGTAATGACAATATAAACCTGTATTATTAAGGGCACTTACTACTTCTTTTAAAAAAAATCCTCTATTTTTGGTTACGGTTTGTTAAGTATACAAGCTTTCCAGACGTCCAGGTTTGACCATCAGATCGGGACAGTTCCGATTTAAGAAGCATATTGCAATATTCTGGCCAATATGTCATTTTGTCCTAGTCATCATAAACATAAATGAAATTTATATAAAACTTGGAAACCAAGTGAAGAGCTTATTCCGTACTCATCCATAAATCATCGACAGGTTTGACTGGCAAAATCTGACATCTCTAATTCTAAACAATTTCATATTAATTTTTTTTAAAAATATTATTAGAAAATGGTTTCTGTATGTTTTCAAATTCTCCTATAGATGATGGTTGAAATGGTTTTCACGATTTGTCCTTTCTCTTTTCATTTCATCAAGTGCTCGAAATACCGGTGGATACAAAAGACCATCCACATACCTGTATTTCAGCAATACGAGTAAGAACCGAAAGACCCATAAGACGTATTATTCCGTTGCTAATTATCCATTTAAATAATCATATCGTTGAAAAACAATTTTATATAATTCAGTTGGTTTATTTTATTAAACATTTTACTTAATACAATTAGTTTTAAAAGATAACTTAGTAATAATGTCAAATCTTACGGATAATACGGCTCTTACTGATAATACGGTTCTTCCAGTTCTTATGGGTCTTATGGATAAAGAATCGACTACGACCCATATGCCATTTGGTCCCAGTGGATCGGTTTTTCCCTTTTAACTAGTCCTAGCCCTTATTTCATCCCACAGAAATTCAACAGGGTTCAAAGGAAGCAAAGCTAAAATATGGAAAAATAAGATATTATATTTTATTAATCATTCAGAAGGTTGTACACGAAAACTGGACGAGACACATTGAACGATAGTCAAAAGATCAATAGTCAGGTGAACGAAGTTCAATTGGGTGACAGAAAGTTAACATTTCTGCACGCTAAGCAAACATACAATCTGGTGTATTTTTTTGTAACACGAGAAATAGTTAAAATTGGCTCTCTGATTCTGTTAAGCATACCTTAACATAAGCTAACATAATTTACAATTTTGCAATTCTGTACATATATTATTTTATAACTCAGAAGTCCGGCGTCCATTTGGCTATCGCCCAGTTGACCGTCGCCCACTTATCCATCGCCAAGTTGATCATCGCCCAGCCATTCTTGACCAGTTGACCGTGTCTGTCACACTGTAAATACGTATTTTTAGACAATACTGTAAAACAATCATATTATTAGGCAGTTTGCGAATCTTAGCTGTGTAGAACGTAACGTGACGTACAACTCAGAAAATGACGTTTCTATGATACGTAAGCTCATTTGAACGTTACCAATTGCCAGTTATTTAAGTCACGATGTGAAACAAAATAAGTTTCGCAAATTATTTCTAACGTAACATCGAACGTACGTTAAGTTACGTATGGTTACGTTGTGCGTAATTAAGGTTTGCAAACTGCCCAATATTAAAACTGGAGGAAAATGTAGCCCCAGGCGAAAAAGAAGTTAATATTTCCAATTTTCTTTTTTGTTGTACAATTAGCAATTACTAGCATCTCGTAATGAAGCGATTGCTCCATATTGCCCCTTTCATTGCCTCGCCCTCTGTTGTATTAGAAGTAGAAGCGCCAGTAATGTAGTATGGTAAGACACCGGCACGATGTCAAGGCAACCAACAATGAGACTAGAGCTAGAGCTGGAGTAGAAGAGCGGCAGCTAGTGTCCGACCACGCCTGAACACGACCCCGCTCTCATCTCACAATCAGTTGGAGTACCATGGACAGAGGAGGACTAAAAAGATTTAGAATAGAAATTAGAAATAGAGGAATTGCAATGGCAACTTTTCACATAACATCATAAAGGAAATATTAATAATGAATAACTTTTCTTCACAAATTATTTTTATTTTAATATGTACATTTCAACTGCAAAGCAGCCATCATAAAATAAAAATAATTTGTGAAGAAAAGTTATTTATTATTAATATTTTATATAATATCTTCACGTTACTCTTTTACTTAATTTAGGGCCGGTCTTATAAAACTATTTACTCAGCAGTTAAAATTTAGTTAGCTAGTAAACTAATTTAACTGAAGATTTGGGTATTATAAAAGTTTAATGACAAGTAAATCGACCTATTAAAGTAACTGCGGAATTTCATGCTGTCAGATTTAAATCAGTTGTTAAAGAAACGTCAAACTGTATTTTTTTTGTTTTGTTTATTTTAAAACAATTAAAATAGGGAACTATTTACTTTTTAAATATTTTTTTAAAAAATGTATGTGTCGAGTATGTCATCTTTAGAGTCTGTATCATCAGTGTCCTCGGATTCATAAACAGATAATGATGATGCATTTATATTTGCACGAGTTAGGCTACCAAAATTGTTCCGAAACAGGACAAATCCATATAAAATATATGATGACAATGGCTCGTACCACGATCACGGTTTTAACTAAAACACTGTTTTAAGAAATGTCAAATTTCATTATTTAATGATGATAATAAATACTATGAAATTTATCAAAATTTGATTTTAAAGCAGAACATAGTTTGTATTCAAACAAATATTTTTAAATAAATTGTTCTTCTAACATAAGGGTGAAATTAAATTTTGAAATTTGAATTTGACATTTCTTAAAACAGCGTTTTTGTTAAAACCATGATCGTGGTACGAGCCATGAGTTTAAAAAGAGATTTCGATTGTCAAAACAATGTGTGTTACACATATTGGGACAGATTGAAGGAAATATAAGACTACTAACATTAAGAAATATGTCAATTTCCGCAATGAATCAGCTAGTAATAACCTTACGATTTTACGCAACCGGGTCGTTGCAAATTCTATGAAAATAATCTTTAACAATATCTAATAGGATATATTTTTCAATATCAATATGATTTTTCCCATGATCACGTTTCTTTTCCAACTGTCAAATCAACTGATTTACGTTTATAACGAATGTGAATATAGAAACTTTTCACAAAACCACAAACACACTACTAAAATTTAATTAAATCCCCCGTTAGTTACTTGATAGTGAGATTAGTTTTATAATATCCATTTCTTTTTTAATGGTCCATTTAATTTACTTATGCTGTAACTAACTAAGGATTAATTTATTGTTTATAAGACCGGCCCTTAGTATCATAAAGGAAGATGAATTTTAAGACGATTCTATAGCGATGAGGCAAAAATATGCAGATAATTCAACTACAGTCCAAAAGACACAGTCCCCTATTGTATATTTGAGGAAGAGAAACGTAACGACGTGAAGGTAGCGTGTACTGTAACTCCTCAGCCTCTATTTCTAGGAATTTGAGTACCTATAAATTTTCTGTTTGTTATTAACATAAAACCAATGAACAATATGTCCAAATAAAATTTTGAAATTTTGCATCGAACTGATGATATCAGCTATCAAAAATAGTATTCATAACTTGGCCCCAATTTTTTTTTTTTTTTTTTCGAAAAGTGTACGGTTGATTTGTAGATCATATTTTCGTCTTTCGTAAAATGTAGTTTGTAATGAATAGTTCAATTGTACGGGCTGTAGTGTTTTGCGCGAATCCCATGTTTTATATCATTTTGGGGAATGCTATAGGATCGTCTTAACAAGTTCTATACGTTAGGGAACAAAAAGTAGCATTTTAAAGCTTGCTGAAGGAAGAATGCATTTTTAAAGTTCATGACGTTTAGTCTTTCAATGCATATTATGGAAAATAATCGAATAAATCATAAGGTATTTAAGATGACTAGTCCTTAACACCAACGGGCCAATCTTTTATAGAAGATATTTTAATTAATTTAGCTCTGACTAAAAATAAAACGTTATATTTAAGCGAAAATGAGGATAACTAGTGCCACCTTTATAATTCTATGTGCATGCAAATTCAACCTCAAGATGATTTGCAGAAGGTACGTCAATAAATTTAACATTACTAAATATATGTCTATTATATGCATACTTTAATTAGACAATAACGAAATAAACGTACATCTCATAACTGTGTAATTTGTAGGAGAAGCAAGATCTTTTCTTTCATTTGCGCTGTTAACAAACTGATACACTAAAATCGGCTTCTGAACAAATTGAGATTATCATCCACGAAGATAATGTATTAAAAATTTTATTTCATATATTTTATTGATATTTTAATTCAAAATACAAACCCGTTATTGCGCCTGTCAAGTATTAATTTTGTAGTAATTTTACTAGTGATAACTACAATATTGTCACCAAAGTTAGGATAATTGTGAAAGCCGATAGTCCTCTTCATGACGTACAACCGTACAACATACACTTAAGTTTTGATTTTACTTTTGCGGTTTAAATACTTCAGTTTTTGACAAAAAAAATAATAAAAGATTATGTGGCATACTTACCTGATTTGTATGAAAAAGAGATCGATACTGTCATTCATGATTATTTTGAAAACATTTCATATAAGATTGGAGCTTTTAAGAAGCGGAAGAGAAGAATGATGCAGTGTATTATTGCTATAGGACAGGGGTGGGAAACTTTTTTTAGCCAAGGGTCATTTGGATATTTATAATATCATTTGCGGGCCAAACAAAATTATCAACTTAAAAATTGTTCTTGTATTTGGACAAACATTTAATTATTTAACGACAAATGCGATGGCTGCAACTACTTTTCTTTAGTGAGGAGTGCTAGGTGTTAGGTTAGCTTGTATTGATAATGCTGCTATTAGCAACTGTTTTTCCTATATTTATTGAATTTTAAGTTTAGCCTGCGGGCCACATAAAATAATGTTGCGGGCCTTATACGGCCCGAGGGCCGGACGTTCCCCACCCCTGTTATGGAAACTACTTTGAACATATTTAATATTAAATTTGAAAAATATGAACCTTGTGTATTTCTCTCAATAATTTTAGTGCGACCCTCGTATAGTTCAAGCATCGGAAATATATCGGCATTACCAGAATTTATTTACAAAACACTGTTGATTGTGAAACTTTGGATAAAAGTTCAGTTTGAAAAAAAGTTCAGTATCTTTTTAGGGTAATGCCCGGTTGCACCGACGTTTCTTAAATTTACACTTAATAAAACAGAACTTAAATTAAGTATCACTTAATTTTTATCTACTGTTGCACACATATTTTTTTTTAATAACCTTAAGTAAGTGTAATTTATATATTTTTAAGCTGTTTAAATTGTACTTTTAGTAACAAGAAAAATAAAAATTAGGGATTTTTCATAGTTGATTTTGTTTATGTCAAAGTTTGGAGGTTATATTGATAAGTTCGATTCAAATAGAATTATAGTTTTTAAAATTGGAGTGTTATTAAATACATTCATCGTTTTTAGCAAAAATGGTATCAGACGAAAAAAGAAAGCGAACACAAAGTGCCAACTAATTAAATTAATAAGTAAAACATTGAAAGAAAAATGAATGCAATACTTACATGTTATAAAATTCAATATTATTTTCTATTAAATCAGTAATTCCAATACTGTATATTTGGTTAATCGAAACCGTTGAAAAAAGGCATGATCAAAAAGAGTATGAAAATGGTCAGATCTGTCATATATTTGCATTGGTATTCCGCATAAAATTAAATCCAACACATCTAATTCGTCATTATCGTCAATAAAATCTATAACTTCAATGATTCTGATAGAAATTAAAAACGTTTCCATTCAATATATCCTCACTACTTACGTAACTGCAAGATAAACTGTCAATTTCTGAAGCTTAAATTTATGGAAGCCTTAAGATGTTTATGGAGAGTTTAGCGCACGGTGCAACGAAATAAAATTAAACTTAAGGCTAAACTAAACTTAAATTCTTAAGTGGTATCGGTGCAACTGGGCATAAAATGCTTTGGATAAAAGTCGAGTTTGTATGAAAGGTCAGAGTGAATTATGTCTAGTCCTTCCCTGTCGATATTCTTGAATCCAACACCAGAGCTGGTGATACGACAGCTGATAGGACACCAGCGCGCCAGTAACGGACTGCGAGGTCACTCGAAATAATTGTTTAGCTCTGCTCTGTTCTGCTGTGATTGCGAAACGCAAACGGCTGCGTTTAGTCGGACACAAAAGGAAATTAGTTTCTACCGACACCTAGATCAACTCGAAAGCTGCAGATCTTCAGCACCGAGATTAAACTGTATTCACAGCACCAAATGAGTTTCATTAGGATCAGGTGATAGCTTTATTGTTGCAAGATGAGAAATGGAAGATCTATTCAATGCAGTTATTGCTTCTATATGAGGATAGTGAAGTTTTAAAGAAGCTATTGTGGGAGAAGTTCAATTTATTGGTGCACGACTTTTCGGATTCTGAATTAGCTATCTCATCATCATACCTAATAGAATTAAGTCTGCAAGTATTATACCTATTCGTATAATGATCGATTTGTACTAGTGTAGTTGGAATTGTTATAACATATTACCATGGTATGATACTTTAGGGCTAAAGAAACCAATACAGAATTATTCATTAGTTTGAAATAATTGATAATAAAATTAAAAACTACCCCTAACCTTAAAATTATGTGAAAATAATAGGTACGTATATCGAGAACAATGTCTTCATCTTCAGTGGTAAAATGTATCTCGAAACCATATCGAGAGTGTAAAAAAAAGATTACTCGATTACTCAAATGCTAGAGATTTTAACAGTCTATTTCTTTCAGAGATGGGTTAATACGTATTACTTAATGTAATATGTGCTCTAAGGAATTATGAAGAGTACTAGGATTATACTTGTAATAGGTAAGAGAATGAGACATGTGATAAGTACAATCCGATTTTTCACACTTGATCGTTACGTCATAGTTTGATGTTCGTATATTAGATATACGTATCGAAGATAGAATGTAGGAAACCATAAGTAAGACAGAGATAAACATACAATTATTTGTTATTTTGCTGTTCAGCAATTAATGACGCAATGGTCAAGTATGAAAAATCGGTGTATAGTGGAGATTCAAATTACGAAAACTACCTTTTCTACCTCTCGCTAAGAGAGGTATTAGATTCATGCTAAATTGTGTGTGTGTGTGTCTCCCGTATGTTAGACGGACGGTTTCTTAAATTATTATATCTCCTATAGATTTAGAGATAGAGAATTATAAATACATCTGTGGTAATGAATTTCAAAGACCAAATAACTCCATGGAAACCAGTTGAAAAATTAAAAGGTTTGTAATCGACAAAAAAAAATTCTGGAAAGTACATTTAATTATTTTTTATTTAATTATTAATTAAATATTTAAAATTATAGATACATACAGGGTTAGTTAAAAGTAAAAAACAAAAATACTGTTGTAAAGAGAAAAAACGCTCTATCTATCTCAAATGTAGATCGAAATTTCTTAAAAAAAAACTTTTGTATTGAACATAATTTCCTAAAATGAATATTAACGACAATAAATCGCAGGTCACCATACTTTTAACTAACCCTGTATATTACATACCCATCAGAAATACAGCCAAACTCGTCAATGAATTTGAAGAATCTTGAACTTTTAGAAGAGTAGGAGAAAACTTATTTATATAATGAATTAAAAAATCTGATGTGGCCAACACAAAACCTCCCGCTATTTAATTTTTATTAATTTAAATACATACCTCCGTATTTACTAATGCTGCAAACTGTTTCATTGCATATAGCTATGGCTTTATTTACTATTTTTTTTTTAAATGACACTATTATTAATTTGAAGTGATTATTTTTTTGACAGTGACATTCACCTGTAGTTACATTCATTTGAAAGAATTGTGATTATCTTAGGCTTCGGGGGGTTTTTTTTTTAATTATTTTTAAATTTATCTGTAAAATATATAGAAAAAGTATTAATGTATTCCTGTAGAAAATTCAATAATCTTTAATTTTCTTAATGACAAAAATGCAAAAAAAGGCATTCTTTGAAAAAAAAAAAACCATTATGAGCTTCAGGTAAAGTGCTTTTTCCTGTCATCCGATTTACACCAAAATCTAATGGTGTCGTTCTATATTAAAATAGGGTAGAAATACAAGGTTTCAGAATTTTCTGAATGATAGTATTTGAGTTAGAGTGCTAACAAAATCCGTACACATGCACACACACACACACACACACACACACACACACACACACGTACAGACATCATAGTAAAAATGTTAAAATTAGATTCTAGGGACCTTAAAACGTGGTCATTTACTAAAATCTCGATATGTGATTTTTAGCACGATCCCTATACCTCCCTTATCAAGGGTAGCGGGAGTTAAAAACATAATATTTTAATAATAGATCTAATTAGAATTTTTGTGTGTATACCAGAAATGTTAAATATAATATGTACTTATAATAGTCTAATATGGAAATGGCCATAACAGTTTTTTTTCCTGGATAATAGAAAATTATGAATTAATTGTCGCCCATTTGTCACACATTCCTAGTTTGTTTTAGAATTTTTGATCAATCAAAGGACATAAGCCATTTTTATTTAAAACGAAGTACGATTATTTATGTAGCAATCACCTAATACCAATTTATGTAAGTAGAAAATAGATTAGATTCTACATTACTGAAATGCGCATTAAAATATACATAAAACGGCATTCTTACTCAATTATTATTAGAGAATATAACAAGAACACTGAATAAAATTTTACTGCTCCATTTAAACCTTTCAAAAAACGCTATCTTACGAAAAACACAACTAATCTACTAGGCGGAAACAATTTCCTTCGAATTTTTCCCGCTTCTAATACAGGGTGTTCTAGTCTTTGCAGTTAATAGCAGGAAGCAATAACTATTTGTTTAATAGTTGCACAGCTAGCTGGACCGAGTAACCATCAGGTACGGGAGAAAAATCTCCCGAGTTGATGCAAATGCAGCGAAGATGCAACGCAGGCAATTTAAGCTGATTGCCCCGCTCAGAAGCTGAGCATGCGACTAAGTATGCGATGTTTGCACTGAATAATCAGGAAATCAGTACGTTCAAGATAAATTGGTATTGAGGTTATTGATTGGAAATTGAAAATTTTGTTGGTTTTGTTGATCGGGAAGGTAATAATATACCTCAGGGTATTGGATTTCACGACATTAAGTAATGCAGAAATAATGTAAGTGATTTTGAAGAACCGGTAAAATAGGTAAGGGAGGTATAGGAAACATGCATTCGGTATAGTTAGGTAAGTATTAAGGGCATTAACAGCACTTACTGACCGCAACGCTCATTACGTTTAAATTATATGAAACAATACTGCTTTATCGCAGATATCGGTAATGATGATGGGGTCCCGTGGTCGCGTGCCTGGGTGTCTGGTCGCGAACCTGGGGGAACCGGGTTCGATGCCCACCGACGCCAAATATTTCGAATTTTAAATGGCACAAAAGTGACCCCTGTAGTGAACTCTCCACGCCAGCAATGAGTGCCTGAGAATATAAAACAGTTACTTTTGCTAAGGGATGGGAGGACCAACCGTTGAGTAGTTTAAAGGTGAATCAAAAGGCTTAAATGGTCCATGTGTATTGTATTTTTTTTTATTACGGATGTTTCGAGCTTAAAACAAGCACATCTTCAGCTAACGGTGAATATACAAAAATAATGATGAATTTTATCACAAATTCTTAAAATTGTATTAGACACATTGATATTTATAAATTATGATGAAATTTTAAGATACAAGTGGAATACTGTTAGTTTATCTATGTAAGTAGTATTTCGAATTTTAAATGGCACAAAAGTGACCTCTGTGGTGCACTCTCCACGCCAGCAATGAGTGCCTGTGAGGTGATGCCTGATAAGCGCCCAAATATGTCATCATCATTACCGATATCTGCGATAGAGCAGATTGTGGCACACTCAGAAATGGGTAATATGCCGTGATGACATATTTATTTATTTTTATTTATATGCAGTTGTTTATATATTTTAAGTATGTTTAAAGTCTGTTTGGAAACAGACACCTTTATTTTTATTTATGTTAATATGAAGTGTCTCTTTAATTAAACGAGGATATGTTATTAACTTTATCAATACTTTTAACATCATCAAATTTAAATCTACGGTCAGTATTAACAGTGTAGTAAGAGATTGCACTATAATTTAGATCTAATAGGTTACTGTGGTATTTATGTTGATATATTCTTTTTTTTATTTCACCAATTCCGAATTAATTCGGAGATTTGTTGAAATGCTGTATCTTAATATTTTACCACCATAACTTATCAAGATCATTGTGTTTAATACAATTTGAAGATTTTGTGATAAAATTCATCAGAAATTTTGTATATTCACCGTTAGCTGAAGATGAACTTAGCCCGAAACGTCCTTAATAAAGTGTTTTGCAATACACGTGAACCGTTTAAGCCTTTTGATTTACCTTTAAAAGACAGTTACTTTGTTTAATCACCTATGACTCCTTTTCCTATATAATCCGAGTTCTCTTCCTTATTCCTCAGAGCTGTTTTAACCTCTGGCATGGTTTACATGCTGAGTAATCTTCACTTCTCTGTCTTATAATTTTGTAGTTTCTACTGATGATGAGAACGTAGTTTTCGATATACGTATATAGTTTTTTTTTTTTTAAGTACCTACAGATGTCACGACGAAATTAGTGAAAATAAATCGAATTCTGCACTCTTCTTAAACTAAACAAGCTTATCTAAAAGTAACAAAATTAAGAGTGACATATGCATTAATACATTAATTATAAAAAGGCGCAAGCTCTTTCCATAGTTACTAGAGACGATCACTACACTAGTAAAGCGTGCTGAATTCGGCCTAATGGATTCAGGGATGGTCAAAATAGATATTTTCGCTCAAATCAGAAAACATAAATTTTTCGCGATAACAATACTTCCTTTATTATGTACAAGGAAGTTAAAAATAAGACCATAAACAACATATATATTTTAGTGCAATTTTACGACGACTTTGGATGTAAATTTTTTATTTTAGTAGAAGTATCTAATACTACTAGTAACAGTAGTTTAATATTTTTATATTCAGTCCTCGTCATCAGCTATTATGAGAGTTATTAATGTGAAATAAATGAAATTATTACCTGAAAATATACAGAGTGATCAAAAAGAAATGCAGTTCGCAGCATAATTCGGGCATCTTTTTATTTTACAGTTGCACAACACCAGGTGAAGGCGGAAACACTATTTAGCAAATCATAGTGACAATAAATACAAAAAGGTTATGTCAGAGCAGTGGCCTGACAGCTAATAGAATTTTGAGTGATTGAAATTCTTTACATTATTGCTTATGGGCAATGGAAGAAATAAAACTACAATCAGTTATATTTGATCACTTTTTATATAAAGCATAATTTACAATAGAGAACCTAGAAATATTATGGTTTTCACAATATTTGCATTTACGAAGCTTCTTCTACAAATTCTCGTGTATTCTTCTTATGACCAGCTCCTCAGCTGTTATGACATCACCTAACAATTAGGTCCATGAAGTTCGCCCGTGGTCTTAGAGCCCATTGAGCTTGAAATCCATGTCATTGTCAGTCCAGGCGCAAGTAAAAATCAGCGTACCGCCTTGTCGGCCTGTCCGAACGCCAGGGCTTGACCACGACCACTACACGACTCTTGTGTTGAGGTCAGTGTAAACCGTGAAGTGATGATGGAAGAATGCTTGGAATTCTGCGTTTTGTAATACGCAGATATATAAAATGAATGAGTTACTGGTATGAAATCGTGAAAGGTTTTAATTTATTGCAGAACGCAATTAATTGTGTTCTTCATCACTGATGGTATATCTCTATTTTGTTTCTAAGGTTTTGACTTATGGGTGGGGTTTATAGACGCCATTAGAACAATAACAGTACGTATTCAAATATTTATTTTTAATTTAATGTTACACTGATAGTGCATATTATGTGTAAAATTATTTCTTGGTCTGAAGAGAAATCAAAATATACCTACACATAAAAATAATAAAAATCATATGGCTAGTACGTTATTATATTTAATAAAGAAAAGCCTAAATATATTTAAATAAAATCATGTAGTAATATGTCGTCAAAACATTTACAAACACATAAAAATGTTTTAATTAAAATTATATATCAAAATAAAGTATGTACATCACTGTCTTCAATTTCGGGCACGTTATCTCCACATTTTTACGCGTTCAAAATTAATGACTAGTAACTAACACTACATAAACAGGTGCTTGGCTATTTATTGACTTCGGATACATGTTCAATTATACAACACAATACAACAGCATAACATAATAGCATTGTGTTTTTAATTACGTGTACAGCATAATCCTGACAAATTAAAATTCTACTAAGTACACACCTGACTACCAGGTAGTAGCACCCCTGCCGAAATTTGTAAAACTACTCATTACGGAGACAAAACCCAGAGCCAAATATTGTTACACGGGGTATACTGATCGTCAACAAGCCGGATTCGGATTATTAAACCCGGAATTGCTGCTTAAAATTAGTTAATTTCGGATCGGGTCTGTCTTTATCTATGCATAATTATAACTAGATAGATAAAAATGATGAAACAAAAACTAGTTAGCTTACTCTAATTTCTGGAATTTTACGAAATAAAGAAAACCATAAAAGTAGTATTAGAATTGTTTGATAAAAAATCTAATGTGGCCAACACAAAATCTCCCGCTATTGAATTTTTATTAATTTAAATACATACTTACGTATTTACTACCGCTGCAAACTGTTCCATTGCAGAAAACTATTGCTTTATTTACTATTTTCTTTTTAAAATGTCACTATTATTAATTTGAAGTGATTAGTTTTTTGACAGTGACATTAACTGTCAGTTACATTCATTTGAAATATGAACTGTGTAACAAACGAATTATTGTGTTTATCTTATGCTTCGCGGCTAATAAAAAAAAATATTTTTAAATTTATGTGTAAAATATATAAAAAAAGTATTAATGTATTCCAGTAGAAAATTCAATAATCTTTAATTTTCATAAGACATAAAATGCGAAAAAATGGCATTTAATGGTATTTTTTGAAGAAAAGCCATTATGAGCTTCAGGTAAAGTGCCATTTCCGGTTATCCGATTTACACCAAAATCTAATGGCTTCTATTCATATTAGAATGGGATGGAAATACAAGGTTTCAGAATTTTCTGAATGATAGTATTTGAGTTAGAGTGAAGACAAAATCCCTACACATACACACACATACACACACACATACACACATACAGACATACAGACATCATCGTGAAAATGTTAAAAATGGATTCTAGGGAACTTAAAACGTGGTCATTTACTAAAATCTTGATATGAGATTTTTAGCACGATCCCTATACCTCCCTTACCAAGGGTAGCGGGAGGTAAAAATAGTCAAAAGTAGCACATTGCCAATCTGGTGAGTTTGGTGAGAGTTCCATTACTTTCATGCTTTTTCGCCAAAAACTGAAGTATTGAATCTGCCTTTGGGAAGACGAATTATCATGATGCAATGTAATTTATGTTTCTGGAACTCTACTGAGCATTTCAGATGTATATTTTTCTGTCTACCATTTATCTGTAATTGTCTTCTGTCTATCCATGTTCCACTCCCATTCATCTAAAGAATACATTAGTTCTCTGGTTAATTTCTATATTTCCACTTAGAACGAGACTTTAAATCTTTAAAAAAATGATGAAATAAGTACTAACTAATTAATTTAACTTAAGCCTCATTCACAGCTCCGAAAATAAAAATAAAATTATACATAAAAATAAAAATAACGATATAAATAATAGATTCTTACGAAAGTGTTCACAGCTCTCGAAAATTAAATTAAACGTAAAACATAAACACAAGGATTTGCAAATGTTAAATATTTTACACAAAAATAAGTACGTGCATATCAACTGTCATTTGAGCTGTCAATTTCCGTTGTGGCCACGATTTAAAATATACTGGTTATGCCACTTGTCATGTTTTTCATTGTTTCTGATGGTCCGCTTGATACGTGTTTCCTTGAATAATCCGCTAGATGCTCTACGTGAGAACGACCCTACCACAGCAAACTATTTTTACATAAAATATAAAAAATGAAATGTATAATGAATTTATTTTTAATATAAATTTATATATTTAATGGAAACTTGAATCAAGACATTGTTAGAATTAAGAATTGGAAAAACTAAATAAATTGATAGAACCGTGCGCTTCCAGATTTCCATTCTGTAATAATATCTTCTTCCCGAAAATATTTTTGACAAACATCATTCAATCTTAATTCGCGATCATTTCTACTAATTGCACATTGCCATTTTTTAAAAAGTGATATATCGAGTGGAGCAGCAAATAGAGATTCTTTTTCAGTGGATTTCTTGAAACCGGTTTCACATCCACGAATGAAACATTTTCTATTTAATTTTCTTTTCATTTTGCATTAATTGCAATATCTTTCAACAAAATATTTATATTACATTATATATAATATGAATATGTACTTCAAATACTGTTTTATTTACCTTTCTATAAGATATAACATGTAATATTTTCAAAATTACATGTAAATGACAGGTGTCAGTTGGGTCGTTCTCACGTTGCGCCTCTAACGGAAAAAACGAAAAAACACGTATCGCTTTGGACCATCGTTTTTTACAGAGTGGCACAACCAGTATATTTTAAATCGTGGTTGTGGCAAAAGGATTTCAAGTTAAATATAATTTTAAAAAGCTGTCTTAAGACAAACGTTCGCATATATGATTGCGTACAGTGCTTTAAAAATATGAAGTTGTTATAATTGCTGTTTAATTATAAATGTATCAAATGACAGAGTTGATGTTAATTTACGTTTTATTTTCAAAGCTGTGAATACCAACCATAAAGTCTTATTTATAGTTTTATTTATATATTTCTTATTTTTGAAGCTGTGAATAAGCCTTTAAATTTCAAATGACAGATAAATATTTTTACCTTCCGTCACCTTTAGGTAAGGAAGGTATTGTCTTTGGTCAAAAAAATCCGTAGTAAGTTTTTAATGAATAAGCACGTTATAGGGTCCCTACAATACGAATATACAATTTTTAAGATGATGTCTGTATGTATGTATGTATGTATGTATGTGTGTGTGTGTGTGTGTGTCCGTGTGTGTGTGTGTGTGTGTATGTGTGTCCGTGTATGACAAATTTTTCTCCGACGAAAACTCCAATACTACAATTCTAAATATTATAATTCTTTCGTATTCCTCTACTGTACAACCATATGAAGAGTTGATTAGATTTTGGTTATAATTGATCTACCGGAAGTACCCTAATTTAAAGTTTTTATCAGTTTTTCTTAAAAAAAAACAGTTAAATATTAATTTTTGACATTTTGTTATAATACATATTAAAGAAAATACTCTTCTCTATACGGTTTGATTATACATTTTCCTTCATATTCAATAGCTGTAGATTTAAAGCGTTATAAAGAAAATAATTTTCAAAAATTAGTCAGCTTTGCTGTTTATCATGATAATTTAAAAAAAATTTAATTGACAGATGTCAGTTGCAAGTGCAAAACCAAATATGGAAAGTATAGGATCTAAAATTGGTATGTCATAGTGTTCCTCGCAAGTGACGTGCAGAGAAAGGCCAAAGAGAAGATGGAAGGACTGTATCGCAGAAGACTTGAGAAAGGAAGGAATGTGTGAAGAAGATGCGTTGGACAGGAATGAGTAGAAGAGAAGAGGAAACAGCGACCCGTAATAAAATAGAGGAAAGCTGAAGAATAAATGAAGTGTCAAGTGCATTTTACTTAGTGTACGTTTGTTATAATTTTATTGGATTTATAGAATCTTTTCAAATGAACTTTTGGTATGGAATTTGTAAAAAATACTATGTGTTCGTGTACGATTTTACATGATATTATATAAAATATGTTGCAAGGACCTTTTGGTATGGGATTTGTACAAAATACATCGAATTGACGGAAGGTCTTGTGCTTGCCACAACAGATTTTTTTATAATGATAGCGCAAGTTTTGCAAAGCAGATTTTTTCTTTCTTTGTATTTCTATATAGCCCTTTAGTGGATTTCATTTCCCCAAACAACCTATAGAAGTATGTTGATATACGCATTTATTATCTTTTATATTAGACCTATTCTTATTCTTTACTTCCCTTTATCGATATGCTATTAGCCACTATTTATTACCCACAATTCCACACCTTTGTTTATAAATTTTCTTCTTCTCTGAAACATCCCATTAAACCCACAGCGATTCACGTTTGCCCGTACTTCAGCTGTTCTAACCACAGCACAGCCAACTCATCGATACGATATTCCATGATTTACAGCAAACATGACTGGTCTGCTTCGCGGCAGAGTTGAAAGTTCATGCGGCACGCGGACAACGCACGCATCGTGGATCGAAGTGGCCTTACGAAACCAGATGAATATTTCGCATTCCGTGAGCTTCGTGACACTGCTGACCTTATTGGGCTTATGTAACAGATGGATGTTAATTTTATGTGTAGGAATATGTTGCGATTTGTTGTTGTTGTATAATCATAAAGGATTTTTGAAGAAGAATAGTGAATTGTGGGAAGAGACAGCGGGTTATGAAGATTGGCATGTTATGGCATATTGACATGAAGACTTGTTGTTAAATATATGAGTACAAAGGGAATAATTGTTCGCAAAATGTTTCGGAGCGCGCTTCTAATAGATTTCAAAACAGTCTCTGTCAGTTACATCAAATTTGCTGCCGGAATAGCTGTAGCGATTTTTGTAAGACAACTTTTACTATTAGTAAAATCATTATTATATATATCTTTTACACGAAAATTGACTCCTTTTAATTATAGTTATAGTATCAATAATGTTATCATATCACGTTCAGCAACTGTACAAGATCTTGGGATAAAGTTTGACAATAAATTTACGTTTGTTCCCCATATAGAAGACACGTACAATAAAGCCATGAGAATGCTGGGATTTGTAATTAGAAACAGTAAATCGTTCCAAAATCTTTCAGCTATTAAAAGCCTATATTATTCATTTGTTCGGGCTAAACTTGAATACTGCCATATTATCTGGAACCCTATATATGAAGTCCATCAAGATTTACTCGAGTCTGTTCAAAAGAAATTCCTAAAATATCTTTATTACAAAATTCATAACAGGTACCCATTATATTCAATAACGTATCAACAGTTGTTGGTTATGTTTAATTTTAGGAGTCTTTTTGAACGTCGTGAAAATGCTCTTGTACTACACTTGTCAAAAATAATTAATTATTGTGTTGATGATCCTCGCTCTCTCTCTTCCCTTCATTTTCATACTCCCATTGTCCGTACCAGAAGTAACCTTACATTTTACTTGCCCTTAGCTCGAACTAACTGTTTAATGTTGTCACCTATTCACAGAATGTGCCACGTCTATAATTCTAAATTTTCTGCTGTCGATATTTTCTCTTTTGACTTTGCAAAATTTTTCAAAATTATATGCAAAATGTAATGTGTAATATCTTTGTGAAAAATGTACTACTTTCTTACCCTTAATTTGGGCTTAGCCTGTTGGGTAGTCGTATTAATAAAGAAATAAATCTATATATATAAAAAAATAAGGTTTTTCTTTGGGGCCTTAGTTATGGACTTCTACCGAACCGATTTTGATGATTCTTTTTTTAAATTAAAGCTATTAGCATGTAGATGTGCACAAAAATCTAAAATGTTAAGATTTTTAATTCCGTCTATTTTTATAAGGCCTTAAAGATTTTTTATTAAGTACCGCTGTCAAGCGATAGATGGCAGTACTGAATAACATGCAGATGAAGAGAATGATGTAAAATATATACAATTTGTGAAAATTGCTACAATAATAATATTTTTTGTTATTTAGGGCTGGTTTATCAATGCACGGTTAAATAATTTAACAGGTAAAGAACGTGCAAAGTTTTTATCATACAAAAGTCAAAAGTTAACCTTAAATGGCAAATAAATATGTGAATATGTCAACTTACAATGAAAACATAACATAAATTTATGCCATAAAAAAATAATAGTTAATTTATTAATACAAATTTGGTAAGTAGTTTAATAATATTGAGCAAAATTATTAAAGATACATATTTTGTATGACAATATAACAATTTTTTTAACCTTAAGTTTAAAAATGTAGTGAATTATATATCCCATATCTAAAATACATCATTAATACCTATTTAAAATTGGCCAAGACACAAGCGTATATTTACAGGTTTTCAAATAACGAAATCATTAAATACAAAAGAGTTTATTATAATCAATCAGTTGGATGTTCCCGCTCTTGAACGCTACCCCTTAATGCTACCTTTTACAGTATGTTTTTACACTTTCGAAACATGAATTCACATTAACGAAAACTGATTTCACACAAATGAAAGTGAATGTACAGTAACGAAAGATAATTTCACATTAATGAAATCTGATTTCACGTAAAAGAAAACTGAATTCACACTAATAAAAACTAATTTCAACTAAACGAAAACCGATTTCAAACCTCTGGGTTACTTATTTTTGCTTCACTGTTGAAATCAACTTTTATTATTGTTGTAATCAAGTTTCATCATTGTTTTAATCAAGCTCTTTCATTGCTGTAATCAAATTATTTCATTGTTGTAATCAAATTTAATCTTTAGTTAAGTTTCTTAAAAACACGATTCGTTATTTATTTAATATTTTATAAGTTCAGAAAATTATTTTAATATATTTTAAATGTCGAATTCACCACTAGCATCAAATCTTCAAGTCATAAACTGCTCAATTAAATGAATACATACTGTTATTGTTTCTATAGAATTTTTATTATTATTATTATTGTTATTTTTCTAAATAAATTGCATATTTTTAATAGGTATGTTTATCTCTTGGAAAATTTAACATGGCAGCAGTTTGTTGTAAAATTTGTACAATAATATCCAAAGTTCCTCATGAAATAATTACCTAGCAATAAAATCCATTCTGGTCTTATATTACAAGACCTGTATTTCTATGTCAAAACAGTTTCAGTTCCCAATTTTCAGTTAACTATAAGTTTATAAACAGTCAATTAATCATTTAATTGATCTAAAAGTTACCATTACTTCACTTTTAACTTTGCATTAACAAACCGATCCTAAATAATTTACATATTATTACCAGAGTTGTATCAAATAATCTCCCTATTCTTATGTGCCCAACAAAGCAGCGGTGGTTAAAAAAGTGTACAGGAAACCAAACATTGGATATAAGTACAGAAAATTTATAATTTAATAATGTTACCCCATATTGTTTGTTGCAAATATTTGCAACGGGTACAGCTAGTCTATATATATAAAAAATAAGGTTTTTCTTTGGGGCCTTAGTTATGGACTTCTACCGAACCGATTTTAATAATTCTTTTTTTAAATAAAAGCTGTTAGCATGTAGATGTGCACAAAAATCTAAAATGTTTCAGTTTTGATTCCGTCTATTTTTTATAAGGCCTTAAAGATTTTTTATTAACTACCGCTGTCAAGCGATAGATGGCAGCACTGAAGAACATTAAGATTAAGAGAATGATGTAAAATACAAACAATTTGTGAAAATTGGTAGAAGAATAATATTTTGTGCTATTTAGGGCTGGTTTATCAATGAAAGGTTAAATAATTTAACAGGTAAATATCTTAAAACATGCAAAGCTTTTAACATACCACAGTCAAAAGTTAACCTTAAATGAGAGATAAATATGTCAACATGTCAACACAATGAAAATATAAGAAGGTATTTTTGCCCTCAAAAATTAATAAATATAATAGTTATTTCGTTAATTCAAATATGGTAAGTAATTTAATATTATTGTACAAAATTAATAGAGATACATATTTTGCATTATAACTTAAGAATTTTTTTAATCTGAAGAAATTTGTTGAATTATATACCCCTTATCTAAAATATATCATTATTACCTATTTAGAAATGGGCAAAAGACAGGTGTACATTTACATGTTTTTAAATAACTAAATCATTAGATACAAAAGAATATATTATAATCAACAATGGATGTCCCTATTTCCCGCTCTTAAACGCTATCCCTTAATGCTACCTTTTACAATATGTTTTCACACTTCTGAAACATGATTTCACATTAACAAAATATGAATTCACATTAACGAAAACTGATTTCACACAAATGAAAAGTGAATTCCCAGTAACGAAATATAATTTCACATTAATGATAACTGATTTCACGTAAAGTAAAACTGAATTCACACCAATGAAAACTAATTTCAACTAAACGAAAACATATTTCAAATCCTCGGGTTACTTATTCTCGCTTCTAGCGTAGCTAGCATTGTTGTAATCAACTTTTATCATTATTGTAATCAAGTTTCATCATTGTTTTAATCAAGCTCTTTCATTTTTATAATTAAATTCTTTCATTGTTGTAATCAAATTTAATCTTTAGTTAAGTTTCTTAGAAATATTATTCGTTATTTATTTAATATTTTATAAGTTCAGAAACATATTTTAATATACTTTAGAGACAATACATTTGCTTTATTTTTTTGCCTCTTCAAAGGTGGCTATTGCCCTTTCTTACCCTTTTTTGGCGGTGCCCATTTAAGATTCCTATGTAAAATCTGTTTTCATTTAGTTGAAACTGGTTTTTAAAATTGTGAATTCTGTTTTCATTATTGCAAAATCGGTATTCAGGAGTTTTCGTTACTGCGAATTCAAATCAAGTTTTGTTAAGGTGGAGTCATGCTGTAGAAGGTATAGATATGCAATGATTATGCATATTGTTTTAAACTGAATAAAGATGTAAATGAATCATTTAATTTAACTAACACACAGTTGCTATTAAATCACTTTTAACTGTGCATTAACAAACCGACCCTAAATAATGTACTTATTATTACCAGTGTTCTGCCACATAATCAATCTCCCTATTCCTATGTGCCCAGCAAAGCAGCGATGGTTAAAAAAGTGTAGAATAGTACCAAACATTGAATATAATTACGGAAAGTTTATAATTTAATAACGTTACCCCATATTGTTTGTTGCAAATATTTGCAACGGGTACAGCTAGTAAATAAATAAATAAATAAATAAATATTATTGAACTTAACAAATGAAAGGAGATTAGCACTCTCATCAATGGGAAACATGTTATACGCAAGTTTCAAAAATTTCAAGCTGGACTTGGTTTAAGCTTCATGGCAGAAAAGCTTAACTGACTTGAGCTTTTAAAATTGTAGTCTTGGTTACTATTTAGCTTTTCAAGTAGCGAGAACTCATTTATGTATGGATATACAACAGTTTTCTTTCTTATGGTACAATCCCCACGTCAACTTAGGGTACCTGACGAATTACACCTGGTAAACTCATCGGTACAATTTAGAAATTTATCATCATTACTAATGGCAATAAAAAGCAAATTAAATATCATGAAAGTAAATTATTATGGAATGCAGTCATGTATTTTTTTTATTATCTCTTCAAGGTTTCGACCCTACCAGAATCATCCTCAGGAATTACAGAATATTAAAAACAAATGGACACTACTTACGAAATAAATAAATTTTTGAATATTACAGTTGTTTTATATTTAATGCCGTAATAAAAGACGTTCATAATTTAAAATAATTATGTCAATGATGAAATTTCTCTGCACCCTCAGAAGCACAGGTATGGACAAGTACCAGTAAAAACCATTTATTAAAGCAGGATTACTTAACCTTGTAAAGAGGATGTTACTTACG